>JAJJXC010000028.1:0-607490 GCA_022432385.1 Xylariaceae sp. FL1272
AATTAATAACTATATAATATAATAAGCTATCGAATATATAATTATATATATAAATCTTTACGACGAAAATATATTTTTAAATACTATAACTTTTTTTACGCTTAACTAATACGGTATTAATAAATACTAAAATATAATGCCCGATATTAAAGCAGTAAAATATTTTACAGTTAGTAAAGCTTAAGTTAAAACATTTATGCGTATTAATTTTTTAGCCCGTATAAATCGATTAATAACTGGGAAAATAAGCGTACGTTTTAAAAATAACAATATTGTTATTTTTATTAAAACATTTCTTGTTGTTATTGTTTTTAACGATATCGATTTTGAAGTCGTTCCGATTAATATTTTATTTTTATTATTTTTAAAGGATATAAACGAAAAAAAAATATATTTTAAAAACTTGTTTAATAAGATTTATTAATTTAGCAGTAACATTATTATTAATATTATTTAAAAATAAAGATATTTGTAGTTTTATTTTAATAAAGCCGAAGTTATATAAATAAATATAATAAAAAATAAACTACGACGTATTTATTAATATTTTAAATATTGTTAAGTTAATCGCTTATATTGTATATTAAAAAACGCTAGATATAACGATATTAATATTAAAATACTAAAGCAAATCGGCAAAATTTGTATTATATACTAATTAAAAGCCGCTTTTTCTCGCCGATTTAAATTTACGCTTAAAAACGACGTCGATTTTAACTACGAAATTTTCGTAAACGTAATATATTTAAATAGCAAACCCGTATTATATATTATCGACGTAATTATATTTTTTTCAAACGTAGCTGTTTTGCTGTTTATAATAATTAAAAATATATAGAAAACTTTATAACAAATATAAGTAAATATATATTTTAAACCATTTAATATTATTATTTATAACGCCGGAATTAATTTTTTTTCGAAAAAATTCTAAAGTAAAGCATATATTATAGGAATTATCGTTAAAGAAATATTTATTAAAGCTTATTAAAGCATTAAAAAGGTAAAACAAGCTTATAAACCTTTTCGCCGAATATAGGATATTTTAAACGTTAAACTACGAAATATTTACTTATTAGATATAATTTTCCAAATAGTTATTAAAGCAGTTAATAGCATAGCAAAACCTAACGGCTTTATGCCTATATTGCTTATATTTAATACATATTTACGTATTAATTATAATTTATTATTATTATTAATAACCGTATAACGGATAAAAACAATAAAAAAAGCTATAAGAAAATTATATATTATTATATTTTTACAATAAATACGTAATGCTTTTGCTACCCGATATAGCCTAGACGTTATAGACATTTTAGTATTACTTATTAAACATAAAGTTAAAATATACCGAAAAAAAGATCGTTAAACTAGATTTTATAAACTATTGTCTATTAACGAACACGATATTATTATCGACATTAACGGCCTTAAAAAATTTCGATTTATAATAATAAAACTATTTTACCGAAACGATTTTAAAAAAGCAATCCCCGATATATTAAAAGACGAAAAAATCATACTTACTTATAACCTATATAATAATCTCCTATACCTTAATAATAACCTTTATTATACCTTAGTTATAAAAAAACGTAATAAACTTAAAAGTAATAAAAACAAATTAAAAAACGTTTATTTTAAAACATTTAAATAAACTTATAATAATAAAATATACGTTATATTATAACTGTTTAATAAAATAGTATTTTTTATAATAATTGTAAAAAAACAAACTACGTAAAATAAATTATTTTAATTACGCGTTAAAAGCAAGATTACTATATTTAAAAAACTTTTTAAAATAAATAATAAAACCGAGATTAATGTTTTTTTTAACAGCATACTATTAAAATTATTACTTTAAACTTTATATAACTTATAGACGCACATATTTTTAAATCGAAAATCGTTTGCAAAATTAAAATAACCGAAAATAATGATTTATATAAAAAAAGCTGTTTAATTGTATAAAATTATAATAACAATAACAAAAACGAGATTTTTTATATAGTCGCCAACTATTTAAAAAATATTTTAACGCTTATTATTAGCATTTATACCTATTTTTATTATTACGATTTAAGTATAAATAGCTTTTCGCGATATTATTTAAGCATATATATAATTAAAATTACTTTTTATCCGTATTATTTATGCCTATTTCCCGAAAAAATTAAAAGATTAATGTTTAAAAGACGTTATTTTATATATTGTTAAACTATTATATAATATAGTAAAAACAGGACTTTTTTAGTAGATAATATATTACCGTTATTATCGAAACGTTTTTTATATAAACGTTATAATATACAATTTATATTTAATAATTACTGACTTTTTTCGATATAAAAAAGGATATTTTGCGATTATTATAATATAAACCGATAATATTTTATAAATTAAAACGAAAGAATTTTTTTAAATATAAAAAAACAATTTTTAAATTTAAATTAAAACTATAAACAATTTTTACAAAAAACAACCGTTTTAATTTTAACGGATTATATTTTAAGCAATATAGCTATAATATTTATATAATATAAAAAGATTAAAACAAAAAACTAGTTTTAATATTTTTTACTAGCGAAAACCGGAAACAGAAATATATTGAGCAAAAAACAAAAAAAGCATATTTTGCTAGAATTTGCTAATTAAAAACTAGTTACGACTTTTTTATTATTATTTAAACTATTAACTTAAACAATAACGATTATACCGTATTAAATACTAAATTCGATTAATAAATAAAGCATTTTAACTGAATACTACGATATATATTTTTTAATATCGATACTTTTAAATTATTTATGTTTATTAACGCTTTATTTATAAATAATAAAAATTTAAACTTTTAAATAGGATTTGTTATTATTTTAGCGAACAAAACTAACGTAATTTACTATACCGATTACTTTGCTTTTAAAATTAAAAGCAATATTGTTTATTAAAGTTCGACTAAATATAAACACGTTATTAGATCTATATTTATATCTAAAATATACGGCATAACTTATAAATATAATATAGGCTATTATTTAGTAATAGTTATTAATTAAATTATAAAAACTATATAGTATGTTAAAAAACGAAGACTGTTATTTGTAACATTTTTTTTATTATTTGTACAGATTTTTATTTATTTTATAAAGCAATTACTAAACTTAGTACCACAGCCGAAAAAAAGCTGATAATTAATATTATGGCCTTTTAAAAGTTATATAAAAAGCAGGAAATTTATAAAATACGTTAAATCTATAAAAATAATAATTTTTCCAATATTATAACTAAAATATTATTAAATAAAGCTTTAAAACGATTTATTAACGATAATAAAATTGTCGTTCGGATTAAAAAAATTATTAAAAAAAAAAAGCAAATAAAAACGTTTTTTAGGCCTATAAAGAAATTATATACATTATATATTATACCTATAAAGTTAATAGTAAGATTAACTTAAAAAATAAAAAGTTATAAGTATTAGTTAACGTATTTACGTTATTTGACGAACATTTAAAACAAAGACGAATAACTAAGTTATTTAATAACTAAAACCGTTATAGCAACTAATAACGGCATTGTATATAGCCCTATACTTCGGTGCCTGCACTTTTAATAGCTTTATAATTAATTAACTACTATTAACGTACACTCTGGCCTACAGCTGTGATTGTATCGCGATATCGCGTATATACGACCCAACAATTGTAAAAATATAAAGTAATAAGTATTTATAACAAAAAAAAACAAAAAAAAAAGGAATATTGATATCTTTTATAAAAAATGATCTCGGATTTACGGAAATAATAATTCTAAATTCCATAAAACAATCACTTATAAAAAATCAAACAATTAGAATTCGGGAATATTATTTATCTGTATTACTTTTGCTTATTGCTTTCGGAGTAATTATAAATTATATTCGGGAATATAATCTATTTGAATATTTATTTGTATTATTGTTATTTACGGACTTTAAGGAATTAAAATTAAAATCCGAGAATATTATCTATTCGTATTACTGTTGCTTATTAATTTTAGAGTAATTATAAATTATATTCGGGAATATAATTTATCCGAATATTTATCTGTATTACTATTGCTTATTAACTACAGAGTAATTATAAATCACATTTAAGATTATAATCTATCCGAATATTTATCCGTATTACTATTGCTTACCGGATTTCGGAGGAATTATTATTATAAAAAAAACATTACGTAATAATAATAATATTATTGATTTTTATTAAATAAAACCCTTTTCCCTTCCTATTTTTTTTATTTTTTTTTATTTTTTGGTTACTTATTTACTTTTATTTTATCTTTATTTCGATATTTAATTCTTAATTATATTACTATATTTTTTATATATATTTTAAACATTTTTTATAATAATTATATTATATATTATTTAATATTACTTTTATAGATATATTTATTTATTAAACTTTAAATTTTATTATATTTATCGTTTTTAAAAGCTTTAATTTTTTTATATTTATCGGCTATAATTTCGCTTTCGGGAGCTTAATTTTTTTACGGCAGCGTTATAGGATTAAATTATTTTAAATTTAATTTTTTTTTTATAAAGGCTTTAAAATCGCTTATTTATAAGTTTTATTTTTATTATATATTTATTTATTTATATTAATATTTAATAGTTAAAAATCGAGTATATATATATATATATTTATTATTAAATAAAGTTGTTTTATTGTTTTATATATTTATAATTTATTAATATTTAATAGGAATTATTTTTAAATCAAACGATCGATTACGATACCGATATTAAAACGGCCAATTAATACCGATTATATATACAATATTTAAATATTTTCCTTATATTATATATATATAATTAAACGGTAATTAATTATATATTTATATGCCGGTAAATACGAATATATAGTTTAAACGGGATATTAATAAAGAAAAAAATAAAAAGATATAAAAAAAAAACAAATTATATTTTTAATATTATTATATTAAATAGTTTTTTTTTTTTTAAAAAAATATAATTATTATATATAAAGTTACATTTTGCGTTCGGTCGATTTTTTAATTTTTAATAACGAAGTTATGCCAAAACTTTCTATTAATATTTATATATATATTGTATAATAATTACGTAATATATTAAAACTTCGGCCTTATAAGGCCGAATTTTTAATATTAAAATATATAAAGTTTATATTTTTAATTTAAAATAAAATTTAATAATAGTATTTTTTTAATAATTAGCCTTTTACAAATTTTAAAAATTATTAAAAAAAAATTATTTTTAAAGGTTTAAATTAATAAAAAAACTATAAACTTAATAATATTAAAATAAAAATTTACTTTAAATTAATATAAATAATTTAAAAACTTTTAAAAAAATTAAATATTAAAGTATATAATAAAAAAATTAAAAAAAAAAAAGAAATAATAATACCTTTAAATAATAGGCCTTATTTAAAAAAAAACTACTTAATAGTATTAAATGTTTTAACTTCGATTTTTGGACTAAATAAAATAAATAAAAATTTTTAATAACGTAGTAATTTTTATTATTTTTTGCTTATAATTAATATATATAATCCTACTTTTTCTAATAGGGTTAAACAAAAGTTATAAATTTAGGTTTTTTTTTTTTTTTTTTTTTTTTAAATCTTCGGCCCCGTATATTTCGTCGGGCATAAAGGCTAAGATAAAACGGTTAACGCTATAATTTTTGTCATTTTTTGTAGATATTTTTACTATATTAAAATTACCGGATATTTTAATTTTTAAAATTTATATAGTAACGCTATTTTTTTTTTAACTAAAAAAGTAAATAGTTAATATTTTTAAGTATATAAGCCAAATTTTCGCACGGGCTACTAAACCTAAAACGGCTAATACTATATTTTTTGTTATTTTTTATATTATTTTTATTTATATACTTTAAATTAGTATATAATTTTCTTTATTTTTTATTTAAAGATTTCGATTTTTTAAAAAATTTCATTTTGTTTTTTTCCGCGCTAACCGGATATAGCTTATTTTTTTTTTTTTAGTTTTATACGCTTTTTTTCGTAAATAATCTTAGTATATAAAAGTAAAAAAAAATAGTTTTTTAAAAAATGCCTATTTTATTAAATATTTAAAGCTTTATAACTTTTTACGCCGACTATTAGGCTTAAAACGATTAGTACTATAATTTTCGTTATTTTTTGTAGATACTTATATAGAAATACAGATTTTTTTTTTAATAAAATTTTGATTCGGAACCCGAATCGTATTCTTTATTTTTAAATTATAAATTTATTATTTTAAAATTTTTCTTTTTTAAAATTCTTTTTGCTAATTATAATTTTTATTATTTTTTATATATGCTATTTAAATTAAAAAATATTTATTTTAATCTTATTTTAAAAGAAAAAACTTAAAAACTAGTTGTTTTTTATTATATTTACTACTTTATTAATATAAAATCTATATATTAATAAAATATAAATAAAACGCTATTTAAAACATGTTTTAAAAAGTTAATATGTTTAAAAATCGATTTATTAATAATAATTATATATGTTATTAACTTATTATAAAAAATTAATTTCTTTTAAAAATATTAATAATAAAATTTTAAAAAAATAATTTTTTAATAATATTAAAACTTATTATTTAAAACATATTTTTATTAATTAATAGGTTTAATTATTTATTTTTAATTATAAAAAAAATTAATAAAACTTTACTGATTTTTTAATCACTAATTAGTTATTACAGACTGATTACATTTAGTTTTAGTTAGTCAGTGGTGTGACTAAAACTATATGTAGTCAATCAGTAAAGTAACTAAGACTAAAAAATCTGACTGACTAATTAGTCATTAAAGACTACAGATTTTTTTCACAACCTTGCGTACAGTTATTTATTGCTGCCTTTTAGTGCGCATAGAGCCTATTCAACAATATTAAATACATAAGTCTTTAAATTAACTTTTATTATTGATTTTTTTAGATATTATATAGTTTTTTATCGTAATAAAATTGAAAAAAATTCGCTGATATAGCTAAAATATACGCTTTATAATAAATCAGTCCTAATTATTACAAAACGCGTAATAATAGTATTTTTATAAAACAAAACAAAGCCTCCAAATAATTTGCATTACGTACCAAATATGTACTAAAGCGTGACTAAAAAGGTGGTAGGGACGTCAGGGGCTGAACTTGTACCTGTAGTTGAAATCGCAATTAAAGGGATACCGGGGCAGACGGCTAGAGGACGGTTAGTAATAAGACGGTTGCCTCAGTTCATTTGGCTGGCCTTTCCGGCAAGTCACCCTCAAGACGAGGGCGACGACCAATGGAGGCTCCTCATACTGACCATATCAAACATACTAAGAAAATGTCAACAATTCCAATCCGATGAAACAAGCAACGAAACACAACAAAAGACTAGGAAGGATCGAGAGTAGCAATGCTGAAGAGAAGGATACACAATGTGGTCGCGTACATGTATGGCCTGACGTGAGACTGCGCTGCCCTGGTAAGTGGCCCCGCTGCAATTACTCACAATTGAGTTTACAGTCCAATGTCCAAAGACGAGTAAGGCTGTGTTGTGCATCCTTGCACTGTGAATTGGAACCCACCGTAGAATCGATAGATCGTGAGTCTAGGCTGTTCAGAAATAGTTTTTTCTCGTAATCTCGTGTGTTTTGATACAGTACTCGTCAGCACGGAGCGCACAGGAACGGCATGTCGATCTCGAAGGCAACAGCAGCAGCTTGCTAGCCTGGCTTCAGAGGGAACTCTAGGTAGTTGGGAGTTTATGGTGCTGGTTTGCAGATAAGTGGTTGGGCTAATGCATTATTACCAACAACCTCAGTCTCGCAATCCGCTTCTTCACAGCACGTCACTGCAACCACACAGGCTCATGCACGCATCTAACATGAGGCATGTACATACTGTACATACGGGGTATTGGCATGATGAGAGTGATATGATTGGGCTGGTGTGTCGTATTCAACGCGCCTGCCATTGCAGTATGTTGCTGACTGAGGTGCAAAGTTGCATAGACGCTTCGCATATTCGTTCGGTTAGGAATCTATGACGTCCCGCAACCTAACGCTTTGGCGCTGTTGGTATGTGACACGGATGTGAGAGACCTCATTAACCGTCGGCCGCGTGCTCTGTTGGTGGCCACTGAACAGCTCGCAGGAAACCACATGCACCAAGAGACTGAGCACTCACTTGCTGAAACGATAGTAGACAATGGTAACTGTCTACGAACGAGAGGGTACGCGACAATGGGCTGAAGGGCACGATAGAGACGTCCGGTTCTGCTCTGGTCTAGCTCACGGTTCACAAGACGTCGTGACGAGATGCCGTGCGCGCCTATTCTTGAAAGAGACAAGGAAAGAAGCTCCATCTAATAACGAACGGGCGGCAGGGCTCGTTGGTGCTGATGGCAGCAATTCAAATCGAGTTGTGACAGCCGAACGGAGACGACGATCCTTGCTTGCGACCTTGCAAAAAGACAGGGGTCGAGGGGTTGCGTCTAGCCTTCTATCATGTACATTCCAGCTGCTCTGAAGGAACAGGAATGGATCCCTTGGAGTAGGGAGAGAGAAAGAGAGAGAGAGAGAGATTCTTGCCTCTGATTGTCTTGATGGCGACGCAACGAGACGCATTGACGGCTTATTTCCCACGCTCACAAGCTCCTGCCCAATCGATCTTTATGTGTCAACATTCCCACGCCTTTTACTACGCGAGGAAGATTCGCCAGAGACAGGCTATTGGAGTGGACATGAACGGGCCCGCCCGCGTCCTCCAGTCTCTACTCCTAGCCCCCAGGGTAGAGACAGTCTACATACTAACAAGCGTTTCCGTCTCCATGGGTCGGATCGGCATATCTGTGCGCGCAAAACGCGTGTTGGCAGACTCATAGCAAGATGCGTTTTCGGTTCTCTGATCACGCTGGTCAAGTACTGCACCTAAGGTAGTCCCTTTTTCTGTACGTGTGTACTCCTGGGCACATAGTCGGCGGGCTCGAGGGACGCAGTGCTACGTGTGATACATGGAACACACAGTACTGTGACTGGAGTGCCGACGACCGGTTGCCCACATGCATGTACCCTTTGAAGTTTGAAGATGCTGTGCCACAGCCTTGTGTGCGTGCCCTTACAGCTTATTACACACATTGGGCTTGTAATTGTCACAGCTACCTAAGCTTGCCAGTCTGGGCTGATGGAGGCACCCGATATTGGCACTCTCGGAACCAACAAGCAGATGGACGAGCAGGGACCCTTGCCAGCCAGCCCGGTAAATTTGGACCAACAAGTCCTGCACAGGTGCTGGGCACTTGGAAGGGCAGAGTTCCTAGGAGGTCACGTACCTTTTCTCACTTATCCTCGCTCTGCATTGAATGAATCCTGCTCCTGTTCAACTCTATCGATCTTTTGCTTGTCCCGCCAAACCTCACATGCGTCCCTCACGCACAGCAACGCTCTCGACTCGTTACTAGTTTCTCGTTTCCAGCAAACGTGTTTGTGCTTACCGTCTTTGCCGTGTCGGACGTAGATCGACCCTTTCAGGTGTTCCGCTGGATTGGATGGTTATTTCTTCATTCTTTCGCATAATGTTGAGTCCTCGGCTGTGAAACTGTGCGATCCCTTGCCTAGTGCACCCTCAATGAAGGGCCGATGCTCGCTCTTGGTGTTTCTGTCGTTATGGGGGGCCTTCGGAGTGGCCAGAGATCCGACGGTTCGACGGGACAACAACATCGCCAACAGTAGCGATATCCCAACCGCTGACAACTTCGTTCGCCGAGCATGTCACACAGGTCAGCAATGGAGATAACGAAGCGTTGTAGGCCGTGCAACTAACATCGTCTGCATCCTCGTGTAGTCGCGGTACTCGGCGATTATCTCTACGTCGATGGCGGGCAAGTCACGGAGCGAGTGGATGGAAGCTCGCCTGCCGATTCTCCCGCTTACGCTGGTACGCTTTCTTCGTTCGCTAACAGGAATTGCACGCGACATTGCTAAGTTGTACAGTCAATACAACCTGGTCCATCGATTTGACCACAAAATGGACTAATAAGACTGTTCCGATCCGTTCGATTCCGAAAGCATCACCTCGCATGGGCAAGCAGATTGTAAGCAGTTCGCCATGTTGACTGACGCTCTGGTGATATCGAGGAGCCGATTTTACTCTCGCATGTTGATCTTGAACATCATTCAGAGACCCGCTCCTTCAGTGAGATGTGTTGTAAGATAAAGCCATCGCTAACTCGGCGCATCCAGCATTGGACCGATACCTCATCTAATAGCCTCTACACATGGGGTGGATTCGTCGCCGATGCTTCGCCACCACCCGAGCACGAAATGTGGAAGTTTCAAGCCGACGGGTCGGGAGGTGGGGAGTGGTCACAAGTCTCACAGCAGGACTATCGCACTTTTACCGGACTGAAGAACCCCTTCGGCGCATCTTTTGCTCAAAGTCACAACGTAGGGTATGCATTCGGTGGCAGTGTCGAAGCAGCATCGGACTCGTCGGTTCAAAAGGACTTGCCAGGCTACGCCTTGCCAGGATTGGTATCATACAATTTCCAGACGGGGGAATGGACAAATACTTCCACTTCAAATTACGGGTGAGTTTCAACGTCTACAGCGCTGGCTGTCGGATCCTGCCGAATCCTTGGGTATTGAAGAGAGCTCAAGTGCCTTTGTTTTACAAAAGAAACATGCTCATCATTGTGTCACAGTGGGTATGGCACGAATATTAACGGAAGGGCCGAGATGGTGCCATTCGGTCCAAATGGACTCCTTCTCTTCCTTGGTGGAGCAGAGACACCTGTCGATGCAACGAACGAAACGATCGTGGAAGTCAGCGTAAGTAACTAATTCATGAATCATTTCCTGGCACCCTGTGTCGTTGATAGCATGATTCACTTGTCGGCCGGGAGCCTGTTTGAAGAACAAATATCTTACAAGGAGTCTGTCCACCAGTTTCGCAGTGCCACTACTAACTGGGACGAACAGTGGAATAGCATCACGATGGTTGATCCCATAACCAAAAAGTGGTATAAACAGTCAACGACGGGTACGAAGCCACCAACTATGGAGTCGCATTGCTCTGTTGGTGTGGCGGGCCCCAACGGTACTTATGAGATGTACGCATTGGCTAAAGAAGTGTGTATAAGAGGCAAAGACACCAGACTAATGAAAAGAACAGTTTCATCTACGGTGGAATCTCAGATCAAATCCGCGCAACGTCAGGCGATATCACTGTACTCTCGTTACCCAGTTTCAATTTTTTCCAAGGTCCTACGGCTGTTCCGAGGTCAGATCACGGTTGTGCGATTGTGGGAAAGGGAAAACGCCAGATGCTGAGCATGGGTGGTATAGATGGCCAGAACAGGACTTTCACGGCGCCAACGACAGCAGACCAATGGACTTATGGCTTGGGAATATTTGATATGACAGACATGCAATGGTACGTTCCCCAGCGCCTTTTTCTCTTTCTTTTAGAAAAGTTTGAGGTCTTCCAAGGAAGTACCTGCACAAATAGTCCCGGAATACCGTGAATATTATTGACTTGCGTGGCATACTAGGACGGACTTGTACGATCCAAATGTTACGGCCTACGATAGTCCTCAGGTAGTCAAACAGTGGTATGCAGCGGGAAGCTTGAAGAACCTACAGTGGGATGACGAAGAACTGCAAGGCTTTTTTATGGGAACGAATGTGACAAATTCCACCATCCCCAATGAAAAGAGCACCGCGGCGTCTACTGGAACCATCGTTGGCGGATCAATTGGCGGTGTGGCAGGCACCGCCATCATCGTGGCTATGGCTCTCATCATTCTTAGACGGCAGCGCGGACGCAACAGGAAAAGCAGATCGTCGAGTCAGGATGCAGCCGTTGATTCAGATGTAGACGGGATAGCCGAGTATAAGCCGGAGCCTGTAAGCAATTCCTGGATCCGTTTCCTAACTGTTCAGAAATATTTTAAGAGCCAGTTTGCTTGTTCTCTAGTGCAAGTGCTCTGTAGACATGATTCAAAGCACCAGCAACCTCAGTCAACTTGCCACCAAGAGGAACTACTAACTGGACCTGTTGCAGTGGCCAAAGGACGGCGTGCCAATATTCTACTCACCTCATTCGAGCGTAACGTATTCTCCGCCTCCCGCTCTTGAAGCCCAAGATTTCAGGTTTGGAGAACTATCGGGACACCAAGATGGCATAGTATACACAGGGGAATTAGCAGGTTCAGAAATCCACGGTTATGCTGTCAAGAGTCCGATAGCAAGGCGGACTTCAAGGGCCGAGTTGCCAGTGCCGTTCGAGCATCCGAGAACGGAACTCCCGGACAGAAACTATTCTCAATAATTACATCACATTTTCTATGGCAATTGCGTCTGATTGTTTTAATTGGGTGGATCTTTTCGTCGACCACACGTCCGGCGAGTGAGGATCTAATACGAATGTTTCACAGCCCAAAGATTCAGACCAAGAAGCGCGGTCTAATGGAAAGATAACTGTCACTACGCTTTCATGTCGCGTGGAACTGAAAAGCCTAGTTGTTGAGACTCGCTAGTCATGAGTGTGGGAGTGATACCGCTATATGTGGACGTCAGGCTCAACCACGGGCTCAACTGGGCATATCACATTACACATCTGCTCATTACGGGTTTGGTAAATGACACCTATTTTGGTGAAATTTTAAGGAGCTATCTGAGCCTTTACAACGGCAGCAAGACAGATAACAAGGACATAGATTCATTGTGGCAAAGCCTTAATACCTGGGGGGGCTCTGCTACGCGGAGGAAAGGGGAGTTGACGGTTTCAGTGAATCATATTCGCAATCCAACAGTCCTGACGCATATAGCGAATAACGCCATCCCTTAAGGTTTCCATTAACTAGGTTCGAGTGGCTCAGAAGTAATAATCGTCGTCTCTCGCGCGAGATATGGTTCAAGCTCTGATTTACACGTTGAATAATTACGGGCGTACTCTGTAATAGCTGCCTAGACGTCTGAGGCCTGTTTGTGTCGCGAGGCTTATTCCTTGACAAACAACCCTCAGTCTTTTGACGATCGTTGCTTGAGGATGATTGCGATGAATAGTGTCGCCGATTTGGGAAATTCTCGATTGGTATTCCCACTTCTCAGATTCTCTTTCGAAAGGAGCCCGTCCGCCATGTCCCATTCCAATCTCACGGTGCAAGTTGACATTCTCGTTCTTGTAAAGAATTCGGCGGTCTCCTCGTAGCTTATCTTAGACAGCAGTCCTTTGACTCAATATTCGACACGCGTCATCCCACCAGCGCAACAATTCCTCTGTTGCCTTGGGTAAAGTAGGCCATTCATGACATTCCTAAAGCTCACGACCCACTCTCTCCCATTAACCTCTTCGCTTTCTCGAGTAGGAGACCACTCTCGCGCCCAAGACGGCGCTGGCCATCGCGACCTGGTTTCCGAGCCTTCGCGAGTGCGCGGCGAAAACGCTCGCGATCTTGGGTCTTGCGCTGGCGCTCAGCTGCTCTACGTTCATGTTCGGCCGTCCTCTTGGCGGACTCGGCTTTCTTGCGCTCTGCTGCTGACACGGCCTTGTCGAAGTAGCCTGGTTTCTTCTTATGATAATGAGACTTTGATCTTGGTGCATTGAAATTGTTGGAACCGGGTGATCGGGTGTTTCCATCGTCAGCCCTAGGTATGGTATCGTTCTGGTCATCAACTAAGGCCTGACGCTGTGGGTGTATTTTTGGCTCTTCATCTGCGAGACCCTCGGTTTTGTCCCTCTCGGCACTTGTCGCCTCGTTGAGATCGTAATCGTCGTCGTCCTCGACTGTCTTTGGAGCTATTATGGTGGTGGCATGAGGATCGGGCTTCGTGTCTCTCGAGGAGGCGGCGTCGAGCTCGGCGGTCTTTATCCTCTTGTAGGCCTTCTTGACCTTGGCCTTATGAATTAAGTCCTTCTTTATTCGGTCGACTGTAAGCGGGTCAGCGATAAGAGAGCAGTTGCAAAGCTGAGACCAGCGAACCCTTGCGCTTCCACTACAACAGACTAAGTCAGTTAGAATTCAACATGGCGAGTTTGCTACAAGTGTGCGAAGGTTGCGAGAATCTCAAAAATATGTTTCTGGAGCACTTTCTCCCGGGAAAATCAAAATTCGAGCTCAAAATCTGCATAGGTAGAACGTAGCTCGAGGAACTGCTTACGGGACCATCTGGGAGATTGCTAGGCCCTACACTGAAGCCCTTGCGATGCTTCTTTGCTGCAGGTGCAGAGACATTGTCTGCGTCAAGTGGCCTCTTCTTCGTGGTAGCCATCGAGAGTGGTGTGCAAGTTGCATGCGATAGGGTGGGAGATCTTGAACAAGCAAAATGGGAGTTTAACAGATGAGTGCCGCCGCCGCATTCCCAAGGCCAAGCAAACAGCAAACAATTGCCTTTATCGATAACGCATCCCCATCCCACATTCCGCTTTCTCAGCCCAGCCGTTCTTCAATTTACTATCCTCAAACCAAAACCATATCTCAGTTGTCGTAAAGACAAAGGTATCTTCTGAAAGTGAGCCAGTAGTTTGACGATGGTATCAGTCCACCTAGCGTGTGTGAGCGTGTGCCCTGTTCAGCTCGCAAATTGCAAAGTACCTACGTTCCTCCAAAAGAAACTTCGTAGACCGCCTTTTTCAATTCAAGTGCCTAAATCTCACACCTCCTTTTTCTTGCCTCCTCTCGTTGCTTTCGAATAGCTTCCTATCCGGTTTTAACTTTATTTGAATTGTGCTTGGGAGTCTGGTGCTGTTTACGCTGCGGCCACATCATGCCTTACCACGATGTATGTACGAGGAGTGTTGCTTTATACTTGAAAGCTTCTGATCAGCTATCAAATACCGAGATTCAACAAATAACTGGAATACCTCCCAGAACTGTCCATAAGATTCTCGACAGAGCTATCGAACGCGGATATGATACGAAACTGCCCGGAAGAATTCTCTCTAAATATGTCGAAGATGCTCCAAAACCAGGTCGGCCCTGCACAAACCCACCGGTCACTACGGAATGCAAGCCAACAACAACACAACATAACGTGGACAAGTAAAGAATCGTCAGCATGGCGACTCTAGCTTTTGCGGACGTGTTTATGCAGGTGGAGGACAACGAGACAGCACTCCACCAGCTGCCTTGAGCACATTGTTTGTTCACCTCGGATTCAAAGCTGCTTGGGACACAACATGCTTCGGATTTGGGAAACGTCATATTGTCGCCTATAATGCGCACGTAAATCTGAATCTGCTTGCAAAATCCACCAGCCTCAAGATATGACCGCACCCTATCCCACCCTGCTCATGCTTTTTGGACCTCGACTTTCAGGTTATCTTGCAGAATTCTGCCTTCTATCGTTAGGACTCGTCAGCCAGATAGACTTCAAAGTCCTACATTTCGGAAGCGAGAATAAAGAGCTACTGGGTAGGAGAGCACAGTATTTTTAGATCTGCTCACAACCTTCTCTCCTGTCACAGAGAGGCACGGGATGGCGACGTTGCAGATTGCCCACATCCCGCGTTAAAATGGCTTAGGATTACTTCCATTGTGTATCTAGGGCTTTCTGGAAACTATCACCACAACATTGTCAACGCAAGGCTCCATGGATAAATCGAGCAAAGTGTGACACCTCGATAGTTGGACGATGGGTACTGCTTTACACGAAACGGGCCGAGGAACCGGGGCATAGAGATTAGAGCCTTATAATTAATTCATAACGTTAACCGTTCCCAAGGCAGCTGATATGTTTACATAACTTAGGTACTCAGTGCTGAGGCGTCCGAAGATCTAGGACTAGAAGATTGGTAGACGGTCACTTGAGAGTGGACCAAGGAAAACAACGTAAATGACCTCATAGTGATTTAAGGACTTGCATGAAGGAGAGAACTGGAGGCCACCAGACACCTAACACCTGTTAGTAGCCGTCTTTATTGTGTAGATGCTTGGCGAGATTAACACAGCATCGGTTTGTAAAGACCACAGGCGCCATGGCAGTAGCTTGGAGAAGATTGGGTTTCCGATGGAAGGTGTTTGCTGCTTCTCCGAACGTCTTCCGTCGATCATAAACGCAAGCTCAACATTTGAATTTTGAGGCTGAGTGATAAGCTCTCCTGTGATTCACCGCTGTATGGTAACGTCGCCGTCATTACAAATTCTCCCTCTCTTGGCACCCGTTCATGAAACGTAGCTCAATGCTAAACAATCTGAATAATGGTGGCCGCACGATCATAACGCTCACACGCTAGAGCAGTTGTGATCTTCGACACTAGCAGTCTAAAGCTATCACGGTAGCGTGAACGGAACAAAGTTACTAAATCTGTACGGCGGGTCTTTCTAGAAAGACCCCAAAGACAAGCGAGTCAGGACAGACACAGATAGAGCTGTAGGGATGCATCCAACTCACTTGTTCCCATAAGGAACTCAGGATGCTGATCCTTGACTTTAGCTGTGATTACAATATATGGAATAGTGCAAGTTTCTGTTTGATCGTGTCTTGATAGGAAGGTATCGGATTGGTGCTGTCTGCTGCCTCGTGGATTCCGTAGATAGCCAAAGGATTTCATTCGTAATTAGAATCCATCCTCGTATAGGCAAGTATCTCACTTGTACGTATAGTAGACAAAGGTAGAAGGGAGCATATACTGGCACCGGCTCCAGTTGAGGTACAAGTTGCCTGACCAGCTGACTGACTCACAGAATACGCTGACAAACACATTTACCCATCTACCTAGCAATCACAATCAGCCTTCATCCTCACCATTTAGAAGAGGCCGCATACCGTATAGTAGCCCCTGTCGGCATTTGGTCTTGGCTTTCAAAGTAGCAAGTGGCGTCACGAACTCGCCAACTGTATGATCGCATATGACAATACATAGGTCATAAAGTAAGATCAAGGCTTCTTCGCTTCCGTTTTCTGTAATTCAAATCAGATCTGGAAGACATTTCCCTGGGACCGAAATCAATGTTCTGATGACGCGTAAAGACCATGATGTACAGTAGCGAGGGGTTTTCGGTCTTTGGCGAGTTGAGAAACCTCATGGCAGCTACAAGGTGCACGCCTGACCTTGCTCAGAAACGTTTTAGGTATTCGGCATATGGCGCTTGTTGTAAGCGGGAGATAAGAGTCGAGACTGCATACTAACTACATGTAGGTATGTGTATGCCGAACCGCTGTTCTAGGGCCGTTCTTCAACACTACAACAGTGACGTGCTGTCTACACAATCCCTGTTGCCAAACTAGCAGGGGGGCTATTGTTACGCACGAACGAATCGGCGGTGTGGACGGAGTTCCCACGAGCAGCAACATTGCCGTCTCCATAAACCAGAAAGACTGCTCGGCTACGCTAAATAAAGCACCGGACACTTTCAATATTTTTGGTCAAGATAATACGCCGCCGACGAAATCGTTACAGGCTTTCTCGAGTCAAGAGTGCCTCTATGCGGTCCACCACAAGGAATTATCGGAATTATCACTGGGGCAGTTATGCCACTGCCCAAATCCCTTTTGGTTCGCCATTGTACCTGTCTAGTAACAGAAGGCTAGAACTGCTTCCTGGAGGTAGTTCGCCGGCCTGTAAGCTTCCGCCTCAGATAGCATCCGGCTCCTGGGAACCCACCGAACTGCATGCCATATCAACTTAACCACATTGCATGCCGCGTTGAGGCCGGTTCAGGAAAGTGCACGGATATGACAACCAGCTGGGCAACATTGAATCGACTGAGCTGTCATGTTTTGATACGCATTAGGAGCTATTTCGGTAGTCTTGTGGTTGTAAACTGAGAACAACATGAAGCGACAGGGGGACGGGGACGGGGACGGGAGACCTGACAGTTACCTCCTTTCCAGATACGGGTAACATAAATGCATCTTCCTCTATCTGGTCCAGCATATTAGGTAAGGTACCTCAAGAAAGTCTTTACGATGACTCCAACACCACCCCAGAATGCCTGGGGAGTATATGCCCTGGTGATGAAAAAAGGAACTTTGCAAGCCAAAAATATATATTGGATCCGGCACAGCGAGCAAGTACGGCATTACTGAACGTATGCGACACTACGAAGATCTGGACACAAGACCTCTAGAAGTCGTCGAAGCAACTAGGACAGTCCCCAGAGGCGTCGTGAAGGCTCTAAAGGACGGATTTAAGATCACCACGAAAGGAGTTCTTGTATGGCGAACCATACCGATCCCAGATGACGTCCAACGCATTCGAATGTTTATGCTGGGCCTCGAGGCCGTGTTCACTCATGTCTTTCATGCAAGCCAGGAGAGGAAGAGCGACATCTTCGTCGAGCAGGTCCTGCCGTGGGAGAGGACGTCAGTGGTTTAGGACCCGCTTTGCACTCATCTCTCATGGAGTGGGATGGATTTCTCGCCTTTCGACTTGTCGGAGTCCGAGATTCAGAAAAGAGAACGTCTTCAGGCCAAGCACGAGGAGGGTCGCCGTTGCAACAAGTGCGACATCGTCTTATCCACTAAAGTCAGTCTTGAGAAGCACTTGAGAAGCAAAGTTCACAAGGACGGAGCTTTCGGCAACTGAATTAGAAGCGGCCAAAGCGTTGGCTGAAGGCACGGAGTACAAATGTGAAGTATGTAACCGCGGCTTCAGTAACCGACATCAACTTAAAGTCCATTTTGTCGGTACGCCTCATAAGACCAAGGTACTTCAGCTTTCCGAACCATCGTTCGAATAAGCCAGCGTCGATATTTCGAATAGACGGGCCAATCACGATCCTTATTACTATAGACCAGCATTCCCGAATAAAGGGCCGCTAAGTTCTTGACAATAGTTTTACTAAAACCGAGCGCCAGAAATCCGTGTACGATTTTAATCAGATAACCTAGTATATATGGCTGAAGATAGGACTTGGCACAAAATTACGGCGATCTAATTAGAGTGCCTAGAATTAACGCCCTGTGACTCTATAGGGCCGCCGGCTATAAAAATAAAAAGTTTATATATAATTTACGATGTTTTACGTAATAACTTATAAATAACCTATATGATTTGCTAAATATATTCATATTTAACATGGCGCAAAGTTCGCTGCAAGCCTCCGATCGTCGGATCCAAGGTGGTCCTGACTCGACACGGTGGTAGGAGATCCAGGTGACGACATCTCAGTGTCCTTAATCATTAACCCAGATGCTGACTGTTACAGAGTTTCGGAATCCAAAGCTCAACATAATCACTCGCGATGATGAAATGAGGGCTGATTGTTGGAAACGCAGTGGAGGATGAGGATCTGGCGAAAGAGAATCATTTTCGCCGACCTGCAGCTTGAACGGGGTAATACCATAATTCTAGCTTTCTTTACCCAAGAAGCGCGATGATAGGGACCTGAATACGCTCGTGCCGTGTCGGAGCTTACTACCGCCGTGCTGCTGATTCTTGACTCGCCTTGACCCGAGTGATGGAGCATCCAGCACGTCGTCGCTGGTAATCTGGTCGGATTTGCGATACTGTTGGTGTCGATCCGATACCTGCAATGTACGTCAGCTGCATCTGACCCCCGTCAGGCACGGTCCCCAGCTCTACCCAGCCCGTCCTGCCCGAACCAACACACAAACTACACGCTGGCTCTGCATGGATCTGCATGAACAAAGAATATCCCCATCTGATCGCAAATGTAGTCGTCCCCCTTCCTGTCGCCTGACCTCGCCGAGCTTGCCGCAGACCTGGCATTTGCCCAAATGCCCGTCTTCCAGCAAGATCTCGGCCACGGGAGGCGGAGGGACCCGGATCAGTCGGCCAACCATCGCTTCAGCGACGCATGGTCGACCATGGCGTCGCCGTCGCCGCCCGATCACCGACACCAGCTCCGGAGCCATCCTTCTGAGGAGAGCATCAGGACCGAGTTTTGCGAAGGTCCAATCCCCGAGACCCAGTCTGAGAGCCTCGTCACTCCCGCTCCTGCCAACAACGCCTCTAGCCCGAGTACCTGCACCGACCGCGCAGATTTGATCGAGAGAATCAAGAAAGGCGAAAGCCCGGCCTGGATCCCCCATCGCCATGTTAGTCGTGCCCTTGTATCATCTATCCGGCCCAGACTATGCTCAGAGATCTAACTAGCTGTATCTGTGCAGTTGGAATCGTTCTGGGGTCAACAGCAGCCAATTTCTCCAACTCATAGCCCAACGAAATCCCCAACTTCGTCGAGTCTACTGTCAGCCCCCACGATCACGCCCGAGAGAAGTGACAGGAGGCGACAGGATGGGATCGAGTTGCAGCGGCCTCCGTCAGCCTTGCATAGTGGCGACTTTACATTCGACGACCCAAAACCAAGCCCGCCTCGAGATTGCAGTCTTGTTACGATGAAGCAAAGGTTTGGAGAGGGTAGTGACCATCCATGGCTGGCCACTTCGCCCCCAAGAGATTTCAACCCTTTCGAATTCGAAAAGACTCGGTCCTTCGTCGCGAGGTCAGATACTGTGCGGTCTGCGCTGTCATCTCTAACCTCGTCTATCTCTACTAGTTTCGCTTACCAACCACCCACCAGTCCTCTAGTGCAGTCCGAGAGTAATGATGATCAAGATCTGGCATCACCAATTGATGGTATTGATATTGGCGCCAACTTCCCCCGCCAGCAGCGCCGGCACACTGTTTTGTCAGGATCCTACGGGTTTTCCCCGAGCCCGCTGCAGAGACAACCACCGTCGTTGCGACAGGAAAGGACATTTCCCGCCCAAGCTCACCAGCCTCGTCGGTCCCTCACGTCTGTGCCCATCTTCTCAGGTTCTGCGTTCTCGCCACAGACACCCGCGTTGTTGCATTCAAGACGTCCATCAATTGGTTCTGATCTCTCCCCACTTCACGCGTCTATGGTTGGCTCTTATGAGGAGAGTATATTACGTGGGCGGATGTCGACGACACCATCCAAACCTCTCGGTTTCCTGGCACAGATCGGTGTCCTCGGCCTTGGCAAATGCAAGGCGAGTCTTCGCTGCCCGCCTCACGTGACCTTACCATTTCCTGCTGTGTTCTACAGTTATGCGGGTTCATCGTATGGACGGTCTAAAGAAGATGAAGGCCCAAGTCCCTACGTTGGGCAAATCGATCTCGAGAATGGGTTGCAAAATCAAGAAGATGCTATGAGATCGAAACGGAAGCACCAAGCCAGAGTGATGGATCGAAGAGCGGGAGAGGAAGCCACGACGAAAAGCAACTCTCAAAGCACGAGAATTTCCAGTTCAGACGCACGAATGGCTCAGCGGAAACGCCGGTCTGGGTCGCCTAAGGCGCCTCCAGGTGGAAGCTATCGTATCCCCGAAAGGGGTCAGATTCAGATAATTATCAAGAACCCGAACAAAACAGCTGTCAAGCTGTTCTTGGTGCCGTACGATTTGACCGGCATGGAACCCGGCACAAAGACGTTCGTGCGGCAACGTAGCTACTCGAATGGGCCCATCATTGACGAGGTTTCCAACCTCAACCGCAATCTTTCTACAGATCGACCTACATTAAGATATCTGGTTCACTTACATATATGTTGCCCTTCGCGGGGGCGGTACTATTTATATAAAAACATTCGCGTGGTATTCGCTAACCGTGTACCTGATGGAAAAGAAAGACTCAAGAATGAGACAACCTTGCCTGAACCACGGTTTAGCCCATATCGTCAAATGCATCCGCCCTCGGCAGATAGTATCGGCCGTCTAGGACTAACACCACAAGGTAGAGAATTTCCGATGCCCGAACCTAGTCACACGGCCGGTGCGGGTTTCAGAAGAAGCAATTCTGGTGTTTCCACCGATGAGGGATTTGAACCCTCGAGTCTTCCTCGTCATCTGTATTCTCTTGTGGAAGGTTGCAGACCGGTGGAACAACTTCCCTTTAGCGCCACGAGTAGAGATGCCGTTACCGTGAACGGAGAGACTGTTGTTGTGGAACCTCAATTATTCAAGTCGTTGCATAAGTGCCTCCCAACGACGCAAAACTCGGGCGATGGCTTGAGCTTGGGAGGTTGTGACCCAGAGTTTGGTCGATACGATAAGTTGACCGGGTATGGTAGTGCCCTTGGGGCCGAAAGCCTCCTATCCCAACGACTGAAATCTCTGGGTGTCCAAAAAAGGGACGAGCAGCACCAGCGTGGCGAGTCGCAGGCGTAAGTCAGTAACCATCCAGCAACGGCACTGAGCACCAAATTCTCCTCGTTAGCGGCGTCCGGACATCGTGGACATGACTTGCCTTCGTGTTTGCTATGGTGGGATTTGGCTGGTGTATCAGGTGCATGGGTTTGTCTAGGTTTACAGGGAGTTTAAAGGAATCATGGTGATTTGAACTCGATATCCATTGGGGGTGATTTAACCTATACCTATCGAAGTCTAAGGAATGCCACATAGATGGTCATAGATAGCACTTGAAGCTAGTTAGGTATAGGTCAAAAACAAATTGTCATCTCATACTCAATAGCGTGCGGTCAGGCGTGAGGTCACATAAAGCGCACCGTATGTATAACACAATGTAAAGAGAACAAGCAACCAATAAGAGCCAGGAAAACCGAAGACGATGGAAAATTGGACGCTCTATGTATTTACAAGCAGGTGCAAGCACGCTCTATCTTATAGCATCGCCACTCATGACTATAATACTTGGACCGCGCTTTAGTAAAGTAGTATGCAATCCGTTGACGAGGTCTGATAGTGTTTACATCAAGGGTGTCAGGAGCTAGCTTATGCATCAGGACTGAGCACAGAATGCGTGATAAGAAAGCTTGGTAAATGTAAAAAACATAACAACTTGGGGCGCCCAAGTTGCTCACCTGACTCAGATTCTACACAAAGGTCTTGAATATCGGGTGGGCGAATATATTCGAGGGCTACCTAACCTCAGTGAAAAGGGTAGACTACCTCTTTAGACGTGAAGTAACGGCTCTTAGTACCTAACAATCTTTGCGTAGCAGTATACCCTGTTGTACTGTAATATGGGTGTGAATATCCATGTCGTGGGCAAGACAAGATACGCATAGCATAGGTACAGGACTTAGGTCATGTATATTTCTTGCCTGGATAATGGCGAAGGAGATAAAGGCCTGGTATCACGGATATTTCACGGGACTTGCAGCTACCCCGGCCTTTATTGGAATCTTACTTGTATTAGTGGTTGTAGAGCATTTGGCAAATGCCTTGATGATGTTTGATCGGTATTTCACCGCTACGCCAAACGATTCGATAATGACTGCGTCACTGTAGTGTTGCCCAAAGCTTCGTCGGCAAGCGTAGGTTTGTTACTGTGGGTTGTATCTCCCTGTATCGGCACCATGCATTGTTCGACTTGGGAAGCTCACAGCTTTCGCTTGATTTCCAATGGGCGCAATCATGCTTCACTGTTTCTTCCGAGACGCTGTCCGACTGTCGACCGTATCTGTGCTCCGGAGGCAGGTCAACGCACTGGGCACGGGTGGGCATGAGTCGGTGCGTTGAATGCACAACTCCATGTTCAAACCCGGTGTTTTCCGCTGCTCTTGGTGTTTTAGTGTCTCTCGGCCCATAAGAGCATCAGTGTCGTCGGGCTCCCTTATTTCAATCAGTGCTCGCAGATAATAGCCATCGTGCAGCGTGCCGAGTCACACTCCCTTCAACTCGTTCTTTGTGATGTTTGACATGGTATTGTCAATGTCTACACATAATGACTTATGTCACAATCAAATACATAGGCTTGGACGCGTCCAAACGGTAACGAGCTGCTGAGACAAAGGACAAAAAAAACTTTATGACGGTGGAATGCAATATCCAGGTGCGTCATGAATTTCGAGGGCGATAGAGAGAAGTATATGCAAGTATGTAGAAATCCCTGGACCATGTAGACCGTTATTGAGAGCAACGGCGAGGGGAGCCGGATGAAAGATAATCATTGGCGTCACTCATAGGGTTGGGATCAGTCTTGTTGCTTCTTGCGCATACTGATCGCGGACTACAGTCACCTTCAATGATAGAGATGGCATCATTGAGAGTCTCCAACCTGTACCTGGTAGTGCAGGTGGAGACAGAGCCTGGCAATCTGGGAACAGAATTACAGTAGGTACAGGTCTGCAGGATAGTAGATTGAATTTGCCACCGCTAAGCCTGGTAGAGTTAGCATGTACTTCACCACCTTATTTTCCCTGGAGATACAGAATCGGGAGCCCCTGTAGCTTAGGTAAGAGCCTATTCTGAGGCTCGGAAGATCTTGAAAGGGGCTTTCTGTCATGTAAATCCAGGGAAAATAAGGTGGTGAAGTACATACTAACTCTACCAGGCTTAGCGGTGGCAAATTCAATCTACTATCCTGCAGACCTGTAAGGTAGGGAATAGGGGCTAAAAGGGCCGCCCCTTATCGGGTCAAGTTATATTGGCGTGCTCCGTCATTTCACAACTGGGCAGATCCGATAATGCAACGGAGCCACAGTACCAGGTTGTGTAATTTCCCGCCACTGCATCGTGCAATCATCGGATGTGTGACTGGCTTTGATAATATAAGAGACCTTGGTTTTGATTGGGCCCCCTAACTTGTTGTCACCATCTGCTCACGTACCCAGCTGCTCTGCAGTTGTGCTTGGAGGTGCTGCCATTGGAGCGAGGTCGTTGCCGACAGGGCAGAGAGTGAGTATCCAGTACATATGCAGAGGCGACAGGGCTGGCAGGCTGTGGCCAGGGACGCGCAGATTGGGAGAAGCATTGCAATGGGATGCGTGGCCCATGCCGACTCGGGCCTGTGGACACACACACACCCCCCTTTCAGCCAGGAGGGGCCGTCGTGGCGAGCGTGGGCAAACGCGGGCGCGGGCGCGTACCTCATGCACCTCATGCACCTCGTCCCTCCAAGAGATCGACTAGCATGCATACATGTACATAGCCTGTCGCGCACTCGAGCCGGACTTAGGCTTGTCGATTGGCCCGGTACCTGCGCGCTACTTGCCCCTAGCTGTTGTCCGGGCGTATGGGCCTGCCGTCTCAGCACCGCCCCATGTAGCTTCAAGTAGAGATCTGCACCATTGACGGCTGTCCGTTCCAAGCTTGAAATCTCAGATCCTGTCCACTGTCTATTGTACCTAAATGCTGGTCTGCCTCAAGTTTCCTCCAAGAAATTTCTCTGACTTCTGTCCGACATCATCGTTGCCAGCACCGCATTCATTTCTTCACCTGCGAGTAGCACGCTGCGCTCAAGGCTTACCTCGAGAGCCTCCTTTCAATCGCCTCGTCCTTCAATCGCCTCGTTTAGCCTTGTTTTTTTGCCCACGATGGGTGCTCACGACGAGCGTAAGCTAGAGAGCGGTGCCGCTGCGCCCGCCCCTCCAACCCAGAGCATTCACCCGGCATTTTACATTGCGTACGTGTTCCATTCCAGCACCTAGGCGACCGCGGTCAAGATATTGCGAGCGGCGCTGACCAGTCTTCAGTCTTTGGATTGCTTTGAGTTCGAGTGTCATTCTCTTCAACAAATGGGTGCTTTTCAGCGCCAAGTTCGGTATGTACTCACCTCCCTCATCAGCCGCGTCCACCCCCCTTTCTGCGTAACTGTTGCAACACTACTTTGGGAATCTAAGTATCAAATGCGCTAACTGAGTCGGATAGATTATCGTGAGTTTGGTCAATTCGTTTCGATGTTACGAGCTATGGGAAAACTAACCATCTTGTTCAGCCTTGTTCTTGACAACATGGCACATGGCGTTCGCTACTTTGATGACACAACTGATGGCTAAATTCACCACCACCCTTGATTCGCGCCACAAGGTGCCCATGAACACCCAGACTTACATGTCAGTCCAGACCCTAGAACGTGATCAGCGTTTTGAGTGCAGACAGCAGACCACTGACATCTAAATAGGAAAGCAATTGTTCCCATTGGAATCATGTTCAGCTTGAGTTTGATCTGTGGTAACTTCGCCTACCTATATCTTAGTGTCTCCTTCATTCAGATGCTCAAGGTTAGTCTCATACATGTGACAATTTAGACGACGAGACACCTAACTTGGCCAACTGTAGGCCACCAACGCTGTTGCCACTCTGCTTGCTACCTGGGCTTTCGGCATGGCCGCACCCAACCTGAACAAGTTGTTGAATGTTTCAGCCATTGTGATCGGTGTTGCCATCGCATCGTTTGGCGAGCTCAAATTTGATGGGTTCGGCTTCATCAGTATGTTTGAAAAGCCCGAGAGTGATGACAGACCCATAACTAATACTCATACAGTCCAGGTCACTGGTATTGTCGCCGAGGCTCTACGTCTAGTCATGGTACAGCGTCTGTTGAGTTCAGATGACTTCAAGATGGACCCTCTTGTGTCTGTCTACTGTAAGCCATTCCCTCGGAGGCACGACTTGGGGCTTATATGGCGAGTTGACTAACCGGTCTTGGTCCATAGACTATGCTCCTGCATGCGCTGTCATCAATGGATTCTTCACCTTGTTGATTGAGCTTCCCCGTATGACCATGCTCGACATTATGCAAGTCGGTCTCATCACCTTGATTGCCAACGCATTTGTTGCCTTCCTGCTCAACGTGTCGGTCGTGCTATTGGTATGTCATGACCCCTTGCCACCAGACTTGCGTCAAGGCTGACAATAAAAATCAGATTGGCAAGACCAATGCCGTGGTTCTGACCATGTCTGGTGTCCTGAAGGACATTTTGCTAGTCGTTGCCTCCATGACTATTTTCGGCGACCCAGTCACCCTTCAGCAGTACTTCGGCTACTCGATTGCTCTGGGTGGATTGGTCTACTACAAGCTCGGCGCCGAGAAGCTGCAGTCCATGATGACAGATGCCAAACTGACCGTTGGCGAAGTTCGCCGCACCAACCCTGCCGGTTTCAAATTGGGCGCCATCTGCGGTGGCCTATTCTTCGCAGCCCTCCTATTCATGAGCTATTCTCGTGGCCTGCCAGGCTCGTCTCTGCCCACACCTGGCGCCTAATTTCACCTAATAGGCGTGACTGTCGATATCTCTTCACCGACCGTCCTCCGAATTATCCCTGTTACTTAGGGGCTTCTCGGCTTGTCGTTTTCCACCGAACTTCTCGAACCAAAAGACTTAGAATGGATTGATTGGACGATGAGGGGATAAAGCCGCGCTATGATCTCGCACCGCCTGATTGTCCGTGTAACATTTTTGACTCTCGTTTGACAGTGTACACAGGCTGTCAACTGCTCGCCTCACGGCTTTTGCTATCTGTTTATTTTCATGTATATCTTGTATTGGTTATCACGGTTGGACAAAATTCTTTGGCTAGGGACATTATACAGAATAGAAATTAAACGTTAATGATAAAGATGAAGTTACAATCAGGTGTACTATCGTAATTGGGCTGCTCGTCCCCCGACATGGGCGCATTTCACCATCCTAAGTTTGGCAACTATAGCGTATGTAATGACGAAGTGGGATACACAATAATATCGCAGGTTTTCTCTCACACAACACATAACCTGGCCAGTTCCTTCACAACCGATCTAGTTACGTTGTGTCTCGCACGTCATCGACAAACAATGCACTGGAAAATACATGGTGAAAGCTAGAGGCTCGGCATCGCTGACGCTTGAGAGCCATTTCGAGAGGCGTAAGCCCGAATGAACATGGCGGCAATTATAGAGCGCTGAAACTCTACCATGAGATGGACGATTTCGGATCCGAACCAAACCGATCGGATGTCAGGGGTAGAAGGTTAGTGAAAGGAATAATTGCAAAAGCGGTTTGCTCGCTCACTCCACCCCTCAGAAGACTATCACTGCATATCGCACATCCAAAACATACACGTATCTCTGTGGTGCAGCTTACAACTTCAAAAAGGCTGCTGACAGACCAGAAATTCATGTGCTCCCCTTGTGCCAAGATGCAACATCACAAGCTCCAAAACTTCCAAACGCCAATAAAACCCCCTCAGCCCAGCAATGGATTAACATCCGAATAATTCTGCTCACGACTCGCCGCTATCGCCGCTTTCTGCTTCCCCATAACATCCCTCAGTGCCTGCTCCCTGCGAAACATCCGCTTGGCGAGCTTCTCCCGAATGTAGAAGAACATGATTACCGCGAAGGTTAGTCCCACAACGAGCGAGAGGACAATTGTTATCACGACGCCCGACGGCGTTAGTTCGTCGTGCCGGAACCGACATGACCCGTCTTTCTTGCAGACGTTCGTCGCTGCGCACCGGAGCGTTGCAATGGTTGTCGTGCTGCATGGCAGGTCTGAGACCTGGCCATCATCTATGGTCGTCTGGGTGCATACTTCCGTGGCGAAGAAGTGAGATGTGCTGCAGACGCTTGGTACGTCGAGGGAGGCGGGTGAGGTTGTTGGGTTCGAGGACTCTGTTGCTCGTCGCATGGGCATTGTCGTTATGCCTATTGTGGTGTCGTTAGTCGCTTTCTTAGCATCTTGCTATGGTTATAAATGGTGTAGGTGACATACTGGGCATGGCATCTCCCTCCTGTCGACGACGAAATTCATCTGGTTGTTGGCTATCGGTACAATCTTTCACGATTTGTCTTGCTTCCGCCGCAGCTTCCATAGTGGTACATCCAGCGCTGGTGAGGCACCACTCGAGAATAGGCAACGATTCGAATAGCATACTTGGACTCATTAAGCATGATCGCAGTATTTCGCGCTCGGCACAAGCTGAGCCAGCAGCAATGGCCGCTGCGTTCTCTCGTACGCATGTTGCCCAAAGTAGAGGCTCGGCGGCCAAGATAGGGAGTACCAGCAAGCTCAAAACTAAGCCTTTCGGTATCGTTAATCTTGAAAATGTGAGCATGGTTCAGAGGAAGCTAAGGGTAGAGGTTGTATGGTAGAGGCGTTTAATGATGCAGCGCGGGTGTGTTTGATATCCTGTTGTAGAACGCTTGCCTGACGACGAGGGAATGTTCTCTACGATCACAAGCGGTGTACACGGTAGTTGATGATGTTTTATCCGACCTGTCTGTAACACTTGTGAGTCAAAGAGCAAACAAATTAGTGGAAAGAGGGGGTGGTAGAGGGGGAAGACAACAAGAATCTCCATACAGCTGCTGATATACCATCAGACTATTTCTGACGTATCATTGGGACGTACCTATGCCAATCCCCAGTCCTACCTATACCTCCATTCATTTGCTTAAAGCCGCCCAGAACACCACAATTTCTTGGCTTGCCATCGCGTAAGAGTTGAATAGTTCTTATGGCTTGCTGTTTTTGCAGCACACCCGGCTGCATGGTTGCACAAACGCCTACATGCGGTGAAGGCTGACTTAAGCACAGAGTTGAGGCTGATTGGACCCAAACCTGCTGGATATAGAAACCCCAGGACCCGAACCACTGGCTTTTGCATAATATCAGCTTATAGGATTACACGGTCAAGCTTGAGGATAGTTCCAATACACTGGCTTAGGTTGGGTAGATACGATTATAGCACTCAGCGCAAAACTCAGTCTCCAATGCGATATTCGGATTTTTATACTCAGCCTCAATTTCAGCCTATTTTTGTGCCTTCTTCTGGTGTCGCCTAACTAAATTTCCTGATTTCATGTGTCATGCATTGTGAGTCTGGTATGGTAGTATGTAAGGTAACCATGGCATTTGATAAACGGATATAGTACCTTCGTACGCACCTGAGCTACCGTGCATAGCTGAGACTGATATACATATACCCCATTTCATCTACGTCCCATGGTACAGTAGACCCTGATTCCGCCCTACTGGGGCACCTTGAATTCAAATCAGCATGACATTGATCGATCAACATGTCCTAAGTCAAAGCCCAAACCATAGAGTATTATTCACAAACAGACAAAACAACGAGCAATCGTACCGAGTTTACTATCTACAAATCTCAGCACCGGCAGCAAACACAACTTTGTTTTCCGGTCTCTAGCAAGAACATCAAGCAGAGGAGCAGAAAAGACTACAAAGATAGCGTAAACAGGAAAGGGGTATATAAGTTGTATCCCAATGCCATATGCCTGTCGCCTTTTTCACCCAACGCCGCAACAATGAGCTAACGCAACATCCGGAAGAACGAAGCTCAAAACTATAAGCCTTTTAAGTCGACAATTGCACGCGGCATGCTTGAAGAAGAGAACTCTTCGCCAACACGCATTGTACCAACATCCAACAATGACCGCATCATCGCAGTCAGTACCCCTCAATGAGGCAAATCCCCACGTCAAATCAACTGGAAGAAAGCAAGAGGCCCAACGCTCTAGCAAGCAGCAGTCTTCGCCGTCTCCCGCTGACGCTTGACGACATAGTAAGTGATTAGGCTCTTAGGGTCCTCCTTCACGGATTTCATGCATTCCCAAAAGCGAGCATCCCCAAGTCTCGTATGTAGGGCAACGCAAAGCTGCACAGCATCCATACGAACGCCACTCTCCTTGCTCTCTAGGCACCGACTCGCAAGACTCGTGAGACGCACCACCTCGCCCTCGTTAGGAATGAATGATGACTTGAACTCGATGAGTTCCTTCAGCACATGTAGACCCATACTTAGACTGCGGTATCCCGCAGTATCAAGATCCATTTGACTCAATGCCTGCGACATTGTCATGGTAATCTCTGCTGCGTCGCCAATACGCACCAACTCATCTGCCAAGAGCTCGAGGCCACTAACAATATGTGTTCGTGCATCATAAGAGCTACGCGCACGTAGCAATGCTTCAAGGCCTCGCGAGACATGAGGCTGGAAACTGTCACTGTCCAACTTCAGGAGGAGTTTCACCGTGGCGAGCACCTGGGCTTTCACGTCCTGTACTTTTTGAGGACTGAGATTGTCGAGAGGGCTTTCGATGTACTCGAAAAGCCCCACCAAGAGACTCTCAAACTTGTTCGCGCCGAAAGGTAGATTGTTCTCGCGGATGAGACTTTGTAATTTCCTGAAGCCGTGAACGTCCAGAGTCTGAGCTTTGACGCGGGTAATTCCGCTGTCAAGTAAGCGCGAGTTCATGCGCGTTTTATCAGGAGATGAGAATGTTCCATCGCTATTCGTTTCGGTTGTGCTTGTTGGAAGCTTGGCCGCATCCTCGTTTACGGGTATGTCTTCAAGTACGGGCCGCTCTGGTGACCCCTTAGACACTGGGCGTGGAGTTGATTCGCCTTCAGTAAATGGATCTTCGTAAACTTGCAATGGCTTCGAAGGCGTCAGTGCTGGCGTGGTCGGAGGAATTTCATTCTCATCGTTCTCTGTCTCCGATGTTTCAACAGCAGCAGGGGGAGGAGGAACAACTGGAGGAGAGGCGACGACAGGCGAAACGACCTCAGGTGAGACTGCCATGGCCGGGACGGTAGAACTTGGCGAGGACGGCTGCAGACTCTCTTTAAGACTCTCAATACTTGGCACAATAAATGTGAGATTTTCATCTGCTTTGCCAGGGCTGCTGGAAGGTAGGTGGCCGAGCGTGGTTTTCGCTTTCGCCGGGCTTGTCCGTGGAGCAGCGGCCGGTTTACTGACTGGTGTCTTAGACGGTGAAGGAATAGTGACGCTGGACTCGCTAGCTGTAGCTGCATGGCCAGGACGAGGTCTGGGAGCTGTCCTTCTAGGAGAGCCTGATATCGTCTTAGGGTTCACCGTCTTTGTCTTCTTCTCCGGCGGACTCGTCCGCTCGAGAGACGGTCCGTCTTGGCTTCTAACTGAGTACGGACCCGCAGTAGCTGGTCGCGCCGCGATCTCTGGTCGCTTTCTAGCTGGCCGCATGGGCGCAACCGACATGCCCCCGTGAGACTTCATAGCAGACTCGGGGCGCGGTCGAGTTGCTGCGGCTGTTGCGGACGAGGCCACGGATGCATTTGACGTACCGGGGATCGTCCTGACAGGCGATATCGTTGCCATGGCGGATCCCGGTCTTGGTGGTAAGTTTCTTGTGTTGGACAAGGCTTTCTTTTGTGCCATCATGGCCTCTCTCAGCGATGGCTTGGAGCTGCCCATGGTACTCTTGGAAAACCCTAGACCGGGTCGAACGGTGGCTGTCTCAGACTTCTTTGGTGAGTTAGGGTTATTCGGGTCTTTCTGGAGTAACTTTTGCGCCGTGGCATCAAGTCCATTCATGATAGCGTCCGCTTTTGTTGACCATATTCCCGCGAAACACCAATATGTTGCGCGCATCTTTTCGCGAACACCTGGATTAGGGTCGGCTAGTCCTTTCTTAATGCACTTTTCAACCAAATCTAGGCCGCCACCATGCTCGAGATGGTTCTTGTGATGTGCCTCTTTCTTCAAGAGAATTTTCAGCCACCCAGTCGCATACAGCCTCGGTTGTACGTTCTTGTCCTGGCAAGCTCCCCATATATGCTGCATAAACCTGGGAGTGTACGTCGTCCTGGCAATAATAGTCTCGATGGTCGTGTTTGCAAGCTGAGATGCAATTTTCTTTGTAGCTGCACACAGTTTGATGAATGTTTGCATGAGCAGTTCCACCATGGGGTCAATGCTTGACCCAAAGGTATTGGCAAGGTCTTGGACTAGGGCGCACGATTCTTTTGATAGACTCGTCCGCAGCGAGTTCACGCCCTTGAGGATACCGTCTAGCAGACCGCGACAGCCAGAGACCATGAGATCGGGGAAGTCACTCGACGCATTGCCAGCGATGAGCTTTCGCAGTTTCGTTATGCTCTCTTCACGTTTGAGCCAGTTTTGCTCGGACTCCTTCCCCTCAAACCACATGTGCATACTCTTGATGATCTCGTCAAGTTCACGGTGGGTATTGACGTAAGTGGGCTCAACCGCTTCCGCCTTGCTCTCTGATGCCGGTGTTGTTGGTCTCTCGCTCGCATGAGATGAAACGCTTGCCGCAAGGTTGGGACGTGCCTGCATGGCAGAAGCCGGCCTCGACTCGGGATCTGTTTTGGAGGATGTGGGGTTCAATTCTTTGACAATAGCTGCTTCTATAGCCGGGCGCACTTTGAAATTCTTGAGCTGCCTCTTCAAGTCCGACTTTGCGGCATTCGGGGCTTCCCTGTGTCTGTGTCAGCTTCAGTGGCTCAACGCACGTAAACAAAATACACTGACCTGAAGAGATCAATGACTGTGGCTTTGGCGGCATCGCGCACCATGCCGTCTGCGTCCTCCAGTAGCTCCATCAGGGTCGGAACATAAGTCCGAAACTGCAGTCCGTGTTCCTTGTGCATCTATAAAGTGTCAGTGCGTTGTTGGTGCGTTGTGGCGTCGTGATGCCAGCTACGGCCTCGAATTCTTGGGACGCACCTGAAGCAACCACTGTAGGCCCGACTCCTTGGCCCTCGGGTTCTTGCCGACCATGGCAACGTTGCGCACGAAGCGCTCGGCGTCGGCGGGGACGTGCTCGTACATGGTGGCCATGGCCTGGACGGACAAAGCGCGGAACTTGTCTTTCTGGTCGCCCATCTTGTCTACGATGAGGGGCAGGGTCTGCTTGGCCTCCTTGGCGAGATATTTGGGCTCCTGGCGGGACAGGCGCGTGAGCAGGTGGTTGAGGGCGGTGAAGCCGGCGTTGACGAGGGCAGCATGCTGGGAGGTAGAGGCGAGGCGGAGAGCATCAAACAGGGGCGCGACGCAGGAGTCGGGGACGTTGTGCTGCTTGATGGCGGATTTGGTGTTGGCGACGGCGTTGACCTTGGCGTCGATGGGGACATCTTTCTTCAGCGTCGAGTGCAGGGCGGCGACCTGGTCATCGGTGAGTCTCTCGGCCATGGTCCTCAGGAGCGAGGGCCGGCCTTGTGTGGGATGTCAAAATATCAAAGGGTCCAATTGCGGCGGGACGGGAGCGGTGTCGCGAAGAGGGTTGTCGATGCAACCAAGCAACCTCGAAATAGGGGCGCTGAAGCTGTGCGGAATGGCGAAGCGACGTGTTGCAGCGGGGAAATTGGAACAAGAGGCGGGAGCGACGCGCAAAATCCCAATATACAGTAGGAGAGGATGTAAGAAGCTAAGCTGCGCGAATTAAGCTTTTGGCACACTTTAAGGTACTTCCAACGGCAGAGTCGTGCAGATTGAAGGTATGTGCAATTGAGATGAGGCGTGTGGGACGGGCAAGTCGATCGGGAGTCAACAGCCTGGTGGTGAGCGGTTGTACCTGCAACATTGCCTCCAGAGCCTAATGACAACAGATACCTTGAAAGGTGGGAACGCGGGCTAGGAGGGATGGGTGCGGATTGGCTGGCTGGTGCCACATTGGAGCAGACACAAGTCAAGAAGCACGGAGTAACCAATGGAGGACCAGATTAAAAGAAAACACAACACCTCCCGGCCGTTGTTGTCCCCGACAACCCGGCATGGGCCTTCCCTGCTGGTCCCTGACGCTCCCCGGAATCCCTGTCCACGCTTAGAGCACACTTGCCCCGCTGCCAGCCTGCCGTGTTCCGATGGCCAAGCGGCGCGATGAGGGGCAGAGTAGAGAGAGCCACCTTGCCTACCTAACATTACACAACGTGAGGGACAGGCTCGAGCCACTACATGTAAAGAGTCTTCGCGATTAATCTATCTGGTATCTATAGTCTCCCGACTCTATCACCTTCAGGGGCTCAAAGATATCCGTCGTTGGTTCACAGCGTCAGTACCTTAGCTAACGGCAATCATCGCGTTGTCAAATCATCTTACGATATCGGCCTTGCCCAACTCTGCACAGTGAGACACTTTACATGCCTAGATGCTTGTACACATAGATCCCTTTCCTTCGCGTGACCATACTCGTATTTGACTTTGCCCAAACGCGTTGTTTCCCTTTCTTAGATGTCCTCGAGCGGATCCCGAGTCGCTTACATGTCCCTCCCCCCAAACACCACACCCGCTCCAGCGTCCATCTTCGAGCCAGCAATGTCTTCGCCATCAGCAGCTCCGCCGGCGGCTGAGCCATCTCAGGCACCACCTACGCCCAATGGCCAAGCCGAACAGTCATCGGACACACAAAAACCCCTCCCAGCAGCACCCAAGGAGTCTACCTTCCCAGTGCCACGCCTCCGCCTTCGCATAGACGACATCACCAACACCGGAGCCGCAATTTTCCTCGACAACACAAAGTCCCACCTTCTCCCACGCTCTGTGGCCGAGGTCCAGAAACACCTCTACGACCAGCCATCCACCCCGGGGTTCCACATTCCCCCAACCCGCTCCGTCACCCTCTACATCCACGACTTCGACGGCGTTGCCTACACCACCGGCAAGGACCTCGACCCGGACCACCACAAGGAGATCCACCTCTCCACCAAGTACCTCACCTCCGTGTCCGCGGACCGTCGCGCCCACGAGATCCAAGGCGTCGTCGTCCACGAGCTCGTCCACTGCTACCAGCACAACGGCGCCAATGCCGCGCCCGGCGGCCTGATCGAAGGTGTCGCCGACTGGGTACGCCTGCAAGCCGGTTTGGCACCGCCTCACTGGCACAGAGGGGACGAGCTCAAGGGCGCCTGGGACGCCGGCTATCAACACACGGCCTATTTCCTGCAATACCTCGAGGAGCGCTTCGGATGCGGCACCGTTCGTAGGTTGAACGAGGGGCTAAGGGGACGCAAGTACGAGACCAAGCCCTTTTGGACCGGCATATTGGGCCGTCCTGTCGAGCAGCTCTGGGAGGATTACAAAAAGTCCATGAGTAACGGCGATGCGAGTCCGGTGAGTAACATTGCGTTCGAGGACTCGAGCTGATAGGAAGAGCAAGAAGAGCAGGGCGTTGATGGTATCGGCGCTATAAGGTCCATAGCCACGATGGGCATTAGGAAGTAGGGCTCCATAGTAGAATATTTCTCTTCGTGTGGTATTAGCAAGCATGGCGTTGGTCACATTGCAGTAGAAGTCAGATGGTAAATCAGATTCGTATTATTTTTGTACGCAACATCCCGTAACATGGGTTCCACCACAATGCCCAAGATTCACATGTCCAAACACTGATGAGGCACATCCCGAGTCATGCCTGACCACCAACGCCTTGCCAGAAAAAAGAGAAAGGGACGAGTCTAGAGAACACAATGAGAACACAATAAAGGTACCAAGGAAAACATAATACACATGGAACCTTCCATTGTTAGACTAGGCATGTGCTGCGTTAGGCTCCATCTCACTGACGACGCTGCCAACCTCTGTCCAGGCCGGTGTCATGATGCCGTCGGCTTCGCTCATGACATCGTACGATTTGGTCGACACGGCCTCGTCCGCGATGTCCTCGCCGGAGCCAACCAAAGAGACAGAATCGGTCGGCGTCAGGTCTCCGGCACTGATAACCTCGGCCTCGCTGACAGTGGCCGGTGTCTGGGGCAGTGGCGAGTAGAAGTTGGCATTTTCGGAGGCACCTTCAGCCCACTGCACCATTTCGAGTCAGTAATTACCCTTTATAGCCTGTTTGCGCATGTTTCGGGAGTCTTGAAACATGTTTCTAGAGCACTTGCTCCCGGGAACAAAGGAACTGACTCCCGAAACCTTCTCAAATAGGTAGAAAATAACGCCAAAAGTTACTCACGGCCTGAATAGAGCTGTATGCTGTATGGCTTGCCTCGTCTTGGTTAACCTCTCGTTCCAAGGGCTCGGGAGCGAACTCTGTTTGAGCTTGAGACGGCTGTGGTGCAGATTCATTGACTTCGACAATGGTGGGGATCTTCGGGCTAGGGGCCATCTGCTGTGGCGATAAAGCAGCGAATCGCGAGGGCTCATTGTCTCCAAGATCGGTCGCACTGTAAATATCAGATACGACCTCGTCTCTTTCGGGATCCATCAAACTGTTTTCAAATGCAATGTCCTCGTCGATACCATGTTCATCGGCAAAGGGATTTGTGTAAATGGAATGGTTGAGACCACGCAGGCCATCGCCTCCACGGCGTCGGATCAAACCGTCGCTATTCAGTAACTCGTGGCTGCTTTGATAAACAAAAGCACCTTTCTCGTTTTCGTCTTGTTTCAAGAAGTCATCAAAGCTGGATCCTCGGGTAGAGGAGCGAGGGCGTTGTTTTTCCGAGTAGCTGTCCCGCTTAGCATCCTCACGCTCCTTTTCCATCTGCGATTCGCGCACGGCATTCCAAAACATCAGCTCTTCCCGTTGACGTCGAAGACTTTCAGGGTCAGCATCCACATCGGGGAGGTTCAGGCCCCGCGACAACAAGAAACCTTCAGCATCCTCGGGACGGTTGAAGAGGTTCTCGCGCTCTTGCGGACTGATGCTGTCTCCGAAAGCATGAAGAGCGATGGCGATGCGACGTCTAAGATCGCTGGCCATTCGCTGGAGCTCGGGGGACTCGTAGATAGCGATAGCGGCGGCGACGGCGACCGAAACGGCGACTACGCCCACTGTTGCAGCAACTCCTCCGTTAATAGGCGGCATGATAGTGGAATGACGAGGGCAAAGGTGGGGTTATGGAGCAGCTGATTGCAGCAGCGGGTGATTGATGATGGCGATGGCCCAGATTTGGAGATGAAAAACAGATATACAAGTTCTAGGAAACACAGAGAGCTTGAGAGCAGAGTGAGTTGTAAAGTGCCATGGCATGCAGTAGCAATGCAGCACAAAACGTGGAAACAGCACAGGCGACGGGAGCTTGCGTGGTTGCTTCACATCTTCGCCACCTGAGGGTCACCAGGCAGGCGTTTTTGATTCGCAATTGATTGGCAGCTGAGGCGTGGACGTGGGGAAGGAGATCAATTCCACTTTCGGGGTTTAATGGACTTACCCTTGGCGGCGAGAGGGACAGGCATGAGTCCCGCTGTGTCTCAACTCTCTTGTAGGTCTGCTCAAACTGGATGAATGAGAATGGTGAGTAGAAGAGACGGACTGAGTCGATGAGGAGGGAGGGTAAAGGAGACTGGAAGAGTGTACTGTAGATAGTAGGAACACAGATAGGGTTGGAGAATGCGTGGGCCAGTCATGCAGGTACCTGGAGACGAGAGAGCCTCGGGGAGAGGGGCCTCGAGGTTGATTGGGGGTGGGGTGAACAATGTCACGGGTTGACTGGAGGTGAGCATAGGTACATGCCCTGTATGTAGGAAGGTCGGCGCCAAAGTCTCCACTTGCCCTCTGCTGAGTGTAGATAAACTCACTCAGCACTGCAAATTGGAAATGGTGCAATTGCGTTGTGCAAACGGGAAAGACAGGAAGAAGGAGACAGCATGCTACCCTAGGCTCAGCTTTTACAGCCTGCTCCCCTCTAGGCCGGGCGGAGGACACTGACTCGAGAACTCGAGAGACCGTCCTATCAACAGCTGAACTTACCCAAACCCTTTAAACATAATTCTCAATAATAACAATTCTCGGAGTAACTGTATTTGCTGAAGCGTTGAGCAAGATACCTTAGCACATCACTACTGTAGCTACAGAGTATGTATCGCTTTACTGTATTCTCAGTTGTCGTGTGAAGGGCATGCTCTGAGCCGTTTTGCCTCGTGCGTCACTACCATCATTCTCGTCTCAGCTAGCAGTTAGGAGGCCAAATTGTTCATTAAATAGGCCGTCTATTGCACGTGGCTTCTGAATGTGGCAGTCACGCAGCGCCGGCATTGTCTATAGTTGACTTCTAATAATGAAACGCTAAAACATGGACATCAACAAGACTGTTTGGGCATATATACAGTTGCACTGCTATATCCGTAACCCCGTTACTAATGCATAACAAGACACATAAATTTGTATTGCTCTCATGCTCAAGCCACCGTCTGCCAACCCTATCAGTCAGAGAAGACCTGGATGTGGTAGGGTGAGCTTTTAGGAGGTGGTAAGGAATGGTTGTAGCAAGACGAGCTGCTGGGCTGGGAACATTTCGTGAGAAAGATATGAAGCCATCTCGATCACTGCGTCTTGGTGCTCGGTGGTCAAGTTTGATAGCATTCCAATCGTGGAGCGTTCTTAGTGAGAGCGACTTTTCGTCGAGCTAGCCGTTGAACTCGACGAGGTGCTCGAGACGGATAGATCGGAGCCTGTGCGGGCAACGCCTGGGACTGGTTCCGGCGCAGCCGTGGCCACCAAATTGGTTGAGCTTCTCGACCGATCACTGCGCCGGAGTTAGCCCTTCTTGAGCCGACTCTGGTATCCTCATTCCAAGTGTGCAGTTTCCTCTTTTAGGACCCTCCACTTGGCGAGCATTGATCGAGAATGTGCCGCCAAGAATTTGAGCAAGAGCCAAGAGATGCCAAGGGACGGGATGCACAACACTTACAGTGAGGCTCTGTTGGGATGGATCGAACATTGATAGCGACCTCCACTAGTTTTGAGGGTGAAGTTGACAGGCTTGTTGCTCAAGATTTCTTGGATATTGACTGGGACGTTGGAAGAAGGCATTGCGAATGGTGGCTTGACTGTGTACTAAATGCGGATTGCTGGAACTTGGAATTTCAGGAACGTTTAATGATCAACTAGAACTCTCTTTGTGGTGACACTTAAAAAAACGGTAGCAGTTGTCGGGTTCCTGTGGAGGACGCCGATTGTTTGCGACGGGGGAGTATGTGAGAGAGAAGAGAAAGAGACAGGCTCTGAGAGTGCGTTGGAACCAGTAGGGTTTATAAAATGTAGGGCCTCAAGGTTCCATCTCGTGCCAAAGCTTGCTATTCAGGAACTAGGAGAAGGGGGTGCACTGAACAGCCGAAGATTTTACCTATGATTTTACCTATGGATTATTTAGCTGCAGACTTGTAGTGAGGTATTTCTCTGGACGAGGCGAGGTAGCCCCATCTCACTACTGTAGGTACTAATTGGCTTATGGATTGACAAACAGTACAATACTGGCCCTTTGCTTTTTGGTGGAGGGCAAAGTCACGATGTAATTCGCCGTTGGTGCCGGCAATTGGATATCGGAAATAACAATTCCCAGGAACCCCATGAGCTTGTACACAGTCCAGTCCTCAAATCATACTGGAAACATCCGGCTAGAAGTTGAGGCCGTGTGACAAAGGTTACAAAGTAGGTAGGGACCTTGAGATATGGTCGTGCATTTAAAAGACCTAGTGCTACTATCCTGTTCTCTTCCTCTTGTAGATGAGTTCTCGACTCTCAATAAGTGATGAGATAGTGATTAATAACTGTCTCGCAGTTCCACGTTGATATCCCCGGCCTCGGACGTCCGTTCGTTTTGACTGTCATAATCGCGAGACCGGCCTGTTTATGATTTTTCCCGTTTACGGTGTTCCGCACTGGCTTGGAAATTCATTTGAATGGCGTCAAAAGAAGGAGAACATAGAAATCAACAATTTGAAAAATGCAGACCCCGGAAGGCGAAACATTGTCGTTATTCGAGGGGGCAGCAGCCTTGTGAGGCTTTGCTCGGCTGTGTATCTTTGTGTGTTTAATTCCGGATGCTGGTCGGCTCCTGACCGCACATGCCGTTGCATGCGTCCCAAACACGTGGTATACACATGTATCTCTCAACTTCCATTTTGTTTCTAGAAGCTGGACGTCTTTCAGAGGCGGAACTAGTCGCCCAAGAGGACCCGCCCTAAGAATTCCGCCGAGAACACTCTTGTTGGTGATGTAACGGTGTTGCAAATCTCGACCCGATTGCCATAGACTTCCAAACATCTTGATTATTGGTTGATCACTTCGGAACTACACTTGTGCTAATCTTACAGACTGGTGTTGTTTTTTGGGGTTCATCATGTGCAGGAAATACCATCCAACCAGTATGTTTGTAGCGAGAGCAGCATTGTATGAGCTGATCACTAAGTGTCACGAGTATTTCCCACCAAGACATGAGAGTTCTAGCCACAACTTCTAGCATAGCCGAATAAATAAACACGGCCATGATAAGAATAACATAACTGCACTTGAACAGCAATGTGTTCGGCTACATACTCGGTGTAGACGGAACTCTATATATCTTGCGTATTCTTAAGATCAGCTAGCTAAGAAAAATTGTGCCGGGAGCAACCAAGGACCTGAGGTCAAACTATATCGTTAGCATGGATGCTATAGAAGTAAACAGCACAGCCGTAACATAAGTTCTGAGTGGTAAACCCACGGCCAAGCGAGTATACGAGGTATCAGGGATGCATATTAGCCTCTGTCTACAGCTCATTGTTGTTGCGCTTTAAACACATCTAAAAGAGAATAGATCCACAGTTCATGCCTGTCCTGGCCTCTTCGTAAATATGGGCCAAAATCACTGCTATGTTAATCACAATGAGTGTCATTTCTCGTCATGAAGAAATGTGCGGCTACCTGTCTCTTCCGTGCCTTTCTGCAAAGATAATCCAAATCCGAGGACGAAGGACACTCTCTCATGAGTCGAGCGAGACTGCTGAGTGTACCGTAGTGTTGCTGTCCTGTCCACCACACCTCTTCGCTCAAATGGAGCCCAATGACACGTAAATCTTTTCACGGCATACCGTCCACGATCCTCCCTACCCAGCAACGCAATTAAGGATTCAGCCTCCACAGCCCATCCCCGAGGTAGTGTGCCTCATCAATGACCGGTCCCTTGCCCTTATCCTTACACTCCTTCGTCCCCATGACCAAGAAGCCCACAGCACAAGCCTCCTTCTTCCCCTCGGCACTAACGACCACGGGCTCTCCCTTCTCCAACTCTCTCGTCCACCTCTCATCATCATCCAGGCCTTCACCAGCCCCATCCTCACTTCTCTCTGTAAGCGTGCCGCTGGGAAGTCTTCCACCAGCGCTTGTCAAGCCGGGAGCCATGAGCGTCGCGCCACTCAGAACAAATCGGATGGCACCGCGGTCTATGCGAATGGTCGGGAATGCGCTCGGGAACCGATGGACGAGTTTCAGGTGTGGGAGCAGGGTCGCCGTGTCTTGCTGGAAGAATAGGGGCTCGCCTTCGAGGACGTAGAGTGTGCAGCGATCAGGTAACTTCATGGCTTCTAGAGAGCCTTTCTTGGGGAGTACTTCATCGATGTAGGGGTTCAGGAGCGGGTACGCTGAGAGGAGAGAGGACCGCAGTGTGCGCTGCACCGAGGACTTGAGTTTGGATTTGGGTGCTGTTGATATGCTACGGTGATATTTGCGTTAGCTATCATCTTGAAGTGGTATATTATTATACGTGAGGAGTGGTGCAAGAGATCGATTTCGATTCTGGATTGGACACGGGGTAGGGATCGGTCATCTGTCTGATGCCATCTCCATGGTAGGGAATTGGTGAAACAGCAGAGTCGCAAGCAGCCACAAAATGGTATCTTACTCTTTCTTGAACATTGTGACGAATCGCACACGCCGCGCAGCGATTTGTGGTGTAGATGGCAGTGGTTGATAGGATGCTGGGAGCTCTCTTCACAAGCTTGGAGGGGTCCGTATGGAGGGGCAGCCGATGCGAACGCCAAATGCGACAGGCGATGAAGGTGCCCCGCACTTATATCAGTTAAAGGGTAGCGACTTTGTACATAGAGGGGCAACAACGTGCACCTAAGGAGATTCACTCCGTCGAAGCTGATGTTGGTCTTTCGAGAGCCAAGGCAGACAATTGGAGTGCCTTTTATGGCCAGAATTATTTAACTGGCCTGGTAACGTGAAAAAGTGAAAGAGGAGGTATTATGCCAGGACAAGTATTCTGTGCACGATGCCGATGACAAGACCTCGTTGATGAGATGAATTATAGGTGTCTCATTAACGAAATTCTGAATTCGCTCCTCCACTATCTAAAGGAGGCTGGATACCTCGCAACCCCTTTGTCCAGCTTGAGGTTCATACCTAATGTACCTAAGGTAGGTAATAAAACAAACTGAGTCTACCGGCGACCTGAATCAAATTGCTACTCATTGCTTTCTTGCCAGTTCTCCGGCATCCCAATCTTCGTGTTCAACTCGTAGACTCATTGTCGTCGTGGCCCATGGCACACACAGAACAGCTCAACCGTGCTGGACATGGCTAACAGTACCATCGTCTTTGACGTGTACGTTCAGTCTGTCGGGGACGAAGTCCTTTGTGACCATCATACCGGGCTGGATGACGCGGCACTTCTGGGGGAGATCCTGCTTGCAGAAGTTCTGCAGACACAGACTCATCAGTATAAATGCATGGTGCTGTGCAAATGAAACTAGACGTACGGTTTCACTGTGTGTGTTATCAGACACTGTCTTGCCGACCAGCTTGTTGGTCCATTCCTCGGTCTTGTCACCCGAGGTGCTGGTGATGCCGGGAACTACGAGAGGCATGTTGGTCGGATCTTGTGGTGTAGTTGACACAGTTTCTATAAGAGAGGTAGATATGCTGAACCAGGTGTTGAATGATTGGTAACGTGGTCAAGCTTGTAGATGGCAACGAATGCAATACGAAATCGTAGTGGCCTGGGCGTCTGGTGAATCTTTATACGATCGTGCAGTCGACATAGGCAACCACATTCACCTAGTGACGTCACCTAATGCTAAATCCACATACCTCTTGTCTATTATCACGTGGGGAGCTTGTGTGAGTGCCACTACCAGCGCCTACCTAATAAAACTTGATTTCAGAGAGGGGCTACTACATATAGGTAGGTACGGTAGGTACTAACCTTAGGCACTTGGCGATTGACTGTTACATTGGGGCGGAAAGCAAACCGCATCTACCCGGCCTGCACACGGTTTCTGTGTTATATTGCAGACCTGGAGGATGATAATTCGCTACGCAAGAACAGTTCGGTTATATGGTATGGTGACTTATCTGAGATGACTCTGCGTCGCATTATGCAATGAACTTAGTTCTAGTGTTAGGGAGATAAGATGGGTCAGCAGAGCAGAACAAAGAAGCAATTTGAATTAAAGACCAGTTTGCTACAATATAGGAGAGTGGGTATCGTAACACGACAAGACACGAGTAGCGGCCAGTTCTACGGCAAACACGAAAAACCAAGCTATAACGTCAAAAGCAAAATATTTGACTTCAGCTTTCCATCCTTCTTCCATCAGTATCCACATGGATGATATGTCCGCTCATAACCAAAGCGAAGAGGGCCAATAGACAAGAAAAGGAAAAGGAAAAGGAAAACAACATCGACTGTTCGGGGGTGAGGTCAGGGAGACAAGGCTGTCCATCGCCTGACGCCTCTGTGACATATTAATTTTCGACGTTGTTATTCTCAAGTTTGGGCGCCGGAACAGGAACATTGTCTCTCGACATCGACCGAGTCTCCTGGACCGGTCGCGGTGAGAAAGGAATACTTGATGTTGCAGTAAAGCCATGGCCTCTTCGCACCGGGCTGACGGGCACAGAAGCCTGAACTTGGGCAGATTCCATATCGTTGGTCTTGCCTGGGGTTCCCGTATTTGGTTCAAGTATCTGAATACGGCCTTGGATAGGAACAGTGTCGGCCGGAGGCCCGTCGGGTTGGTAAGGAACAAATAGATCCGCGTCTTGCATTGAATCGGGCTGGCGCGGAGCGAAAGGACTTGACACAAATGGAGTCGTAGGGCTAGGCTCAGTCGGGGTTATTACTGTCGGAGGCATTGGTATGGCTGTCCCCTCAGCTGTCCTCAGTGTTGTACCATTACCCGAGGTCGGCAAATCCGCTTCAGTTTCGGATGTGATGCTCAAAGCTGCGAGATCCTTGATGCTCGCCTGCAGTGAATCTTTTTGAGGCTCATTGGTGAGAGGGGCCGATAATGGATGCTCAACCATTGGGCTTGATGATTTTGATGCCGACGATGCTTTCTCCTCTTGTTTGTTGAGAGCAGCCGCCTTGTCTTTTGCATCCTTGGCTTTCGCTCTTGCCTCCTTTTGCTCCTTTGACAAGACATTGATTTTGATTTTCCTCATCCCACTGGTAATGGCGTCGATATCTCCATTGGTCGAAGCTGAAGGACGCATTGGTGGCAACATTTGGCCCGAATCTGGGACCATTGCGATATTGGTACTTCGCGCTTGAGGTAGAGATGAATCTGCTGTGCTAATAGAGGGAGCAGCCTTCGTGGCTGCGGGCTTTATTTTGCGAGGAGCACGGGGAGCACGCCCGCTATCCTTTCTAGGAGGCGCCGCCGGGCGACCTTTTTTTGCACTTGGAGGACCGGGAGCCTGTGGGCGCACGCCCATTGATGATTCAAGTCGCACATTCTGCGAGCTACCAGGACTGGTTGTTTGAGAAGGTATATCTGGCACCGTACTTAGAGCCGAGGCTGCACTAAGCCTTCGACTCACTTGTCGGGGCTGTGACGGTATACCAGGGGAAGCCTGGTTATGTTAGAGGAGATCTCAACCAGAAACACCTGCCATCGAGTAGGAGAACATACCTTGGGGGTAGACGGGACACTTTGAGCCCCGAGTGTTTTCCGCCGGGATGAGCTCTCGTCGTCGTCGAGATAGCTTACCGGTTTCCTCTCTCGAAGAGACATCCTTGTTGGCGCAGCCGAAACAGCCGAGGCGTCACCAGGGGGTTGGTTCACAATGGGCTGTATGGAATGGCGCTCTTTTCTGGCTTTCGTTGCCTCTGTATTCAGCTCCGCGTGAGAGCAACTGTCAATTTGTCGGCTATCGGGAATGAGCAGCTTGCTGAGTGCAAGAGCAGAAGCGGTCCAGGGAACGTCAGGGGGCGGTGGCGTTGGTGCACGAGACACGACAGTCTGCTGAGAGGAGGAAAGCCCCGACAAACTACGGCGAACCTTGGCCACCTCGGTCATCTTGGCATTCGAAGATTGAGTCGGGGAGGAATAGTTCCCCGGCGCAATGTTTCGCGGCTTCCTAGGCTCCGGCTGAGAGGGTAGTTTCGCCGCATCGAAGCGATCAAGCTCTGCGCTTGACCACCAGTTCGGGTCATAGGGGAACTCGAAAGCATTCAGCAACTTCAACTCGCTCTCATTCAGCGTGCTTCTTCTACTTAACAACCCAATTTTATTGCCCCTCTCATGGCTGAGGCCAGATAATGGCTCTTCTTCCTTGGGAAAAACAGGGTTTGTTCCGGCCAAACCACTCACATGGCTGAGGACTCCCGTACACAAAGCTCGGTCACTGTAGCCTCCTTCCAGCACGCTGATGACTCTGCCATCTACACCGAGGCCCTCTTCAGAAGCCATGAGAACAACGTCTCGTGTGAGGCGAGCATAGAACTCGGTAGGGACATTTACCTTGTGACGCTGCATTCCGGAGCCTTCCCACTCACTCGCGTCGAAGCCAGCAGACAGAAAAATGGCAGCTTTCGGCACCTGACCTGAAGCGCGGAATCGTCCAGTCTGCAATCGAAGGAAATTGCGAGTCTTCTCCAGGAGGACAGAATACTTGGACTGATATAATTTCCAGAACTCCACATCCGATTTCCATTCCTGCAGATGCACGTTCCAGATGTTTTGTCCGTGCGCATTGTCGATGCACAAGCTGGCGTTTTTCACTTTCTCCTCATCACCGTACTCGCAGGGGTACGAATTGATGTCATGGACACTGAAATATCCGATCGAGGTTTTCTTCCAAGCGGCAGCATTTTTGGCCAAGCCTCGTTTATTGTGCTGCCAGGCGATAGCCTGCGACCCATCACCATGGTGCAAGTCGAAGTCAATAATGGCTGCATGTGTCAGGCCGTGATGAATGATGCCGTGCATAATCCCTACATGGACATTGTTTACCCAACAGAAGCCAGAGGGGAAGTCTGCAGAGCAGTGGTGGCCAGGTGGTCGCACGGCCACGAAAGCCCGTTTATGGGGAGTGTTTGAGCAAACGGCATCCACGGCTTCGCAAACTGCACCTAGTGCGCCTTCGAAAGCACTCAGTGATTCGGAACAAAGGTAGAGATCTCCTTGGTGAAGCTGTTGTGCAGGTGCTGTATCAGGGTTTCGGCTCACGTCTGGTCGTCGGAGCTCGTTGCTGTTTGCTGCCAGTCTTGCTTCTGCACCATCGCACATAGTTTTCAACTCGTGCATCCACTTAGTACCATGTACGTTAGTGACAGCCGTGGAGTCAATAGCCACCTTTCGGGCTGTCTTGTGGATGCGGAAGGGGATAGTGGAAAGAGTGGCAGGATCGAGGTCTGGGTGGATAGGGTGTTTCCCATCGCAGTGTCGCTCGCCCATCCGAACATAGGCCATGGACACACCCAAAATGCTAGCTTGTATCCTTTCAGGTCGCTCGACAATGGTGCTGAGGAGTGTCTTGGAGCTGCGCGGTCTAGAAAAACGGTGGCCATAGCAATCATCATGTAGAATGACAATGGTTTCCGCAGACCGATCAAAAGCATCGCCGTGTAAGAGAGCAAGCTCTCTAGCGAAATAGTCACTAGCTACAGAAGTCGCGGTGGGAACAGGTTTCTCCTTAGCCTCTCCAGTGTAGCCGGACAGCCCATTTGCAGGTGGTTTTGCGGAAGTTGGGGACAGAAAGGCAGCGCTGCCACGGCGCGAGGGGGCACGCTTGGGAGTAGCGCCATTGGCGGAACGAAGCGAGTTTGTAGAAGCTTTGCGAAGCAGGCTCTGGCCATTGGAGGGAAGATCCGGGGCCCCGGAAGCTGAAGGGCTGCGGGAAGGAAGACGGGCGTTGGGAGAGACGGAGGAGCGTCGGCGCTCGGGAGTGAAGTGTCGTCGGGTATCTGGAGCGGAAGGTGTCGCGGTGGAGAGACGGTCGCCCGAGTTAGTAGGTGACGTCGAAAGAGAGAGGGTGTCCAGGGAGTGCAAAAGTTGGCGATGGTCTACTGAGGTCGATATCGGGGGAGCCTGGCTGGGCTCAGGAGGAGAAGCCATGGCGCAAGCGAGTCATGCATGCAACGAACTCGTGTTGGGAGTGGCGTTGATGATATCTTCACGATTGTTTTGGCAGCGTTGTGTTTTGAAGAGGGAGTGACGCCATGCGCAGCACGCCAGTTTTGTAGAAAGCAGATCCTTTGCTGAAGTTCGTATTGTAGACACGATTCCAATTCAGTCTCCAAAACATAGAGACAGTCAGTATCTTGGTGTTGCAATGGGAAAGGTGTTTCTTGTCGAGGCGCGCAACACGCTTTTCCCACGTGCACCATGTCGCTGCTTCCAGGCACATGATGCTGGATGCTACCTAAACAAACCGGTACCAACCCTGCTCGGTCCAAGCCAGGCGGAATAGGTACCTTCGAGCACTTTAATGCACCCCGCGCGCGCTCAGGAGCCTGCTCGCCCGCGTGCCACTCATAAACATCCCGGATCAGATGTCAGGGACCGACCCCCCACTGTCTCTCCAGCAACCCTGACTACATACACCCGGTTCATTGAAGGTCGCCAGCGAAGGCCTCTGCGAAGGGTTCTGACGACGGCAACCCCACCATTTCCGTCAAATCCGCCACCATTTCGGTTTGATTTCCAACCGCCGCGCCGACAACGGATGCTTTTTTTCGCATCGTCGCATGTAATTTCATATATTTCCCATCCTAACTCTCCAGATATTTGCTGTGTAATTCGTGAATAAAGTGCAGGGGAAGGGCATGCCGAGCCTTCAAACGCCTTGACGACGCTAGGATAGGAGCACATACGACACATTACTCTGGCTTTAATCATCTTATTTCTGTTTCCCAAACCCGCATATTCCATCTCCATCCGCATTTGATTGTTAAGCAAGGCAGTCTTCCCATCCGGCAGGCTGTGCTTTATCTCAGATTTCTTTCCTTCGTGAGGCTTCTATACCGGTCATATTTCGCGCCTGGTGATACACACCTACCTCGCGGCTGCGAGACTGCGACAGAGGCCATGGCGCCCTCCCTCGAGGAGCCCGAGCCTGTCCAAGATGTCATCGCCAACCCTCTGAAAGCCCGCCCCGAGCTCGTCGCCCCAGAACCCGAGCACTGCCCTGGCCCCGAATCCGAAGCCGCCGGCACCGCTGACTCATGCGCCGGCTGTCCCAACCAGGCCATCTGCGCCTCCGCCCCGAAAGGGCCCGACCCTGACATCCCCCTCATCACTGCCCGCCTCGCCGACGTCCGCCACAAGATCCTCGTCCTCTCCGGTAAGGGCGGCGTCGGCAAGAGCACTTTCACCTCCCTCCTGTCCCATGCCTTCGCCACCGACGAGAACCGCACTGTCGGTGTCATGGATGCCGACATCTGCGGGCCCAGCATCCCCAAGATGATGGGCGTCGAGGACGAGAGGATCCACACCAGCAACACCGGCCTGTCGCCTGTCTGGGTTGCCGACAACTTGGGCGTCATGAGCATCCAGTTCATGCTGCCCAATCGCGACGACGCCGTTATATGGCGCGGGCCCAAGAAGAACGGCCTCATCAAGAAGTTTCTCAAGGAAGTGGAATGGGGCGAGATGGACTTTCTACTAGTAGACACGCCACCAGGCACGAGCGACGAGCATCTGAGCGTGAACAGTTTCCTTAAAGAAAGTGGTATAGATGGCGCTGTCATGGTAACCACGCCGCAGGAGGTATCTCTTTTGGACGTCAGGAAGGAGATTGATTTCTGCAGGAAGGCGGGGATCAAGGTCTTAGGTCTCGTAGAGAACATGAGTGGGTTCGTATGCCCGAAATGCACGAACGAGAGCCAGATATTCAAAGCTACGACGGGCGGCGGCGGCGCGTTGGCCAAGGAGATGGGCATCCCTTTCCTGGGCGAGGTGCCTCTGGATCCGAGGATAGGGATGGCTTGCGACTATGGAGAGAGCTTTTTCGATCATTATCCCGATAGTCCGGCGTGTAAGGCTCTTAAAGATGTAGTTAGGGGTTTAGCATCACAGTTGGGCGAGGAGGTGTCGTTGGGAGATTAGACATTGCGCATCTGTAATGAAGAGGTAGAGAAATACAACAACAGCCCTTGACCAAATCTTGTACTGTCTGAATTTCTTCCCATCCACATAAGGTACTCATCTGCGACCATCTTCCTATGCCTTTCCCGTGCCCGATTCTCTATTGGGAGAGCCGTGGACAGCAAGATCTCATCCATATCTCATGAGCTACACTTCGCGACAATGTCACGTTTACTCTGCGCCGAGCTTCTTAGGAATATCCTCCAAATCCTCGGCGCTTTCAATGTCAATCACCTTGCCCACCTCGCTCGTATTCCGCATCAGCTCTTTAGCGCCGGCGTACATCATTCGGCTTTCGGCGTTGCACGTGGTGGGCAGGTAGTACAGCAGCACGTAGGGAACCGATAGACGACCAGAGGGCTATAGAACAACACACATACACTCGTTAGTACTTCTCCCACGTCTGCCAGATCAAGGAAGAGTCAGGTAGCTACGGGAAGCACATACAAGAGTCAGCGGATAACTCAGCAAGATGTACCGCGGCGAGTTGTCGGGCAGGTCATCTGCGATCTCGTCGAGGGACTTGTAGGTTACCTTGTCGTCATCTTGGCGGATCTCATGTGTCTTCTTGTCAATCATATCTGGCGCGGTTGCCCGTCAGCTAGGTTCCGTGGTGCCGAAAACAGAGGTGCTAGACGTACATACAGATGACGGCTTGCGGTCCGCTGGCTCGCGAAGTCCCGAGGCGGAACTTGCGCAGCTGGTCTCTGGTCTCCTGGCTGAAGGTGAAGAGCCGGGCTTCCGAGCTCTGGTGGTTTGCAATTAGCATTTGGGTGCCTTGAATACAGAATGTGTTGATGGTGGGGTTGGAATTTTACGGCGGGGTGAGAAGTGTCTTACCATCTTGACGGAGTGATTGTACGTGAGGATTCAGGGCAGAAAAGGGGTATGGATCGATTCTATGTAAATTCAGGTCAAGCTCCCCGTTAGATATCGGCCGTGCCTTGGGATGGGGCAATAGTGGGAGGTTCAGGATTGCGAAGATACCTTAGGAGTGCACCGAGACAGCCTGGAGATAGAGATGGTTGATAGAATGAGCCCCACCATTACATACCCAACTTCGACGCAGACTCTCATTACCTTATCACCCATGATCATAAGTAGAATAATGATGAAGATACTTTTAGATCTCATAGTCTATCAGACAGACTGAATTCGTCCTTTGCAGAGACTTATTACCTATTAATCTAGAGAATGGGACGCAATTACACAAGTTACATGCTAAACAGGCTCCCGGACACTAAGGCTAAGAGAATGCAGACAAAGCCGTCAACAACGCCGAATTCTTTCCTCTATATGCCGCAGCCATGTACAGTCTAAACTACCACTGGGCTACAGGGCTTGCACAGGATCTTACCACGATCAAAACATATGATTACGGGTTGCTGTAGAGGCACAATCTGCGGACCTTTTCAAGGTGGTTCGAGCATAGACCGGTGATGCTACTATGGCTTGCGTGCTCTAATCGCTGCTGTTGATTGCACATGAGACACGCAAGGATTCTCATTTAGTTCAGTATAGCCAGTAACTATGCTGGCTGCATTCCTCTTCAGACAACGTATCAAGCTACGTGAGCCATTCTTTCCATTGTTCACGTAACATGGGCATAATAAACTTGTGATACGAAAAGACACGCTTGTACTCATGCCTCGCTAGCGACCACAGCCTTTCCGTTCTCATGAAATGACCTATAGTCTCTGTGCGGTCTTTCCTATCCATGTTATTAGAAGCTGGAGTATATACCCAAGTTACCGTGCGGGTCTTTGTCCTTTGGGATAGTTCTATAGTCTAGACCCTGTTAATTAAGAGAAACTCAATGGGTACTGACTAGCCATCATTAAAATCATCGGGTATGCTTCTATACTATGTAAGGATTACATATATATATTAGTATTTAAACAGTCTTTCTATGGCCCGAAGAACCCTGTGAAAGACGCCACCACTTCTTCCGCCTGGTATGTATCTATTGAAGCAGTTTTCCGATGCCTTTGCGTGTAGGATAAGATCAAGAGGACCTGCCTAAACTGTCAACGGAGTGACCATGCGAGCCTGGCGTCAGGTCCAGAGATATGTTATCCGAGTAACTAGTATCCTGCAAAATCTCGTTTAGCTCCTGTTCGGTGAAACTCAGGTCAAGGTCCATATCTGTCGACAAGCTGTTTTCGGTGGGTAGTAGGAATGACGCGTCTCCTGGTCCAGTCGTCACCGGCACGGTTGAGACCGGCGGCATGGAAAAGGGGACAGTCGACAAGAAACTCAAATCAAAGTCGCTTGTCAATGGCGCTGGCGCGCTCGGTAGCTCGGTTTGTCCCAGAGATTCCTTGAACTTGCGGAGAAGGACTGTATCATCGCATGGAGTCTTCTGCATGAACATAATGCTACGGGCGCGCTCTTGAAGCGTTTCATCGCTAGGAAAGACACCCTTCGTTTGCAGTTCGCGCTTGACAAACTCTGTCAGGCCTTGCTCTAGTTCCCTAGAACAGAATATCTTGGCCGGAGCGGGATAGCGCTTGGTCAGGTTTTGCAAGAAGTGGTTCGCAGTGCTGGCCTCTGATTCGAACGGCTTCGCCTCATCCCGGAGGAAGATTTGCGGGTTCCTCCGCAGCGGCTCAATGACCGCAGTAGGGTTTGGCGTAACGTATGGCGGCGCAAAGCCCGTACCGCCATCTTTGAGATTCCACTCCACCTTGCTGGTACCCAAACCAGGACCAGATCCTGCGGGAAGGATGCCTACGTCAACTTTAAATCGTTGCAGCCACTCCGCGTTGTCTGCAGCGGTGTAATTCCAAGGATCGTCATCGTCGTAGATTATCCACCGCGCTTGATGTTGAATCTCTTCATCTGTGGGCACATGCCTGTTGGGATTATTCGGGGACATGGCTGCTACGACAAAGCGGTTCAGGGCCATAGCCAAACGTCGGTAACAGTTTGCATCGTGTAAGAAGCTAGCGCTTGACTTGATGGAATTCGTGCTAGACCCTGCGGGTGAATGGCCACTGCTTGTTGGTGATATCTTGGCCGACGTGGACGGTTGCACTGAGGTGACTGGTCCAGACTGTCCCATTGTACGTAAGTGATCTCTAGTCGAAGTCGGGACAGGCGCCACTGCCGACTGTCGGTGTTTGAAGTTGTTGAGCCATTGAACATCGTCTGCAGCTGTTTGATTCCACGGATCATCTACCTCATATATGATGATCCGCGCTTTGGATTGTAAGTCGGCATCTGTTGGCTCGATGCCCAAAGCTCTTTGGGCTTGGAAATAAGTTCCGAGTTCGGCATCGAGTCTACTGTAGTTATGAATGGTAGAGTCTATGGTCTTCGGATCCGTCGACCTCTGATACCAATCCCCAACGTCCTCGCTGCGTGGGAGATGAGCACGTTGTCTGAAATCTTGGAGCCAATCTGGTGACGCATTGATCATGCGAAGAAACCAGTTGGCAATCTCGTCGGAAGGATGGGTTGACTTCTCTTCCGTACGTCCTACAATACGGCAGGCTTCGTCCTGCAGCTCGTGGTCCATGGCGGTCAGACCAAGCAGCAAACGAGCGTGGACAAATTCCTGGAGGTCTCGTTCAAATTCGCAGCCTTCAAATATATCAGACTTGCTGTTGATGCGTAGAGATGACAGACAATTATCACCGGGCGCGCGGGGGTGGAAAGCCGCTTGGCGCTTGGCGTCCTGATTAGACATGATCAGATCACAAAGCCAAGAGGGAAATGACAAGCCAACGCCTTTCAACATGACTTCGGCCCCGTAAATGATACGACAGGCTTCCCGTTGGATATCATCGTCAGGGGGCATATGTCCAACTTCTTCCTTCTTGTTCGCAATCCACCATTGTAATTCATATTGAAGGAGATCATAAGCACTCGTTGGTGTCGATGTAGGCGCTTGAGATGCTTGGATGGGATGAGGCGACTGTCTTTCGTCATGAATCAAATCTGTGCAGCGTTAGCCATCGTCGTAGTGTAAGCTGTGCTTCATAACCCGAACTTACAAGGGGGTATAGAGTTCTCAACCATCTCCAAAACGGGAGCTTCAAATCCCCAGTCACCTTTCCAGTCGGCCATTGTATTACCGGTCTTGAAATGTTCGGCAAGATGATCCGTGCGGATCGTCCAACTGTCAAGCACAGTCCCACAGAAACCACACCTAGAGCGAATTTCGGGAGATGATATGCGCCACTTGTCCATGGTCCAAGGAAGGAATTTGACTTGGTGTACGAGTCGTAGATGCTGTCGTAGATGATCTTTCCTGTAAAACGTTCTTTCCTCTTGCGAACGTTCTACGCAGCCTGAGAAGTTGTGTGACTCGACATGTGCCTCATCAGGGTTGGGTTCGCCACAGAATACGCAACTTGTTCCTCCATTTTCGGTATTGGCAATTTGGGACCCATCGGGCGAGCAGACCCATCGCTCGAGTGACAGATGTAAGGATTTTTCATGGCGCTGCCAGTCATGCTTTGTTCTAAACGTCTCGGTACAGAAAGTACACTGATAGGTCTTGACTAGCTGCCCAAGCTGGTCTTCGGCACGCTTTGGTGGTGCCCGTCTCCGTCTGCGGCGACCCCTATTGCTTCGGGCAAACGACGGTACTGAAGAGCCGTGGGACTGATTGGAATATGCAGAGGCATAGGAACCACCACTCGAATGTGAAGTTCCCAAACTACTAGCAGATGACTGGTTACAAAGCGACCGGCTCGATCCATCGTCTGAGGTATTCCACACGTTAGGGCTAGTACGTCCAGAGCCAGACGTTGCTGAATATGAACCCGACGCCGAGACGGCACGGGCAATATCCCTCACCGAGGCCGGTTCGTTTTCTGGTGGTGAGTTCTCCCAACGCTGAAGCGGATTCATGTTCTCGAACAAACCAGAGCCTCTTCGTTGCGGAATGTCAATGGCCTGTGCGTATCCTCGTCCAATGTGTGGTGATGTTGCCCGAGTTGGCTGTATCTTTCCCCGTCTTCGAGCATTCGCCAGCCAGTTAGTGATTTGTGTCTTGTTCAGTCCAGTGATTTTCTGCAGACTTTCTTTCTCCTCATCTGTTGGATAAGGGTGGCGACTGTGTGTGTTCAGCCAGTTCTTCAGGACTTTGACGGACTCGCGGGAGAACCGAGCACCAATCTTGGGTGCCAGGTTCGTGTGTGCTGAAGCAGACTTGTCTTCCATCGTCCCTGCCGCGGGTCTTGGCAATGGTCGTGACTCGACCATGGCCCCTAGGTCGTCCTCGTGCAGAATCGAGGTTTCAGGCCTGTCGCCCATGATAGGCCATGGATTGGCTGGGAATGTTTCGCCAACTTCCGAGGACAGATTGTTCGTGGCGGGGCCAAGACTACACTCTCGTCGGAGTGCTACGCAACTCGTACAATAGCCCTTATATTTACCTTCCCGTATCCTTTTGCACGAGTAGCCCCCTAAAGAGCAATTGGTGCAAGGAACTTCGGGTGACTCCCAATACAGCTGGGTGGTGGGTTGGATGCCTTCTGACACTTGTACATCAATATTTTGCTGCAACTGAGAAGACTCGAAGTGTTGAAGGGCCCAGTACGACCAATCATCGCCTTCGACATCACCAAAAGCCAGATCCATGCTGGGATCCTCCGTTGGAAAAGCAGTGAAAGGTGTTTGGGGGGGATTGTCGATGTTATCCTCGCCCTGCGAACTGACATGAATGTTGGAATCTGTGTTGGCTGCGGCAGCATCCCAGTTGATGAAATCCATCACCTCGTCCTCGTGGATAGTGGTCATCTTGACCGAAGGGCGTGATGGACGACCGGTCAGTCAGCCCCTCGCCCTTTGGTATGTGGTATAGGATTGATTGAAGGTGGGTGGGTGGACACAAAAGACGAGCACAGGGCGTAAGCGGGGAGGAAACAAGCAGACTGCTAGAATACTGAGTTGGAAGAGAATGATGAAAGGGTACCTTGCAAGCGATGATGTCTCTACTTCTAATAGGCCTTCCAAAAACAGTCCGTCATGATTCACAAGTTACAACCAGCTTCGGACGCAAGATGATTAATCACGGATTCGGAGCGGTCTGCTGCTGCACACCTATCGGCATTGAGGTATAAGAAGAAGATCTGCAGCCCATCGAGTCTGCAACCTAGGTAGCTTGGCTGGCTGAGTTGGACATGTCAGACGAAGAGTCATTCTTGCGTTCGGCGCTGCCCCACGCCGTTCAAGCGAGAGCTCAATGGACGAGCTGCAGACAGTTCCCAAGTTGACATGATGCAGGGATGTCGGTGCCCACTTGTGGGGATGTGCGCCCTTTGGATGACATGAAGGGCGTATCCAACTCTGGCGCGTCTCTATTCCTTGGCATCCTAGACCTGCCTTAACTACCACACACATGTAACGTACGACGGAATAGTCCTCGTCAGTTTCCAGATACTTCCGCTCGAAGAATGCAACGAGGCTCCTTCTGGCGACCAATACCTGACCGCGCAGGTGTTTGATATTGGTGTTAAATCCATCCTGGAAGCCCATATCTTGGCTGGCAGGTTGACTCGATATAAGTGATCACTTCTACAACTGCTTTGGAGCCTCATGAGTGGTGTTCTCAATATCACCTGAAATAACCCGTACCTAAGAGTCGACGCTGACCAGAGCGTACTGTTCTACGTCTCCTCAAATATGCCAAGTTCATTTGCAACATGGGCCAGAATCATTCAGTTGAGCGCGGAATTGATATCGGGGAGTGTGAAATGTGGTTCGAGACTGGGAGTGCCAAATGGGTGCTTGCCGTTTTACGCCGAATGTAGATTATTCCAAAATCTTGATTATCCGCTACAGCATGAATAACTGCACCTGCACCTGCACCTGCACCCTAGTAGTCTTACGTCCAGCCTGTAAATTCCCTGGCGAAGGTCAAACATTCAATCCGTAATCTAGCCGCTAGTTCATTCACTGAGTTTATAATGGGATTAAGACCCAGATAGCGTCAGAAGAGTTTGAGACGGACACTCTTTCTCCACACTCAAAGCATCAATCTAGCCGTAAAAACGAGGTAGGAGTCGAAAAGTACTACAAAGCACCACCCATCGTGATGTGCAAACAATGACTTGATGAAGCGAATCAGCTTCTTGGCAAGTTAATACGCAATGGTGGCTCATGCATTCATAATACATCCTGAGGTACCTAACGTTGAGCCAGTCTTAGATTCTCTCTGTACAGACTGCTGAGCCCGCATATATTGATACCGAAGTCGAACCTGGTGAGGAAAACGACTTACTTCGTGCTGGTCATGACCAGGTATAGATCCAAACGCCGCCGTTTACTGGGTTGTGCTAGAAGGATGCACTTGTGCTGCTTATGCCAGTCGCGCTGCTGTTCTCGTTTGGTTGCCACAAATGGCGGCCGCACACTAGGTTGTTGTGGTATTTGGCGCGCTGTGGTAGAGTCGTTAAAGGGGTCGCAACTTCCTAGGTGCCTAAGTCAAATTGATGATACGGCAGATGCTAGTGTATGTCCCCAGGGTGCTCTTTCGCAGCCTTCTTTCGTGGTTGCTTCGCTGGCGTCAGACTCATAGTCACTTTATACTGAATGAGAGCTGACAGAACAGGCATGTGGTGAGGCATACGGTCATGTGTATGCGGCCTTGTGTCAAGCCAGCAACCATTGAAGGAATCTTCTACATCTATAACTTGACTAGATACATACAGGGGCGCGTGCTGCTCGCGTTCGTAGTAGCTAATGGGCTATTGGTACTTTGTTATTATTTCCCATTAGAATTGCTTTATTGGAATGTAGCTGGACTCTCACTCATTCTCACAAAACGGTGATGTCATTTGGTTACGAGGCAAGCCCCATGCTTGGCTAAAAAGGTTTCCAGGTCTGGCTTTAGACTTCGATGATTTTGTCTACATTAACTGAGTCTTTTGTCCCACATGCGACCCAGCATCTATATAGATACTTATGTATTTAGTGGTGAGAACAGGTGGAACTAAGGGCTACAGGGCACCCTGGTAAGTAGTAGAGTCGCTCCTGGGTGGGGAGAGGAGGCGAGTGGGGGGGGATTTCGATACTCCTACATCCGTAGATTGCCTTACGAAGAGAGGTTCAAGTACTTATTGGGACAGGAAATATCAATGCGATAATTCAGCATTTAGGTTTCCTCTACGAACAACTTATTTTTGCGCGAAGTGCCAGAAACGGACAGCCTCGTTCTCGCCACGAGGCTTGGTCCATGCGTGCATGAAGGGGCGCTTGGAATCCTTTCGCTTGTGCTATGCTCCGTTGTGCCAGGTCCAGATTGCCGCAAGCGAATAAAATCATCATAAGGGGATCCGGTTCAAGCATGATGAAACCCGTGCCAGTGCGTCCTGGGCAGGTGTTCGCAGCCTCGGGCGCAGGCTTGAAATGACTTCCATAGGTCCTGCTTATACAAGGTCCCCATCATACCCCAACCACACTTGAAGCATTCAGCGTCAGTAACTTGAATAAGAGTCTCGATCAATTAATTCTAGTTTACTACATCGATACCTTGCAGCGAGTCCCGATCCGCGTTACGCCCAATGCCGCGACGCAACTATCCAGATCCTGAATCCTTATGTCTAGGTACCTATCCTATCTAGGCCAAAGTCGATAACATAATACCGGACCAATAGCTCGTGGGTGCTATATGGCAGAACACCTCATAAATGGTAGCATTTCAATCGTCAGTGGGTACGTCCCGTAATGATACATGTTGGATTAATATAACAATTGCACTTTGTGCTTTTGAGTTGACGGTTGACATCAACTTGTGACAAGGATGGCGGCATGGACGGCGTCAGTCCCGCTCGCTGATGTCAAAGCCGTTGTGTTTTGCGGCCCCGGTTTCAGATAGCAATTTCCAGGAGCATTTCCTATGAGGGATTAGTACAGTATTCCCTTGACGTGCAAACACCAACGCGGATCGAGAATGGGTCTTGAATCAACAAAACACTCATCCACGTACCAGCTTGTTCCTGTGCATAGGTCCGATTTGTCCAGTTGGGGATGAAACTTATTCCAGAACAGGTGGAATTGGAATTGCTCGAGGCTTTTGGGAAGTTCCCGGGAATGTAAGACGAGTAAAATCCACAGGCGTCCATACAATCCTGGATGTTTCCGACGAACAGCGAGATCAGTGGGGGATTCGGTGCATCATTGTTGCAGTATATCTTAAAAGTCGGTTTATTGTTGTCTGTCTTCGAGATTAGCGGATGCAAAGACTTCGCGCAGCCTTGCGTTGGAACGCACAATTTGATGTATAACTCGTTCCTGAAACTGCACTAGGGTCTGCTGAACAACCTCCATCTATTGCTTTGGCGCTAGAATTGGCGATGTACTGAGCCAGTCTGGCCTCTGCGTCATTTGCTCGATTTGACTGCACGCCGGTGCCCGCGGCAAGCCCAATGGTTGCCACCAGTAATGCAGCAATGGCCGTAGACAGCACAAACACTACGAACGGAACACCGCAGATTCGTCTCGATGGCTCTCTTGGGGCTTCATGCGTTGCTAGGATGTGGTCCATCGACCGGCCATCAAATGTGTAGTTGGAAGTGCTCGTGGGATATGAGGATTTTGAAATTTCCGTGATTGGCGTCGCGTCGAACATTTTGAGGGGTATACCGGCAGACGGAGTATTTTCGTGGCGCTGCTGATGTTGCTGATATCCAACATTATGATGTGTGCCTGGAGGCTCGACCGGATAGTACACCTCTGGATAGCTAGATGCGCTGGCCAGCTCGGGAGCTTCGCTCCACTTTCGAGAGCGTCAATGAGCGATACATGCTATTGTTGAAGTAGACGATGCTGACTTACAGCTACTTGGTGGGTCATTCTGCCCTGCAGAGTAAGAAGACCAGATGTTTGTACAGATAAGTCGACACAGAGTAGAGGAAATAAAGAGAGCAGATGGTCTTGCGGCTTTGAGCCGAGCTTGTGACGCTCTCCAAGTGATGAAAGCCAGGCTGGAGGGACATTTAGCGATTAAGTGTTGTGAGAGAGGAAGATTCGACAGTATTCTGCAGGTCATGTCGAATAGGACTTGTAGCAGAGGATCCAAGAGCTGATGGAAAGCTCTGAGTGGTACCGAAAAGAGATTCGTGTTTGAAAGTCTTCCATCCCGCATGGAGGCTCGACAGGGGCATAACAACTGCACATGCAGAAGGTGCCCCTCACAACACATTGGTGTTGGTTGAAATCAGATATCCAATTGATTTGGTGCCCTTACTAGCTCGACTGCAAATAGTTGGCAGCTTGTTGAGGATCGATTCAAGAGACACCATGTCTCACAAGGAACCCGTTCTTGTTATGTGCTCAGTCTGATAACGAGACACTTTCTACATATACTGAAGGCGGCTAAGCAAAGCTACCGAATCCATCGATACCGAAGCGCCGTCTGAATGCAATTCCATCAACCAGTGTTGCAGAAACCCGAGCGCTGGATATCACGAGGTTGTAGACACACAATATCTAGAGCTCGTCTCGCGATGCAACAGAAAGGTTCATCTGGCAGCACCGGCACGACAATAATAACGATCTAGTTGCTCTGTTCGGAACCTTAAGTTCTCACGTCAGAAATAGTACCAATCTCTCAGGAGGGCCCGCGTCAGGGGTGTGTCTTGACCTTCAGCCCAGCCCCTGTTGAAGAGGACCGTTTAGGCAGGTGGCAGATTTACATGCCGTTGCCGTCGGCCCCTCGCCGTGCTCTACTGTATGTCGGAGCGAGCCCATGGCGAATCGCCATGGTCCCCATGTCTGCAACAGATACTTGCATGACCTGGAACGCAACAGCCCTACAGCATCGGGACCGAAAAAGGAAATGTGATGATAGCGTCTATAAACTTACCGGTTCGTCCTGCTGAGAGCACCCGATGATTTTCGCTTGTGATTCTCAAACACATGCTGGCACTTTGCGATTGTTTCCTATCTTCATCATGTATGTACGTACAGCCAAGTCAAAACAAAAGCTGAAAGATGAGATGGCACGCCAAGAGCTGGCAATCGAGGCAAGGAAGTCGCATTCAGACCAATGAGAGGACAGCTCTCGCTTCAGAGATTCGGCTGACGATGGTCTCTCCATGCTGACGAGAGAAAATAAGATTGGGGCGGGTGTGAATGGCTACGCCCTAATCTAGCTATTCCATGCAAATAGGTGTCATTCGGTGCGACATTATCCAGGCGAGGCGGGCGCCAAAAAAACTGATACCGCAAAAGACAAAACCACACTTATGAACCACCTAAACTAGCACATTATTACCTTACAAATTTAGAGATATTATTGTAAGAAATATCATATTAATATACATTACTTAGTTTTACTTAGATGTAAATTTTGCGCATTTTCTGAATTTGACAACGATGACTATTCGGGGAAGATAATGTGGTTGCGGTATCACTTTTTTTGGCGCCCGCCTCGCCAGGCAACTGGCTTTTCTCGCATAGCTTTCGTGTTGGATGTCCGGAGTAGATAAATATGAAGGATTCCCCGGGTGTTCCTGGTCTTTTGGCCTCGTTCCATGTATGCACTTGATCGGTACCTACATAAGATAGAGAATTAGGTCTTCTGTTACATCCCGCCGGCACGTACCGATCCCGTGCGAGAGTTTCATTGCCGACGGACGAACGATCCCGAATATTTGGTTCTTTTCTTTCGATATGTTTACTGTCAGACCAGTGATCATGGCCAACTCGACGGCGGAGCGCTATAGGTAACTGGTAGCAAAGTACCGAATTTGAGGAGTGTCCTTACCTTCGAGGTTTAAGACGACCCCACTTGAGTCGTTATTAGGACATCAACGATGCGTTACGCCAAACCGTTATGCTCGTGGTTATTTCAGCTCAACATACCTCTTGGTAACCTCATCATGTCTTGATTGTCAGCTTCTGCGTAAAGCTTAAGTCTTATCCAAGGCCTCAATAGACTTTAGACTTTGCTCTGCGTTTCACATATCACACATCACCGGTGACTGTGGTTCTGCTGGGCGTACTCGTTTATGGCCGGGTCCATGGATCAGCTCCGTTCGGCCCACGAAACCAAGGACCAGGCAGCGTATTCACACAGCCACCAACGCTATCAGTCCCAGATATCAACGACGATGCTGCCGAACGAAAGCGAGTCTTGAACGTGCTAGCGCAGCGTCGAGTAAGTATCTCACCATGCCTCCTCTCAATTTCAAACGAACTGTAATGGCTTCCTTACGAGAAAAAGTGATTTTAAGCCGTCGCTTTTCTTCCTTCTCCTCCTCCTCCTCCTCCTTCTCTTCTTTTTCTGGCAACGGGACACTAACGACTCATATTCTCCACAGTATCGTGAGATTGCACAACATCTGTTTAGTTTTCAGTTATGCTAATGAGCTGTAAAAGGCGATCGTAAACGACAGACGGCCGGTCATGGGCGATCCCAGAGTTCCACTATCGCCTCTGAAACTTGCTCAGGGGGGTAAAGAGCCTCGTTTTCCAACAGACCTTGATATCTCGCGACCTGATGCCCATAACCAAGATGATGAGCCTACATTGTCAATGTCTCCCTGTGGCACTTCCACGTCCGGGGACACGTCGGTACAGTTCCCTGATCTGAACAATACGCAACCTTTAGTGCCTGACATCTTCTTGGGAATGGACGATGTATCAATGAGGACAGAAGTACTCAACTTACCTTCGATTCCGTCTTCGGAGGATTGTAGCACTACCTCATTACCCTTACTCGATGAGATTCAATGCTGCCAATGTTTGATTCATCATCTCCAGCGACCCGTTCACTCTCTGAGAACTCCGACTTGCCTGTTTCTGTGGACTCATATTATCTTCCCGTCAACGAGCTGACTCTCATGCGAGGTCTTCTCCGTATAGCCAACCGTCTGCAGTGTAACGCACAAACGGCATGTATACACCCATTCTGTCAACCTTTCATTTCAAACTCAAATCTTAGAAACCCCTATCCTAATATGTGATGTAGTGGGTACCCTGTGCTTTGATTTAAAGACTCGACAAGGGCCGAGAAATTGTAGAACACTAATATTTCGATTCAAAGCTATAGTGGACAGGCACAAACTAATTCTTTTCCTATACTAGCATCTGGAACCTAGAAACCACATCGCCGTTTGGTATGTATAGAAAGATCCCATGCGAGTTATTTTTGACTACATGCCTAAGATATCGTACTGAGTTTTTTATAGTAAGCGATATATAAACCAGTCCGTTGTTTTAAGTCTAGGGCCCCGCAGGGGAAACTCGAGAAAAATAACTAACGCAGCACCTTTGCGGCTACCAGGTCGGTGGGACCCAGACGGCACTGACGATACAACAATTATCTCCAACGTGGCAGCCAGCATTTTCCCAGAGGTCGATCCCACACCATCCTGTTATCGATCTCTTCTCGGTATGGTTTGCAGCTCGAAACCCGACTGTGTCTCAGCTCGGGCGACGAAGCACTCAGTGGTGCTGAAAGCTAATCCTCATCACAAGTGGCCTAGCGTTCGAGATCGTATCCTTCTATTGCTGAGCCTGCCAGATGAAGCTCGCCCGGTTATAGCTACTGGTCCCCTGGCTATAGTTCAATTGGCCTATGACCTTCAAGACGCCTCTGAAGGAGCTAGGATTTGGGGGAGTGACCCATGGTACGTCCGCAGAATTGTCACCCTGAACTCTTTTCTCAAGGCTAACTTCTGTGTAGTATGCGTACCTTTCCTTTCTGGATGATCCTGTCCCAGGACCTACGGGCCCTAGACATCCTGTGGGAAACAGCTGAGCTGATGTATTCTTAAATTAGACGAAGCCACCTCGTGGGAGGTCGGGCAGGCCCTTTTTGAGCGATGGTGGTTTATCTTCGACAGGAAGGTCATTGACCAGAGCAATCACTGGCGTCTCTCGAGAGGCGCGCCAGCGTTGACGATGAAAAGCGAGCCACCCTGAGGATCATTTCCCTGAGGATCATTTGTGGTATGAGTAGCGACGCAGCCCAGCCGAACTTCTCTCCAGAGCGATTGCGCCCACAAGTTGGAATTGCCCATGTGCACGCCGTCAAAAACTTCCTCGGGCGTTCAGCAAGAAATCGCAACCCTAGGAGTAACCTTCGCATCGGTCTGGCTAGATGGGTGAAATGACGATGAAATGCAACAGGGAGCATGTCTTCACAAGAAACACACTTTCTGAAACTTCTGGGTTCATCAACGAAGACTGAGCGTTGTCATATGGTACTCGCAATTCGAGCTCACGAGCCTCGAGATCGTTTTGGCATCCCACGTTCATGGGTATTTTCTGGATTTCGTTCGCAGCCCCAAATCTGATCCGAGGTTGAGCTTAAGCGGACACCATGCCATGAGTTATAAATGAGGTATGGAAGATAGTATGGGCTAGAGCTGGCAGAATGTCGAGGCGAATAGCAAAGGAGGAGTCAGTGCGACTATGAGATGTCCTTTTGGCTATCTGTGTAGAAGTGCAGTGGAATTATTGGGTTCGTCATATCCAGTACTTGCCTATTAAAAAGGGTCATGTAATTGGTATGAAGAAAATGCCTACTTTGACAGGAAGAGCATCGCATATTCCAGTTGAGCCCCGATGCTTGAGAAGGGAGAGCGCATTGGATGGGTTTCGGGGGGTTGTTTTAGACTTCACCAGTAGCTTTTGTGTCTCTGTCTAAGAGCTAATCTTGTCCATCTTACGTAGTCCCCAAGACGATCTATAACCATTGCCTGGGATACATTATTGATTCGGCTGATATAGGCTTATTGCACTGCCTCACAAAAGCCACAACAAGATGAGAGTTCAAGAAGTATTACCTGGAAGTTGCGGCAGAACAAGAAAGCCTCCGACACTGCAAACTGCATGAAAAATTGTTGCTTGAAGTCTTCGGATCAAGATTCTCTATCAAACAACTGGTTGGGTCTCACGGATATACCCTGAGAGGCTCTTGCGATTCTTTCGACTTACAGTCAACGACATGCTCGAGCCCAGCGCACATCGCCTAGTAGCAATACAGAAAATCACCACATTTGAATCTCTTCCATGTGAACATTGCTATTGGAAAGCTAGCCGTGCCGGAGCGACATGATGTAGTCGCATGCCGGATGCCGTGGTGAGGTGATGGATAATCCGGGAAGCTCCGGGCCGAGCGAAGTAGCAATGACATGGCCTGTGCTTACCTCATACATGGGACCAACAAATCAAATGTGTGATTACTGCAACAGATGCTTCTGGCAGCCGATCGGGGTGCCAACTTGGAACAAGTCTCGTCCTCACAAGCCACCAAAAGGTTGTGAGCCCGTAACCAGGCGAGGCCAGGGGAGGGGACTGGAGGCAAAGCGGGGCGCCGTCAGAAAGGAGGGGCACACACAGTTTATTGTCCGGCCTAGGAGCCGATGCTGTCTCTTTCGGATTATATCGTTACAGCTTGCTTTGTCTGTCTTTTCTACGAGATTGTTACAGATTGCCAGCATTGCACCAGAAAAGCAAGAGCTGAGAAGCAGCTTGGTCAAGTGCTGTTGTCTGCAGTCACGGGGCACACCAAACATGAGGTAGGGAGCTGGCAAAGAATGTTTAGGCTCGTTCGATTTCAGGGTCCAGGACGGGAATGAGAGGTACAGTAAGGCGGACGCAAGCAACGGTGCTCGGGGCGTGGATGCGGGCTTTTCCTCCAGCCAGACGTTGAGATTTCTGACCTGACATGCTGCTAGTTGCCCTGGGCCAATGGACAGACGCTGTCGAGCACGCTGGTGGATGCCACGCCCACCGCCTTCTCTGCTCATCCCACCATCGAGGTACAGGCTACCGCCTACCTGCCCCGCACCGCCCTGTCCCCTACAGCGAGACTCTGCGTCCACCCGAGGTACCAGGTACGCGGCCTCCCGCACACTGCTGGTGGGCAAAACCCGTGATGACTGCACCAGACATTACCTCTGTTCGTGCCTTTCTTTACCGTAGCCAGGAGGGACTTGATGTCTCCCTTGCCGGTTCTGATGTGCATGTTAAGTCCATAGAACATCCTCCGTTCGCACGCCAAATCCCCCTGGGACTTAAAGAATCATAGTTTCTATTTCCTCTCCCTCCCCCCTTCCTGTCTCCTCCACCTCTCTTCCCGTTACTCTTCTCTCCCTCCGTGCATCGTGATCCTAGCTCCGTGCTCCCATCCCTCCGTGGTACCGGTGCTCGGCTCCCTTCCTTTCATTTCCTCTTCGCCCTCCACGGCGCAGCTAGACAAGCGGCCAATTGGTCATAACCCTGTCTGGGAAGCTTCTTGTTCTTTATACCAGGACATCCTTATGGTAATTGTGGCCCGGTATGTCGATTTTCTGTCCAGTAAATCACTGAAAGACATAGTCTCTATCGGCCACCTTCAAGTAGCCATTACACGAGGCTTGTCTCCAGTTGAGATGAGATCTGTGCAACTCGTCCTCCTCATTTCGTCTCTATTACTCTAGCTCAACCCGATGTGAAACCTAGGGGTCGTCTGCTAATCTCAATCAGCTAGGTGTCTTGCCAAGTTGAACACCCTCCGAATGCTCTCTCATCGCCGGCTGTAACCCTCCACCTCAGACACCACCGTCACGATGCACATCAATGCCATGATTGCGGATGCCGAGAGGACCGGCCAGCCGTCCTTCTCGTTCGAGTACTTCCCACCCAAGACCGCCCAAGGTGTGCAGAATCTATACGACCGCATGGAGCGTATGTATGACTTCGGGCCCAAGTTCATCGACATCACCTGGGGCGCCGGTGGCCGCATTGCCGAGCTCACCTGCGACATGGTCTTGCAGGCCCAGACATTTCTCGGCCTCGAGACCTGCATGCACCTGACCTGCACAGACATGGGCGAGGATAAGGTGAATGATGCTCTGCAGAGGGCTTACAAGGCCGGTTGCACCAACATCTTGGCTCTGCGTGGTGACCCTCCAAGAGAGCAAGAAAAATGGGAGGCTACTGAGGGTGGCTTCCAATATGCGCGGGATCTCGTTGCCCACATTCGCAAGAAGTATGGCAACCATTTCTCCATCGGCGTTGCTGGTTACCCCGAGGGCTGTGATGATAACAAGGACGAGGAGTCGTTGCTCGACCACTTGAAAGAGAAGGTTGACATGGGGGCCAGCTTCATTGTTACGCAGATGTTCTATGATGCCGATAACTTTGTGCGGTGGGTAGGAAAGGTCCGAGAGCGAGGCATCAATGTCCCCATCATCCCTGGAATCATGCCCATCGCCACCTATGCCAGTTTTATACGACGGGCTAACCATATGAACTGCAAGATTCCCGACGAGTGGATGGCGGTACTGGAGCCTATCAAGAACGATGATGCAGCTGTGCGAGATGCTGGTAAGACTCTGGTCGCCAACTTGTGCCGTAAAATCATGACTGCTGGCATCGCCCATCTGCACTTTTACACGATGAATCTTGCCAACGCCACTCGCATGGTCCTGGAAGAATTAGACTGGACGCCCACCGCTAAGGCCCCACGCCAGCAGAATCTTCCGTGGAAACAATCTCTTGGCCTTAGGCGTCGCGAGGAAGACGTGCGGCCGATCTTTTGGAGGAACCGCAACAAGTCGTACATCTCGAGAACCTTGGAATGGGACGAGTTTCCGAACGGTAGATGGGGTGATTCTCGATCTCCGGCCTTTGGTGAGTTGGACGCATACGGTATTGGGCTCACAGGAACAAACGATTCCAACCGCAAGAAGTGGGGTGAGCCAAGTTCCATCAAAGATGTATCGGATATTTTCGTCCGCTATCTGAAAGGTGAACTCGATTCGCTCCCTTGGAGTGAGGCTCCAATGGCTACCGAGTCCAATCCTATCAAGGATCCGCTCATTGAGTTGAACTCGCGTGGTCTGCTCACTATCAACTCGCAGCCTGCAGTGAATGGCCTCAAATCCACCGATCCTACTCATGGTTGGGGTCCGCCAAATGGTTATGTCTACCAGAAGGCTTACCTGGAGCTGTTGGTTCATCCCTCTCTATTCGATGAGGTGATCCGCCGGATCGAAAGCAACGATGATCTATCATACTACGCTGTCCACCAGTCGGGAACATTTTCATCCAACGCTCCTTCGGAAGGGCCCAACGCTGTCACATGGGGAGTTTTTCCTGGTAAAGAAATTGTACAGCCCACCATTGTGGAAAGCGTGAGCTTCCTCGCGTGGAAGGATGAGGCGTTCCGACTTGGAATGGATTGGGCGCATTGTCACGACGCAAACAGTCCCAGTCGCATCTTGATCGAGTCTATGATGAATGACTGGGCCTTGATCAATATCGGTATGTTCTATTATGCGCCCTCATTCGCCTTGAATGATCGTCTAACACGATTATGCAGTCAACAACGACTTCCACGACTCCAAGACCATCTTTGATCTATTCAATGGGCTGACTATTCAAGACTTCGACGTCCCAGTGTCTGCCCCGCAGACGAATGGTGTCAATGAAGCTCACCACCAGACAAACGGACTAGCTACCAACGGCGTAGCTACCGCACATTAGACTTTCATCACGAATTTAACGACATGGCGCATCTGTGAATTGTACATTTTCAACAAGCATAAGGCTCCAACAGGCCGACAGGTGTTTTACTGATTCAACAAGCATGTACTTCGAGGCGTTTAGGATTTTCAACAAAAAGTTTTCGGGTACAGCAGGCGGATCAATTGGCGGGACAGGTTAACAGGCTGCATCACATATCTCAACGATAAAGATACCCGGAACAAAAGAGGCATGGTGTTTTTTGCTTTTGTGGTTAAACGCACCAACAGTATCTAGGTGGGAGAGGTGGGGCAAGGAAGACGACAGACCTCAACCGTCTGTAGGTGATGGAGTGACGTATTCCATTATATGTTGGCTTCTACAGAAGCCGGCAACCCTAGGCATCGAAATGAGATGGTCAGAGTCGCACCACATGATAATCATAGTGCGCACTATGTGTGGCAAGAACATCAGAACCTTCAGTGACAAGATGCTTCCGCAAACACAAGCCCTGCTTTGTCCCTCGAGACTATGTCGATTGTGATGTGTCACTCGATGTGAGTCAGGTCGAGCGGCTTTTCTTCTTCTTGTGTGACCCAGTCAGATATTGGTACTGTATTTGCTTTTATAATGATTGGAACCACCTCACATACGAGACTGATGGCGTGGCACGGAGCCCCAGGAAAGGTGCGGACAATATGGGTTTGAAATGAGGCTTTGGGTAAGGAGGAACAAGCGGCATGGCGGCGTGAGAATGTCTATGGGTAAGGAATCAACCATCTGATTGACCGAGTAAACGGTTGTATTTCATTGTTTTCTCGGAGCAGCGCATACTGAGGGCAGCTAAAATAACTGTACCTTGCCCAATTCAGTAATCATTGCGGGTATTTCTCATTGATGTTGGCCGCCACAAATTCTAGGAGCCTGTTCCGTGCGGGTTTATAAGCACTGCTTAGGACGAAGGCCAATCCTAGCTTTCTTTACGAACACCCCCGGGTTCCTCAACTGTCGTGGTAGTAATGTAAGGGAAACAGTACTCGCAGTGGTCTCTTTAAGACGGATAATACTGCAGTTTGAATGCCGTACAAGAGTGGTTTGACGACTATGGGCAGATATCCACTACAGAGAAGTGGATGGATGGTAGAGAATAATCTATGAGCGGGGGCGAACACCGTGTGATTTGCAGAGAACCGAGATTGTCCTGCTAACACCGATCATCGAAAAGCGATGAAGTGGCTGCCTGCTAGTTGAATTGTATATAGCGTTCTACATCTACCGCAGGTATGAATAAGCCAAGTCTATCCGGCACACAGGGACTCAAACACGGACTGGATACGTAGACGTCTAAGGTGCAGGGAGCCGCCGTTGTCATTTGACTACAAATTGGTTGCCATTTCCGCAACGTTGCTTAAAGCTGCTTAGCTTGCGAAAGTTGACCTGTCTGTTGGATCATAGTTCTTGGATTACAGAGTGTCGGCGCAACGAGTGCTTGTAATATTCGTCGCGTAATTCGAATTGTAATAGTTACGATATTGGAACAGCGAGAAGGGAAGAGAACGACGTCTGAAAGATAGTGAATTAGAATTTCATAAGTTTTCTATTGCTCAAGAGCAACCCCCGTCAAGTGTTCACACCCTGTGAACACCACAGGCTGAGAGCGCCCTCTGTTTCATTCCCCATCTAAGTTAACAAGGCTATATTAAGGTACGAGTTTGATAAGACAGCTTCATGAGGACAAACTGACTTGACATGAGAACGAGTTCTTACAGCACTACATGTACTAGAGAGCAGCATCAGAATACACGTGAGACATTGCAGTCAATCTCCTATCAGAGTCGAACTCCTGATGCACAAAAGCTACCCGGCAAGACCTTCCGTTGCCCATATTGGATCCAGATCCCCACCCCTAGCGCATGCGGACCAGTCAACTACCGTACCTACCTAGGTACTATTCTGTACTAGAACTACATCATCACTCGACTGGTTGTAGTTCCTTCACGAAAACCTACATGTATGTAACACTTGCATTACAGCAACTCCCCAAGCTTTGAAGTCAGCCTTGTGAAGCATTCTATACCGTACACCTTAGTCGCGACGCGATCATCGCAATCGTCACTTCTGTCTCGGAAGTCATAGTGCAGCCTAGATTCCAGGCAAAGTCTACATCCGACTCCGGCCCTCTACCCTCTACGTCCTCCCTATGATCTCCAGACTTTCGCAACTCTCACGCCACCTCTCTCAGCCTATACCGAGTTTTTCACACTTCTCTGTCGCCTCGACCCCACGATCCGGCGTCAGTGGTGTTGCATCGAGAATCATGGCTTCTGCGGACGAGCGCAACAAGCGCACCATCCACACAGCTGCGTGCCTCATTATTGGCGATGAGGTGCTGGGTGGCAAGGCAAGTAACCTTGAATCTTACCAAACGTTGTCAAAATGCATTATGTCCCTTTTTTACGAGCCTTTATTGAGTTTGCTAACAATGTCTATAGACTGTGGATGTAAGGAGTGATTGCCATTCTCGCCAACTCTGTTCTAATACCACAATAGACAAACTCTGCCTTCATGGCAAAATGGTGTTTCTCTCTAGGCATGGTATTGACAGCCGCCCCATCTCGCGACACCGAGAACCTAAGAAACGAGAAGCGGTTTAACATTTACCCGATTTAGAGTCTGAAGCGGGTAGAGGTGATAGAAGACGACGAGGATGAGATTATTGCATCCGTCAGAAGCATGAGCGATCGCTACGATTTCGTCGTCACAAGGTACAACTCAACCCATCCTACCATTTGTGTCACTGTGACTGATTTCATCGTGTTCAGTGGAGGAATAGGGCCTACGTGAGCAGAACCTTTCCTACTCTTTGCCATCAAGCCATCTGACAAGGGGAAGCCACGATGATATCACCTATCAATCAATTGCCAAGGCATTCGGGTTGCCGCTGAAGCTTCATGAAGATGCTTATGAGCGAATGAAGAAACTCAGCAAACCGCACAAATCGCAACCCAATTTCAGCTGGGATGTAGATTCGCCGGCCAAAACTGCGCGCCTGCGCATGGTCGAGTTACCCATTGATGTTAACCGCGACTTGACTAAACAGGTGTTGTTTCCACGGGACGAACTATGGGTTCCAGGTTGGTCTCCGATCCTCTCAGAATACAATAAATACTGTCCTTTTGATACCTAATGATATCCCCAAATTAGCAGTTACTGATTCCGATTGTGTGTTACAGTATCGGTTGTCAATGGCAATGTCCACATCCTCCCGGGTGTCCCCAGACTGTTTGAGAGTTTGTAAGCATACATAAGAGAGGCTCCCGTTGCGGAACTTTACAATATCGACATGACGCGAAGTCAACTAACGCTTCCTAGGTTAGAGGGTATCAAGCCATTCATTGTTGACCGACTCTCAGACCCTGACGGTAAAGGGATCTGTCGAGTTATTATCTCGACACCTATGGCTGAGAGCTCGGTGGCCGGCTATCTGACGGAATTGGCTGCTAGAGTCGCGCCGCATGGTGTTAAAGTCGGAAGTTATCCTCGGTGGGGCAAGAGGAACAACACAGTCACTCTCGTAGGACGAGACCAAGCTTACCTTGAAAGCCTTGTCCCAGAGGTAGTTGCCAATGTGGATGGCAAGAGGATTAGCGTCGAAGGAGAAGATGATGAGCCCGGTAAATCATAGCAAAAAAGTAACCATTTGGCGGGCGGTGTTGTGGGCTTCCCTGACACGACCTAAGCGGACAAGCGACATTTCCATCCCGGACTGCAACATTCATCTTCGGATACATGAGGAGGTCCTGTAAACGACTTCACAAGGCATAAACACATAATAGAAATGCAATCAGACATGTCGAAGATTCTTAGCTCTTGTCAATTCGAGTCGTGGCTCGTGCAATCACCGAACGTGGAGCCCATATTTGGACCATCTCGCAACCCGACGTAAAGTCTGCTGGAACCAACCCATCTGACCGCGCAAGATGGTTGCTCTGGGTATGCAGCTATACGGAAGTTCTTTTGACAGTACCCGTAGATGTTACTATACGGCAACAAATCGGAAACATGCATGTGTCTCCTCACAGAAGATGATGCAAACCAATAGACGGCAAGTTGATTTCGTGTTTGGTGTGGGGTTGGCGATGAAGCAGTGTCCACCATCACATAGCCCCGGGCCGCCACCGACCCAGTTATGCCCAAGCCCCAAGCGAACCCAGTCTCTGAAAACCACGTTTGCAGCATGCATTGCATGCATGCACGAGGCGACATCGAAACGGCGCGCGTGGGGGAGGGGGTCAGAGGGGGTTTGTTGGTCTTTCGATTCTCATGGGTCGGCAACATGCAGGCATCCAAAACTTCTGGAAGCTCTCAGAAAGCCCTCATTGCTCGGCGATTTTCCTTTTCTACAATCGCTTCCACGTTGTCTCGAGTCGGAAAAAAGAAACGATTCCGAACCCTAGGTATGGAAGTAGAACCGCACTGATAATGTTGGTATGTGCTGTATCTGGGACCATGGGGATCTGATTCGTCATCTTATTCTCTGAAATCGACGGGATTTAGTCGTTTTTGATGAGCCGATGTCCGGATCATGTTCTGCTGAGTACATACCTAAGTATGTGACGGCGATCAGTTCTGGCGTGGGTGAAGCGTCGCGAGCTCATCTGCTTCCAACTTTTGGGTTTGCCATTTCGTTCCCACTGTCGGCCCATAGGCGTATAAACTTGGTCCACAGAAACAGCAAGATGCTCTCAACGCTCGAGGTCATCGTATTGGTCATGGGAATAGGCCGGGCACTAACCACATCAGTCTACCATGCTGTGACGAATGCATCGCATCGTTGGACGTTCGCCGGCTCCACGATCTGTAAAGTGGCATAGAGTGTTCGGTAACCGTCCCATAGACTTCTAGTAGCTGTGCGGAGCCTAGTAGCGCGATTCAGACTTCGAACTCAGGTCCATCGGATGCTGGTTTCGGTGTCCGATAGCCGCATCATGCACCGAGATAATTATAGAGAGGGACGTCGGAGTACGTGTACGAGTATAATGTTGCATGCCGAACACAGACGGAACAGAGTTCTCGACAACTATCTAACTAGGTACCCACTGGCTACAGTCTGCAAATGGTATGTGAATTGTCTCAGGCGTAGCAGCTGCGGTGGTATGCATATCGTGCCTCGCAAAGGGATTCTGAGATTTGCAATCGCCGAGCGTTGCCAGCTCTGCCAGGTCTCACTGGCCGGGCACTCGAGGGATGAAAGCGGCAAGGTGCTAAGGTATGGGGAGAATGTGCGTCTCGTTGTGCGCGAAAGGATTCTCGATAAGGTGCGAGTTTTCTGGGAATGCATCCCTCTGCTGACACTCGCAACCAAACATCACTCACACACCACCACTTTTGCTACATCCCCGCCTATGATGCTACCCCCAGAAGGCTCATCTGTCTTTTTACCCATGCCTACCTACACCTAATGATACTGTGGCTGCACGAGACTACCTACATACTTGTACATACGGTAGAAGGCTATTAATAACATTGACAGAAACAAACGAGAGATACAGAACTCCGAGCCCGTAGCCTCGCACATACAGCTTGAACTGGTCTTGTGGACCTTTGAGGTAGGCGCAGATAATACACCAAAATACGTGTAGTTCGCCTGATGATGGCACTGGTGCTTGTATGTACCTCATCGTAAAGCTACTGCTTTATTAGCTCGATCGGCCGTTACCTACACGTACCTAAGGTTCGACACCTTCCTCATTGGTGTGCGTAATCGACCATGCTGTAACGCAGGAATACCGAACGCAGCGATAAACAGAGAACCACATACTCTGGTGTGGCTGGCGACTGACAAGTGCCTTTTTGACGTCCTATTCAGCCTTGCTAGTAACAAGCACATAGAAATCCACTTTATAGGCAGAAGACAGTGCTGCATAAGGTGAGTTCCAATATACAGGCAGAGAGCATGTGGTTTTTTTTTTTTGGCTGTAATGCCGGCTTTCTACCCATAAGCCTTCTCCGATTAAGACTGCTTCTTTATATACAGTCCACAGGTAACGTTCAAGACGGCAGGCACAACCTGGACCCATCAAAACCTCCCATGAAACTACAGTACCTAGGGTCAACATCAACTGATGCGGTAAATTATATCACTTGATACCCTACTTAATGAACATGCCACCGGAATCAGACCCACAAAACCACCTCATAACGATAGTAGGAGTTTCTACTGTACGTGGAGTCTGGAATGATGGTCAAGTGGTGGTTGTTCACTTCGAACTGTCATGGTAGTAGCCAATCCTTTGAAGGCATAGCGTTTGGTGGGTTAATGCGATTTGGTTGGAGTGCTTGGCGAATCGGATGCTCAGGCATGCTGAGGTCCCTTTCCTTTACTGTGTGTACTTTGCGGGCATTCTGAGCTATGGTCTTCCTCTCTGCTATCTGTGTCATGTTCAACTGTATGGCTGGCCAGGTGCTGAGATATCTGCAAGTAACAATCGACAACCTCTCCATCATATGCTGGAGTCGAGCAGCGAGATTTGAAAGTCTGGGTTTAATCAGCGATGAGCCGATATGAGGTTCCAGCGAAGGAGCCCCCTTTTGCTCGTCAGCCCACAGCGTTTTTAGTCAGTAGGGGATTTGGCCAGTCAGCGTTGATCGCCCACGAAGCTGCCCCGGAAATCAGCAATGTGGAATCCATTAATCCTTGGGCCTGATCCCTGGACAGACCGTTCACCCCAAAGGAGATGGATGGGTCCAAGACAGAGAGAGATAGGCTTTCCCGACCAGCAGACGCCCAGAATTCTAGCGGCACAGTAGGTGATAGCAGAGGTAGGTCCCAGCGACGACCCGGTGGCCACTGACAGGAGGGCCCCCCTGCGACTTAATTAAGCTCTGCAACGCTGGGGCTGCAGCCGGGGCGACGCGAGTGGACGTGGACGTGGGTGGACGTGGACGGCGTAAGAATTGAGCAATTCCAGTGGCCCCAATCCAGTCGAGCAGTGATCCCTCCCATCGCCTCCCCCCAATCCAACCATCCACTCAACCGACCTACATGTACCTAAGTACCTACAGTACCTAACTTTAGGAACGGTTAGCACCTTAGGCAGCATCCAGGACCTCCTACATGACCCTAAGCAAGCGCCTCTCTCCATCCAATGCACTAAGCACCAGCAGAGCACCGGCACCAATCCAATCCAGTCCATCCAGTCCAATCTGAGCCCAGGTCCCGTCGCCGCCTTTGACTGCTAAACTGCTCTGCTTCACTGCAATTCCTGACATCAACAAACCCTCGCCGTCCTCACTCTCCTGCTGCCCATCTCCCTGACCACTGACGGCGACACCTGTTGATACCTTCCCGCGCTGCCACGACCCCGTCCCTGCGTCTCGTCCGCCCTGCTGCCCTGTTCTGCCCCGTCGCTGTCGTAGCTGTCGTCTTGCAGCCCGGATTGCCGCTTTGCATTCTTGACGCCCATCGCGAGAAATCTGCATCCCGTTTCACAATGGCTTCCAAGGTGAGTCGCACTCCCGCCCTGCCTGCGCCCTGTTTGCGACGGCTCCCCACTGCTGTGTCTGTTGCTCACCGTCCGCCCTGCAGCATCTGCGCGAGTACAAGGTCGTCGTCGTCGGCGGAGGAGGTGTCGGTAAATCATGCTTGACCATCCAGATGACCCAGGACCACTTCATTGATGAGTACGACCCGACTATCGAAGGTACGCACACACCTGCTTTTCTCTTCCTTTCTTCACCTCTCAACTCGAATGTCTCAACGCGCCACGGCCCTCTGCCATTGCTTGCACTTCGCGCCCAACCTCTCATCTTTGACTCGGAATCATCAACTGTGAACTGACTAAATACTGCAATGAACAGACTCGTACCGCAAGCAGTGCGTTATTGACGACGAGCTTGCGCTTCTCGATGTTCTCGACACCGCCGGCCAGGAGGAGTATGCCGCCATGCGGGAGCAGTACATGGTCAATGGCGAGGGTTTCATGCTGGTGTTCTCCATAACTTCACAAGAGAGCCTTGATGAGATCCATGCCCTCCACCGCCAGATCCTCCGGGTCAAGGGGAAGCAGGAGGGCGAGCACTTCCCTGTTGTGCTGGTGGGCAACAAGTGCGATCTAGAACACGAGCGGGTCGTCTCGAGAGAGAGTAAATAGCGCCCCTGACCCCTTGTCGCACCGAACCATCTTGCTAACACCATCATCAGAGGCTGAGAGAAGTGCTGCCGAGTTCCAGTGCCCCTACATCGAGACATCCGCCAAGTCCCGCATCAATGTAGAAGCTGCCTTCTTCGATGTTGTCCGCGAGATTCGCAACTACGATCGCAACCTGGGCGGCATGTCTGCCAATAACGGCAGGTCAGGAGGCGTGAACGGCCCCGACAAGATGGAGATGGACAATGGTGACCAAGAGGCCGGCTGCTGTGCGAAATGCGTCATCCTATAATTCTTGCCCTGCTCCGTCCGATTGTCCATCGCCGATTGTGCAAGCATACCGCACACAGCAACTTTGATATCGATAATAAGAAGTAGAGACACTCGATTTGTCTGATCTTCACCAACTACTACCATGAACGGCTCTTGGCGGCTATTCAAGACGTATATAAGTCATGTCGGCATGTTCTCGCCATGACCACAAAAAGAGTCTAAAGTCTCACGGATCGTCTACGGCCGGGATCTTACGGGATGAAGCGGTACCAGCATTTGGCAGCCAGGTGCATCTATAGTGGTCCAGCACGATCGCTTAGAGAAAGATGTGTCGCTGGCAATGCATATCACCCAGTCAACCCTGTTGTTGGCGACACAGCGTGGTGTAGAGATGCGGTCGATACCCTCGAGAGTTTGAGACGAGGTCGTGGTGATGGATCTCAACTGGTCTTTTCATAACCTTTGTAATGTTCTTCACTATTCAGTTGCAGTCTTCTAGTGTTCCATAGATTCCACCACCGGACCAAGTCAAGTTCCTAACTACACTCACTGTCCATTCATTGTTGCTCTTAGCGTACAGTGTTATGTTGAACTTGCTTCACGGTGATCAATTCACCAAATGGTGTCTTAATGCACACCGGGTCTCTCCTGGAAAGATGCTAACGCTTTCACATCCCGGCGGCAATAGTTAGTCGAGGCTTGCACCTGCCACCTTGCACCACTATCCACCAAAAAAGCTTAGCTCGAAATTGCCTAACATACATAGGTACTTATGTTCTGATGTAAAAGGCTTAACACATGTATTAAGCGCTCGCCAAGCAGCTTTGATTTATCTCATGTGGTCAAGACAAAGCCAGCTCGTCAGGCCTCTCAAAGAATGCTCTGTAGCTGACCCTTCATCGTCTTGTAAGTCGCAACCACTACCCCTTTTTCTCCGAGTCTTGTACAAGGAGATTGTTAACACGATTGTTGCAGACAAGACAATGATGTTGTTTGTAGCAGCCAGTCATGATAAATGGACCTAAAAGCCGTCCATGACCCCAAGACAAAGTGACTGCATTGTTCGGATTCCATCATAAGGCAAGTCAGATCACAATCTGGGATGTTATTCGGCCATATCGTCCAGAAACTATTGCATTGATTATTCAACTGGTTTTTTGATAATCATCTGTGCTTCCAGCTCTCGACCCTCACTAGAACATCGAGCCCTAATAGAACTTACTCTACTGGTTTATAGGCAGCGCTGACTACGTCAAGCACCGCCATTCTTGAAATATTCAACACTTGCTTCGAATCGAAGGAGCAATCATCATGGCTGACCTTGATTCGATAAACACTGAAGGTTACGTTTTCAATGCACAGGAAATACCCGCGCACCCACTATATGACATTTCGTACTGCGAGAGGTCGCTTGGTGGTGGGCAGAATATTGACCGGTTCCATGCATGGCGCCGCTATTTCTTTCCCAACAGCCCGGACGATTGCAATCGATGCCTGGTTTTCAACACTATGTGTGTACAGTTGGGCGAATCGTGTTTGGAATGCACTGACGCAGGCGTCCAGTGTCTAACAACACACCTTACCTCAAGATCGACAGTGGCTGACGAGGGTATCATCCACGTCGACGGCCACGCTTTTTATCCCCAGGAAATACCGACGCACCCACAGTATGACATCTCGTACTGCGAAAGGTCGCTCGGCGGTGAGCAGAATATTGACCGGTTCCGTGCATGGAGAAATCATTTCCATTCCCATGCCCTAGACGATTGTAATCGATGCCTAGTTTACAAAGTCGCTTGCATACCCGAGGGCAATGGGTGTCTTGAGTGCAGGCAAATCGGGGTCCAGTGTCTCACGACACCAACGAGAGATCCTCTGCCTCCGCCAGACCCGGTCTTGCCTCAACCGGGCGGTTATTCGTCAGCTGGTTTTACTCCGAGTTCTACGGGTGCAAGGACAGATCAAGGAATTGGGGCGTCCCCCATCTCCAGCTTCGATTTTCAATCGTTCGGGGGTGAATCTCAACCGCATCGCCACCCGGATAATTTCTCGAATCCCGCTCCTCAGCCTCTACCTCAATATCTCCAGCCTCAACCTGAAACCCCACAGCCCCAAGGAGACGAACCGGGCATGGATCTATTCAATTGGGGATCTAGTCCCGCCTCGCCGGAAGCCCCACAGCCTCAAGGAGATGACTCCACGGGCACGAATCTATATGAGCGGGGATATACGCCCATCTCGCCGGCCGAAGCTCTGCATATTCCTGGACAAGCCACCGTCCCGCCAGAGCAACTCCATTTGGTGACGCAAGCTGCAGGTGGCGCACCAGGACACGGGCAGTTCGGGGTACTGAATCTAGACCTACCTAGACGTCAAGAATCCAACGAGCCACTCGTGCCTCCCGGTGGTGCACAACACGAACAGCCTGGGGTATCGGCCCTTGGTAATCAGTTGCAAACAAACAACCCCACTTACAATCCGTTAGTGGTCCCTGGAGCCCAAGGGCAGCGTCGGACAAAGGCTCAAGGCATACCCGCGTGCCACTCGTGCCAGCGGACGATCCACCAACATGAAAAAGTGGTAGACTCCTGTGACTACCTCAACGGGGGGGACTTTGCGTATGGCTGTACTCGATGCAGAAAAGTAGGCTTGGTATGCGTCGTTAACGGTGTACCAGTCACAACACATCCTGGCACGATGACTCTTAAAGCGAATCTGGGCAGGTACACTTACTCAGGTTACCGAAAGTGTCAAAATTGCACAGCTGGGGACAACGGTACCCCACGAAATTGCGATAGGACACGGCCATGCATCTCTTGCCGAGAGCATCAAGAGCCCGAATGCCGTGACATCACCGGAACACAGATCGGGCTGTTGCGGCACCCGGTCCCAGGCACAGATATGGAAGTCTACTACAGCACGATGGGTTGGGGCCCTGGGGGCCCCTGGGATGAGAGACCTTCTCAGTTTGTCATCCAGCCTGGGCCAGATCATCATTTACAATGGCTTGTCACTCATCCCAATGACCCAAATCTGCAACCGATACAGGGTCCTGCTCCCGGGGGTCAAGGTCCTCCCGCCTCTTCTGGTCGTATTTGGAGGTATCCAACCCGGTAGCGGATGTACAGGTTTTTGCGGCGTGTGAAGGCTCTGTTTCAGTTCTTCAGGAAGGAATATGTTTTCCTGTTTTCGCCCAGTTCTAGTAACTTTCATAGACCTATTAATTTCATGGACCGACCATTGAATAAATACTATTGAACATCGTTTCCGACTATTCTTTCATGTGGTTATAATTTAGGGGTATACTTCAGTATATAATAACTGTCGCTTATGAGAATACCAGAATACGCTCTTTTCATGGAGCTCTATCTGTCTCTAAATGCTGTCTGAAGGAGCACGTGACAATCGTGCCACAGGTATGGGCTTAAAATATTGTCACGGAGTGGCCCACTTATTCGGCTTCCCACATGTACCTCGGAATAGGTACGACACCTGCATGCCCCATAAAGCATATAGCAAAGGGTTAAATATGTCAAGTATATATACAGTAGTTATTCTCATGTTTATTCGGGAAATAGTTCGAATCGCATCCTTGATTACTTACTTTATAAGATTCACAGAATCTCCAGAAACTGCTCTGATCAGTCGTCTCTTATCTCCGTGAGACGGTGCAGGTACCTACCTAGGTTATGTAGTCTGTGAGTATTACGTTGTTGTCGTTTCTACTTCCGGATAGTCTGTCGCCTGATATATAGATGCAAATGGATCGTATCAAGCCAAGGATTTGTACTAAGTAATGTACAAGCACCACCAATCGTTTGGTGCAAGTTCTCTCCTCTAAACTATAAAATTGCAGTTGGGGTTGCCATTCTAGGCTCGACGTCGATCCCTCCCTTTCGCATCGCCGTTCTGAATAGCTCAACTTGATAAATGGCGATTAGCAACACTTGGAGCACGGCGCGAGAGAACATATAACGGAGTGGCCCATTTATTCGGCTTCTCAAATCTAGCAATACGACATGCTCTATGGTGTATGTGGTAGTGGGTCAAATAGGTAGGTTATTCCTACAATTATTCGGTAAATAGTTGGAATATTATCACTTTAATATTCACTCGATATAAGCATCTAGCCCTTTCGAAAGCTTGCCTGATAAGTCGTCTCTCACCTCCGTAAAAGAACATGTTCTCCATATACTTATGGAGAGCAGTTCCGTCAGTGGTGTGCTAGCTGAAAATGGAGTCTAGAGCAGCCCAGAAACAAAGAGCCGGCGATCTTTGTCTCCGCCCTTCCCCCTAGTTCGGTGCGACTGAGGTCTTGAGGGGGCGTATTCGGGGCAAATCATGAACCACACTAGTTCTATTTGAATTCGTAGAACTCTCTCGAATTTGCTATCGCCCGACAGATCTTTATGTTGATATTTTATAGACCAACCAATCCGAATTGGAACGAGGCTCTACCCCTCTTGAAGTATTGTTGAGTTGGGTTTCATCTGATAGAATATTGGTCAAAAATTCACATCATGTACTACTATTACTTGATAAGCGTAGATAGAAAGACCTATGTCAAAAGGCTTGCCACGACATTGTGTAGTGCGTGGCTTAGAGAGTGGTCGGTCTACTGACGATGCCACATGAAAGGGTTCGCTGCATGCATGACAAAGTTGGACAAGATTGTTTCAAGTGAATTGCTGCAATCGCCCGCGAGAGTTGTCGGTGTCGATGCAAATCTTTGCAAAGGACCAGACACTCAAACTACCAGGGGGAACTTAGAGACATTTTGATTTCAGTGTTCAACAGACTCATTCACGTCATAGTGTTGATCACCTCTAACCGTGTGCCACGTTTTCCTCCCAAGCCAAAGCTTAGTAGCCAGACAATCAGCATTACTGGGCCCATTTTTCTCCTCTACGCGACTCCGAACAGGACAATTGGTATCTCTCGCAACCGCAATATCAAGAAACCAGAGCCAGAAGGCTTAGGGGTCGCAAAACCCATCCCATGCGGGTATCATACGTCCTTCGAAACAAGAAGTTTAGTACTCGGCTTCAGTCTCATCCGGCTCGAAGCTGTCAGCAGCGACCTCCTCGTAGTCCTTCTCAAGAGCAGCGAGATCCTCACGAGCTTCAGAGAACTCGCCTTCCTCCATACCCTCTCCAACATACCAGTGGACAAAGGCACGCTTGCTGTACATGAGGTCAAACTTATAGTCCAGACGAGACCAGGCCTCGGCGATAGCGGTGGTGTTAGACAACATGGACACAGAGCGATCGACAGAGGCAAGACCACCATCACTGGGCGATGCAGTAGGGACCGCCATGGGCTTCTGGAAGTTGATGCCCAGTTTAAAACCAGTGGGGCACCACTCAACGAGGTTGAATGAGGACTTAGCCTTGAGTGCAGCAATGGCGGCATTGCAGTCACGAGGAACGACATCACCGCGGTAGAGCAGAGCAACGGCCATGTACTTTCCATTACGGGGGTCACAAACCACCATCTGGTTGTTGGGCTCAAAGCCTGTAAAGTAGATTAATATTTTAAGTCCACCCATCAGAAGCGGGCAGAGAGGGGCAACTCACACTGGAAGGTCAACTCCTGGACCTTGAAGCTCTCGTGTGAGCTCTTGGCAGCCGACACGACGGGAGCATAGCTGATGAGAGGGTAGTGAATACGAGGATAGGGGACCAAGTTGGTCTGGAATTCATTCAGATCGACGTTCAAGGCGCCATCGAAACGCAGAGACGAGGTGATGGAGCTGACGACCTGGGCAATCAAGCGGTTCAGATGCTCATAGCTGGGACGGGGGATGTCAAGATTGCGTCGGCAGATATCGTAGACAGCCTCGTTGTCGACCAAGAATGTGCAGTCCGAGTTCTCGATGGTGCTGTGAGTCGACAGAACGGCGTTGTAGGGCTCCACGACGGCAGTGGATACACGAGGAGCCGGGTAGACGGCGAACTCGAGCTTGCACTTCTTTCCGTACTCAGCCGAGATGCGCTCAAGCAGCAGTGCACCGAAACCGGAGCCAGTACCACCACCAAAAGAGTGGAAAATCAGGAAGCCCTGGAGAGAGTTGCAGTTGTCTAGTCAAAACAATATCAATATCTGTACTGTGCTGAGATGTGGTCACAGATGTCTTGTGCAGACATACCAACAACACGGCGGATGCGGTCGAGGCAGCTGTCGACCATCTCCTTGCCGATGGTGTAGTGGCCACGGGCGTAGTTGTTGGCGGCATCCTCCTTGCCGCTGATGAGAAGCTCGGGGTGGAAGAGCTGGCGGTAGCTGCCGGTGCGAATCTCGTCAATGGGCGAAGGGTCCAAGTCGACGAAGATGGAGCGGGGCACGTATTTGCCGCCACTGGTCTCGGTGAAGAATGTCTCGTAAGAACCACCGTCGAGAACATCTTTGGCGCTGGGGTCGGGGCGACCATCAGGTCCAAGGCCGTGCTCGAGCAGGTACCTGCGGCCGAAGTCAGTCGTGACTCCCATCCATGATTGTCTAGCGTCTAGCATGTATGCGTATAGGTATATGGATGTGCTGTCTCATTGCTTGTTGGTGTGCAACTTACAGCTCCCAAGCGCTGTTACCGAGCTGAGTACCAGCCTGGCCAAGGTGAAGGTGGAGGATCTAGGGCATCGACAAGAGTTAGTTGGTTGTTAGGTCAACATAGGTTATTGTACGGCGTGTTTTGGCTATGCCGTCGGAACGCGTCAAGCTTGATGTATGCTCTGAATTGGCCGGACCAAGCGATGACACGCAGGAGACGTCGTCACCAAAAATGCGGCGACGGTGAAAAGAGCAGGCAGAAGGGGGCAAACTTACCTCGCCCTTCATTGTGAAGTCTGTCTGTGGGCAGGGACGGCGAGGCAGATGGAGGTGGGATCAGAAGGAGGAAAGAGAGAAAGGGGATATAGGTTACGCAAGTAGTAGTGACGGCGAGGACTGCGTAAAGGGCACTCAGGGCACACAGGGCACGCAAGGCTCACTGAAGTTGGGGAGGAGACAAAAGGAGGTGTGGGTGTGTCTGTGTGGAGTTGGATCATGAAGCGACGAGCGGTTCAATGCTTTGCTTTGATACACGTCGACCATCCCTCTCTGTGTGCAGCTAGTAGGTACTGTAGCATCATGTCAATTGGGACCTGTCGAGCTGTGAAGTGAGGGGCCGGCGAGGGGCGCCAGGGGGTCGAGGTGGATGTACCCGCAGCTGGCAGCACTGCACTCAGCGAACTGTTGCTAGGAACCGTGCAGGGGTCTGTTCAGGGGCATGGGCGTTGCTTGTGTGGGTCTGTTATTGGATGCACCCTTATGGCGACTGACCGACAAACTGGACCCAATTCAACAACCTACATCTAGGTACATGTACCTACCTAAGGTAATTTGTATCCTCATTCCGTGCTTGGAGAACCGCCCGTTTTTACCATCTATCATGCGCATCGTGACAAGACAAGCTTGACGAATTAGCCAACTAGTACTGTGCTGGCCAACACGGAGATGGTGCCATAGGTGATTGTGCTGCATGGGAGTTGCATGCAAACAAATCATGTCCTTGCCACTTGTACTTGTGCACTACATGTCGACTCCGGATTCACACGGCTTCCATCTAAACCCAATTGAAGATTCAAGATATTCGTCTAGCCCACCCTTGCCGTGCAGACGGGGCCGGGGTCTTGCCGCTTACGCTGGTCGACTATGCCGCAACGGTTCACGCCAGAACACCATTTCCCTGTCCTTTTTGCAACCCCAACAATACAGTACCGTCGTTTCCTGTTGTTACTGTTCAGTTTTGTGCCCTTGATCACCTGGTTCACTCATTTTGGTGAGGCTATCCTGATAGTGAAGTATATCATTAGGAGATAGGCACAATATGCAGGTTTGGACCATCTCTCTGATCGGTTTCTTATGTATCAAAATCATGCCAAGGAAGGCAAGGCAAAAAGACAACAACTTCTGCATCTCTAAAGTGCCACTATGGATGTACTGTACTACATGTTTAAGCTCATCCACTTACAAGGATCAGCTACGAGGTGCTCCCGAACCATTCGCAACGAACAGTTTGTTCGATCTAGAAAAAGTTTCCTGGGAGCTTCGAACCCTGGACTCCTACCACCTGCCATAGAACAGTCAACGTCATACCACCACCAACCCTCAGCTTGCAACCTAATGCCACACTCTACGTGATATATCTTGTCTTTCCTTGTACAACTTTGAGCTTTTAATGTTTTCATGAGACCACCATGGATGGCTTTGCGCAGACACGGCTTCCGAGGTAGCCTGTCGCCTCCCTCGCCGTCTTGCACAGCGAGACCCTTTCTCCCTTGGGTTCATATGACCCGGCTGGTGCCTCGAATCGCTTCTCGACAGTCCCGTCGCCCACTCTTGACGCTCGCCATCGAGAGCTCCTGCGATGACACCTGTGTAGCTGTTCTCGACAAGGCCCAGTCTGGCAGCGCCCTACTGCATTTCAACGACAAGATAACCTCGGATAACCGATCGTTCCGCGGCGTCCATCCCCTTAACGCCGTCGTGTCCCATACGAATCACCTGGCGCCGCTGATCCAGAAGGCACTCCGTTCCTTGCCCTTGGCGCCCGAGAATGATGTAAGTGAAGCGGCCGCGAACAATCCGAACCGCATCCTTGTGGTCGACGGATGTGCGCGGATAAAGCCAGACTTTGTGTCTGTCACCCGGGGTCCCGGCATGGCGTCGAATCTGGCAACGGGACTGAACACGGCCAAGGGACTAGCTGTCGCCTGGGACGTCCCTCTACTCGCTGTCAACCACATGCAGGCCCATGCATTGACACCACGACTTGTCAATGCGCTCGACCTAGGTCGTAGGAAGCAAGACACAATAGCGCCGCAGGTAGCATCTTCTAATAACTCAGACGACCACGCGCCACTACCAGAGTTTCCATTTCTCTCTCTTCTCGTATCCGGCGGCCACACCATGCTAGTCCGCTCGCAGTCCCTCAACGATCACGCCATCCTGGCCACATCACTCAACATTGCCGTCGGCGACATGATAGACAAATGCGCGCGTATGGTTCTCCCGCCACACGTTCTTTCAGGTGATGCCTCAACATCCGGCATGTACGGCCCCTTGTTCGAGAAATTCGCATTTCCGGAGCCGAACTACAACTACGTAGCGCCGACTCGGCGCGCAGACGAGATCGCGGTATTCGACTCGGGCCTCGGCTGGACACTGACACCGCCTCTAGCACTCATGGGCCAGGGACCAGAGGCAGCGTCTACATACGACTTCTCAGGTCTCAACGGTCACGTGCAAAAGCTTGTCGCTGCCCGCCCGGAAATGGACGTCGATGAGCGACGGCTCCTGGCCCGAGAGGTCCTGCGCTTGACCTTTGAGCATCTGGTTAGCCGCGTGCTATTTGCGCTGCGCGATAGCGAGAAGGCTGGAGAGCGGGTCAAGACCATTGTACTCTCCGGCGGCGTAGCGAGTAACAAGTTCCTTCGACACGTCGTGCGAGCTATGCTTGATGCTCGGGGTTTCGGAGATATTCAACTCGTGGCGCCGCCTGTTTCGCTATGCACAGATAACGCGGCTATGATCGCGTGGACCGGCATCGAGATGTATGAGCAAGGGTGGCGGAGCGAACTTGACGTTCTCGTTTCGCGAAAGTGGCCGCTTGATCCCCGAGCGGAGGGCGGCGGCATCTTAGGGTTGCCCGGCTGGTATCGGGTTGAATCGTAGCGGGGATTGGGAAGCTGTACAAGATATTTGTGTAGAATCATTTGTAAGGAATACTTGCATAGCGTGGTGTCATGTATAAATATGTGGAACCAACGAGATAACACCACACTTAAGGAAGCCGAAACCATGTCACTTGCTCTGGCCAGTGATCATTACTCGTGCAGATGAGGTCGAGCATGAGGGTCATATACTTGGTCATATAATTCTCATGATTCTCTGATGGCGCAGCAGCACCTTCTTTCATAGTAGTACATATGAGTCGTTTGTCACCCACGGCCCCATGCAGATGCGTCTAGGCCCCAAACCAGCCCATCCTTCATTCTCAGCTTCTCTTGGTGCGCGGAGCGGAGCCGATAGTCAGTGGCATCGTTCACGCACGTGTGCCACCACTAAGAGATCCGAACACCCGACTTGATGCTCGCCGATACAGAACCAGACCCAGCGCTCGGCTCCTAGTCCAGGGCGCTGGTCACGTTGGTGAACTCGCCCTTCTCCAGCTTCGTCTTCCAGAATATGGGATTTGTGTCGTTGAAGCCGTGCTTGACCCATCCTTCCTCCTTGACGTGGTATAGATTAATATAGCCGCCCGAGTAGGCATCGCGGTGGGTGGCGGCGAGGATGCTGCGACGACCGAGCTCGAGGGCTTCCTCCTCGCTCAGGTCGTACTTGTACTCGGCGTCGAGCACACCGTAGGCAAAGGTTTGGCCGGAGCCGACGCAGAACAGGTTGCCGGCGAGGCGGGTGCCATCGGAGTCGATATAGTAGAGGGCGGGCCCTTCCTCGGGGGTGACGCCGGCACACATGGTTCCCATGGACAGGCCCATGCCTTTGTACTGGTAGACGAGGTTGGCGAGAATCTTGGAGGCGGCGGCAACAGAGATGCGGCGCTTGTGGCGGAGCTCGTGCAGGCGGCACTGCATGCCGAGCCAAGCGAGCCAGTACTGACAGTCGGCAGCGCCGCCGGCCATGGTGCCGAGCAGACAGCTGTTGATTTCGATGACCTTCTTGACGGTCTGGGAGGCGATCCAGTTGCCGGCGGTGGCGCGGGAGTCAGTGGCAACGATGATGCCGCCCTGGAAGCGGAAGGCGAGGGTTGTGGTGCCGTGGGCGATCTTGATAGGGCAGTGGGGGTTGGAGCGGTCGTCGCTGGCAGCACGTAACCACGCGGAGGGCTAGATGAAAAGCATCAGTGACGGCACGGAGGATTATTTAAGACTGGGCATAACGCACCTGTGCGACGGGAGGCATGGCAAACTTGAGGGACAGACTCGGGGTCATGTCATCTTGTAAATCATGGTGCTGATCGTCTGCGAAGTGGCTGTCCTGCAAGGCCGCGGGACGGCTGTAGCGGGCGACGAGAGAGTCCATCTCGACGGTGGGGGGGAGGTAAAGAGGAGAATGGATATCACCAGACGGGTGGAATATTTACCGCCGCCGAAGTGAAGAGGGCAGTCTGTGCGAAATGAACGAAGTTGGTGGTGGTGTGCAGTAGTGTTTGTAGGTATGTTCTGTGTCGTTGTGTCGTTGTGTCGTTGACGTTTTGGAGAGCTGTAAGGCTCGAAGCGGGCGTTGTAGCTAGAAGGTAGAGGCCGCAGGGCAGGCAGCTGGCTTCCCACGCGTCAGCATCATTGGCAAGCTACCTGCAGGTGTGCTGCACCACCACCCGCCCAAGCTGGAGCTGTCTAGTACAGGCGTACAGGCACCGGGTTTCGTCATAAGCTACCCGGGAGGCACGGGCGGCAGCTCACCATCGGCCTCGGTTCCTCGCCTTACAAGAATGTACATTTTCAATATGTGATCGATGTCTATCACCAAGTTGGCATTTATTGGCAATTCTACGAAATACTTTCAGTGGCTAGCGCCGTATCTATTGCTTGCTATATCCAGATTAAAAGCTCATGCATTGGTATCTCTCCCGTGTTCGCCTCGCTAAGAACAAAACAACATGGGAAATTCTATTATACACATTGTTTCGTAGACACGTTAACACATTGGTAGCAACCCGCTCAGTGCTTTCGTCATTCGTCACCAGCATCATGTCCTATATGGCCTGTAGCTACTGCCGCTATTATATCTCTGATGGCCACTGCCGACCGTTGGCCCATAACTGTTCCCTAACCCCTCAAGATTCGGTAATGTAGGTTGCCGGTCGACGTGGATTGGAGCTGCATGCGAGATGAGGTGCTCCTGGCTCTGGTCCGCCCCCCACGGAGTAACCGGCGTGACCGGTCGGCTTAGATTTGGGGGCTGTAAGAAAGAGTTACTGCGCTCCGGGGAACTCCCCAGAGGCGGCCGTGGTGACGATCCACGTCGAGCCACATCGATGGCAGGCGCTTTGCTCTCAGCAATAGGGCTGAGTCTGGTAGAGGATAAGCCGTCAACCAGCTCCGTCGTGATAGAACCTTTCAAAAGGGAGTTGCGCGCATCGAGCGGCGTCAGAGTATCCCGCTGCATCGCCTTCGCTACAATTTGTGTTCGTGCTTAGTATGAGTTCTACTCGTGAATCTCATGGCTCTGACCACTTACCCATTGCTTCGATGCGTTTTTGATGCGGCTTTCGCTGGCAGAGCGAAAGTATCGCGTTCCAGAAGATCAGGATAGCAAGCGCGACAGCCAGCGCAGATTGGACAGCGATCAGCGCTACGCCAGCGACCGTTTGCGTGGTCTGTGTAAGGCCCAGTTCCTCGACAAAAACGAGGATCAGGATAACAGAGAGCACTCTGACAACCTGAATCGTAATGTTCACAACATTGCTGGCCTTGCGCTCGAAGGGGCGGTTCCAAACCAGGAGAATCAGGAACAGTGCCTCGATGACCAGCGACGAAATTGTTTGCGCCATTGCGTAGCCGTCTGTGACAGCGATCACGGTACCTTTAGCGAAAAGATAGGCGATGGCAGGAATAAATGCCCACCAACATGACTTTTTATCTGCTAAACATGTCAGCAATACTTCTTACCCTTAGTTAAAAACTCGAAGCTTATGTTTCACCAACAGCCGAGAGTCAACTTGCTTGGGACGGGGGGCCTATACTTACAACTGTCATAGAAAAGAGAATACTTTCGCCAGTACTGCTTATCCTCGTAGAGACCTGTTGCGTCTCCCTCCGCCTCTTTGAGTTTCTTCGCTGTACTCCAGATCTTCCAGGAAAAGAAGGCGAGAATCCCGGTAAATAATGCCAGAGTCACGGCAGCAAGCGTCTGTGCAGCCCATGAATCACCCTTGGTGAACTGGTATACGCAATAGAGAACCCATACGCCATACAGAAGTAAGATGAGAGACGTCACGGATCGGGCAATACTGCCCCAGTAATGCTTTCTAAACTCGACGAGCTTCTTCGGAAAGTTCCCAAATAGAGCCCAAGCTTCCAAAATGACTTTGACAAGCAAAATGCTGACGATTATGACCCCGATGACGATGGCCACAATCTCGAGGATTGTCAAAAACGTATTCGACTCGGGTACGGACAACATGTTGACATAGCCCTGAATCCCGGAGACGGCTCGGCGGATCGCGGCTTCTGTTGAGCTGCCGTCACTAGCCGTGTCGGTGGAATTAATAGATGTGTTGATCTCTCGAATTGCTAGCAGAAAGTCCCGAGTTGCACGCTTAAAGATCGCGCTGCTGTTAGCACTCGACGTAGACCCGTCTGGGAAAACAAGCGTTGATTTTTCGAGCACCTCCACGCTATCCCTAGTCAAGTTGCCGCCTGTCATGCCGCGAAGGTTATCGATTCCTACTTGCATGTCCCTCCAAGGAATGAGGCCTGTACCAGTAGTGTCAGCCTTTGTTGTAATATCAGAGCACTTCATAATCAATGGATACAAAAAGAATTGTTAAACATACCGGTAGAGAAAGCAAAGTTCTTCGAAAAGGACCTATACACTTGAGGTAAAGAGGCAGACATCATGCCATTGAGAGCAAAGCCATGAAACACCCCGAACACTTCACCGAAACTTGGGCTTATAGTACCAGCACCCCCAATACTCGAGGCTGCACCAGCACCTCCTGATAGTACAGAACCGACTGCCGTTATACCAGTGAGCACGAGAGCACCAGCTGCTATCGTGGCCGCCACATATGATACAGCAGGTATGGCGACGGTTTTGCCATTGGTGATTTGCGACTGGACACATCCTATTGTAGAGTTATCATCCAATGACGTAAGCGTTAGCGTCGCGTCGGCCGAGATATCGGGAATTTGAAAAGCGATCGCTGGAATTTGGTCCGCGTATTGTTGAGGTATTTCTTGGGTACCATTTGCCGCGAAGTTGCCGACGGGAACTGCAAAGAATTGTCAGCCAAGACTCAAATTCAAAAGATGATTGACGTACCAGGGCAAAGCTGCTTTACGAAGGTGGTTGGGTCGCATGGTTTGAATGTCTGGGTGAAGGCGACCTGGCCATATGCCTTGACTTGGATAGTCGCCTCGACTTTCTGTTCTCTGGTGTTCGACCCGGCTACGTTGAAAATGACGGTTTTATCTGCATTGTTGTAGCGAATATCGACATCGTTTACTATGATGGTAGTCTCATTGTTTGTTCCAATGCAATTGTCGAAGCCATTGGTAACCAGAAGGTTGTCACTGAGAACGCCTCGAATTGCGAGAGTAGTTGCCCATAACGCATATCTTCGGACCAGCCATGGTACCATCTTGGCTATAAATTGGAAACCGCGTCTTGGGAGCTATTGTACTCGAGACCCTCAAGGATTAATGGTCCAGATACTGATCTTCTTTTGTTCTTCCTTTGCTATTGCTTCCGTGAACCGAACTGTGTGGGATCGCCTGGATCCTGGAAATGGAAAATGGTCGTGCAGAGTATGGATTTTTCTCTTTTGATTAATAGTCTCAATATGCTGCGCTCCAGAGGCAGTAAATCCAAGATTACGGGAGATCCTTGCGTGTATGTAGGTATAGGCAAGGACAAAGAGCAGAACACAAAGAATGGGAGTCTCTCATCAAGAAAGAATGGGTGAAAGTAAAATCCCAAAAATGAATGAGCCGAGGATCAACCACGAAAGAACGGACTATGCTAAAGCAAGTATTATCTGCCCGTTGAGCAATGTTGAAAGGGAGAATAGTAAAGACAAAGGTGTGGCGTAGGAACAAAGTCTATGTTCTCGGTCTTGGGTGTAAAGCCCCCAGAGAAGAATCTGCAAGACACCAAGATCACAAAATACGACGTAGTGGTGAACACATAATTTGAAACGAACGAGTGGTTGAGCCAGCGCCAGACGGTAAACGAAGACAAAAGGTGCAAACCCACACGACCAGAAGAAGTCAATGAAGAACGCCAGCGATACGGACAAACGCAAGGAAGTTCGTGAGTAAGAGAGCAATTGATTGGAGTAGACTCCTGTCGGACTTGAGGAGTTGCCTCAGGAGTCGTCGGGACAGAAACCCCTGGCGACCCATGAGGGCCCATGCTGTAGATCATCAGCCCGTCATCCGACAATCTAGACGAAGACGATGCCTCGGACGCAAGCCAAGCATGCTGCATCGTCAACAGCTCGTCTTGGTCATCTGGTGGTCAAGATCTTTCGAGGCCCAGTCTGCAGCGCAGTGTGATACAACAAAGTAGCCGCATCAAGATAAAAACCCCTGTAGCAGCAGCACGATTGGCTGTCGGTGACTCTCCCAGAGAGCCCCCTTGGTATCAACCCCACGTCGACCCAAGCCCAGCCGCCTTCGTAGCGAGCTAAGTTCTGAAACGTGGAGATGGCCTCAAGAGTTCCCTCGTCCTCTCTATCTCTCTCTCTCTCTTTCTACTCGATTTGGAGCTACTCCGGCGATGCTCTCTTCTTGGATGAAGTCACCAACCGCAAGATTGTAAGCAAAACTCAGATATTTATTCATAACTTGTCCATTTTGGAGACATTCCGCTTGAACATCTCAGAAACGAGAGGAACTGTATCGAATTACACATAGATAACTGGCATTGGAATTAGGGTGACGTTCCTAGCCGTAGTCGGCCCCCAGTCGCAGGGGTTGGTGGCTAAGCGTAACGCCGATCGTTACAGAAGTGGTCGATTTTGACAGGCCATACGACACAGTCCCGGTGTTCACACACATCAGATGCATGAATTGCCTTTTGCGAATTGAGTTTATACATTGCGCCTTAGAACAACACAGTATTGAACTCCTACCGCTCCATGATACTCTGAGGTGCTTATCATCCGAACATTACCAAGCCACGAGTAGCCTGGCTGCATGCCAAAAGTTTTATCCGATGATGTATAATGTTTGTCAGCTGCTATGTAGCTTTCGTGAGAATGTTGGGTTTCACATGTAATTCATCACTCTAACTCTCTGCTCATCACTACTATAGTGTCTGACGGTCATTCAATCCCCTCACTTTCAATTTACTACTATATAAGTCTCTCGTACCTTCCTATCCTGGATTAAAAACTCTGAGATCCCGAGATGAATCTGCAAATCCGGATCAACCAAGCTTGGGCTGCTTAAAATCTCACACACAGGCCTCTTAAAGAGCTTTCTCAAGTACATACGCAACCCTTCTTTACTTTCATGGGGCTCGACCCCTTCCCCTTCGACCAGGTGTCAACAGAGCGCTTCCTCGGACAGGACTTGCATCATATATCGGATTTGCCCAAACGTTGAAGACAAAACATTAAATACTGATACAGAGCTCGATAGGGAGCTTTTTGGACTCTAGAGTATGCCAAATAGATAATACGCAGGCATCACTGTCTACAAAGTGTATCCCTTCCGAAAATTTCGTTATTCGTCTCTTACAAATGTAACAGAAAACCTATGTCTCAAATGATCGTCTCAGTGTGCGTATTAGGCGTGAACAACGGGCCATTTACTACAGCCTTTAACTCTCTTTGCTTTTTTGGCATTACTTCTGTTCAATATCATCTCTCTCTCCAGCAGTGTTATGATGTGTTGAGTGTCACAAAAAAAGAGAATGTTGTCATGAAATGACCCACTTATTCGGCTTCCCATGTACGGGAGTCTGCCATGCTCCATGGAGCATGTGGCAGGGGCTCAGATGTGTATATATAGAGTCGTTACTCCTACAGCCATCCGGTAGATAGTTGGAATCTCATACCATTATCATTCACTCTAATTAAGCGTCTACAGTACTTCCCAAAGCTTCCCCGATCAGACGTCTCTCACCTCCATGAGAAATGTAAAATTGTGAAAGGTTTGGGTGCATAGCTAAGGGGTTCTCCAGTCCTGAAAATACCAGAGAACTTCGAAGTCGTTCACCGCAAGGTGTATAGGAGAAGTTCGATTGTATCAAGTTTTATTAAGCAAGCTTAGGTAAACGGCTCCTGCAGGAACCAAACCAATACTTTCATGACGGGAAGCATCGCATAATTCAAAAAAAAAATTAGCTCTATATAGAAGCAGCTAACGCAGTGGGCGACCCAGCGTAACCCCCAAGCCACTATCCTTTGACTTGCTTCCATTGCCTCATACTTCATGTTCCCGTATACCTTCTTTTCCAATCATCAAGATATGTCACCAACAAAAGAGAGAGAGAGGGAGAAAGGAGCAGGCCACTGCATACTCCACAATCCATATGCCATGTTAACGACCGCTTGATCGGCTCTCATAATGCGTTTCCGTCCTCAAGAAAGACAAGAGAGAGAGAGAGCGATGATACACGAAACCATTTTCTCAAAGAATTGCAACTGACAAATACCAAAAAATCCGCCGCGTCGTAATGCAGTAGATGAACCTGACAAGGAATGTGGGTGTCGGCTGTCTTGGTCACGCGCAAACCCCAAATAACGCCGGAGGGAAGCATGCCAATTAAGATGCCGTTTGTAGGAAATGTACCCAAACGCGGTCTCTATGTTTTTTATCGGGAAGGAATTCCAATCTCAGGTATATATATCCAGCTCTAGGGTATCATCAAGAACAACAAATCGATAACATTGGCTGCAAACTGAGAACAATGGGTACTAGATCATCTCAGTTGTAAAACTGTCCACCTTGGTGTGGAGAATGCGGATATGACGAGACCGAGCCTTTGCTGCTGCCGTACTGTTCAACGGCATGTAGTGTAGGGTTGCCCATAGTGGTGTATGGAATAGATCCGGTCGGGTCCTGGATCCCGAGGGAGTCGAATACCGGAAATGGTTCTGTCTCAGGCATGGTCATACCCATTGGGTAGGGGTTTGGAGCATAAGGAGCTGAGGTTACTGGCATCGCTGGGTACGACGGTTGCGGTGTATATTGCGCTTGCATCATCATGTTAGGTGGCTCGTGGGACATGCCGCCATATTGCTGAGATTGGGGCTGATAGAATTGACCCTGCACGGGCATTCGAGGGATAGGTGAAAACCCCATCGTATTCGGAGGGGCAGTGTAATTCATCACATTATTGTTTGTAGCAGCGTGGGTGCCTTGAGGGCTTAATCCCTGAGGCTCAGTCTTGATGACTGGTGTTGTTGGAGGGATGCCAAAATGTCTCGGAGGAGGGTCGTGTACTGGACTGATGATGGTGTCGACCTCAAGCACTTTATTCTTGACGAGCTCCAAGACAGGCAAGCTGATTTGCTCCATGTGTTTCGCCAGGTGCACCGTAAGCTTCTTCCACGTAGGGAATGTTTTGTTACAGAAGCGGCACGGCTCTTCGATTGGCTTCTTCGTTGTTTCGACATGGCATTGCTCCACCTTTTGCCATGTACGATCAACGCCGCCAGCCTTTTTGATGGCGGCTTTGGTCTTGATCTTTGGTTCCGTGAACTTGTGTTCACGCACCAGATGTTGCAGAAAGTTGTCTCTTCTGTAACACTTATGACGACAATCCTCAACGTCACAGGTCCACCATTCCAAATGGCGGTGGCCTTCGTTTTCGTGACGCACCCAATCTGCTTTTCTCTTGAACATCTTAGGGTCACGGCAGCGATCCCAAGTGCACGTAAAAGGTTGCACATCTTCATGGACATGCTTGGTCCAATCAGACGGTTTGTTGAACTTCTTACTCGTGAAACAGAGCTGGCATTCGAATTCTGCGGGCAAAAATGTTGCAGGAGGCATCGGAATACCTGTCGGAAAGCTCTCCATATTGATGCCGCCTTCAAGCGGTGTCGTATCCTCATCCGGCGAGATGGCTCGGTTTCCTAGTGGATCGATTCCGCGCTCGCACCTGCGACTGTCGGCATATTTGATTGTGCCTCCAAGCGACAGACAGAAGGCGCCCGCCGGACAGTCTTGCTTGTTAACGTGACTCAAATGTTTCAGTTTTCCATTCAAGAGCTGCTTGTAGCGAATCGTCAGCTGATGTGCAATCCGGTCGACTAAAAAGCCACTCATGTTTTCAGCCCCATCAAGGCTCGGATTGAGTCTTAGAACGTGTGCTTTGAATCCGTTGAAGGTTGGCTCGATGTTGTCTGTCCGGCAGGGCTCGACTTTGAAGTCCATCTCGTCAAATGCTTCGTCGTCATCGTCATCGTCATCTTCAAGCTCATTTGGAGGCTGCGAGCGTGCCAGGCGAGCTACAGGTGGCCCACCCTGGCCTCTCAGCATATCCACGAGATGAGAAGGTGACAGTCCGGCATTAGAGGCCGCCGCTACGTCTGTCTTACTCCGCTGTCTCCTCAGCATCCCAACAGGTACACTGAGCGCCGCGAATGGACTCTTGGGCGACGTGATAGGAGTCGCACTGATGGATCCACTGCGAGCATGGTGTGTCCCAATAGATGCGGCGCTGGTTGCCATCCCTACTAAAGCGGTGTTTAAGCTCGGTGTTGGCTTCTTGCTAAGTCCCCAGCTCGATGTACGAGATGGGGGCGCGAGACTATCTTTTGATTCGTGCCGATCAAGCTGAGCGCCTGACTCCTCGGGCGGTAGGTCACTTGCACTACTACCTTTGCGCTTTCGTTGTTGATTAGCACTGTTTTTGCGGCCAAGACTTGGAAATCTCTGGAGAATGCTGGGTCGGCGGGAATGGTTATTGCCACTGATAGACAGCTTTTTGAGAAAGTTTCCGCTGAGTACGCCTTCCACGTCGACGACGCTGGGAAGGCTCCGTCGCCGTGTGCCCCAAGTGGCCGCTTTCGAGACAATTGAAGCATTGTCTTGGCATTGTCGATAGAACCTCTCAATCGCGGCTTGTGAAGTCTCTGGCTGATAGTGTTTATCCCCGGATTGAATAGCATGAATTCTGGGTGAGTCCTTCCAAGTACGTAGTTGTCGCATGAGATCGAAATCGGTCTCGGTGATCGGCCCACCTTGTCCATCGTCATGGAAATAAATTTGATCTGGAATATGTCTATTTACCGTATGGTTTCCCATGGGAATCTCATCGGACGGGATACCATCCTCGCCATCGCTGTCTTGTGTCATTGTGAATGCGGGCTGCACACCCATGTCGCCGCCTGATTGCTGTGCTATCCAGTCGTTGACTTCTCGATTTTTTTCTTCCCTCTCACGGTGTGCAGTCTGTTGATTGAGACTTTGCACTTCTTCACCTGGGCGCTCACTCGGGGCAAGACCCCGATGTCCAGTGCTTGTGTTGGGCATCCAGTTACCATGGAAGTCACGAGTGACATGGGACAGATTTCCGAGCGAGGTTTCATACACTAAATCTCCAGCGACGCTGTGCGGTGGGCGTACAGTGCTGGGGCTCTCGGCGCCACTTGCAAACGATCGATCCGCGCCTTGGACTTGGTGCTCGTCTTCCTTTCCCCACATGGAGACAGTAACGCGAGGGCTTTGAGCCGCCATTGCGACTGCACCTTGCGCTGGAGCCTCCGCGCTTGACCAGCTGCCGGGATTTGTATCTGGCGTAAGCTGGGGATCCGATTGACTAGAATCAACCGAGTCTGTGAATAGTTCCTGTTGGGCAGTGTAGTCCACCGTTGCTGCAGGCTCTGGCACGTCGACAGCGAAATGCTTGCTGGGCACAAAAGTGTGGCCAGATGGCATTGATGGTGTCTGATTAGGACTCAGGGGGTAGGTGACATTCGCGGTGACGTTTCCTAACATCGGATTGACAACGAACTGTCCCCAATCATCGAGGCCATAGGCTTCATCAAAGTCAGCGCCGAGGAACGGGCCCCCGGTATACTCGACTGTCGAGATAGTGTCGGCTGGGGTGTCTGAGTTCAATGTCGGCGAGGCGGTGCTGCCACGGACATGGGATGAATAAGGCGATAAGAGATTGGACTCGGGCGTGACGGGCCCTTGACGAGGATGTTTGGACTGGTGATCAATATGGTGAGGTATCTGATGGTTGTTGGCGTGCTCCCGCAAATCGTGAAGCGACGCAGGAGATACTGTACTATACATGGAAGACATAGCTGAGGCTCCCAGTGGGGTGGCCGGCTGCCAGATATATTGAGGCGATTTGGCACTATGACAACCCAGGTGTCCCTCGATCTACGGTCAAATGAAGAGCATATTCTGGATCCGAGAGCGGCGCAGTATAGCGATGTACGTGGAAGGGGAGCCCGCACACTGCGTCAAATGTCGAAACCCAAAACTCGGTTGTTTCGTGTCGCAGAGAATGGAGATGATGTCGCGATATGTTTGCGACGCTGAAACGTAGACTTGATTCTCAACGGGATGGTGAGGGATGTGAGCCGTCGGCTTGGAGGACGGGAACATGAAGCTGAGATGCTCGATTTCAAAATGGGGGGCTGCGTTCCTAAACCTGGACCAGGCGGCGGCGCTTATTCCTAGTGGAGTGGTTGTCCTCGGGCTGAATGTGGAAATACTTGGCACCGAGAGCAGCAAGACTCGCACACTGGGATGCAGCCGTAGCTTTCTGATCAGAATTCAGGTCGAGGCAGTGAGTCCGTAGGCATAGATGGCAAACTGCAGTGAGGCCGTGCACGATGCCTGTCGAGGAACTTGGAAGGGGAGGATGATTCCCCTCGCTGTTGACTCCAGGATGACAGGCGAGACAGGCGCGAGCAGGCTCCCAACTGTGGCAGGCCGCAGAGGCAAAGGCGAGGTGTCCCGAGAGGCAGACTGGCGAGCAGGCCGTGGCCATGGGGGAGGTCGGCCCATCCACTAGGCGAACTCGGCATGCGAGGCATGTTCGCGCACCATGATCCCTGGTGGGAGGCATCTGACGGCCGGTGGCCATTGGCTCGTCGACATCGCCAATCGTTTTGTGATCGCCTGGTGTGCGATCATCGATGCTTGTACCGGCCTGCAAGGCTTTTCCCATTGGAACACCAGGCGAGCCAGGGATATTATTGTTAGGTGCTAGGCGTTCTTGCCTGGCCCTGTGTCTCGCATCTCACAGTCTTCAGCCCCCGCCGAGAATCCCATTCTCGGCCCATTCTCCACCCCGTGTTCTATTTCACTGCCGCAAGGCGCAAAGACCAGGGCCGTCCCGTCAGTTCTCACATGCCTGAGAGATGCTGCCTCGCAAATGGATCGGATTGCAAGGGAATTCATGGTGAGCTATGGGAGGATACTCGCAACTCGCAAACGTCATACTGACTTGACGCCCATTCGAAGAATCCCACCCGCAACATGTTTAGTGTCTCGTGACCTTCGCCAGGGCTCGCCAGGTACGCATGAGGGCCAAGTACCCCCTGTCGACCAAAGCTTTCCCTGTGGCTTTCTCGAACGCCATAAGCCAGCCCTCTTGCTTGTATATCTTGGTACGCACTTCCTGTGTCATTGATAGAGTGTGATGCGACGTTGTCTTACAGACTGAAAACGTCTCCAGCTTTCAAAAGGCTCTAACGGCGACGTCTCAGAAGACATCCCCGGCAATGAAACGAGAGACATGAACTAGGTAGATTGTGAGCACAGCTATTTCAGACGAGTCAGAAAGGAATGTCTTCGGAGTCTGAACGCTTGAAATTGCCATCGAAGCTAAACGGTTCAGTTCTTGTCAACTTACCTACCGAGCCGCCATGGAAGGACCTCAATCAGCCCCATTGCACAGCTCGGAAGGACATCCAGCAGCCGTCTAAAGAGGCAATGTAGCTGTCAGCTAGAGTTTTCTGTAGCAACAATCCCGCCCAGTTTTTCCCAATGCCAGACAGAAACCACGTGCTTCTCGACACCAGAGCAAAGATCGCTCCCGATAAAGATGCTCCGCTCGGTTAGTCCCGTCATTCCTCTCAGCCTGCCAGGCAGGTATTATCAACCAGCCAGATCAAAATACGACACAACGTTCGATTGTCTTGTACTCGTGACAAGCGTCGACCTCAATTATGATACTGACCTACCTGAACTTTCCCGGAAGCAAGCTCTACGGGTAGTGATGACTGTATTGATGTAGACATTGAGTATTTGACCAAAGTGGAACTACCTGTTTTAAGTGAGAGCGAGTGGTGGTGCTGCAAGCAGCTGAACAGAATATGATCAATACTACGTGTTCTTTTCTTAGATGCTGACTGTGATACGACGATGTGACCAATAGCCATACTGCAAACAAAGTTCAAGATAGATATTGGATTACTTGGATGGCCTACCTTCTTCGTTGAAGGTGCCTACCTATTGCCAGGCCAGGTATTTGTAGTGTACCTAAGGTATGTACGATATCTACTTGGCCATTGAAACAAAAGCCAAAGTTGCATGTGCTCGCTGCACAGCAGGAGCAATGCAGGCGGTCAAAGACAAGGCTGTGCGTATCTAACACCGAATGAACAGCTGGAAGTCATACTAGTATTCTTCTACCTACCTCTATAGGTCCTGTCACACTTTGAAATCAGACGAGAGAGCTTGAGCAGAATTGAATTATCGTTTACCATTCATCCCCCTTTACGTGCAATATACTCGTATGCATAACGCTATATTGGGTACATCATCCTTAGCGAAGTCTCTACTGCATGGCTGCATGTGGACAGAAGGCTGGGGTCTCGGGACTTCAATGACGTGCCACCGTTTGAATCCAGGTAGTGTCCAAAGCCCACAACGTATCATTGCTCCCATTCCGCAAACATGTTTCAGGTCCGTTAAATCACTATCTCCATGTTCAGATAGGCCGACCCTCGACGAGGCTTTGAGTGTTTTGTGGCACCCAAGTGGTGACGCAAATCGGCCTGTGTTTCCAGACTCAGCCAAGTTTTTGTTTGCGCACATGGGCCATGGGGCCCGGCTGACCGATTCTTCTGCTCATAGCCACACCCAGAAGATCGCCTGCATCTCAGATTGCATCGCGCTCGCTCTGTCGTACTAACGGCTCAAGAGTAAGAGAGAGCCCTTCTCTTCCCACCGATGTACAGCTGCCAGCAATGAGCTGTACACTCAGTGGTCTTTTCGAACCAACCATGTTCAGTCATGTCTGCATGCGCGCCACGAATGCTGATTTTCCATCATAGACTTGTTGTGAGTAGACAACTGCTTCGGGCCGAAGAGCAGGCAAAGGCACCGGATTCCAGAGCTTCATAAAGGCAGTCCAATCTTTAGCGAATGAGAGACTGACGTATACTCACCCATAAGGAGATCAGAGCTTCGCAAAGAACTTTCGAAGTTAGTATTCTTGACTTGACTATTGCTAATCCTCAATATCTGTCCTCTTTCCCATGATTTTCAGGTATAAAGGGAGAAAAAGGCCTGGCTAATTTCCACTGTATTAAGGGGGCCTATATGCGAACTGCTCTCTCGCAGTTCAGTTTCGCCCTGATTATCCTCAAGATCTTCACCTCCGAATTTTACGCAATCGGTGCCCTCTTCGCTGTGTACGGCGCCGCAGTCCTAATATGCGCAATCTATCGTCGATACGAAGGCAATAGGCAGTTCTTCAACACCACGGACAATGATGGGGAAATGAAGAGCCGGTTTCGTACAAGTGGCAATAGCGTCGTGCTCCTCACAGCCCTGAGTCTTGGTGCTTACGTCGGCTTACTTGTTTTGACTTGGCAATTGGCGACGTAATCACGAAAGTCCCCTGACTCGGTTTACCTTAATTTTTTTGCGCCGATATCCTTTCATCGGTCACTGCTTAGAGACAGCACCATGCTGAGCTCAAATTTTGATTATTGGCGAACATGACGGTTTGTGAGCATCAGCGCTAAAGTTGCTCAAGTGCCCAAAGAGTGCAACCCCTTGACTTGGGCCTGGTGCTCACACAAAGCTAAGGCATATTCAAGTCCCATAAACAAGCAAGTCTAATTAATTATAATGGCTTTCAGATGTGGCTTTTTTGGTATATATATATATATATATATATAATCTATGAGCTATTTTGGCCTAACACCGAGTCTACAGAAACATGTATGATCGCATTTTTTTCTGGCTTATGGGTAAGAGAGCACCAGCATCCTCTCGAATCAAAGCAGATCTTGAAAACCTGCAGAATCTGCCAAAAAGAAAGAAGCACTGAGAAACGAAGCCCCATAGAAACTGTGGTAAGAAGGGCAATGTGGAAAAACATGCAGTCGCCAGAAGAAGTAAAATGGTAAAGGGAATCTATTCGGGACGGTCTTATTAATGGTGGGAGTGACCGAGCAGTATTTGGAGCGATCAAGATTGGAAGGCTGTTCGCTAGCAGCTTTACTGGCGACGGCGTTTTTCCGTAACGCGGTGAGGGAGTCGGATTATGTTTGATCGTAGGCGGGACAATTCGAAGACAAATGATTGTTGATCTGCCTCCCGTCCCTCCGGTACATAGGTCGGTATGCGGTAAGGCCAAGTTTGATGGCCACTGCCCTAATACCAAACTTCACGAGTGAAGGACGGCTCATGGTATTCTCGACGACCCAGATTTCTGGTTTGCTTGTGTTCCGGCCTTATGGTTGCGGCTTATTGCTGTTATCTGGCACATTCGACAGACGGCAATACGCGGCAGACACGGAACGAGATTGAGCAAGCGGAACAACACGGCCGAGAGGGGGGGAGCAGTATACCATATAGACTTCCGCATTGCGTCTAAGCTGGCTCGATTGCAGCTCCAAATCTTCCTTCCTCGCTTCTTCCCTCGTGCTCCTGTTAGCGCTTTTGCAACAGTCCTTCCACGTGTGCTTCCTCACTTCATCCGAACAAGTGATGATAGTTCTGTGTAGCCATCCAGAGTCGATTTTACTCTTCATGGGTGTATTTTGGTTATGCCCGAGACCGGCGGCAATTTGGTCCCACCACTCTTGGAAATCAGTTTATTATTGATAACTGGTGTCCTGCCATAATGCAACCCTTTCAGAGTCAACCGAGTGTACTAGAGCATCTCTTGCTCAAGTGAGACCCGTTTCTCCCTTTCCGGTACAGCTCCAACGCGTTGCTCACCACGTGCCGAAACATTGCTCGATCGTCGTTTATGTGCTCGTTTTGCCGGGTGTGGGAAGATAAGGAAAAATCAGAAGAGGAAAAAGCAGGGGAAACCGGCGATTAAAGGTCAAATGGAATAGAAAGAAGGGAGACAAATGAAAAGTAAAGATTGCGACATCTCCAAAGAAGGAGCCCAGATTCGACGGCCTTCCCTTTCGGCCTCTCAAGTTTCGACCGCAGATTTTCAACTTATCTCTCATAATACATCGAATCAATAGGGGAATGATTCTCAGTTGCGGACTGTGATTGACCGCCCTCCACGTACCACGATTGCTGGTACGGTTGTTGCCATGCTGCGTACGAAGTTGACGAGACGCTCTCAATGCTTGTTGGCTGGTATATGTCTGAGGCAATGGACGTCCTCCTGTCGTTGGTATATTGCGTCACTTCTTCCCCGCCGAACGACATTGACCTGATCGATGTTTGATACGGCGTCCATGTTTCCTCAGAACTCGAAACTGCTTCCAGAGATGAGGTTGCTGCCCAGGTCGCGCTCGTTGGAGGTGGTGGGCCGGGATATTGACCAAAGCTAGAAGTCACTGGCGATTCGGGAGGGTAGTTCCTCCACCCAGTCATGTTATTTGGCTTTGGGATATTGGACGTGGTATCCGTCGGGGTCCAGCTGCCTATGCCACTTTGGCCGTACGGGTAGGACCTGACGTGAGACATGCTTTGTGGATCTAGCCAACGTTCAGTATTGATCTTTCGACGCCCAATAGGTCTGACAACAAACCTACCTTTTGTTTCCTCCAAATACGGCTCTGTTCGCAGCGTTTGTGGCCTCATGGCTTGCCCCGCTGGTATCGAAGGTTGAGCTCCTCGCACATCTGCCAAATGACTGGATAGCATTGGAGGAGATGTAGCTGTTGACGCAAGCACTGCTCTTGTATCTGGTTTTATGATTGACGGATCTGTTGGTCCTTGGTCTACAGCGTAGTACGCGCATGGCTTCTTCAATCTGATGCACTGATAGCAGCGATCGTCATTCTTGATAGCCTGGCATCTGATCTTCCTTTTCCGACAATTTCCTACGGTCTCGGTCAGCAGCGTACAGGGAGATCTTTGGAGCCTAGTGCATCTCTCTGGACATACCGCAAGCCATGTTGGATCGCGCATATCCAAGCCTATTTCTTTTCTTCTCCCCGCTCATACCAGGATTACCATTGTCGGAATCGTTCATCCCCTGTGGCCTGACGTTAGGGGTCGAGTGGGATCTTTTGAGTTTCAAGGCTTTGGCATGTGATTCTCGTCGCTTGGCCAGGGGAGTGTGAATGGCTGGTGCTAGGTACGCTGAAGGTGGGAGAAAAGGAGCTGGAATCTGGGCTGGAAGAGGTGGTGTTGAATGGACTGGCTGCTGGGGAGGTCTTACCTCCATGGAGGAACTCGACTGCGGTGGATAGTTAGGCACGTAGGTATGCTGGGTCACGTCCATAGCTGCACCACTATGTGGTGAGGATGAATACGGGAAGGACATTGTTAGTCCTATGCGACCAATTGGCCTCAAGGCGGAGGGGCGGTAGTACTTGACAAGAGATGTCTGCTAGTTCGACCTGCGAGAATGCTGTAGATTATAGGAGCAATTTGAATGATATGAACAGTCGACTAGTTGCAGTCTATGACCTATGTTCTTATACGGATTCCTTAACAAGAAGTCTGGGTCGTCTATGGGCAATATTGTCAATGAGTGCGGTGTTCTGATCGGAGTGTTCTCTGTGAAGCTTCCGCTCCTTGTTGGGCAGGCACCGATTATGGTTCTATGAAATCGAACACTACGATAATGCTCCAAATCAGGGATTGGTATCAGATGCAGTGGAGTGCCAGTCAGTGCGGGCCAATGAGTTTGTCAACCGGCGTGAGGGCCTGGACTCGGAGGATTGCGACAACACAGTATTGTCTAGCTCTCGTTCGAGAAGTGTTCGGCGAGGGGGTATGCTCAACAAGTTCTTGATATCCGCACGAACGTGCTTAGACTACCCACCTCCTCTTCCTGGAATCTTGCCAAGATGTAGTACCACGGATGATGAATGGGATCGAAAGGCTCCTAAGATACTCCTACAAGTGTGGAATCTTGGTTGAGCTAACACCTGTGGAGAGCCTGGCCGTGGATAAGCGAGGAACGACTGTTGTGAGCAGGATTGTTACTCTGCGAAGGATATCTGGAAGAAACTCGGGCCGGGCATCGACTTCACGACCCTGTCGTTATTCGCCGTGTAACGCTTTAGATGCTCTGAAGATCGTGTTCGGCTTGATCAAGTATTGATGGGTCTCGATGGTTGCGAAACCGAAGTAGCTCGACGCCACTATGAGCGCTATGACCGATCCAGGGACGACAATCGCATTAGGACATATGTGAGAGTATCCTATGCTTGACTAATAAAATTCGATGAAGTCTTCTGCACGGATCCTTTGCCTCGGGTCTCCCTTGAAAACAATATTACAGGCTGGAGAGCTGGAGCCCATGATTAGGTCAGACACGGGAGGGAATCTGGCAACGCAACTTTCTGGGAAATCCTGAGGCCTGAATAGAGAAATTGAAACTTACGAAAAATTGGCTCTTATTTCTGTCGCGTGGAACAATGTGATGTCGTTCGTGTTCTAAGGTAGTGAAAGTTGGACTCGCAACGGGACGAACATCAAGAAGTCACGGTTCAATGTATACTATAGATTCGTAGCACCAGCTCAAAATGCGCTCCATTACTTCCAAGGGGTATTGGTAGCTCAGGAAAGCAAGTCACAGGCATTCTGGCAAAACAGCGTCCAATTTGAAACATGAAGTCCGACAGATTTTGCCTTAATATCGAAAACTCGCGACAGGTTTGGAATATCACGATATGGGTAAGTATCGGCCGTCTGACTCGATACTGATCCTAGTTTATGTCAAAATAGACGAGTAAGCCTGTCCGCACCACGAAATACATGTCGATGTGTAGACAGCAGCTTTCGTCATTCCCTTGCAAGTCTTATTCTCCATGGCGAGACCCCTGTGCCATGTGGCCGGAAAGTGATCTTTCCAGCATCACCTCTGCTACAGAATCTACGTCACGGTATAACTCGAAGGCAATGAGGGCCCCATTAACTCCGGGCATTTTCAATGCCTAGGCAATCAAAGCTATCATGAACTGCTGGAACAGCTGCACGGAAGCATGCGCTTCCTACGCTCGATACTCGTCCGAACCTTCAATGTCAAGCCGGCGGGAGATGCGCCCGGGATCTTGCATAAGATGTGGTGGTTCAACTCACCTTGGACGGGCGCACAATGGAACAGCTCGACCGGCCGTTCGGATCCTCGCGAGGAATGCGAATGCTGCAAGCAGGGGCCGTGAGACATCACGCAGGCAAGCAGCCAGTTCGCAACAGACACGGTCCATATCCAGTTTCCAGAACTTGTGCACTCGTATGGCTGTTCTAGTTTTTCCAGATATATTCTAGGTCCGGCACTCTAGCTCGAGTCGAAAGCGAGTCGCCGCAGGTGGGGAGATGGAATGGCAGAAGCAATCCCTGCGCAACACCTGTCGATCCCGGCATTAGGAAGCGTTAATGCATGTACATGGGACGAAAGAACCCCAAGTGCGCAGAGCCCTTGCTCGAAGAGAGCCAATGAGGTGACGCATCCGCGTATTGGGGCTTTCTTTTGCCATACAAGATATTACACGTACTCATAGAGATTTCCGTAGTTTGATCTTTCCAAGGAGTGGCTAAAAAACCCAGCCTCGATCAAGAGTATTGTGGCCAGAATAGCCTGAAAGGCATTGAAATCGCCATGTTGACCCCTGGTGTGTACATGGAACTTGACGTCTCTCAAGCACGTGGAGATAGCACATACATAGTCACGGCGGCTGTTACCGAGTTCATTCTGGTTGCAATTACGCGTTCATGAATGCAGCATTCACTTAATAATGGTGCCACGCCGTTTATTCCGCCAAGTCGGGCATATGTTGGTTCAGCTCGATGTGTGTGTATGTGGTGATAGAGGTTGCCAATTCTCTGAGCATACCTAGATAAGAGTATCATCATCAATATCGTGTGCTATCGCGTCGGAGTCATCGGGTTTGTAAAGGGTGTGTTCCGCAGGGCATCATACGTCGATTACGAGTCGCTATGGGTGCGATTCACCACGTGGATGTTATTTGGGCATGATCATTACACACGATGCTCGTATGATTTACAGAGCTCGCTTGAGTTGGCCATGTTGCATGTAGCCGCCATCTCCTTCGATCCGGAATAAGATAGGATGAACTGGATTTGGTGATGTGTGCGTTTTCATGCAACGCCAGGCCCGTCTGTGCATCTTCCACTCGTCTCGTGAGCCAATACTGTCCCCTGGCGTCGATCAAGTAATGACGTGCACCTGCTTGGTTGCAACAAGTAGATTTTGAAGCGCTAGGAAGCAAAGTGGTTGTGCCATTGCCTGCAGACATCACGACGAGACAATCGGTTCTCTGGTACTGATGCGTCGGGAGAGAATTGACCAGAATGGCCCTACATGTGGATCTGTCCTGATACCTCTGTGCTTCCATATTTTTGTGTATGCGATCAAATGTCTTCGCGTATCTGCATACGCGCCACGACGCCGCTTTAGCCGTTGCAATGCCCTTGGACCAACAACCGACTCAACGACGTCTGGGCCGTTCTCTCTGTCAGCTCAGTCTCTTGCAGACGTCGGTGTCGACATAGGTAAGGTAGTCGGTCAAAGCTTGGGCTCGGCCCGGCCAAGAACGTACAGATCACATATCAGATTTTTCTAACGGGGAAAAGCACGCGCGGCAGGGATTCGATCTCACCTGGCGCCTGGGAACACATCTGATGACATCGATACTGATTTGTTCATGCAAGACTAAGCTACCAATGGCACAATCGAGACCTGAGATGGCTCGACATGAAGCTCCCGAGCTCCCAGCATTGACGCATATGTCCCCGACACAGTCGCTGATCATTAGAAAAGCGAAGACAACGACGGTCAGACAAGAGCCAATCCCGACGGGTCTGTCTTGCCCTTCTGGAGCGATGACCAATCGGTTGCCTTGCGCGACAAGTGTAACCAACGCAATTCATGCGGGCGGTATGAATGCCTCGCCTGCTGAAAGCTGAAAGGATGTGGTGCGTATGGTCGGAGGCTCTGTCGGCGTATCTAGACTCGTGCTGTTTGATCTCCCTTTAGCCAGAAAGATCCGTGAGGTGTTGGCCCCCACAAGTCTGCCCAGACGTGCCAGGGTTGCCACAGAAGCTGGTCTGAGCTGGTTCCTGGGAATTCGGTTGACGGCCCGGACACCTCCACGCAATCAAATCTCGCCACAATACGCTCTCTACTTGGCCACGCTGCCGATTGCCTCCCCGGTCCCTTCGACTTTGACTTTCCGGAGAGCTTGCTACTCTCCACGCGGTGGTGAACTACTGTGTACAGATGCATGATTTGAATGTAAACAGTTCTTGGAGCTGGCATTGATGTAGAACACAAGGATGTGCAAGTCAGAAAAGCCAGACGCCTCTGCTAGGTGGTACGAAAGCAAATTTAATGTCATCTTCAGGCCTAGATGAATATAGCACAGAAATCTCCTTTTCCCTATCGAGAGATAAGGATGATTTCTGTCGGTGTGAAAACAAAGTCTGGTGATTTCGACAACGACAATCAAACAATCAAGCACTGATGGTTGGGGATGGCCTTCTAAGCACCCTAAGAAAAAGAGCCTTTTTTTCAATAGTAATTTCAGGGCGCTATTCGGAAGTTCAGGGGAGGAAGACCGATCTGTTACTCTTTTTACTGGTCGACTGTTACTCACCATATACAGTGGCTGAATTAATGTATACCTTTCATATTTGGTAGGATGTATGAGGACGTGCTTTTAGAACTTAGCAAACTAATTGTGCTTACGGTACTTATGTGTCAGACTGAAGATAAGCTGCGTGATGAGCTCTGCCATGTATCGGTCGAACGATCGTTATTTGGTTGCCCTACAATATAACCAGTCACTTGGGTGCTTAATGCTTTGGCAATACTTTGATTAGATTTGCTTTTTCAAGCCCCTAAAATCCAGGAGCTTGGGACGTGAAGGACATCAATGACAAATATCCATGTGCCTTCCAGTAAGGTATTAGCTGTAGACTGTGCAGGTGCAAATTAAGTATGTTTCGCGTGGATCTCATTCGACAAACCTTTGGTTATATCGTCCTCTCTTGCTCGTTTCCATCCACTACGTCAGCGGGAACATAATTATACAGTACTTTTGTTCACGTAAAATCTATCGAGCCACGATTTTAGATCCGTCTTAGACACCAAGCTTATGGAAGATCAACACCTTGTCCAATGATAAACTCAAAATTAAGCCGATGGAGATATAATGAAGACCATGATTACAAATATTCAATTTCCCACCAAGGCCCTTCAGATTCAAGATTTTCAAGTAAATTATAGGCTGATTCACATAGATTGGCTGGAACGAAACCTTGGTTGGCAGGTATCTGGTGCAGATGTTCAAGGTCCACAACCTTCGTTATGTGTGAGTTTTAGATTACTAAACAAAGCCAAATTGACACTAAAATGGTCTCGAGCATGAGAACAACCAGAATATTGACGAGTCACTATCTGATGCAAGTACATGACGTCCATCTCGATTTGTAAATTAGGAAAATATGCGTCAGATTGTGAGAAGTGACTACGTGAAGGACTATAGTTAAAAAAAAAAAAAAAAAAAAAACCCTTACTGCGTCAAGACTTGTATAAATAAGCCTAGTATATATTCCACAAATTCCTTCTTACCTTAGCTGAATGATTACCAAACACCGTGACTGCAATGTGTTGAGCTGAATTTCGAAAATTCGCCACGAAGGAAGGTTGAAAGTATCAGCACTCATTGTTTGATATAATATCCGACCAGATTCGGATGCCGAAAACTAATGGCTCTATGTAATCAGAGATCCAAGATTTATGTGCCGGTTCTTATCTTTGCAAGTTTATCCCGCTTCCTAATGGGAACGAGTATTAATCTTTAACCGTATTTCATATTAATCTGCAACGTCGAAGCGAGAGGTTTTAAAGCAGGAGAGCCCTGGGTTCGGGTCGGCTGCAATATCACCATGGCTCAGCAGGTCCGATCCAGTGAGATCTTGGACCTGTTGAATGGAATCTTCATCCACAACACCCTATCTCCCGACCAGGAGACACCATACATCAAGATCATTCCATGTTAAACAAGAAGCATCATCTCTCTCGTGGGAATGAAGCTGGTACTAGGCACTGTCATCCGGTCATGATACACTGCCCCGTGACGACCTACAGAGAGCAATGAAATACTGCTGGTTGTAGCGGAGGGGCAGGCATTATCGCCAAAAGAGCATCCCTCGAATATCTTGATGGGTCTTATAGATTTGATATCTTCAAACTATTCTGTATTTTATCACGTCAAGAGAAATCTTTGAGATTTCTTGGGTATTCTTCATTTCAATCGCCGATAGAGATGTCGCTAGGGAAGACATAGTGCCCGTCTCCAATGCGGTGCGAACGATGTTTTGACCATCGTCGTTGAGCCATATCGGTTTCTTTACTAAAGCAAAGAGATCTTCGTAGTGTAATTTGCCCTTCGGAGTCTCTCGTGACGCTACGATTACTGGATAACTCTCCGATGTGACATGCAAACAACCTTGTTCCATGCGAAAAAGATCTGGAAAAAGGAATGGCTATCTGATAGATATGTTTTATGTGTGAAGTAGTCCGCTGGTATACAAACTCCGTAATAGTATTACCTCCATATTAAAGATCATAAGTTAATCTCTCGCCCCAGTGAGATTTCCCATTCAGGTCATACCGAGCCCTTGTGAAGGAGTTTTCTGACCGGTTGAGTGATCCTTCTCGTTCCCAACTTAGCTTTGGCAAGTTGTGTTAGGCTCGGCTGCTTCGTGATGGGTTGTTGGCGTCTCGATTCCTTACGAGGTGTAACGAACTCGATACCAGGGGTTTCGTTGACATTTTCTACCGCTACGGCCGAGTCAACAGAGGGCAAGGTCAATGCTGACTTTTCCGAGCGACCATCCTTGTCACCGTCGACGAATGTCGCACGCAAAAATTGGAGAAATTCATCGACATCTCTCTGTGTCGACATTGCCCCTATAGATGCTCGAACGATACTGGCTCATTGGGATTTCCATGTCAGAGTTTGTTTCTTATAGTTCGAGAAGATTTAGGGGAATGAAACTTACCCCGTCGGGATCCCGTGGATTATTCCAATGCCTTGCGTTCCGCAATGGTGACTATTCTTTGTTACTAACGGAGCTCGAAGCAAAATATTACTAGCTTGTGTAATTGGGGGATTGTTCAACTCACCCAGCACTTAGAGCCCTATCGGACATCCACTTACACCGTGTTAGTATAGTGTCGGGTTTGATCTAAGACCTCCCAGCTATCTCACGAACCTAGCCGATGGCCTAGTTATTGGGAGTCTTTAGACACTTACGGGCTCATATCCAAGCAGAGACGAGATTCCTCCAGGGTTGCAGACGCCTGAGACTGTGTTAGGAAAAGCGGAGCATGGTCTGAGGTTTCGACAGGTTTGTACCTCCAGAGCGAATATAAATATTTGCGTTGTTCGCCATGCGCTCTACTTCGGAGTAGGGGACATATGATCCGTCTGACTGTAATATGTTGAAAGCAATCGTTGAGCCTTGTCGGTCGGGGTCACCAAAATCCTTGTTTTCACTGTAGATATAGCATACTGGCTGATAATTGGAGTGGCATAGTCTAGACATGCCAGCGTGGAGCGTCTCGATCAGGTACGAACAGTGGTTCGAAACGCTTCTCATGCTACCATAAAGCCGGCGATGCACGTCAATTGACTCACCAAGGGCAAGTCTGGTGTTTTGAAACACGTTAGTCTTCTTCCTAAGTCGTGATGCTGTTGGACCTTCTGAGGCTCGCAGCAAACGGTCACTCACTTTGACACATATTAGTGTGCATCCTAGAAGGTCAACATCTTAAAGATGGAACGGGATGATATACGTACCATGCTGTGGAAAGGCAGCGTTCCATCCTCTAGTCCCTCGTGCATCTAGTAGGTGAAAAGGTGCTGCGTTAGTCATTTTTCTCGAGTTTCCCGTGCGGGGCCCTGGACTTTAAGACAAAGGACTGTTTTCTGATATATGACAGGTCAGATATCACTTACTATAAAGAAGTCAGTATGTCTTAGGAAGGTATTGAAAAAATTACTCGCATGGGATCTTTCTATACTTGCCGTTGTACCTTGGAGACTGCAACCCTTTAGACCGATGCCATGGTGCGCCAAAGGTGGTCACCATCGACACTGTCCCGCCACCGAAATACTTCCGCAGAGTGAGAATGTGTCCTGACTGTCTTCGAACAACCAGCGCTCCGATATCTGGAAAGCCAAAGATCTTGTAAAGGGAAAACGCAACGAAGTCGGGAGCCTTGTCGGGATCCTGAAAAATCGTTTCCATGGGGAAGGTCATAGCTAAGGCAGCCGCATCTAGGAGTGTGTAGGTATTTTGTAAGGAATTCGAAACCCTGGGTCGCCATGACCACGATAGTGGCAGTCTTCGACCAGTCACTGGGAGCATGGATTGTTAGACAATTTAATTGAAGTCATAGGACGACCCTTTCAAGAGCCTTGCGTGTTACACGAATACAGGGGTCAGGGAAGGAAAGCACAAGCTTCGGAATACGCACTATTTGACTGCCCTGGGTATGCAAACAATCCGAGGCTATTGATATGACGGCGATTTGTATCGATTCTTTCAGGAGAGTGCAGCCATTCCTCAACATCCTCGTCACTTTGAAAGCAATGAGACTGTCCTTGTGTGAGCTCGCGGACTCCCACGAGACTGGTATGGCTGTCCTTGTGATATCCGTACCACCAGTTTCGCTCCTTGCTTTTTTCTGAGAGGTCTCTAAGTGATCCCGCCACTAGCTTGATTGCGGCGGTGGCGTTTGCAACGAAAACCAGGTCGTAATGCTCGTGGTTTGCTCCAAAAAACTCGAGTAGCTTCGCACGGACTTCATCGACTACGTTTCCTGAGAGTCTTGCCGGCGAGTTCTCTGAGTGAGGATTGGCATCTGGTAGCCACCAAGGTCCTGAGTTAGTTATTTTCCTCGAGTTTGCCCTGCGGGCCCCTAGACTTTAAAACAAAGGACTGGTTTCTGATATATAACAGGTCAAATATCACTTACTATAAAGAAGTTAGCAGATGTCTTAACTCGCATGGGATTTCTCTATACTTGCCATAAGTTGTTGATCATCTTTGAGGCAAATGCGTCGATCGCAGACTTGGCATAGATTGTTGCACCGCCATGGTCTAAATATATTGCGTCACTACCATTGCTCATATGCGAATACTCGCTCTATTCAGTTTTAGCATCGGCAATCTGTGAGTCGAAGAGAAAGCTTGTAACAAAAGTGAGGACTTGCATTTCGATAGGCCTTCAAAAGGTACCAAATTAGCAAAAGAGCTGCGGCTTCATTGATCGAATGACTGTGTACAACAGCTTTGGGAGCAACACCGGTTACTAACCTCAACTTCAGGGTTGTATTTCGACATTGGTACCAGGGGGGAAGTGGCGAGAATCTTGCGAACAAAACTCTCGATCGAAGGTATTGAATGAGAAAAAAGGTATGAGAAAGGGGGTATAAGGACAACGCTTCAAGAGCTACGCAGGGCAATTTGAACACTTTATACGTGCTAATAGACGTATACTAGAAGATTTCCCCTGGGAGCGCAGTTTTGGCAGGCTTGTTTTTTTAAAGGAGGCAGGTACCGTACTAAGCTGTTATATTGGTCCCGGTTGGTTATCTGGAGTGCTCGGATGGCCAACCGATCGCCATCATCTCAGCGGGGACAATCGCACGCTCCGGACAAGTCGAGATCTAGATGCGGTGCTTCAGCTAGGAGGCAATAAGCACCCTCACACCGTCATCACACGAATTCACACGCCATTGAGTCACACGCTATTGACAATATGCATAGCATGTGTGGACTCAACACCATCCCTCACATCCCTCATGGTATTGTTCGAGAAACCAACAGACATGTGGGAAAGAGGCGGACATGATCGCCACAAGGAGGCTTCTGTGGAGGGTGACATCCATTCGGAATCCTAGCCTGCCTGAAATGTCGGATTGACGACGAGTCAAGACATTATTGGTGATGCCCCTGCATCCTCGGTCTGCTTCTCATCGGGCAGAGGCGAATGGCAGCAAGACTGCTTGGGTCCGGAACATTCCAGTCGAGGCAAAGACACATCGCGACTTATCACCTTCGCATCGGGGGATGACGAGGGTCGAGAGGGTCTGAGATGCGTTGCGGAGCTTGGTGTCCAAATGTGGAAAGGATGACAGAAGAAAATAGAAAAATGTGAGAAAAGTGTGGCAGTCGCTGACAAACAAAGATCCTTCGCCCCATGCCTCATCGCTCTCGTGAGATTCTCTGTTTTTTTGTAGGCCTCTCTGATCCATAGTATTTGGATCTTGACTGTTGACCGGTCAGGCCTGGAGAAGACTAGCGGGGCAGAGTGCAGTCGGAAGTCCACCCCTTGCGAGGTCACATTTCGAAGAGACTCGATGAGGACGACGATGCTTGGCCGCAAATGAACAAATGACCGAGCTGGAAAGAATATTGGTAGCCAGTATGCGCTCGGTATGCGGTTCATGATGAGCCGGCACAATCTCATGTTTCTTTCGTTGCTGATTGGTTTCCGCCAGCTGGCTGGGCTCGCCAGGATCACACGCCAGCGCTTCGGCACCTCGAGAACCAGGTGAGCATGAGTCCGTGCTACAGTCGAGACGTATCAGTCCCATGGTCAATGGTCTTTAGCCCATCTGGTTGATCTCAGAAGAGCATTGGCTCTGCATGGGGACGGACAGTCGAAAGCAAAGCTATGACCAACGTTGCTTTGTGTAAGCCCTCTCATTCCAGGTACCTAACATTGGTCAGTTTGGGCGGGGGTCGCGACGGAGCACCTTTATCTGTTATGTAATCACTAAATAAAGATGAACCTGCATGCCTCTGGCTAGGATAGAGGACTTATTGAAAGGTTGCGACGGTAGCAACTGCCGAGGTGCCTTACAGAGCTATGTAGGTAGTTATTGACTTGCAGGTGTGGATCTCTGCACATCCACGACAGGGTGGTTGAACCAAGATGTCTGAATGGATGGCATGGTCGTTTAATTGATATGCCTATCTCTTCCCACGTATCGGCTAGGGTGCCGCATATGTAACGGAACCTCCAGAAAGCCGGCGTTGTTTGTCAAGCAAGCCAGCAAATAAATAGCACCCCAAGACTGATTGTATGCCTAGTTCACTTGATTTTGTCGGATTGGCTGTTCGATTAATACTAAGCTTCGAGAATGTACTTTCTAATGGATAACATATACGTAGAGTTGTAGGGTTTACCGAATAGATCGAGGCGCATAAGGTAACATTTACAAATAGGAGGTAAACAGTCTTTACGGTGCCATTCAGTTGCCGGCTCGCCTTTCTGTCAATGATCTGCTTCTCCATCCATGGGCCGTCCCGCTGCATCAAGGAGCAATCCGAGGCGATGCAGCCATTCTGTTCGATGCAACCCTCCTATTGCATTCATGTCTTAAGTCGCGGCACAGGCTCATCTACGTCAAGTGGGGACCACTCTGCAAGATCTCGGGAAGTCATCCTTGCATGGATTCCTATGGGTGTGTTGCATTCAAGTAGACGAGATTGCAACTTACTAGCCGTACGCCACGTATTACGAAGAACAACGAGAGTATACAACGTCGAATAGACTCAAAAGCAATAATACTACGCAACGGAAGGAGATCATGGCGATGACGTGGTCATCACATGGCTATACTAGTGCTCGATTGAAATGATCTAGTCGATCTGGAAATACCATGGTGTACTGCCTTGTGATTGCTAGACCAAGCGAGCCACTGATACACAGTCAACAGAGAAAAAGTAGACTGATACTGTACAAGGATATTGTACAGTTAGTCGCGTGCTTGGTATTGGTTAAGCCTAGTACTACTTTGAGCCAAACTGTGGAATCGACATTGTCACATTGAAATTTTACAAAATCAATATCTAGCACCCATTGTTTAATGCATCGAATATGACGAGGGTGTCATGCATTTGGTGTCTTGCCACGGAGTTGAACAAAACACGCTGATGATCTAGAAGCCAACAATATGTATTTTTCCACCAGTTTTTATTTCGCGTATGCGCAACTAGAAGCATTGAGTAACACTAAGACCTATTCTTCTACTGAATAGTCTACACCTTTTCCCTTTTCACAAGCAGCAAATGCCACTCCATTGAATAGACCTAAGAGCCCACGATTGCTATCATAGACAGAATAGCATGACCGTGAGACAAAGTAGAGAAAGACCTCCTGTGGCCTTCACCACCATTGCGCCAGCAGTGGGGGCTGCGGTGGCTGTGGTCGTGGGTGTAGCTGTAGCACTAGTAGGAGTAACCGTGCCGTTTCCTTGCAGGGGGCTGAAGTTTGCACATGTAATTCGCGTTTTGTTGGCAAAGTGAACGACTAGGCTGCGATTGAGAAAGTACGATCCGGGACCTTCTTGCATTGAAGTGAAGTCGTCATGGAACTTGATGGTGTAGGGGTCCGACATGATCTTGCCTGATGAGACACTTCAGTTAGTGATCAATGTTTTCACACCTGGGAGAGAGGATTGCTTATGTTGAAGTCGAGACCACGTACCATACTTGCCGCTTAGATCTCCAACCTGGCATGTCTTTGGGCTTGATGGATCGCATGGAGGGTCTTCTCCTCGGACGAAGGGATCGAGATGAGCCAATGTCGCAGTACAGTTGCCTTCGTTATTTACAGGGTCGACATGAAGGTGAAAAGCTATAGAATATCAGAAAACCATGGATGTTGACCTGGCTGGTTGTCCACTTACTGAAAGGGCCACCCTCGGTTGGGAGATTTGAGAAGGTGGCTTGAAAATCGACACCAGCTCCGTTGGCACCAGAAACGGCTGTCAAAGATCCCTTGACGTTACCCTTCAAGGAACCTGCTGTCCCTATTCCATCCTACGTTAGCAGCGGTCCAATAGGCCTGAGTGGGCAGAGGGGCCATGTTTGTTCCTACAGAAGGGGTCATCAGGAAGCGTCGCGACAAAGGTCTTCCCAGCGGGATTGTTGGTTACAGCGACTGCGTCTCCGAGCTTCTGCGGGAAACGTGCGTGAGTATGAATTCTTGGTCCCTAGATCTTGCAGAACGACAGGTTCTTACCCCAGTCGCAGTGTTTTGCGCGGACACAGCAGAGGCGCCGGCAGCGACAAGAGAGAGGAGAGTAGCCAACAACTGCATTGTGAGAAGTTTGTTGGTCAAGGCTGTTGGTTGCTTCCGGACGTTTGCACGAGGCTTCAGGCGACAAACTTCTACCTGTTGGCACAATGTAGGACAGAGAGGGTTAGAGGAGTTGGGGCCTTTACACAGTTTATATGGTCAGGATTTGACCACATTCAATGTTTCCAGCTGAGGAAGTGGCAATGCTGCGGGGAGTCGTACTTACCCAAGAATTTAGAAATATCAGGGAGATGTACACGGGCAGTCGTGATCTGGTACTGACGTCCGAGAAATGGAAAGAACAGCCCGGAGCTCCAGAACGCTCAATTGGAATGTACAGATGCAGTGTTCCTCAATGCACCAATCCCCCAAAGGCGACCGTAAGAGTGACAAAGACCGGACACAGAAGCCGACGGCCCTCAAGTTTGAAGTCGGAATGCAATGACGTAGACGCGGACAAAGAACATTGAACCTAGGGAAGCGACATTGGCTATTGGCGCCCGCGACAGCTTATATAGCCATCCTGAGGGCCGACGCAGAGGGTCACATGAAGCTCATGGGCGGGTTCCGAATAGCCGCATGGGTTTTGTTAATATCTCTGGCACACCCCGATCCCATCTGTGTTTGCACTCATTGGTCCCAGTGCGACGGGGCAATGGGTTGTTGGTGACACGATGCCATCAACGGACGTTGGAATTTGATTCTCCATTCCAAGCCAGCCCGGAAGCAAGGATCTACGTGCGTGCTGCCAACAGCGGCCCTCAACAGACAGCTGAGCGCCAACGGAACCATGCATCAGTGCGGGAATGGAAAGAAATAAGTGGTAGCAAATGGTATGTGACCAAACACAAGGCAATCAATCTATTTCATATTGTGGTACCCACTCTATCCTGCGATGGGCCAGATTCAATTGTCTGCAATCCGCATACACACACCAAAAACCAGAGGCTAGTAGGGACGTTGGTTTTAGCCGAAGTGGAAGGGAATAAGTTTATGTAGACAGTTGCCATTGCTTGGAGCCGTCTTATTGGATCAGCGACCAGCATAAAGTATACCACTTATAGATGGGTGGGAAACACACTACATCACTAACAGAGCGAATTTATGCTTGACGTGGTTCTTGTCTTTCTTCTTTCCTTTTTTGACTGGTAGAACGGGTGTGTAGTGTATGCCAATACTCGTCTCTTGAGGCAAGCATTCAACGTGGAACTGGTTTCCCCTGCCTTTGTAACATGCACGCAACACAAACTCAGAGCCAAACCGAGCAGCTTTTATTGAACGGTTCCACGTGAAGCATGAAGTACGCTCCATGAGCTTCTGGCAAACACAATACTTATTCCTACCAACTTTTACGAGTAATCCCTCTCGTGCAACCCACCTGTGGTTGGACCAGATACCCTCGTCAACATCTGCCAGAGAGACAGGCAAATTTGGACAACGTAGGACACACGCAATGCCGAGTCCACCTGCCACTATCGAAGGCTTCCCATCTTCGATGATATGGGAAATAACGCAGCAGTAAAGGTCGACGGATCATTCTGAGGAGCACATTCTCGCTGTTAAAGCTTGAAATAGATACGGGGACAAGGAAGAAAAAGATGGAAATACAAGATGGTGAAAAGGTGGAAGACACGTCCGGTCCCCAGGCGGCCTTGTGCAGCCCGCCTTCCGGACTCGCTCTGAGTAGCACTGGTTGATAGAACCTTGATTTGACATATCTGATCCATCTCTCCTCATTGTTTACTCAGGTGTTTTTTTTTTATGCACGGCGTGTGTGAGTGCGTACGGGGCACTACGCCAATTAGAGCAGAAGAACCGTGCTTTCAAAGCTGCAATTACTCAAGTATTGCTTTTCTAGGAATTGGCTGCTGATAACACACTTTGAAAACCTTACAGCCCGCTTGATAGCGGCATTCAATCATACAGGCTCTCATACCAGATCCTCGAATCCTCTGCTTAGTGTTTGTTCCGTGCCAGAGTTTTGAATCGACAGAACGAGTTGCTATTAGAATCGTGCCTTCGCAAACTCTGAAGTGGCAATGGTCAAACCGAGTCTGATAATTAGCCAACGACAGACGCGCATGGGAAGATACGCGAGGACACCGAGTTTTAGAAGCGCAGTCATGAGAAACCACTTATGTCTGTATGTATATGTAACATGCTTGGAAATCGGCCGGGGTATGTGTCGTCTGGATTATCGCAAGGCAATGGCACCCCGTCGGTTTTCGCGCATGTGTAGGAGACCTTGAAGTCCACAGCAAACGAGGAATGCCTAGGAAGAACCGTAAGTAAGCGAGTGGCCATCACCTGCGCGACAGGGTGAATTCCACCTACCACATAGACTACAACAGCTGTGAAGATGGTATTTGCCACTGCGTTGGCCTGATCTTCCTCCGGGTCATCAGTGGCGCCGATGACTTCATGGTGCTTGTTGCGATATAAGCCGCCGAGGACGGAGAGAATGACAATGGCAAAGAGCGAGATGACAACGCTACGCGGCGTAGCAACGATAGTCAGCGGGCATATTTCATAGCGGCAATTTCGAACGAGATGGAGATGTCTGATAAACAGGCCATCAGGGTAGATGGGTGACATACCAAGACCAAGCTTGCATCGCCCCGACGACGGGCTTCATGATGGCAGATGTCGGCTGGCCGACGACGACTCAGGAATGTGTGGATCAGACAACTTCGACTGCCAGTCCTCGCGCGCGACAGCGGGAGCAATAATAGGTGGTAGCTGCTGAGAGTAGCAGTTTGCTGTCGTTGTTGTCGCTGCTGTTGTGATCGATGAAGCTGATCAATGATCAGGTGGATGAAACGTATACCGCTGCTGAGAGGTGCGACCTGCAACCGGGCGCCGATTAGATAAAGCTCATGTAGGTCGACGTCAGGCCTGCAATTTGCCCGTTTAGGCAAAGCGGCTGGGTTGAATTAGCCAGTCAAACGTCTACAAGCGGCAAGTTCGGTCACCCTTTGTTGGTTACTGCATCGAGTCAAGAGGCTACCCAGCCTAAAAGTGTCAGTACGTCGCGCTTCAGAATAACATTCCAGACACGTCTTTCATTAATGAACCAAAACGTGGAGAAAGAGACGGAAGCCATCTTGCTTGCATGCGCTCAATTATCGTCGGGTGAGAGGCGATATATACATCTAACTCGTGTCCGTTGCATTTTAATCCTTTCCCTCGCGCCCGTGTCCTCGGATTATCTCTCGTTTCGTGTACCCATGCGAACTCGGTGCATGTTTACATCTAGCCAGTCTGGCTACCATTCCTGAATGGCAGTACAGCTCTGAGCTCAGGGGTCGGGGGCCGCAAGAATGGTAGTGGTGACGGCGGCACCAGAGGAAGAGGCTTCATTGTATGGTCGACCGCATCAAGGCGGCCGAGGACCACCTCTCCTGATGGTTGTGAGATGACACGAATGAAAGTCCGCACCTTGATCCGTTTTCCTGCCGGTAGGGCTTCACTATCTTCAATATCACCATCGTGGTCGTCCAGGTCCATGTCCCACCGGCTCGCAAATGGGCTGTGAGCTCTTGATATTGTGAAGCTTGCTCTGTCCTCGTGCTTCAAAATGCCCTGTGCACTCCCGCCCCGTCCTATAGACACCATGGTCGTGCTATCGTCTTCGTGAAATCTGGGCCTCGTGGGCGACATTTGCCACGGCAGTGTGTTGTTTGGCGAATGTAAGTTGCAACGCTTGCGCCTGAGGCCGAACATGCTAATCCTCCTCTGAAAACCAAAACGGCCCCGCGTTAGGTCTTTTCCACGATTTTCCATGCAGGCAACCGAGACTCGAGACTTACTATTAGGAATTAGTGCAACATTCCAAACAATGTAGTTCAAAGAATAACTTGTGCGCTAGGTATTCATACATACCTAGCAGCGGAGATAGAGTTGCCAAGCAGCCTGCGAATATACCGAGAGAGAGTTCTATAATCGCAGTTATAGACACAGCCCTGGAACATATCAGTGGATAATTCTCCACTGCTCGAAGTACTCCCACTGACAATGTTCCATAAAGCGAAGTCTTAGACGTGACGACATCACTTTTCGCTAGATATATCAATCGAATCAGAAGGGCGGTACCGGCACTAAATTGCGTCAACACCTTGCTGTGTGAGTGGTGAGAGATTAAACAGACATGATGGCAAAGCTCAGTAAGCACACGATGCCAACTTTCGACTGCCGACTAATTCTCGCATTCCACTATGGCTCAATTAGTTGCAATTCGACCTGCTCACCGTAGAAGTTGAGAAAGATCCGCAGTTCAAATCAAGTCGGATCGGGAACCGAAGGGATATAGGTTTCGGGGCATTTTTCGAATAGAAGTGTTATGAGGTGAAGTGCTCACTAGAACTTCGAACAGTTAGTAGGCAGCGGTAATGCGTGGAGTGTCATTTCCCGTTGCTGCAATGCAGCTTTGACGTTTATGAATAAGATACGCTTTGCTTACTAGACCCAGCCAGTCAGAATGTACAGCTTAACAACTATGAATCACAAGAAATAGAGAACAACAGGGGCATACCTCGCAATTGGGAGGAGGCCGAGCGCCAAATCTGTTGCTATACCGATTGAACAAAAAGCCAAGCTCGTGACATGAACGAGGTCTGTGTGACTGCAGCTTCCGGACGAGTCTTCCATCACCCTTTGCCAGAAATAAGAAGGTGGCGAGCATTGTAATAGCACGATGAAGAAGTATGCCAGACTGGTTAACACCGCGAGGGTTATTATCGCGTGAAGGACGACTCTATGCCACTTAAGTATGGCTATTTTCAATAGGAAAAGAGCAATTGAAATCCGGAACAAAGCCGAGACTGGGCCTGATAAGATCATGTTGCCTAACCAGCCCCTGAGACTCACTGCTGAGCTGTCTAAGCTGAGAATAGCTGGGGATAGCCCTAGTCCGCCATCTATAATGGCGGTGAAAGTAAAATATGCAGACACTGAGTATCCAAGCTTCACGATGGACCTGTCAGCCGAAATGAATGTACGAGCAGCGACGAAGGTAGATAATACAAGAGCCAACTGTAAGATGGAGCGTTAGCATGACTGTTTGACACGTACAATCCAACTTCCATCTACCATTTCCCAGAGGCTCGCCGCAGTCTCGGTTATTTATATGCAGACTGCATCCTCTCTCTGAGCAAAACCCACTGTTCAGGGCGAAAACAAATACTAGCCTACCAGCATGAGAAGGTCGTCAATAGTGACTTTTTTGAGAATGGATATCTTCACCCATGCGCGCAGGATCGATGTTATCCAGGCGAGGATAAGAAAAACGAGTTGGATGATGAATACCGTGGTACCAGGGGCGTTGACATCGAAACCGAGATACTTGTTACTTGTCATCGAAGTGGGCAAACTGAGAGCGTGCAACGTCCGCTCAAGTAGGGTAATAAGTAAAGCGTCGATGTCGAATCGGTTTCGTCGAAGGGTGAATACACTATCCGCTATGGGTAAGGTACGTTTCAGGAAAGCGCAGTCACAAGACGAACGATAAGTTACGTTGCTAGAAGAGCAAGCGCTGTATGCCACTCGATGAACATACACTACTAAGTTGTATTGAACCGTGGAGAAATACGCAAGTCGGGAGATTTGGATATCATAGGGAGAGTAGAAGAAATACAAGCTCGCGAGCCGCTCCAGTTCAATGAAATCCAAATATGCCTTCTGAGGGCGGAGAAAACCCATCAATGGCGTTCGACCCCAAATCAAGCTGAGAGGATGTGTATATTCACTCTCTTACCGATATTGTTTTACACCAAGTTGCCTCGTGCTGACCCAGGGGCATTGCGACTGCACTCCACAAGGTCGTACAATATGATGTTGCATTGGGTAGTGGCTGACAACAGTACACCTGCCGATATGATGCCCGTGTTGGCAGATTGACCATAGTGAGGATTCTTGCCACTCGCTCTGGTTTCACATTCCCCATTCCTACTACTAACAGATGAACTTGCGCCACAGTGACATTCTTGCGCAGGGCAATGGCATTGTTTCTTGCTAATGCCATGTAATATTTGGGTAGCTTAAACCCCTCCACTACGCCATAGTAAATTCTGGTGTGGTTTTGGGGCCTGGAGGGTGGTGATGCAGCATGAAGGTAATTCGACAGCTCATGGGATTGCGCGGCCACAAGGTTGTACTCCCGTAACACTTCGATGGTCGCGGAGCGATCTGGGCTTCACATATGCGAATATTGTTGAATGGATAAAAATAGGTCGCACATGTTGCAGGGCGGTCTGTTCTGCGCCCCTGCGTTGCTGCAATACGATATCAGCTTATGCCTAAGTATCATATAGACTGGCGACTGGCGACTGCGTAACACTGAAGGATCTTATTCGATTCTAGCCGAGTCTGTAAGTAGACATGAACTGATTGCTTCTGAAATGATGACCGCGATAAGTATCGTCCATTTAAGAAAGGCAAATCATCTCGATCCAGAAAACCAGCAAACTCCGTCTTTGGTCGGGGATGACCTGTCTCTTCAAACTTTTGCATGACGGTATACTGTTGTGCTCTACCGTGAGGGTCAGATATTCGGCGCTGGTTGACCTGAGACGTTCTTTTGCTGTCTGCGCGCGCCACCGAAAAGTGTGAGATCCTTCAACACACCAGGACCCCAAAACTTCGCCTTCGTTGGCCCCCACCACTATGCGATGCAGTGCAACAGTGTGGAGGAAACGAAACATAATCTTGAAGGCCGAAGCATGGAAAGCCAGCAGGATGGTGCCATGTAACCTCGACCATGTTTCGATAGCTTCATCCATTTTGCGAGAAACGGAATGTGATGATTCCATGAACTGCTACTACCAACACATAGCTGCCCATGCCTTCACCTCCATCCGCTGAGCGGGACATGTTATTTGGCGATCTTATCCAAAGAGGACGGACATAAGGCAGTTTCCGCATTAATTTCCCACCAAATGTTTTCCAGATACTCAGGGAAGCTTTTCGCCTGAAGAAGGACGCATAGTAGTGATGACCGCCGTTCTAGAATAGACAGGGAGGATACTAGATCGTAGACACCTGTTTGGCCGCCGTTCACTATGCCAAATGAGAGAATCGAAACTGCTGAACGTGCCTACTGCGCATGCAGCCGTAGCGCAGAGTCTAATAGGTACCTGAGGCGGATGACAAAACAAGTAATTTCGTGAAAGACAAAACCACACTTTTGAACCACCAAAACCAGCACGTTATGCCCTTCAAATTTAGAGATATTATTGTAATAATATACATTATTTTACTTTTACTTACATGCAAATTTTGCGTATTTTTCGGATTTTAAAACAATGACCATTCGGAGGAAATAAGGGGTTGCGGTATCACTTTTTTTGTCACCCGCCTCGGTACCTAAGTTCTTGCACCAAGTCCTACGGTACCTAAGGTACCTGTGTATCATTCCTTCCCCTCTTACCCCTCCCCCGCCCCGACCAAAGCAACTCGACGTACCGTAGGTAGCATGAGCGATAGGTTCAAGCAAGAGCGATAGTTTCCACAAACTGTAATGAACCAAGTCCCAACCTAATTCACCAGCACGAAGTTGGAAGTATTGCCAACTGATGCAGACATGGGTTGCCAGAAGGCTGTGGCTGGCCGCTGACTTCTGTTTGCAATGGTCACCGACACTCAACTCGTAGGGGGTTTACAACCTGCTACTAAGAAGCCGAGACACCGACCCGTCTGGCTGCGCACCGGCCCGTACTACTAGGTAGGGGCGGTAGGTAGGCTGTCAACCCCATAGCCGCCCTCCAACTTTAGGTACCTAGTTCTACTGCGGAAGCATCGAGTACTATATGGGGACTACATGTATGTTCGCCAGGAACGTCCGACCGGGTGTATTTCCATTAGCAGATTCCGATTCTAATGAACGCTGCACAATTGAATCAACCGATGCCACGTCTCGGTCCTCGGGACGCTATGCACGCTATAAGTGGTTTGCGGAGAATAAGCTCCAGAGAACATAGATCACGATGAGAAAAGCGGCTCAACCTTCGAAACCAAAACCGCTGATGATGTCATGACTGGCAAACATACAGCAACTGTCATCATCGTGATATATACTTTGCTGTGGTCATTATGATATATGCATTGCTGTGAGTAGAGTAGAAGTATCCTTCAACTCCTTTGATTTCTCCTTCGGTGAAACAACCTGGAAACCAGATAAGAACTATTGGAAGTGACCTAGGCTTCGCATAGATCTTCCTCTACACTTCTTCAGTATCAGCCTTTACTCTCCCATCCGCCTTCAGAAGATAATCTGTGGACGATCTTGAAACGATACCATCATCATGTCTGATCAATTCAAAGAGGGTATGCCCTTTCACGATTGCCTCTACATGACATCGCGCATTGTGGAGCGATATAAGCTGACGATGGGGTGTTAACAATGCAGGACACACTGTACCCGTTACTCATCAGGAGTTTCCTGGCAAGGAACACAAGCTTCCAATCCAGGCTCAGTATGATACGCTGCCCGACGAGAAAGGCGGCTACCAGAAGTACAAGGCAGCTGGAAAGCTGGAAGGCAAGAAAGCCGTCATCACGGGTGGCGACTCGGGCATTGGACGAGCATCCGCCATCCTTTTCGCCATGGAGGGAGCCGACGTCATGATCGCTTATCTTCCTGATGAGGAGAAGGACGCACAAGATACAAAGAAGATTGTGGAAAGCCACAAGCGAGCCTGTCACTTATTTGCAGCCGATCTGACGAAGCGAGAAAACTGCGAGAAGCTCATCGCCGAGGCGGTAAAAGCCATGGGTACCATCAACATCCTGTTCAACAACCATGCGTATCAAATGATGAGAAAAGACATTTTCGAGCTGAGCGAAGATCAATGGTTACGCACCTTCAACACGAACATCCACCCATTCTTTTACTTGTCCAAGTACGCACTGAAGCACATGAAGCATGGCGACAGGATTATAAACAATGCGAGCATCAATGCGTACATTGGCCGGCCTGACCTACTGGACTACACATCTACCAAGGGTGCCATCATCTCCTTCACGCGTGGACTCAGCAATCAATTCGTCGACAAAGGCATCCGTGTGAATGCCGTGGCGCCAGGTCCAGTTTGGACGCCGTTGATCCCGGCAACGATGAACGATGAGGCTCAAAAGGCTTTCACTGCCCCAATGGTATGATCCATATGCTTCCGTCAGATCGTTCGTTCTTCATGTTGTTGACATTTCGACTTTGCAGGGGCGCCCTTCGCAGCCAAGCGAGATCGCGACATGCGTTGTGTTTCTTGCCTCACCAGACAGTTCATCGATCAGTGGGCAGGCGATACATTGCAATGGAGGCACTATCGTCAATGGATAGACTTCTACGTGTGTCAAATTGGATGTCAATGATGGTAAAAGGGGTTAGGGTAAGACAAGAGCGCTCTCGCCTTGAGCCTTCCGTATCATTATATCCATATCATTATACAGAGCCTCTATTACCTAGGTAGGCTCTATGAACAACCCAAGAGGGTATAATATAATATGCATTTCGACATGGATCTTTCGTATTGTATTCTACCAGCACTTCACCATTCACAGCAGATATGAGCTGAAGAATGAACGCTGATCCAACTGGGTGTGTTCAATTACATGTATTATTACTCTAGGAGGACCCTGACCTTTGGGCTACTCAGTACACTTGCTGCTAATACCGTCAATGGCTTCTGGCTCCGAGCCTGGATACAATCATACAGTTACGCCTTCTCGTGGCGGACTATACCTACCACCCACGCCATTAGTCAACTGTCAACCTGTGCCATAGTGAGAGAGCAGTTGACGGACTTGAAGCCCGGAGTGGGGCTAGCGCTGCGGAGTTTGAGTGACTTCAAGTCCGCCAGAGACTCCGCCGCTCGCATCTCCGTCAGGACCTCCCTGCCGCTATCCCGGAGAAAGATAATTCCAATTCTTGCACAGTAGCAGTGTAATGACAATGTGAAAATGGAGGGCGCCGAATTGATGGCTTCTTCGTCGCCTTTCGTGCCGCCATCGCGGCAAAAGAACTGCAATAGCTGCGTCCAAGCAAAACGACGCTGTGACAGGCGGTTGCCCTGCTCCCGCTGCATAGAGAAGAAGACAAGCTGCACGTACAACAGAAAAAGACCAAACTATCAACCAGCCAGTGCCCGCGACGGGGCGGATCTTCCAGCGGAGTCTCCTTGTTATGGAGAGACCGACTCTCCTGTTTTCAACCCCAGCATGTTACTCGATAGTCAGGTTGAAGGCTCATCGTCACGGGAGTCTCAAGCACCTACTTTTCATGACATACAGCAGCTGCCCATAGATACTTCCTTTGACTATCCGATGGACAGTTTTATGGAATTGATGAATAGTAGTAGCTTACCGGCGCCTGACCAATGGCTGATACAACGCGACACTAATGATCGCCCGGGAACTCCAGCAGATGAGGAAATTACTAAGGCATACGATAAGATGGCGCCGTTCTGTGTAAGCTCAGAAATTCTACCAGTCATACCTTCTACGACATCGCGACATCTTAAGCTGATAAGTCCTAGGACAACGCCACGCCGTGGGATATCTATGACCCTACTTCTCCAAGGCAAGTGTCTTTCCTCAGTTACGGCTCTCTCGAACTCCGTGTCAAGCTCTCGTCGAGGGCTAACTCACAATATAGTATGCATCAATGCCATTCCATCTTCAACCAGGGTCATAGGATCTGGTCTATTCGATCGATCGAAAGGTTTGAGAAGCTGACAGGACACCATCATCCTGCTAGTTTACTATGTCGTCAACCGCGTCAAAACATTCACAAATGATATGGCAACGCGGAATGCAACACCTTTTTTACATAAAAACCTCTACCGAAATTACGCGCCAGCATGCATCGTGTCTTGCTTTTCTATCTGTGTTCTCTATAACAATGCTACGTCTGCCACCACGCCAATGGTGATGCGAGCTCTTCATCACAGTCGACGCGAACTCGTTGCAACCGAGTCTGGGCGCACCATTGCCACGCCTACTGAGAAACTTGCTCGTGCCCAGGCGTTGTTTCTGTATCAAGTAATCTGCCTCTTCGATGGTATGAGTCACCTCTTAGCCCGCCGGGTCTTGGACGTGGTCCTACAAGCCAAACTAGTCTTACTAAAGCTGATATGTTGGTAGTGAGTGCGATTTTCGCAACTCCTTGAATTCGATTCGAAAAAAAGGAAAAAGAAACGGCAGGGAAAGGGGAGATGCTGCACTTTGACAAACCCCACATCTTGGACACGTTCCTGTCCTGGACGCTCACGTTCTACAGGGAGATATTGCTCTTCGCACGCAAGGCGAGAAGGATACACAAATGGCATGTAACATCGTCCCGCTCCGTTCTTGTTATTCATCCCTTCCTATAATGGTGTGTGCTAATACAAGTCATAGTGACTACTTTTTTGTTTCATTTATATGACAATTCGATTTTATACTGTGATTACTATAAAAAGTTCAGACTGACATATTCTTTTACACCAGACTTTTGGTATGGTTGAGTGAGCTATGTAAGATACGCGAAAATATGGGGGACTTTGCTCACCTAGAACACACCGTGATGCGGACGCAACAACCGCCAAAAGATTGGGAGGTTGTGGCTCACTCTATCCCTTGTCGTAATAGCTCGCCTACTGACTGACTTACCGTTAGAGATGGATATTTGCCGAATCTCTCCGTCGGACCATTGTCATGGCATACGCAGTAATTTGGATTTATAAAATGCTACAGGACTCAGAAGACGAAGGTACGCTTCCTTGAATTGAATAATCTCGGCAGACCCTGATACAACAGGAAAAGACCCAGGCCCATGGGCATTTGTACATCGCTTCACGCTCTGTCGTCCTCTATGGGAGGCAAGTTCTTCGGTCGAGTTTCAGCGCTTATGGAAACAGACGCCGCAGTTCATTATTTCAAACTTTTCTTTCGAAAAATTCCTTGAAAATGGAAGGGGAAGTGACGTAGATGAATTTGCAGAGATTATGTTGAGTGTGTAAGTTTGTTTCTAGAACCGTTTGTGCTTTCCAATGCTAACCCGTGTCAGATACATGGGCAGAGATGCAGCGAAAGAGTTTATCTCTTCCGGAGAGGAACAGCCACCCAGTCATAGTTGAATCAAAAGGCGATACATTATGTGCGATCAAGTCATCGAAAAATGTAACATTACGGACTCGCCTCGTTCGAGGCGGAGCCTTGCGAGGCATCTACGTAGTGAAGGGTGGAAAGAACGATTTATGGCCGATTTGCTTAATTGTAGCACCACGGCTCGGTCACGCGCCCTAGAACCTATACCGAGTTCTGTGCACATATTCAGCTTAGCGAACAATCCAACGTAAATACCTGAGACAAAGGAACTACTAATACTGCGAAATGGCCGGTTTCTCACCCCAAAGTATCTACCTACCTCTTACGTTTACACTAAGTGACATGCTTACTCCACCACGCCTTCCAATCGATCGTTTGCTTCTCTCGCCTCGCCTCCTCCGCCGCAAATACCAGGGCATGACTCCTTATGATTTCCTCAAGGTCACAACCAATGAACTCCCGCTGGGCGTCTTGGGCCTTCCAGCCATGATTCTTCACCTTATCAACAGCGAGGACAAACTGTCTTGTGAGGCCGTGATCGCCGCCACCATGGCCTAGACTTTCTAGCTGGGGCTTGTACGTCTTGGTTGTGCCGGTTTTGAAGTCCTCGACAGTGATAGTGGACGAGTCTGCGTATATTTCTCCCTCAGTGCCGTACAGGTACGTGTATCGTTGACATTGTTTCCTGGTCTGTGCAATCATGTGGAAAGTCGCCTGCTTAGCACCTCTTGTTCCCAAGGCATCCTGTGCCGCGGCGCTTGAGGATGGAAGAGGCTCGTCTTCCCATGTGATTGTCACCACCTGTTCGTCGCACACATCATTGTCAGACTCAAAGACGCAACGCCCCCACCAGTTCTTACTCTCGATCTCTTCTTGTGGTGTCGAGTTACCGTAATCCTCAGACAGTATTGACAGCATTTTTGCCTGAGCCTTATCGATGTCGCCCCCAAAACTCTCTATATCGGGAAGTACTACGCTGATCGGCCACCGAGTATTACCAGTGCTGACCCCTAGGTGTCTCGATCCATGATAAATTCTCTTGCTTGAGTAAATGCAATCAGGCTCGGCTGAACAAGATAGACAGTTTGTAGCGGCACCAGCGGTCTTCGGCTTCCTGCTCTTCCTAAAGAACTGTAAAGATCCTGCAGATGAGACAAAGCTCGGCAAATGTGCAGGCTCCACTGATCCTGGCGGAGGTGAGCACATGAGCCAAAGAATAATGTCGATGTCATGGCAGCTTTTAGTCAGTAGGGATGGAGCAGTTGTTGATTCTTTTCTCCAATTCCCACGGACGTAACTATGCGCAAAATGCCAAAAGCCGACCGGTTCGGTGTGGTTCACGCTGAGGATGCTACCAATAGCATTGTCCTCTAGTATCAATTTGCGTAACATTATGTTGTGTGGAGAGTATCTCATAACTATCGCACAATGGAGTCAGTCATTGCTCTTTTCGGGATAGTCTTGGGATTAATATGCAATCCTTAATTGTCTTATGAACCGCACAAAGAGACCAACTCCCTTCTGGCGCCTATGAAGTGGAAGGGGTAAAATTGTCATTGCTCACCATGCCCGATGGAAAAGACTTTCGTCGCCTGAAGCTGGGCCAATGTATGGTATATGCCGGTGCAGTCGCCGAGGGTCGTGGCTAGCGGCTTTTCGCAAAGTATATGGAGGTCCAAGGGAGCAAGATCCATGATGGCATCACGATGCAATTCATCACGTACGCAGATGAAGACAGCATCGACACCCTCTGGAACCGACTGCCCAGCCTTCTTTCGCTCGCGGCGATCCAATTCCCATGCGACGAATTCCTTCCAGTGCGAGAAACTGGATCCTTCGGGAGGGGCTGAAGTATTCTGATCCCATATGAAGTGCTTGAGGAAATCTTGACGCTTGTATGCGTCAGGCTCAGCGACGGCGGCAATTACGCCGTTGCTCGACGACAGAGAGCATCTAGCGTATACTCTCCCTCGAGATCCGGCACCGACAATGAGCAAACGTGGCGGTGATGCCGACATGGGCGGTGGGGTCGGCAAACGGACCTCAACGCCCGTGAGGTCCTGCTCTAAGTCGACGGGGCCCTCATGCTCAGCGCCATTATGCTGCTGCGGTCCCATCTTGGCTTGGGCGAGCGGCGAAGTCAAGGGGATATGTTAGAAGACGACCAGGTCAATTAGATCGTGATGCTGTCCAGTATATATATGACGGCGTGGGTTATAGGGATACCCCGTACAGCTAGCAATTTCTAGGACTCATAGAGGTTCAGTTGTAGAGAGTAAAGCGCGCGAGCGTAGGCGATGAACTTGAAATTGGCTTCGTAGACGGCAGAGAGTGCCTTTTCATCCACTCACCAACGAGTACCTCTCTGAGCCGGATTGTCAAGGTGACAGAGATTAACTCCGGCGCGGGGCATGACGGGAATTCCAAACAATGATCAACCACTGCGACTATGCGATGCTACTCACATCAGCAATCCAGCTACGGGCTGTCACACTCGTCATCTCGCTTGCACATTCCTTTGCTCGTTAAAGATCGTGTTTGTTTTGAGTGGTCGAGTTGGTAACACTACCTTCGACCAACAGAAGCATGTCTGACCAATGCCAGCCAAGTCATTGGCTGCTCTGTCAAAAGGCAAAACAAGGCAAGGGAGACGGAGCATCCAGCCGCTGTACATAAACCTGTCATCCCAAGCTTCGATGGTTACAGTATGCATTCTCTATGTTGCATCGCATCCTAATGGCTGACCAACATGGTCTTGTTGGGGGACTTTTGTAGTACCCGTACGAAAGAGTTCATCTTCAGCGTTCCGCGCATCGAGCTCCTGGCATCCGACGCGTATCGAAGGGCACCCACAGTGTAAAAAGATGCTGGAGAAGCAAACATGCAGAACTGAAAGCAACTGACATTGTGATGGATGCAGTGTGAATTTGTTGACCGAAAAAAAAAGTAAAATGGCCAATGAATGAAAAGTTTGAAGACATATAAAAATAGTGAACAAATGAGGAAAAAATTGGACGAGTAGGGATTTGAACCCTAGACCTTTCGCATTTTGATGTTTTGGTAACATGCAAAGCGAACGCTCTGCCCCTGAGCTACACGCCCTGAATGGGGGCTGTTGGATATTCGGCGAACTGTTATCGGCACCTAGATAAGTTTTCGGCTGTGGATGAGAGGTTTCTGAGGAGGCAATGCCACACAATAAGTAACTGTTTACAGCGGCCTACAAGATGGGCCCTATTGGCGACGGGATCCCGCTACCTTTTCATCTATACTCCAATTGCAGGGTTGAAACTCAATTATAACTACTCTTATTGAACTCATCCCGTTCTTTGTCACATATAGGATTACCTTTTAGAGTTGCATGTGTCATTCAAATGCAATCGTGCAACCTTGCCAACATCCCATGACCCCTAATTCAACACCTGACTGAGGTTATCTAGGTACCCGCCAATGTTTTTATAGAAGGCTGTCGTTGCTTGGCAGCTTCCAGAGACCCCCCTGTGACGAGCCCTCACCGGCTAGCGCACTAAGCGTTCTCAACATGAGCCAGGCCACCAGTTATCTGTTTCCTAATGCCTCATCTACCACGATTACTGCAGCAACCAATAACGATGGCTTATTGTAATCTTGGAAGGCGCGCGAAAAGCTCAATCCGGCAGCACCAGATGGCCGGCAGTGCTCGCAGCGCTGTTGGAGACCACCGTAGGGCGTGTAGCTCATTCAACACGCCGGCTCCAAGGAATGCTTGCCTTACTCGAACAGAGACCTCCATGGCGAAGCAGCGCCTCCCATCTTACCTTTTTGTCTGTACGTAAGATAGAGAGATTGAATTGACCGATTGAGTCGCTGGCCATGTGAGATTGGCCTTCATACCGGCGCCGAGCAAAGTCCGAGCGCAAAGTCCGAGCGCAGCACAGAACGTGCTTGGTTAATGCTTCCAGCAGCAGTATCACAGCGGAAACATAGCGACTTCAAGCCCTTCTGCCGTAGGCTCATTGATTCTCAGCTTAAGTAGACTCGTTGGGCCAGCAGGTTAATCAGTTAATAATGTTCCGCCTGACCACACCCCCTAACTCCTCCACCAACGGCGATTGCGATTGTTGCCAGATTGTGGGACATTCTCAAGCTGCTGCTCTCGTTGCTCATTTTCCAGTTGTCCAAGGATTGCCCCGAACGTTCTCAAGTCTCGCGGCCTTCCACGACGCGACGTCTTCGCATCCAACGTGGGCGGGAAAATGGCTCTGCTGGCTCTGGTTTGCCAGGATCATGGCCTGTATTGCCAACGCGAGTAGAGAAGTCAGAACGTCCTCCAACCATAGGGATAATTGGTGCGTAGGTACCCCAACTGGGTCGGAAACAGGTACTTCGGTCATTGCTCTACAGGACCTGATGATAAGATAATCTCGAGCGGAGGTGGCGTGAGAGGATACATTTGCTTATTTTCTTATTGGTCACCTTTCGGCGAATACCTAGCAACCCACCAGTCAATCTGACCTGTCTTTGCAGATGGCTTAAGAGAGGGCAAGACGTCCTAGCTGTCCGGGAATGCCACCACCGCCAGTTGGAACCTCCTGTAGGTTGAGGTGCTCTATCTGCCACATTCAGGTACTTCTGCATTCGATGAATGCCCGCGCAATTATCGTCTTCAAGACGTCACAACTGCTTAACTAGAGGAAGCCTCAAATGGGACTGAATAGGTACAGCTGATGATGTTCCGATTCTGGTATCAACTAACGATTCACAGTACTCGTTTGAGAATACTTAGCAGGTCAGCCTCACGAATAAAGGCTAGTAGAAATATCTAACACAGCAACGTGTTATCGACCGTGTTAAGCAAGTATCAACCTGGGAGCTTCAGTCCGGCAAATTGGGTTGAGTGGCAATCTATGCTCATTTGCGCGAGGTGTGTCAGATATGAGCACAATTAATAATAATTATACATCCAGAATACTCGGTTTTAGGCCCGTCAGTATGCCAGGCACCCAGTTGAGAACAGTCCCGAGGTGAATTGGAACATCGGATAGCCACCAAGGTGCGAGGCTCGGCTCCAGACCTCATGCTCTTTCAGCTGAAGGGAGTGTCCCGGATATGGAGAAGATTACTAGACTGTGTTCCACAGCACTGGCTTCTCGGCCCCCAATCTGATGAAATCTTCAATCAGCAGGATAGACTGCCGACCGCAGTGCACTCCTGGACCGCCCTCCATCGCCAAGCCAACGCTCCCATTCTAGAGTCAAGTGACAAACGGCTGTGTTGACTCTTCCAACTTGGTTGCGCTTTCACTTAGGTTGTATCCGAACAGTTTACAGTGTCCTATTTCAATATTCAGCTCGCTCTGAGTAGCCATGGCCAAGGATCTGCCCACGTTGCATTACGCCCGGCCTCAACCATGCCCCGATATGAAGCTAGATGAGTCGCTCGAGTGCAGCCCCGTGTTCGCCTCCTTTTCGCCTCTCCGTCGCCTTATGGGATTCTCACCGAGACCATTCCAACGTCATCATTGTCATAATCTACATGGAAGAATAAAGAGTCAGCATTGAGAGGATTGGGTCACGGTTCATGAGATATTTCACACGGATTGGTACAACACAATCCGCCCAATATTACATCTGCGCCATGAGCTGCCTGTCTGCACTACAGTGCCTATAATAATACTGTCTGCCTTGCGACATCAACTGGCCGCCTCGAATCTATACACGTATGTATGGCTCAGCGAACTGTTGCTGGGGACCGTGCAGGGATCCGGACTGACTGCACATGGCTACGTGGGGTTCTGGTATTGCAACTTGCACCCTCACAGATGCCTACGGTAGGTAGTTGAGGAGAGCATCTCCGTAGTAAATAGTTGAAACTATTTTACGAATCACATTATCTCAGCATCCTAGCTAATCTTACATCGCTACCTGACATCTAAGTATTCTGAGCAGTTACACAGATGGTCCTGCAGATGAATACTTTCTGCGCGGAAGCAAACGACTACCAGAAAACTTGTGCGGCCAACCAACCACCTCAGCACGTGAAGATCATTTCGGTCTTGACGGAGCCCCAATTGACAGTTCTTAGGCCCAATTGTCGGGTTATAGGTAATCCCCGAGACAGCAAGTCTGCTGTGTGAGACTATACAGCACGTTTTACGCAGAACGGATTCGGCGTGAAGGTTCCGTAAGGATCCGCGACTTTTCTGATGTTCTGGAGTCGCTCATATTTGGCGCGATCATCGTAGTAGCAATCCCAGACTTCGTCGAGATTCCAATCGCCATATGAACCCCAAAGCTTCGAGAATCAATTATGTTAGTTTGGGTTTGATCACATTCTGTTCTGCGTTCTAGACGTCTTCAGACGGGGCGGGATGTTTTCACACGCACCACACGACGGTCCTTCTTGGAGAATATCCCATTGGGCCCGATCGCCTCCTCGTCGTTGACCTTCTGCCAGTCCTCGGCGCGGACTTTGGTCTCGGCATCGTGGAAACAATCCATTGTGCACCCAATTGACGTGTCTCGCCAGCTGTACGCCGTGCCGTTCCCGGCATTCCTCGTGAACATGGAGTTCTTACCGCCGAAACATTGCAGTTGTGCTGACAGCCAGCAGCGGTTATGCTCAGGACGTACAATTGCGTCGATGCGGTTGACGGCCCATTCCGCCCAGCCGTCTTTACCGAGCGTACGGGAATTGGTTGAGTACGTCCTTTTGACGTATGGCTTCTCGAACTCACGGACGTTTCGGAAGATCCAGTCACCCGTGAGCTCCGACATAGCTATTGTCATAGCACCATGTTAGTCCGTTCCTTTACTCCTCATGGTTCGGAGTCGAATTGTTATCTTGTAGGATTGTCCAGCCGTTGCCTGAGCTTTTGAAATCGAAACAACTAGTACTTACTACCGTATACGTTAGCCTGAGTTGTTTCAGAAAGTGACGAAGGAAAACGCATTGCTTGGTACACACCGCTTCTCGTTAACGTCGTTGTCGCCTAATATCCAGTCCGAGCCCTCTTTGATACGATCGAACCATGACATGTCGCACTCGTCACCACTCTCGAACGGAACCCATTGCGCATAGACGGCGATGGCCCTTGGCCATGCAATAAGTCCGTTGTCGCCATACAACCTGCGATAAGACCCGTTAGTCATATGTCCTAGCTGTCTTACACACAACTATGCTTGTTGCCTCAAAGAACGGGATGTCCGAATTGGCAATCGGATCATCATCGCATACTCACTATAGGATTGACAAGGTCAGTAATCGGTAACTGTCATGATGGATTCAAAAGTCACTCGCCTCCGGATGCTTGCGCGCCATATGTTCATCTAGACCTGGGCAGAGATCAAGAAGTGGGAATGCCGAGCTCAATACGCTAATGCAGAGATCGTAGTTTCGTGGAAAATTTTCGTCATCGGACATTTCTACTAGAATGTCTAGCAAGCGCTTCAGCGTGTTGGTGTCGTAGAAGTACATGGCCTTCATCCCTCTGCTTCCATTGTAATCCTCGTCTTGGTGGGCTTGGATTGTGAAATGAGTCAATACACCGAAGTTCCCTGGGCTTCCACCGAGGAAGGCGAAGAACAGATCGGGGTTGCTGGCTTTCGTGATTTCTTTGGTATGTCCATCGGAGTCGATGATCTCCAAAGACAAGACATGATCCCCCAGGAGACCAAAGCTACGGGCAAGTTGGCCGTAACCTACGTGCAAAAATGTTAGATGGGGCTCGCTCAATACTGTGCCAGATATAGATGGGGTACCGACCTCCTGACTGGACATGACCGCCAAGATGAACCTCAGTACATTGGCCATGAGGCACGAAGACCTTGTTTTCCGCCAGCCAGGCGTTAAACTCCCCCAGACTCCAGCTAACGCTTGTACGAGCGTAAGCTTTGCCGTCTTTGCGGAAAATAGCTCGATCTGATGGTGCCCTGAATGTCTTCTCTAAATCTAGCTGGATGTTGGGCGCCGACGTGGAGCTCGCCCCGGAATACTGGTGGCCGCCAGTCTTGATAGCGACAGCTACTTTCTTCTCCTTGGCATATCTCAGAGTCTTTATGATATCATCTGTGTTGAGCGGCTGCACAATGAGTCCGGGGTTTAGGTCTCTCTCAACGCCATAGGTGGAAGTAGCATATTGGTATCTGTTATCGTTGTAGACGTCAGTCCCTGGCTGCTCTTGAGTCAGCACTGCTTTTCGTGAATCGATTCACCGACATAGGATACTGGAGATAGTTTGTTCATACCACAAATTGTGCGCCACTAAGTCCCGCGATGGTAGCCATTGGAGATGATGTTGGTGTCACTTTGTTGAAGACCCCTTCAAAGAGCCGTCTCAATGTGGAGAGTGCGTGGCCCATTTTGACTGTTGTAACACCGAATTCGTTCGTCCTGATTTCTAAGCTATTTTGGCACCTACCATTATATATTTCATCGCCCTCGCATAGAATGGCGTTGCGGGTCAGCTCATTGTCACATGGAATGCTACTCAGCCTTACGTTATGTCGTCCTGACCGGGATCACCATCAGCTTACAGCCTAGCCAAGAGTCATATTGCGATATCAGTGGCCATTGAACGCTGACAGCTACAGCCTGCTTGTCCGCAATCCAACTCGGCTTTGCTTATGAGTGGCTCGCGACCGACGCCTCAAGACTTTCAGCTGCGTGCTAGCAGTTTGTCATGTCCGTTTTGCATCCAAGTCTCGCCAGCCAAAGCGTTATATGAGTGGCGTGATGTTGCGATGTATCGGGGCCTACACCGGTCCCAAGACAGACCATGTTGAAGGCCGAGCCCTCCCGCTGAGGTTTTCTTGACTCAAAGAAATACAACGACGGCATGCCGGGAAGCGCTAGATGTGATTGTTGTCTCACAGTGGTGCAGCCACCAACATAAGGAGGGTCGATATGGCCGAAACGGTGCACTGGACAGGCCGCCTCAGCGAACAGGTCTCAGCCTCTCTAGGAAAGACAAGTTATTTATCACTGGAATTGTGATTCACGAGAGAGTCGTTGTCTTCTTCTTGCTTTTGAGTCTCGCATGGCTCCCTCACATCCACAATCGATCACACCATTGATCTAGTCTCATCAGGGAGAGTCGCCCACCACAACCGCTGAAAATACACACAGCCGTTGACGATGTCGCTTGTCCTCGTGCGAATCTATAGACGGGAGTACAAGGGTGACACAATGGGACCCGGACGGCCGAAATTGGCACAGTTGAAAAAGGGGGAAACAGTGCAGCATGTATGGGCTTATAGTCAGTACCTCTGATAGCGTCGACTAATAATTCAGCATTGCTCAAACGGGCCTCTTGGCCTTGGCGAATACCCTTGGCGCAGTATGCATTCGCGCAGTATGCACTCTACATCCATGTAGTACTCGATACCTATCCTTTTGGTTATATAAGAAGGCACTCGGAAATCTGCACCGACTAATATTCAAGATGAACGGCGTCGAGAATTATACTCAGCCTCTCTTCTGACACTCAAATGCTGCAGCAAGGCTACATTCCCACGTTATGCGTGGCTCATGCGGCGCCTGGTACGAGGTTCGGTGGTGCAAGCGAGCCATGCGAGCTGTAAGATTTCCCGTTATTGTGTTTGCCTAGGGTTGCATGACAATACGACGTATCCAGCATTCTGAAGGAAGGACTATGCGACGACATACACCGCCTGCTACCAACATTTCTGAGGCGTTTAATTCCGGCAGGTAAGGAAGATTCAAGAAATCTTACATTGTTATAATGGAACTGTCAAAGTCCTAAGGATGTCTCGTACGATGTGCCCTAACTGCAGCGCCGGCGGGCTTTGGAATCCTTCGATTGGTACGTATGTTCCGCATCATCAACAACCTCCTCCAAACAGAAAAGTGGCCCACTTATTCGGCTTCCCCTACACATCTAGGTACCTGTAGGTAGGAATACGACATGCTGTATGAAGCCTGTAGCAAAGGGTCAGATATGTGATATGTCTGGTACCTATATACAGTGGTTATTCTCATCTTTATTCAGTAACGTAGGTAGTGGGAATCTCATCCCTTTTATCTTATTCACTCTACATGAGTGCCTATGTCACTTCCAGAAGTTTCCCCGATAACTCGTGTCTCTCCATTGCGAGAGTCTTCAAATTCACATTGCCTGGATCCTCTGATTATCGGGCAATCCCAACTTGCGTCTTAAGAGCGTCGTCAACCCATTCTCAATCGATCCCGCCAGCGCAGCGCCAACAATCATGTTCGTGCTCTGCGGAGGCGGCGCATACACATATTCCGGTACAATCTCAATATCTCTCAGCCCCTTGAGCGTCGCAACCTGCGTGATCCAATCAAGACACTCGAACCTAAGCCCAAGCAGCAGTCCTAGCTCCTCGCAACTCATTTCCTTCGGACCAACCCAGTCACACGAGGGTCTTCCGGCCTGTACGACAAGCCTCAGCGTCTCGATGAGCGCATGGTCGCGAAGGTACATACACATAGCCCTCCACTCGAATCTGTCCGTCTCGCTATCATAATGAGGAGCTTTACTCAGCTCAATATGTTTGATCATGTTCCGACTCGCGGGCGTGAGATCCGATAGAAAAGGCGCCACGGCCTCAGCGTCAGACCCAAAGTCGAAGATGTGTTCTCCATATACGAATGCGGCCGTCTCATCGTACAGGAGTCTGTTCACGCACATGATCGATGCGCACAAGGTCGCGGGCTTAGTCACGAGGGTATAAGTCGTTTCGTAGCACTGCCTGTGGAGGGTCCGGCCGATCACGTAATATCGTTTTCGGAGTCTTGATGGCTCGCTTGTAGTTATTAACGATGGCCGCGGGTCGTTGCGAATCGATAGCCTTTTCCTTTTGCCTTGCTCCGCGTCACCGGTGTAGAAGAGATGGGCGTATATCATCAATCGCAGCTCGGCTGGAATCGTTACGAGTCCCGAAGACATGGTTGCTTATTGGATTGCCCAGTTTCGCGGACTGGGCAAGATGGGAGCAAGAAAAAAACAGTGAACATGTCCCTACTCGGCAAGGAGGAATATGTTGAGGGATATATCTTCAAAGATATCTCAGGAGGACGTGGAATATGTGGCGGCCGTCGAGCGAATGCTGTCTTCCAGCGCCAGCAAGGTACTCCTATTTTGGCCGTCAACGCGATGCGAGGGGTGGACCATATAGACCACCCGATCTAGCCGACAACATCGGTTCCCACCTTTGGAGCACATCGTCATGGACACTCATTGCGCTTCCCTCGTCTCGGTTGATTACTCTAACCCTAACTACCAACCATATTCAATACGGATGCCTCTTCTCTCCGACAATACCAGATCTATCCCGAATGCTAGCCTTAACTTAAACCGCAACTATATCCAATTAACTAACCTCAATACTATCACCCTACGTTATGAGACCTGAACTTATTGCGCTATGGTTATTTCGTAGAAGCATTCGAAATGTACGTGATAGATAGCGAGTGCTAAAAAGAATAGGGATAATGTAATCGAAAGAGGCTTAGCTACCGTCTGAATAAACACACCCTCCTTGCGAAGTTGCAATTTTTGACCTGGATAGCCGAGCCCGTAGCTTATGTAGCTGGGGGCTTTTCTATCATGATCGGACCACTGACAAATCACGCGCTCCTCTTTGTTATCCATCAATTGCTGATGCCTCTCCTCCAATCCCAGCGCTGTTTAAATGGGATTGTTATATACCGCCTGTCTTGGTATAGTGCGCCTATCTACCGGTCTGAGGCCGCAATTCCAAAATAACTCTGATGGTCCGGACCCCTTTTCTGGACGAATGCATGGCCTCGCAATTAGCGTATAGGCCGACCCAAAACGACACCGAAACGCCTAGCCATGCCTTATTTCAAAGAAGCTGATAATGATGGTAATCGTACATTTATAATAGTAGTCATGTGCAAAAAACGTTGGGTTACGAGGTCGAAACAAGTGCTGTTGCCGCATTTTTGATAATCTTCGCAGTTTTGTCAATAATGGACTGTGCCAGAGGCCAGTCTTCGATTTCGATAACATCTCGAATTGCTGGAAAATAAGCCTCGTCGTAGCCGGACCAAAGCTGCGGGCCGAAAATGACATGCTTGAACTGAGTCCGATTGGGTATCTATGAGCGACGGTGTCAGCAAAAATCAGAAACGTAGGTAAACAATACACATACACCGCCATCAGGTTCAAGGTCCAGCAGGTCCGTCTCGAATTTGGCCATGCGACTGTTATAGTCGGTTCGCCGTGCGGTCAACCCCGTGGGTTCCCATCCATTATTAGCGATGATGTTTTGCTCCCAGTAGGGCTCCCATTTCTCAAATTGCTCAATAGCAGTCCGGACGCTTTCTGCCGCATCCTTGAGGGGGTTCAAATTGATCTGTTGACCTTTGCCTTTATTGATGCCCTTGTTGTCGACGAAATCCCATAATTCATGCACATAGCGACCGAGACTGAGCGCGTAGTTACCCATGTCGAATGGCATAATGGGTCTTTCAGCAAGTTCGAGGATCAGCAACCCCAAAACCTGGCCCAACAAGCCGTGATAGAAGAAACCAGGGTCGCCGACATTCTCCATGAACTCGAAATTGTCATAAGAAGAGTGGTAAGGATGAGCCTCGCCATCGAAGCGGATGTCGAGCGAGCTGGTTCCTGCAATATCTTGAAATGCAACGTAATCGCTCCCTGATCCCAGAGACTCGAGGTCTGCCTTTCGTCCCTCCCAGAGTGCTAGAAGACTAGCGTTTGCAACCGGATCAAACACTCTCTCGAGGACCTTGGGAATGAGTTTTCGAAACATGGGCGATCCGGCGGCATGGAAATCCCGACCGGAAATAGCTGCGTCGAGGTTAATATACGCGAAAGCCTCCTGCTGAAGAGTCTTCAGATTCTTCTCCACAAACTCGGTGCTTCCAATCATATTGTATTCTTCCGCATCCCAGCTCATGAACTCGATAGAACGGAGTGGCCGCCAGCCTCTTGATACAAGTTCGCCGAAGACACGCGCAACCTCAATCATGACTGCAGTACCCGAGTTGGGATCCGTGGCGCCGAATGCCCACGCATCGCGGTGATTGCCGATCATGATAGACTTCTCGCCCTGCTCGACACCTTCGATCTTGCCGTAGATATTCCAGATGCTTTGCATTTCGTTTTCGTCTTGCTCGTTCTTGAGGCGTACAATGGGAGAAGAGGAGTTGCCCGTCCACCAATCCACTTTCGGCACGCCACCTTTCCAGTCCTTTTGGCAAGGCTCTCCAAAGCCGTTGAGGTGCTGGAGAAGCACTTGAGCGTCTCGCCAACCAATCGGAAGGCTGGGGATCTTTACGAGACCTTTCGTCTGCCCAACCTTCATTCTAACAGTTCCTTGCGTGCTCTCCCAGCCAGGAGTTAGTACATCGCCGACGACCCAACTCATCAAACTGACTGCTCCCCTTTGAACACCGTCTGACGGCATAAAACGGCCCTTTGGAGCAGGTTCGCCTTTCAGAAACCCATCATCGGCAGGATCACTATAGATAATACAACCGGCGAAACCAGCCATCTCCGCAGCCTTGACTTTGAGTGCACGGTCGGTCTGTGTGCCATAGTACCGAACCAGGGCAATGGCTCCTTTCGTGTCAATGCCACTGTCTATGAGCTTCCTAAAGTCGGCCCTTGAGCCATAGTTCGCGTAGATTAAAGGGCCCTTTACATCCCCGGATTTTGAGTGGCCGTGAAATGCGAGTGTCTGGTGGCCTTTTATTTCCCCTCCAATATCCATCTCTTCCAATGTGGCTGTCCAAGTGGCCGTTTTGCCATCTGGGGACATGATCTGAATGGCGCGACCATCTTCTCTTGGATAATTGAGATAGACAAAATATTCATCCACGGAGACTTGGTCGAAGCCACTCTTTAAGAAACTATTATGGACATCCATGGCGAGAGCGTAATCGCCCTCAGTGCCTGCCAAATGTGAAAAACTGGTGTAATGGCGTAGCCCGTCCCTCATCATATCTGGGTCGATATTCATCTGTACGAATTTGCGCACGTCTTCTGGATCGAACATTTGACTGCCCAGTCGCTTGCCCACGCTAGTGAAGAGATCGCTCATGAAAAGAAAATAGACGAATCCTAATATGAGAAATAAAGCGATGAGACGGCCCAGCAGCAGAAAGGCGGCACCACTGTTAAGACCCGGTAGTCTCCATCTCAAGCGCGTCTCGGTCGTCGCGTCGTTCTCATCGTCCGATGTATCGCTCCGGCGAGGAAGCCGCACAGTGAGTCGAGGGAGCCGCCACCTCCATTTCCAACGCGGTAATAAGAAACCCGAGAACCCAGAGAAACGTATGCGCTTAGTCCAGGACGAAGAAGTCGAGGACGAAGAGCCGTAAAGGGGATCCTCGACCTCCAGCTCTTGCATCTCCCTCCGCGCCTGCGAGGCCTCGAGTGTCTCGCTGTCGTCGTCGTCGTCAAGACTCCATTCCGAGCCCTCATCGTCGGATTCTACATACGGAGGCTGGTATCCGGCTGGTGCCCTCCTTGGCCGATCTGTCTGGGTGTTATGAGGTAGAAGTGAGTGGGTTTCGGCGTCGAGGTCAGATCTTGGGTCTGCGGCAGAAGGCGAAGGCGGCCACTGGGGTCTGGAGGATGACGAGCTGCCACCTGTGGCTTCATCGTAGGTCGGAATTGGCGGTGGCGGCGCATAGTGGGATTTTTCGGACGGCATCGTCAGGGTTGGCCAGAGGCACGAATTCGGAAAGATTACGCGGGGGGTATGTGCATAGGAGTCAGGAGCGGCAGAGGATACAACGCATGTAAACAAGTAGGCGGCGTTGCACGAAGACCGATAAATATCGAATGATAGACAGACAGACAGGTCGGATAAACGCGATGAACGAGTGTATTAAGGGGATTAAGGAAAGTGATCAAGGATGGCTGGATAGCGCATCGGGTCCAGCAACGGGCTGCTCGGCAGCGAGGCAGAGGAACAGATATATAAAAGATAATACAGGGCGAGCGATTCCAGGAGCTGGCGATTGTTTCGGGGGAACGTTGGTGATGGTGATGTAAAGGAACGAAGCGGGCTTGTTGATGGGTTGAGATTCGATGGCCTTTGAGAGATGCAGGCAGTCCCAGGGTGTTGTGTCGAGTCAGGATGCGCTACGGCGATTAGGTTTGGGGGGATGCATACATTGATGGTTGATTACCTAGTGGACTAGGCACCCAGCTCGCTGCAATTCATCACGCTTCACGTCTAGTCTGCGCTGAAATCCAATCGAGTCGCATCATCCAACAGACAGTGGATTCGGACTCTCCTGTCTCTCTAACAGGATTAATTAAATGTGCTTGGCAGCTTGGCTTTGAACCAACTGATCGTCTGTCCTGACATCCTTTCACCAAGCTGACTGTTTTTCATCCGTCTCAAGGACCTCGGAGACATCAGTGAAAGGCTCAGCTCTCCGTCAGAATGTAACAGTTCATCTTGGCCAAACTGCCCAAAGTAACCAGATGATGCCACGTACAATGTTATATGAAATCCTGATAGCTTGTATCTGCCCCCAACAACCTCACTGAGCTGGCCTCTAAATCATGATTTACGTGATGTGGCTACACTAGAGTTACCTCGCACTATTCTATTACATGCAGACCAGCCAGGGACATGAGTGTTGATTGAACGAATTTGTAGGTCCTCGTAATGGCGCTCCTTGTATCAACAGAACGCCAGTCCCAACAATCAATGTTTCAAAATCTTTGCAGACATACATATATACACAAGGCTAGCTCTCCTCACGCCCTTTTCGGCTTTCTCCACGCTTGCATTCCGTTCTTCACAAACACGCAACCCTAGCTTGACACTATGTGGATGTTCCGGTTTCTTGTCAGATTCTATGCTTCATCATTTCTGCGGATGCAACACTATCCCTTCGTACTGTCTGCTGGCGATGTTTTCCAGCGTATGCTTGAAGTGTCGCTTGCTACTATCGATGCTGGCCGAATCTTGCTGATTGGTCCCCAGATTGGAGTGTATCAGCTCGATGAGCCCATTAATGTATTTGGTGGTGACCTTGTTGTTTGCTGTTAGCTCTACTACAATCCGCTATTCGCGCAAGAACGACTTACCGATTCGTTGGCCTGGTCGAAGTAATACACGTAACGATCTAGGATCTCTACAAACAGCTCGATGGAGGTCGCCTGCTCCATACACGAGTCGGCAACCCGGAGCGCTCTCTGTAGGCACTCTAGCACTCTTTTCCCGTCGCGATAAAGCTAGCATTGTAGTCAGTATAAATGCCACACAAATGGCCCACGCCAGCGGCTTAAAGATGCTTACCCCTTCATCAGACTCCTCAGTGGCCGCGATGGGCGTGGCCCACCACAAATGGCTTGCGAGATACACTGCTCGGCATTGGTCGGGTTTGCGAAGAAGCTTGCTTCCGTGCAAAGTACACTTTGTGATCAACGTATCGTAGTTCTCTTTTCCGAAATTCCTAGTCTGGTGCAACGCGCTGGCGATAACGCAGACAGCTTGAAATTGAGCCTTCGAGTCCGAAATGGCCTCTTCGTACACCGTAAAAGCTTGAGCAAAATACTCGTAGGCAACTTCTTCAAAGCCGACCATATCTGCTGTCTGCCCACAGGCGCTGAACAGGCGTAGGGCTAGTTCAGCGGCGCCCGATCCATTCACTCTTGTGTAGAGCGCCGAGATGCTAGAGTGCATGAATTTGAATAGCGCATTGGATTGTGTTTCCCAGTTGTCGTCATAGTGCTCACGTGCCTTGTACCGGCGTGCTAGCTTCATTCCGGCCGTAATCAAAGGAGGCGTGGTCGTTCGAATGCGCTCATTGCCCTCGGCGAAAGCTTTGCGAGTCATCTGGAGGAGGCGGAACTGAGTATCATTATCCTTTCCCTGGAGCAGATGGACGATTCTCGCCAACCATCCCTGCTCTTCCATGGTCTCGTCGGTCTCCATCGCCCGGCGTTGCGGTCCTCCCGGGTAACCTGAGGGCGGTTGAGATCCTTCTTTGATCAGGACTTTTAGAGTCTCCAAGACATGCTCTAACTGTATTGCATTCGTGATGGTGGTCTGGTCACGAAGCAAGGTTCGCGCTACCTCGCCGGCCACTGCTCTTCGCGTAGGATATGTTTGAGATTGGAAAAGAGGCACATAAGTGGGTAAGGAGAGAGCTGTGAAAAGAGAGACGTATCTCTTCAGCGGCGCTTGTAGGAGAGCAAGCAGACTGTGTTGTGCAGGAGGCGAGTGGAGGTCTGCACTGCTAGCATGTTCTTTCACTTTGCGGTTGGCGTACTCTAGTATCTGGTCGACATAGTCTAGTCGGCCTGGGTAGATATTGAGTGCCAGGTTGGTGAGCGATACTAATAGCGCTATCGTGTCTTGTATAGGGAGATGCTGTGCGCTAACCAGGTTGTTGACTTGGTCGAAGAAAACCTCGTAGAGTTTTACATCAGATGGGATACCGCGTTCGGGCTGCGTTTCCAGCGCAGAGGTCTCCTGGTCGGGTTCGACTGCAGTTGCTTCAGTCTCGGCGATTGATGGTGCTGCCTCGGCCGCTATCGTCGACGCGCCATCACCTTTTGTAGGCTCCCCATTAAGAGGCCCACCGTTCGTCCCCGTGTCTCTATCCGATTCTGCTGGCTTTGATTCCTGCTTCTCCTTGCCTATCCGGACTTTCTCCAGCAAATCAGCCAACGCATCCTGCTCCAACTTGGCTTTGTCATCTGTAACACTTTGCTGTGATTCTCGTTCGGCGTAGGCAGACAGTCGATCCATAAGACCAACGACGATTGCTTTGACATTGACATGAGGGTTCAGACGGGACACAGCACCGAGGAATTGATCAAGAGTGTGGAGATGGAACTCGTCGGGAAACACCTGCGTGATGATTTCTAGGAGGTACTCTTGGGCCAGCACATCACGACACTGGACGACTTGCTCGAGAAGGGGGCCTAATATGCCATTGCTATAGGCCTCAAGATCGACGAGCTGACTTAGGCGCACAATATTACTGCCGACGAGTTGCTGTAGCTCCTTGCGCTCTCTCGTCCTCTGCTCTCTCTCTTTGGAGTGGCCTTGATGCTGCAAGCGGACCCAAAGCTTGTTCATCTCGACGAAGTTGGTGAGGATGAAGTTGATCGAGTCTTGCAGGTTGCCTTCGAGCCCGTCGCTGTCTCCGGTAGGCAGATAGTCTCTAGCCTGGCCGGACAGATAGTAGCGGAGAAAGAGGCCGCGGATGGGGTGCTGGACGCCGCGGCTCATGTCCATCATGTCCTTCATCAGTTCCTTTACGGGGGCGTCCGGAACGGACATGTAGGCGGTGCCGACGGTGATCATGAGGTAGAGACGGGGGATGATGTTGCCGGCATACTGGACAAGTTCGTAGAGGTCGGCGAGGTGGTTGTGGGGGTGGTTTTCCTTGAGGTGGACAGATAGGTAGCGCAGGGCATCGAAGACGGCCATGTAGAGCTCATAGTATTGCTTAGGGCCGAGGCTGCTGGTGCGCAATTCGGAGACGAGGGTCGAGCTGCAGACACGGCGGCAGAGGTTAGAGGTCAGAGGTCAGCTAGTGATGGACGACGCGAGGAAACTGACCAGCACTTGAGGGCGTCCATGAGCTTGCCGGGGGTCTCGAGGCATTTGCGCATCAGTGCCGTCTGCTGACGCACGGCAATCAGGGCATCCTCGAGCAGCCGGGCCTGGTCCTCAGGCGGCGGAGCTGGCGTGCTGGACATGGCGGTAGATGACGAGCGACGAGCTTGGCCGGCGCCGATGCGGTTCGACGTGGACAATGGCAAGGGCAGTGGCAGTGGCGGCGGACAAGCTTCAGCAAACGGCCTCGCAAGTCATCGGAGCGTGCCACACAGCAAGCGGAACAGGTCGGGAGGCACAGCAGGTGTGTCGGTCATGGACAATGCAAAGGCAACGGCACAATCCCGAATCGTGTTGCCTAGAGCTTTGAGGTGAGGTACGTGGAGATGGGGTGGCGCGGTGCGTAGCGGATGAGGTATCTCGACTTTAAACCACTACTACCCACTATGGACTTGGGTGGTACTCGCTGAGCTATCAGGTACCTAGGTAAGATTCTATGGACGTTGCCGGTGGCCTGCTTTACTGCGGGCGATGAAGCTGGAGGTGACGGACGGGCTATGTGACATGTCGGGTATGAGCCGACGCCTCAAGTGTCAAGCCACAAACGCCCAACTCCAACTGCAACCAGGCATAACCCTTCTTCCCTCTTCACGTCATTGACTCCAGTCAGTTACATATTCCAGCTTCTCTTGCCGCCCATTACCAATGGTGTTGGGACCAAGCTCAACCTATTCAAGTACGGTAAACCCACTCTTGCTGCACACCACTGTATAGACAACCACCTGCCAATACACTTAGTACCCCGGAGCACTCAATGCTCATGTGGCCGGAAACCTATGTCTTTGGGCCAGATCCATTAACTACGCGTCGAAAACTACGATTCTCGATGTCAGTGCCTACAGACCATTGCAAACCATTGCAGACTCGACAATTCTCATACCAGACGAGCTGGAAAGCAAACCAAAACTTACTGAAGGACTGGACTATATTTGTTATACTCTCATCACTCTCAAACTCCGGGCTTGTTGGATAGAGCACAAGAGCTGTCGTGAGCCACTGCAATCAATCACTTGGGTCAGCGTTTGCTTCTCTCGGCAGGCTCACCAAGTTGTCGTGACTCTTAAAACACATGTATGGGAACACTTGCGCCAGAAACCAAGAGCAACAAGCTCCCAAATTCTCCCAGAAGTAACTTACGTCCTCGAGCCATCTCAGAGTTGGCCGCTTCCCAGGTGTCAATGCCATACATGCTGCTACAACCCGCCTCAAATTCATATCGATATCCGGGAGCGGATCAATGGGGTGCCGAGCGTCAGGATCTGGCAAGATTCTAGAAGCTGGTGTGTCTAATTCTTCATGGAGGCCCACATCGCTCAGATCAACGACGATTTCTTCCCCGGAATATCTACTGTCCGTCAACCCGCACATAATTGTTGCCATTAACTATCATCACGTTTGTCAGCTCGCAGAGTGGTAGAGTCCCTCGAGTCGATGCTTGGAAATACACGCCCACGAGCTGGCGTGTGAGGGAGCATCATACTCACAGTACCCACTGCAACAGTTCGACTAGTCAGTAATAACTCTCCATGGTGTGTCTGCTACAACTTTGCTCAGGTTTCAGGAGTCTTGAAAATTGCTTACTATCTGCAATGTTGGCTCGACGAGCAGAACGTACGCTCCCCTCCCTGGGATTGTCAGCAATCTCCAACCCTCCAGAGATGCTGGTAGGAAATGCATCAAAACCAACATTGTTGCAAGTCCAAAGTCTATTAATGTCAAAATCGGTACTTTATCATGCTCCCCGTCGGCATAAAGCGGGCCAAACATCATGTTATAGATATGAATATCGTTGCTGCAAGAAAACGGCATCGTCAGTCTCTGATGAAAGTCCGAACCGCCGCTTTGACGTTATCACTACGTGGAACAACAGGCATGGAGAAGCTTCGAGGAGCAATTGAGATCCCTACTGCCTGATGTTTGTCGCCTTTCCCAATTGATTCCGAGATGCTAATTCGGGTTTGCCATCACAATTATTTTCCGGCCATGACATGCCAATACAAGCGCGAACCACTATTGCGAACGATCAGACCTTGGTCCGTAGGTAATACATGTTAGTCCTGGTGACTTACTACACAAAAAAAATCTCAGCAGAAGCCGATTAGGCAGTCTAGGCGGTGATGCTGTCTCCAATGCTCCTAGTTGTGACGCGGTGGCGAGCTGCGAGGATGTGTCCGAAGGACCCCGAGATATACCAGGAGCTGCTTGTGACCGGTAGTTTAGCTCTGATGCTGTTGGAAGAGCCTGCGTCGATGTGCGGTTTCCCAAGCTCGTAATAGTCCGCTGCGACAATGCGTAGGTAGGAGCCGCTTGTGACTGGTAGTCCAGCTGTGATGCTGTTGGAAGAATAGTTCGCTCCGAATCGGTCGGCGATACGACTCGAGACACGGCCCGCGAGACCTCTGGCGACGGCACATGTGATGCTACATTTGACAACATGGCCATTGAATATCTCTCGATGAATTGGCCAAGAGTCCCGTATTCGAGGTATTCGAGATACATCCAAGCCCAGCCGAACTTATCCTTTAGTTCCTGCAGTGGGTCGTCATGGACGGTGTATAGATGTACAGTATGCGCACAACCGTCTAGGATCTAATACAAGCTCAGTCAGCTAATGTTGAGTGGCGTGCTTTCCTCGGAATAAGGGGGTCCTTAATAAAATTCATAACAGACTTGCCTTCAGAATGTCGGCCTCCGTTTGCAAGCTCTCAAGCTCATTTTGAGACGTGAAAGATGCGAATTTCAAAGTAATCCATCCGAGCGTGTCTGCTAGGCCAGTATCTGGTGTATTGGAGGGGCAAGTTAGTGTTTTCACCCCAAGTCGTTACTATCAGCCATCAAGATTTCTGTCTGCGAGACATTCGGGCCTTGCTGGTCGTCCCACCGTCGAACAAAAGTGGTAACTCACTGACATACGTTAGCATGGATTCTTCAAGAAAATGACGATGGCAGAAGCACGGAGCGATCGCAGGCATACTGACCACTTGACCTTGAACACGAAACTTTGGCCGCCTTGTCCAATTTGCTGCTCGCACACGAACCGCCTATCGTCCTCCTTCTCGAAGAAATTGTTGAGAAGTTTCAGTCTCTGCTCCGCGGCGGTGGTGGCCATCCGTTTGATGATGCTTCGGGACTTGTCTCTAATGGAGCACGCCAACGCCCCCAAATTGCTTATTGTCAGTGATTCACGGCATCAGGCGTGTGCGAGATCTACGTATTGTCTTTGTGTTTGGTTGGCCTTCTGTTTCCGGATCTGGAACAATAACATTGATTCATCTATTCTTTGTCCGCCGTCTATGCCCTCGTTAATGGCTACCACTGAATACACTTCATCATGAGATGCAATTTATTTTCAGTCTATTTTCAAACAATTTAGGACATCTAAAATTTGATTCAGTGATTCCTTCTTAGCTACCGACTGACCAAATCAGATATTGTAAAGCCAATATTGCATGGCCTATGAAATGCCGGAAGAACCTCTCTTCACAGTGAATGAGTCTTACGGCCAGATACGATTTGAATGTGGTCATCAATGAGGCTCTGATGACTCCCTTTACGTAGAGTCTTTACTGTCTTCCCAGATAATGAGACCATCGCCCAGACGATCACCTCCATCTCCATTTGCCGACAGTGGCTCGAATGGCGAGGGTGCTGCCCAAATGAGATGCAGTCAATCCCCGGTCCGGGTCGATCTTATCAGCTGCAAGCTTGCAATCCTCATGCTCGTGGAGTCGTGATCGGCTCGTGTAATCCTCTGAACCGTCTTTGGCACCTTATCCGCCCTCGAATAGGATCATCAACTGTGCTATCGACCCAACTTTTATCTGCCCGCAATTAGGTGATAATTTCTCTGAGCACGCGCTCCATGTAAACCGATAAGTGCATGCCGTTTGGGATCTGTGGTAACGCGATACGGGGTAGACTGCTTGAAAGTTGAAGGAAGATAGTAGAGTACTAGAGTAGCGGATATCATCCCTGTCAGACCCTGACTGCATGCTCAGCACTAGTACAAAAGCATACAACAATGTCAGTGGGGAGAAAGCTACTAGGTTAACCGTAGATGACCGGACACTCTCTACGTAGGAGATATTGCAGCCGACGGTCGAGCAGGTCGAGGTATTCGCCGCACCCTTGCCTCATGACCTTCCGCCTGTGGTGCCTTTTTGTCGGACTTCAATCTTGATGTCCTGTCTTATTGGACAATCGCTTCGCAAGACACCCGAGCTCTGCCCGAGCACTGTTGGGGCATCCCAACGCATACAGTATGCCCTATGCCTAAACTCAAAGCCTAGAAATTTGACGAAATAAATACATATAAATATCTTGGCGTACCTTCACTGCTTGTTACCGTTATATCTTGTCTTTGACGCTTGGAGTTTTAATTTCGGCCAGCTTGTGACCAAGACTACATCGTATATTTGACTACAATGGGTGCGTGCTGGGCACTAATTACGCCCATGCTACTTGCTAACAACTCTGTACAGTTGGAACCGCTCCTGCTGGTGCGGGGGATGTCACCGGTCTTATCGTCCATGATGTTGTCGAACCGACTGATGAAGCCCACGCCACGGAGGTAGACGATGAAAAGGGAGCTGCAGTAAACTCCAACCACGTGGCTGATGACGAGAACTATCCTGCTCCGACTGAAGAAGAAGACAAGACCCTGCGAAAGGTCGCTGATAGTGTCCCCTGGACAGCTGTAAGCATTGTGCTATCTCATCTCACCCTTCCACACAGCTTGTCAATATATTTTGTAAAATTTGATGCTCCAGTTGAAGCCTGACAACTTCCCTATCCTCCCACTTTCTACATAGACAAGTTCGTAGCTGACTCCAACTACTACAAGTGGTTATTGTGCCTCGTAGAGTTGGCTGAGAGAACGTCTTACTACGGGACCAATGCCGTGTTTGGCAACTTTATCCAGTTTCCACTTCCACAGGGTGGCAATGGCAGTGGTGCTATTGATCCTCAAGAGCCGGAATCAACCGCAGGTGCTCTTGGCCTCGGGGGCCAGGCTGCTTCTGGAGTCGTCCTCGCGTACACTTTTATAGCTTATGTCATTCCGATCTTTGGCGCCTGGTGGGCTGATACAAAGATTGGTCGCTTCCGCGCCATGGTTTATGGTACTATCATTGGAGGAATCGCTCATGTCATTCTAAGTACGTCCACAATACGGATCTCTTAGAACCGGACGCCGGTCTTGTTCGAACTAAAAGTTAATGATCTACAGTTGGCGGCGCCGCACCGGCTCTTCTCAAGGCTGGAAAGGGGGCAGCACCTTTTTTTGTCGGCCTCGTACTTGTGAGTGATTGAGAAGCTCCCGTATTACTTGCACAGACTCAGCTCATTCTTCAACAGCTTGCCCTTGGGGCTGGAATATTCAAGCCGAATGTAGCACCCACCTTCGTTGATCAGTATACTCATCAACGCAAGTATACCAAAATCCTCAAGAGTGGCGAGAAGGTGATTGTCGACCCCGAGACTACTATTTCGTACATGCTGCTCATCTACTACGCTTGTATCAATCTCGGTGCTTGTAAGTCTGACACGATGAGATGCTGGAGGCAAATTGCTTATGATCCTATAGTCATTCAACTTGGATCAGTGTACATCGAGAAGTATCGCGGTTACTGGCTGGCATTTCTAGTGCCAGGAATCATTTACTTCCTTCTGCCTCCGTTGCTGGCTGTCCGTAAGTTGTGACCCTTCATTCAACAATCCCGATTCCTGTTCTATGGTCCTGTGTCACGTTGCAATATTCCTTTCCTGGCTCTGGGTTCCATGGTCGCCAGGAAAATAGCAGATTGTCAAGGTATCATAGTTCTCTACGAGCACCAAGCCCCTAGTCTATGAATAATCCTCGGCTCCTGACTTATAGTTTCAGTTTATAAACGCACTGTTCGAAAGCCGCCGCAGGGCTCCGATCTGACAAACTTCGTGAAAATCACCATGTCAGCAATAAAGAAGAGCAAAGGAAGAGTATTTTCCAGAAGTCTTTGGCACAATGTTAAGCCCTCAACTCTTGCAGAGAGAGGTGAGGCGGTGACTTACTCGGAAAAAGATGTGAGCGACTGTCAGAGAACATGGGAAGCTGTTACAATCTTCGCCTATATACCTGTTTGGTATCTGAACGATGGGGGTGTAGGCTCAGTGTCTAGTTACCAGTAAGTTTTCCATCTGCCCTACTCAACAAACGCGCTCCTGATTGGGATGCATGTCGTGGATATTCACAAATGACCTCTTCTACTTAAACCCTTTACTGACAAGGACAACAGAGCAGCAGCCATGACTACCTACGGAGCCCCCAATGACCTCTTAAGTACCTTCAATCCTATGGTAAGTCATATATATTCTAACTCGATTATGCTGCTTCAAGCGGCGTTCCGAAACGACGCTAACATTCGGCCTAGTGCGTATGATTTGTTTCACATGGCCAGATCTGCAACTCAAAGGTTTTGAAAACCAGGGTGAACTAATACATGCCTTTCTTGCTAGTGTCATCGTGGTGTTTTCCATCTTCATGGCACAGGTAGGCTATCCTGTTCTGCGGTATTTCGGCATCACATTGGGGCGTATTGATCGAATGATATGCGGTTTTATCTTGGCAACCCTTTCCGGTCTTGTCGGTGCTATAGTCCAGTGGCGAGTTTACGCTACAAGCGCTTGGTAAGTCATACCGCTTTCTCCTCCTAACCTCGATCTACCGCCAGACCCCCATTTGACGCAGCCCTTGTCGAATTCGAACTGTCTAATTCGGAAGCAGCGGGTATCAAGCCACCTTCTGTGAAGCTGGCCCATCTCCCATCAGTATCTGGTGGCAGTTACCCAACGTCGCTTTAGGAGGAATGAGCGAGATCTTTGTCTTTGTCACGTCATATGAGCTTGCTTATGCTCGAGCTCCGCAGCACATGAAGGCCACAGTTATAGCTCTGTTTCTTTTCATGACGGCGCTGAGCGGTGCCTTGGGGGAGATTATTCTACCTGCCATCGGGGATCCAACACTAATCTGGGCGTGGTAAGTTTATACCGTCTCCTTTGCTCTACAAAGATACAGCCCTCTTGGACACAGCTAACACTTTCTAGGGCCGCGCCTGCGATTGCGTTGTTCGTGCAGACAATTATTTTCGTCTGGAGACACCGTGGAGTAAATGATGATGCTTTTATTACCCATGAAGAGGACTTCGAGCTATCTATTGGCGCCAAGAAGCTCGAAGATAATACGGAGGAGAGCAAGAGATTTGAAAGTTGAAGGTAGACGTTACAAATGTAAAGGCAGATTTCGCCCCAAGATACAGCTGGTCAGGCGGACGAGAAGCAAACTGGCAAATACCGGTACTCATTTGTCGGTCCAGTCCAAAGTCACACGTTAAGACAGCTGACGATAATAATACGACGGTTCGCCTAAAGGGTGACACTCAAAATTAGCGCATTGCGCACTCCCGCATTCACATGGGACGAATCGCCGTTAAGCACATCGCATCCAGAGCTGCCGGCACCGCATGTGAAAATGCCCCGTCCAGCGGATCTCCTCTATGCAACGTGACTAAAACCTGCTGTGACAGTCATGCTAACGCTTCACCAGCTGATTCACATGGTACTTAATTCGATACCGGACTCTGACAGGAATACGTTTACTTGATAGTCACACCTAGTCTCACATCACACGCCAGCACACGTGGCTATCCATGGCATCCGAAGAAGTACTTGCACTGGTAGGCTTGATGTTGTGCCTATGAAACACAGCATTCATATGTTTGCTATGTATTTGAAATACATTCATTATTGTGACTAAAGCTCCAGTCGATTTCATGGCCTGAAGTTTTGTACAAATTTCGCAGTCTCACCCAGTGTCCTTTACTGGTTGTCGCTCGTTCCGTGATATCGATACCCTATTAGCCCATCATGTATTTCATTTCTCGAGCTCGATATGTTCTGCTTGCAGTGCTTACTTTCTCTGCGCTCATTGCCGGAAACAAAATTCGTAAGTCACGAGTATCTCGGCCAGCATACGTAACGAGACAGCTTCTCATTCGGCTCTAGTCAAGCCCTGGGCCTTTGAGCCTCTACCTCTTGGTTCAATCCATCCAGAGGGATGGCTTTTGAATGCTTTGCAATCCTACGCGGATGGATTGCCTGGCCACCGTAAGTATCCCGTAGAGCGAAAAGGTGCTAAGTTAGACATTGAGTTTTGGTCCATCGAAATTCTCTGGTGTAACAACAAAAGCTGACTATAAACCGTGCAGTGTTCTCAGAGGCTGATGAAACCGATGGTCGTCGGTTTTATAGCTACGTACGGTAGGTGAAAATATTCCGCACACGTTATTTTTCGACCACATTGCTAAGACATCGACCTGACTTCGTATTAGTACGTATTTGTCTATCTATTGTATCCCGGTGCCAACATCCGGGGTCCTACACGGTAGAATCGTGGCGAAAAGAACAATAACTAACATGGGATCTTTCTTGCTCCCAGGTGAATCGCCTTGGCTGCAACTGGAAGGGCGAAAATCATCCGAATATGGTGGTCTTAATGAAGCATTGCCCTACTGGTTCAACGGTTTGGTACCATTGGCATATTCACTACAGAACAGAGAACTCATGACCCAAGTTCGTCAAGTCGCACAAACGGTTCTCGGCCTGCAAGAAGACGACGGCTGGCTTGGCCCGGAGGACTTTTTGAAACAAGGTCCGCAGTCCAAAAATGCCTGTGATTTTTAAAACCCTTCGGACTCTCTACCAACTAACTCCTAATCAGAAAGAGTACTTTGGGGCCGGTACCCCTTTCTTCGTAAGTACTTCTGGGAGTCAGTTTCTCTGTATTCTTGGACGCATGTTCAAAAACACGATTCGACGACCCCGGAGACATTAGAAAACACGCTACAGAAGCAATTAGCTACTGACTCGAAGTGCTACAGTCGGACTAACACAGCTTGCCGAAGCCAACTTGATCTGGTCGGATCAAATTGTCACTAGCTTACGAAAGTTTGTAAAGTTGGCTCACGATACTCTTGACAGCGGTAAAGGATACAACAAATGCAAGAAATCCGCCGACTGCATGTGGTACTTACTCTTTCCGAGATCAATATAAACTAGTGCTATTGTCTTTGATGGATAACGTTCCACGCTAATTGTCGCAAGGGCACAAACTCGCGTCGCTGACTTCATGATAACGATTCAGTGGCTTCTCGAGAATCATCCGTCTGATCAAGACGGTTTGCTATGGGATACTCGTAAGTTGCTTCGATCTCTCGGTATCTTAGTCTCGCATTATACACGATCCCCGCGAAACTTCCGCACATAGCTAACTTTATCACTTTTAGTGGATCGACTGCATCGGCTGAATGGCTACAAATGGGAAGAATGGTATGTCGATGGTGTCTACCAGAGTAAGTACTGTACGACTTTATGATCTCCCAGAAGTCGACTTTAAAACGTTGTTATTTGGCTACGTCAACGTACTGTCAGCTGATTTTTATATCCACAGGCGTTGTAACCGAGCCAAGTACAAGCAAATGGTACTTCGGTTTCACACATGGAGTCAACGTCGGTCAAGGCCTCAAATCTCCTGCTGTGATTTGGCGTTTTACCCATAACGAGTCGCTATTAGCCACTGCAAACAAGGCGGTTGACGCAACTGTGAGATACCATTCTTCACCGTCTGGCAGCGTTCTAGGCGACGAAATTCTGCGGTAAGCCTTCAGACCTACTGTATTGGCTCAGGCGAGAGAGGCCCTCACGACAATGGCTCATCCCAAGACTCTCGCTCTGTTCTACTAATTTGAATATAGAGATCGTAAGCCTTACCTGGGTAGCGAGCTCTGTACAGCAGTGGAGACAGGATACTCCTTTTCTTACTTATATCACACTACTGGTCTCAATTCCTATGCAGACGCGGCAGAGAGAGTGTATTTCAACGCCATCCCGGCTCAAACGTCGCACAACGGTTGGGGCCATCAATACATGGTGCGTGTTAGCAGCACTACTTGTCGGCTCGTCGCAACAAAAACATTCTCTGCTACGAGAGATCCTGCTAACTCAACAACGGGACACAGGACCAACCTAATCAGCCCTTTGCGCAGTATGCGGCTGGATGGGATCTTTTCACAACGTCCAATAGTGGCGCTGCAACTGTTTATGGCCTGGAACCAACCTATCCCTGCTGCACTGTGAACTATCCTCAGGGCTTACCAAAGTTAAACACGCACAGCTGGGCGCGGGTAGGCAAAGTCGGCCTTGCCCACATGCTTCTGGTGCCCAGTCACCTCGAGACAACAATCGGAGAACAGAGAGTCACGATAAGTTGCAAAACCAGCTATCCCTTTAGTGGGCAGCTTACCTACAGTATTGACACCGAGGTCGATTTCGAACTGCATCTTCGGGTCCCTGGATGGAATCCTGGGGCAAGTGTCATAACCAACGGGACCACCCCTCATGTCAGCCACACGCAGGCGCCGGATGACAAGACTGGGATGCACAGATTCAACATCGCCTCAGGACACACCACTGTCACTTATACAATTGACATGAAGCCTCGAGCCGAGCCACGAGACAACGGCGCTGTTTCGATCTATGTGGGCAGCCTACTCTTCTCACTTGACATAGGTACGACAGAGACCAGTACACTCCCACACGCTTTCAACCATGCCGGGTCACGCGGAATGGACTGGATCCCCTTCGACGAGGCGCGAGACTACTCGTATTCAAGCACAAGCCCATGGAATGTTGCGATCGATCCCAACACATTAGTTTTCCATGGCATGGGCCCTGACGAGGAGCTTCCTGAGGATCCTTTCGATTCTCATAGCGTAACGGTTTGGTTAGAAGTGCAAGGATGTACGGTCAACTGGCCAATGCTAAAGCACCTGACGCCGGAACCCCCTCCAAAGTCTCCGGAGTGTGAAGGCGATGTAAAGACTTATACCATGCGACCATACGGCGCTCTAAAGGTTCACATGTCAGAGCTACCCGTCATGCGTCAGGCTAGCAACGGAGTTACCAAATGACACAACACGGGCTATTTCCTTATATGCATAGTAATCACCCAAATTCTGCTATGAGGACAATGAGAAGACTCTCGTCGCTGTCTGTAATTTACACGTTCAACTTTCCGAACTTACCTAACGTAACTTAAACAGCCTCGATCAACGGGCTCCTTCTTGACTCGACATGACAAGAGGCGTGTCTTGGTTCTTGTAAAGATCCTTGATTTTATGCGAAGTCTGATTGCACCTTAAGTCGCGCCCCTTAACTCGTGCTACGAATTTGCTATCACGTCGTCATCGTACTCGATGATCACTTTAGTAACACAAGGCCGCATTGGGAGTCACTGAAAAGGAGATTTAGTTTTACATATTAATACACATTCATTATCCAGCTACTGCCTCATCTAGGTACCCTTAATGTTGAGCACCTACCTTGAAGCACGAAGGCAACGCAAACTCTGAAGGAAAATCCGAATGCTTGAAACGCCCTCGACCCGGGCCTCAGCGTTGAAAGCCATCTCCTCGGCAACCTTAACGCCCGAGAGCAGCGCGAAAACTAAAGGAAATTGGGAGGAAATTCTGGAGAGAACTGCGAACGCTTGAATCCCTTCCCCGCATTAGTCGTCGACTTGGGCCTCAGCGTTGAAAGCTTTCTCTTCGGCACCCGGGTTGTGAATTGAGGGGGCCTCCCGAGTGTTGGCAACAGGATCCTTCCAACCCACCATGAGTGACTGGGCGAGGAGCGTGTCGAACGAAACGCGAACCTCATGGACCTCTTTTATGAAGTTGAAATTGGCATTCGTCTCACAAACTGTCATACGGACCTTCATGCCGTTCGTGAAATTGATCAATGTCTCGTCCTCGACCATGAATGCCTCTTGCTTCGAGTCGAAATCGACTTGGTCAGGGCGCAATTTGTTCCCAAAGACGTGAGGAATCATAGCAGCCTTGACGATGAGGAGGCCCACTCTCATGGCCTTGAAGTCAGGACACTTGGGCTTGACAGTCTCCTCGACAAGTTCAATGTTTCTTTTGCGAGGGCGTAGGATACCGACAACTTCATAGGTTTTCTCCTCTGTAGACACGATCTCAATACCGGAAGGATCGCCAATTTTGGACTGGCTTCCCGTGTGACAAAGAAGCATAGCCTGGCGAAGGTCGGACACAAGCTTTTGGTCGTTACGGTCCATGATCCGAGCTCTGCCCTCGCAGAATAAGATGCGAGCAGCGTCGTTGACAGGATCTGGTAGGCCATGGGCGATGTTCTGAGCTCTGCCGAACTCAGCAGGGGCGATTTCGCAGATATGGTGAGCTTTCAAGATATTGTCCTTGTACTCAGGGCATACGTCATGCATAAGTACGTAATTGAGAAAGTTTTTGACGAGTTCGGCGCCGGTCTCGATGACTCTTCTATCCATTCCCCACGTATCCGTGATTGTGCGAGAGCTGTTTCCGATGTTAATCTCTTGTATTACAACGGTACACCTGACAGTATCGACTTACAGAAAGCCTTTGACGACGGCCTCAAAGTCCACTTCCCAATCCTCCGACTCGGGGCCAGGGTAGAAACGGCCACCTCCGCCAATGTTGTCAATTGCGGTCATCGCACGAATCTGTTCGCCGTCTGCCTCTGCAAGAGCATCCTGGTCATGTGCGATACCGCCAAATTGACGCTGAGAGGTATCGATTCCTCCTAGAAACAAATACTTGTTGAATAAGTTACTTCGCTCCGAGTCAATCCGACGGCGTTCGCGGAAGCGCTGGATACATTCTACGATGCGACTGTATTTTGTTAGACAAGTGGCTCTGCGGTAAGTTGACATGTTGAGGACACTCACTGCGCGAATGGTTTTGTAGGCCGATAGACTTCCTTCTTCTCGTGCTCAGCTTGCTGGGGTGTGATAGGAGCATCGGCATAGTACTCTAGGAGACGGTGAGTTTTGATGAACATGTCGGAGTCAAAGTCAATTCCTCACCCTCAAAGCCTGTCCCCTTCTGGCCCTTGGGCTTTTTCTTCCTGTTCTTCTTCTTCTTCTTGGCGTCAGCATTGGAGCCAACACCTACGGCTTCCTCCTTCTCAGCTTCGGCGTGGGCGTCCGAATCGTCTGCATGATGTCGAACATCAGCCTCAGGGTGAGAGGGGCCAGCTTGAGTCTCGATCGGCATTTTCGATGTCCTGGATGCTGCCATGGTCAGCTGAATGGCGTCCCGTCTAGTGTGATTCAAAGTGGCGCATGTTGACACGAAGGAGTCGCAAACCCTTAGTCTTTGTAGCGGAAAGCGCGATGACGCTTATGAGTCGGGAAGTGGCAGCACAACGTGAGCCTAGATGGTTGTATTAGACTCGCGTCGAGGAAGGTAGGAGACAGGGCTGCCGGCAAGGTTCCAGGTCATAGAACAACACGGCAGAGGAAGCGACCAGATGCTTCAGGAAGCAGCGACCTGTCCGGATCAAAAGTTGAGAATGTAGAAGATGGAACCACGTACGCACCCAGTCGATGAAGATCGTCTTAACTGAGTAGGCTTGAAGTAACTTAGGAAGGGACCTGAGATTACCTATGAGTGTGCAGATGGTGTGTCGGCGTGCACAAACAGGCGGCGGTGTAGGCGGCGACTTGCAAGCCAAACAACCTGTAGATGTTGTTTGCTTAGGGAGGAAGGGCGATGTTGTTTGGTTACGAAGGAAGAGATTTAGGTTGTTGTGGTTGCCTGGTTATTTAATCGTCCATGATGATAAGTTCAATGCTTTATTCTACCTAGAAGACATTAGACGATAGTTGATGTTTCTTATCCATTGAAAGCTGGCATTGACACGCCTGTGCTTACCTGGGCATTCAATCATCGATATGAGAGCTTCGATGCTTGTACTCTACCCATGCAGACATCAGACGACATCAATGTTCCGTATCCATCTAAAGCTGGTGTCAACACGCCTACGCCTGCCTTTTGTACGTGTGTGCTTACCTCTATTCACCTGAACGTCAATAAAGCACCTTTGGTTCATAATGGAGTTTTACCAGCTTCATGTCATTATCCCATCTCTTCCCACTGCAATAGTGGCGCACAATAAGGCTGTGCCTGGCTTTCGTGCAAGTCCATCGTCCCGTCCGAACTGCAGGCTCAGCCGCCAAGCTAGTACTATGCCTTCGTCTCAACACGCCTTACTCGTTTACTTCCAGCGGTCCCAGCCCCACGTTCACAGTGAAGAAAATGTAGAGGTGGGATTCATGAAATCTTGCAGGACACGAGTATAGTACGAAGCCAAAGCCGTGAATGGGTAGATATGCATATAAGTCGTTATGGAGGGTGGTGAGCGTGTCAAACCTGGAATGAGGAGTGAGGGAATATCTAGATCCCGTTTCAGGTCTACTCTAGCAAGGTTAAGCGCACGTGTCGTTGCAGATGACATGTGTATATAATACCTTTAAACTAAACTTGAATGCAACATGGAGAGGTGAATGAGAGACATATTCGAAGATGAATTCATTCGAGTGAAGAGTCCTCACTCATTTGTATGTAAGGACGGGGTCGAGACAATGAAGTGATGCGGGATGTGCCGTCCAACCGGGCAGTGTACATTCTCATATCCTGGAGTGCCTTAGGTAAGTGGCCGACCTCGCCATCGCTCAGCAAATGCACTTTTCCGTTGAACATTAAATATGTGTCTCCAGGGCGTGATGTTGGCTGTGTCTGATGTGCAACTTTACGTGGGCCAATGGGGGTTTGTTGGTGGTGAGCAGGTTTGATTGGCTTGCGAGCTGACGTCCGAACGTGGCTGAGCCTCGCAGGCGAATCCAGTCAACCCCGGCCATCAGTCTGCAGTGTTGCCACAACCACGAGTGCAGTTGGAAGGGCGGGTGGTAGGCTCGGAAGGTAGGTAACTTGATGACCCACGCTCGTCCTGCCCGGCCGTCAGCTTGACGGTGAGGCCCTGGGCTCTGCCTGGGACTAATGGGGAATGGAAAAGCGCAGGATGCTCAGCCAACACCTGTGGACTCAGCTAACAATTGTTTGTCGTTTTCTGGACCTCTTGCCCCCTGACCGTACCTAGATCCAGGGCAACCATGCTTCCAAGTTGTCCTCGATGCAAAGACAATCGTCCCCATCGCTCGTAATCAAGGTTCAGAAGGCTCGTGTGCAGATTGCCCAACAGGTAGCTAAGAGGTAGCTAAGGTGCCCGTAGAACCTTGTTGGAAGGCAATGGCAAAGGCAGTGCCGGGAGCTTACACAGATTGGATGGGACGGGGGTTCTATAGGGGAAATACAGAGCCGGTGCTGCGGTCTGCGGCTTGCAGACTGCTTCAACCCAAGAAAGGAGCTAGTGATTGGAAGGTACTACATGTAGTCGTAAGGGACGCTGAGGTACCAGGTAGTCCCTCGGCAAGGCGAAACAGCTCGACCCCTCGGACAATGCGCTACACAGGCCGCTATCGAGCTGTGCAGCGGGCTGGTTGAGGCAACACAGGGCCAAGACAGGGCAGAAACCAAGGCAGGAGATCAGACGTTAACAGGCACGGGCACGGGCATCGTCGCTGTTCAATGGCTGCTGGCTGCTGCGGCCCAGTGGATCAGCTCAGCTGTGACTTTGCGGTCACGGCCCGTCGGCATGGCCCTGTTTCCCATTGCTGCATCCCATCTCCCATCCACGCGGCACGCCTTTTTCCCACCTACACGTTTCCCTTTTTCCCTCGACCTGTACTACCCCAGAGAGATTATAACCACGTCTGAACAACCGCTTCGTCGCCTTCGTCGCCACTGTCCTCTCCCCCATCACCCTGCTTCTCTGCCCCTCGACGCTCGACGCCCGACACTCTACAGTACATAGGTAGACTATTGCCTACCTGGTCCCAACAAAGTCCTTTTGACAACCAACGCGCCAGCACCCCACCGTGTTGTCATCGCCAACCGCTGGCAGTCGCTCGCTCTCTCATGTTGGCTCGCCTCGCACAAAGACGTATCACAAGCAGTTCGACTAACTAACTGAACTGCTTACTCGCCCACTTTCCGCATTCGGACAGGCCTACCAGCCATATGTTAATGGGCCGGCCAACTGTATATATAAGTTCCGTCTAAACTTGTGCACCCAACTGCCCCCCAATGACATGGCCACCGACCTGAAACGATCACAACCGTCGTCTCCTGATATGTCTGCCGCACGCGACTTAAAGCGCGTTAGAACCGCGCCCCTCAAGCCCCGGGAAGTGCCCAGGCAGGAAGATCTGGTTGATTACAATTACGCCGTCGCCGGCCAGTGAGTTCTTTCCCACCTTGCAATACTACTTGCGAGAGTCTGTATTGATACCCTCCGACACAGCGATGGCACCATGTGTGACGCCGACGGCGAGCTTTTCGTCAAGCCCTGTACCCAGTCCGAAGTAGACTTCTACGAATCTGCGAAACAACATCCCGACTTTGCCGACCTGATGCCTGTATACTGCGGCGACCTCGCCCTGCTGGATACCTCCACCGCTGCCACTATTCATGCACAGCTCCCCGACTTGATTCAGCATTCTGATATTCCCACGTCCCTCAAGAAGGAGCTGCAGTCACACTTACATGTAGACAAGGTGCAGACCCCGGTAGTGGTGGATGGCAAAGTCGACGGAACGGCGGACAGTGTGCAGTGGATCCCTAATAAGAACAAGCGCATCAAGACCAACCGCGCCATCGCCCTTCTCAACCAGTCTTACGGCTTCAAGAAACCCAATATTATGGATGCAAAGCTGGGATACCGATTGTGGGCAGATGATGCCCCTGAAAAGAAGAAGGAGCGCTTTGATCAGATCACGGCCGAGACCACCCACAAGAACTTTGGCTTCCGGGTCGCAGGCATGCAAGTTTACAAGGGCTCCACGGTCGAGTCCGAGCTGAACGAGGAGGGCTTCAGGATCTATGACAAGGACTGGGGCCGGTTTGCCGTCAATGACGAAAACCTAGTGGAATCTTGCAGAAAATACATCTTCAACGAGGCTGCTGGGATCGACGAGGAGCTGGGCAAGCTGGTTGCTGGGCTCTTTGCAACCGACCTTCAGAGGGTGCAAGAAGTATTAGAAAACGAAGAGAGTCGCATGTATTCTTCTAGCTTACTTTTTGTCTTTGAGGGAGATGGCAAGGCTCTGAGAGCGGCCATTGACGAGCTCAAAAGCGATGGGGCGGAAAGGCAACGCGTTGCAGCGGAGGCCACGGCGCCAGCGGGTAAGAGAACGACGACAATCCGAAACGTTGGCGCCAACTCTAGAGTGGACAGCGGCATCGATATGGGCGAGGATGAGCTGAAACTAGTGGCAGAAACCGTTCCTCGGCATGTGCTGGACGAACTAGACGATGAGGAGGAAGAAGACGACGAGTCGGAGATGTCGGTATTTCCTCACATCTACACGCTCAAGCTGATCGATTTTGCCCATGCCGATTGGACGCCTGGTCAAGGTCCAGACGAGAACGTGCTCAAGGGCGTGAGAAGCCTCGTGAAGATATTCGAACAGCTCTCGGCTTAGAGACTGTATAGGTGTTGGCGCTCAGGTAGCGCTCAGTGTGCAGCAAATAGATGCATTGGGCTTGGTAGATAAAAATAGGCAATCTCGGAGTTGTGGGCAATATTTGGTGGCTTTAAACGAGGGCTCTGGGCGAACAGGCGTTCACATAGGTCGCATGGAGTTTCTTGGCCATGATATACCCCTCGTTGCATTTTTCCATCATAGCAGACACAGATAGTAGAGAATATGACCAAGGCCTCAGAAAGTCGGGACACGTTACAGCCAAACTTGGGACGAACTGCTAGCTACGACTAGGTCACCGCTCGCCTGACAGGCTACAGGTATCGTACAAAGTTACATGAGATGACTCGAATTGGGTTACCTTAGGTACCTAAGCTTTGTCAGAAACCCAGCGGACAGCGGCAAACCTGAATCGGCCGCTCAACTGACGTGTTGTAGCCGTTTATGTTTTGCTCCATCTCTTATCTCTCTTTTCCTCTATTCTTGCTACTCTGCTAAGTCGATTTCCTGAGCCGGAAGGCCGCCCAATGACGGTATGGATACTGCCAGCTGCTCCTCAACAGGGCAACACAGGCAATCTTAAGTTGAGAAATGGAACGGAATACAGACTATGTGATCCAAAACTGTAAGAGTACCTGGTTGCCCATGTTTGGGCATACGATATGCTCTGTAGAGCATATAGCAGGGGGTCATATGTACGACTTTGGTAGTGGTGTCATCGAAGGCTGCATTGTAGGGAGTGACGTTTGGAGTTTACCAGTCACAGAATAGGCGCCGACCCCTGGGCAGATGGAAAGCTAGTTTCAGATGAATAGAATATTAGATGCAGGCGCCAAAATGGTGGTGAATGGAGTGTATAGTGGTGCGTGCAGACAATCTGCATGTCAGTGGCATGTGGTCGAATTCCGACTGCGACCTGAGGCCCCACCAGAGCTGGCAAGCTGTAGATGTTCGTTATCCAAGGTATTTTGTGCAGCAGCGGGCCAAATGTTTCGATGGTAGACCATACTTTCGCGCTTTGTCTTTGAGATCAGTCGCCCTGTCACTATTATAGAGTAGGCAGCACACCGGAAGAGACAACCCCGGCTTGGAAATGAGGTAGTGGGCGCCATGTCGATACCGGGCTTGGGCAATCTTGCCCCCACGGTGAGTTGCTTCTTCTCCCTCCTCTCTGTCGTCGTCGCCTCTCTCTCTTAGTAGCAGCATTGCTCATCCCTCGCTCCGCAGACCGTCCAAGTCGCTGCCGCACCCTCGACCGCCCCGGCTGCCACGACTGTCCACACTCTCGAACCCTTCTGGGAGTACCGCTTCGAGGTGCCCCATGGCTCGATCCTCACCATCAAGCTCCTCTCCGGCACCGCTGAGAGAGACGGCACCGAGCTCGCCCCCAACACCCCCTACAGTTTCTCAGCCGTCAAGTCCAAGATCAATACTTGGCATGGCTGCTCCCTCGAGATCACCGCCCCGCCCACCGGCTCCTTCGACGCCTATACCTCTGAGCCCACCGCCGATGAGACGCCCCTCGTCAGCTACCTGAATCTGCACTTCAAGCTTCACTCAATGCGCGCTGCTGCCCACAAGGCTGGCGAACTTGGGCCCCGTGTGCTAGTCGTCGGGCCTCCCAACTCGGGCAAGTCGACCCTCGTGCGCACCTTGACCTCCTGGGCCACCCGCATGGAGTCCCAGCCCATGGTTGTCAACACCGACTGTCGCGAGGGCATGCTGACCCTACCCGGCACCCTCAGCGCTGCCGTTTTTGCGACTCTGATCGACATCACCACCGAATGGGGCAGCCTACCCAGCAGCGGAGCAAGCTCTATCCCGGTCAAACTTCCTCTCGCCTATTACTACGGTCTGTCTCAACCAGACGACAACCCCACCCTCTTCAAGCGCCTGCTCGGTCGGCTGGCGATTGCGGTTACCTCCCGTCTGTCAGAAGACCCAGACGTCAAGTCCGCAGGCATCTTGATCGATACGAGCGGTGTACCGACTGGTGCTAGGACACCCGTGTACTATGACTTCCTGGCGCACATCGTGGCCGAGTACTCGATCAACATCGTCGTTGTGCTGGGGTCCGAGCGCATTGGCAGCGAGATGCAAAAGCGCTTCGCCGGACAGACAACGAGCGTTGGCGAGACCGTCACCGTCGTTTCCTTGGACAAGTCTGGTGGTTGCGTTGAGCGCGATATCGGCTTCATGCAGCAAACCCGCGAGGCCGCGATTCGGGACTACTTTTTTGGAAATGCCAAGATGACGCTCAGTCCTTTTACCCAACAGGTTGATTTTGGCTCTGTGTCTATATGGAGGATCAATGAGAGTGAGTTTCTCTCCTTTGTTGTTCTGCATTACTTTCCTCAACTACACTTAGTCCCTTCGCCCCAGTCTTCGCCCATCATGCGCATCCAATTTACAAAGGTGACACGAGAGCATTTATAAGTGGGATTAGCTGACCTAGATCACGCAGCCTTACCTAAAGCTGAGGATGATATCGCTCAAGATGACGCACCGGATATGCCTCTTGATATGCTAGAGAAAGCCGAGCCATCCCTGATGATGCAAAACTGCATCTTGGCGGTTGCGTATGCGTCGGTCCATGATGCACCGGACACTATCCGCGATGCCAATATCATGGGGTTTGTATATGTTGCGGATGTCGACGAGAAACGCCGCCGATTGCGGATTTTGGGGCCCGTTTCCGCACGCTTGGGCGACCGGCCTCTTCTTTGGGGATCATGGCCCGAACACATGGTGAACCTGCTCATATGATGACGCAGGCGAAGTATGTTGCGATTGAGACAAGATAACTACTGTAGAGAAAAGCGGCCTGCAGCATGTACGAGTGATTGTGCATTTTTGAAGGGCTACGAGGTCAGCAAGAATGGAATAATTATGTATCCGTGCCTTTAATCGGCTGCGGGTGGATGAAGTCAGTCTCCTTCCTCCACGCTCCGCGTATTGCAAAAACAGGTAGACAGATAGAGAAGCTTATTCTATCTCATGTCTCATGAGAATTCAAGTATGCCTCACTTGACTGCTCCATCCACTCTGGCGAGGTGGAGTTCATGCATGTCTGGCTAAGTGACTGCGGCGTGTAGAGCACGAGAAACTGTCAAATTCTGATGCTGATGAGTCGGTATGTTCAATCTACCTATATGTCGTATGATGGGCCCCATATTTGTTCGATCCTTTCTTTTTCCCTTAACTCCCCTTCACATGTCCAATCGTAAGAAGCTCATATAAGAGCTCACACGATATTGATCAAAATCATACACTACGGGACCTCTACCAAACCCCATCATCTCCCTTCCGCCTTCAACTCCTCCCTCCCTTTCCTGACAATCCTAGCATTCTCAATGACATCGTGCTCCTCATTTCCATCTATTACAAGGTACGTCATAAAAGCAGCTAACTCCTCATTCCTCACACACCAATTCTCGCCCATGACGGTCGCGAACAGGCTCGGGACGAAGGGCACGACGCCGCCGGGCTTGACGATGAAAGTCCGCCATATGGCTGGATTCTGTTCTTGGAAGGCAAGGGCCGCGGTTTCGAGTCGGCCCTGATAATGGTCAACATTGCGGGTCTGTACAATAAGAAAATGAACTGGGGATGTGGAGGGCGATATACTTTTAGTTTTCGCGGCTCTTCGAGAAACCAAAGTCGCTTTTCCTGATCCTGACGTACGAGCTTCCCGCTGAGCTGAACGTACCGGAATACCCGCCGCGGAGACTGGGATGAGAGGGCCTGGGACATGGAGGACATGAATGTTAGGGGGTATTCGTAGTCTGCTTTTTCGTCGCCTTTGTATGTCCCCATGGCCCTGTGAATATCTGACATTAGATATCGATAACTGAAGGTGGGTAGGATAGGAGTCATGAAGAAGGAGACGGGGGACCAGGTCTGTACCATATCATTCCTGCAGCATCTGCGTGTGAGCGGAGTAGGTCTTCGGGCCACGAGGAGAAATCCGTGTGGGTTACACACTGGAGTTTGGAGTTATTTAGGAGTTCGGCTGGTAAGTCCCGCCGTACGAAGGCGATTACTTGGGTGATTTTCGGGTGCGAGAGACATCGGGATAGCGCTGCGCTTCCTATTAGCCCGGAGGCGCCGACGATGAGGACTTTCATGGCTGGGGGTTCTAGAGTAGTTAGGGTATATGAGATTGATTTCAAAAGCTGATGTCACTTCCGACTTGTTCTTTATCAGCTATGGAACTACCAATGACTTTCTCTTATACCTCACTGGGTTGTAACGATCCCGCGTGTTGAACGGAGACACCGTTGACGGAGTTCGGAGTGGGGACTCGACGGAGCCGGAGTGGTGGCGGCGGACTTTGGTTCGAGGCGCTCCACGGCATTTTTCGGTGCTGGTGGCTGTTTTCTGGTCTTTGTCATTGACATGTGTTATGAGTTATAGTTGCAATCTCTCCACAGACACCGGTACAATACGACATGTTGCCTACTAATGTATCCGGGGAAATGGCAAAGCGTTGCGTATTGACACTTGCCAAGGGTTATTTGTGTACGCTCTCGCGAATAATCTGAACCAGAAAGAATTCGACACAATTGGAAACGGGAACAAAGAGGAGAGTTACACTACGGACCTAGCTGCTTAGATACGTCAAAAAAACATAGAGGGTATCTTTAAAAACATGTCCTCTCCGAATCCGAGTATCAGTTGTAGGAGAGTGTGAAATATTTCCAGCGTGATTGCAACGCCCATGACCCAGTCAAATTCACCACCCTTGGCTATGAAGCATGAAAGCCGTGTAAATGTACATGTCCCCCAGGCCACTCCAGGTGGAGGGAAATTCCATAGGAACGGACGATACCTTGGATGCAGCGTCCGAAGAGCCACGCCTTACTGAATCTTGGCACAACACTTACTAGCTACGCCATTAAGCTCACCTCGTCCCTCATATGTCGCGTAGAAATACCTGGTAGGAAATAACTTTTCGACGTATATACACTTCGATGATCCATTTCACAGCCTCCCTGCACACGACGTAAAAGGCCCTCATATCCCAGTCTGACAGCTCTCGGTGTCTGTTGTGTAGGTAGTAAGCTGAGTTACCGAGCGCTCGGCCAAGGCGTCAGCTTACCTACGCATGTTCATGGAAGCTGAGCAATTAGATCCCATGACGAAAGGGGCTTGGGCCTTATATTGTCCTCTTGCGAAATCTGTGGTTTATTATACAGGTCCGCAGATGGTGATTGACAATATGGAAAATACGGCTGGGTCGGTATGGCCTCGAGTCATGCGACGATTTCTATTGTGGCGTTTATAGCAATTAGTATAGCCGATCGTATATATATTGGAATAATCAAAGTCGCTAGGCGTATAATGTTACGGCTAATTACAGGTATACGTTATGAGCAAAGCTCGTCTTTAGTAGCGATATACCATAATGTAGAACCCTTGACAGTACATCGGGATTGGTCCAGTTTTACTCAATATGGTCAATTACCATCCTGCTGATATCTACTTCGCCATTGGCAGCATCTGCCACCAATAGAGGGCGAGATCCGGCACGTACACTTGATATCAATGGGGGCTGTAATATTAGGCTCATCGGTGCCGGATGAGTGCCAAACCTATAACAAGCAGATACAGAACTGCTGCTGTTCGAAGAAGGCATTGTGAGGCGGAAATCCTGGCAAGTTCACAAGCAAATAGGAATTGCATATTTAGACATGGAATGCCATCGACATGATCTATTTCAGTAGCGTGTGCTTCAGCTCCTCTATACCTTACGAGACTAAGGGTATCGCATCCCAACTGCAACCAACTGATCTCGGAACTATTTGCAAACAACACAGTAGAAAAGAGCTTTCCTAAGTTCCCTATCGCAAAAGGGGGTATCGTTTCTTATCCTTTTCTGACTGATGACTTTAGCATCGACATATGAGAATAAGCAGTGCGTAATTTCAAGATTGAATTACACCTGCGCAATTTCTCATCTTTTAGGGCAAATGAAAAACATAGAAATCAAAGCGAGTGACCATAGTTCCGACAATGCGACTCCGAACGCCAGGCTCCATAACCTCCCTATTTTCCCACCTGGTTCCAGGTTGTTGATCCTGCGAGGCTGACATAGGTATGTGCTTTGAGTTCGACTTTGTAGGCACAGACGGCCGTCTCTCTTGCACGATGCAGGCGAGCGGTCGAGGATCCATTTTACGATTAGTGATTCGACGTCGTATGCTGGTATTAAATAATGTACCGCGGAATTTGTACAAGTCAAACCGAAGTTGAAGGGCAAGGTTGCTGCTCGCGATGTACATCATCATCCAAGCGTAGAATCGGTCGAGTCATTTTGCCGCTTTGAGAGCTTATGAATTGTATCAGAGTAGTACAGTTGCGGCAAAGCTAGTGACAATGCATGGCAGAGCTTCGAATTCGGACAAACATCTTCTTGGGGAGATCGCGCTTCTCTTTCTGGGAGCCACACATGGGAGTAGTCGTGTAGCTCCTCAACGAGGCTTTTAGACTGAAAAGGTGAAAGAACTTTGGTTGGTTGGATTGTTGTTGGATCGAAGGAAAAAACGAGTGAAACATCTTGGGCTCGACGCCCAATCGACGGATGTGGCGAAAACTGCATTATGCTGCTGTGACTCCAGTGCCATTGGGATAGTCTGTGGCGTTCATTAGTATAGCTATAATCTGAAGTAGGCGAGTAATACTCACAAAAGGCACAGAGCGCAATGATCACGTAAAGAGTGATTAGTTGAACACCTTCTAGCCAGTGGCTCTTTCCATCACCAATCAGATAATTGACGAGGAGGACAGCCACGAACAGTACGACAATCTGGAAGGTATCGAAGGCCAGTGTCATTTCCTCGTTGCCGATACCCCATCCGATAATAACGAGAAGTGGTATCAGGAATAAGGCAACCTGCATCGAAGATCCGATGGCAACGCCAATCGCAAGATCCATTTTGTCTTTAACCGCAACAGTAACCGCAGTGGCATGCTCACAGGCATTGCCGACAATTGGCAGGAGAATAAGGCCAATGAATTCCTCGCTAATGGAGCCTTTGATAGAATCGATACCGCTGACGAGACCTTCAGAACAGAGGGCAATGATAACAGTGTAGATGGTCAGGGCGGCAACGGCCACCCAGAAGTGCAGCTGCGGCTCTTCGGCCTCGTCTTCGTCCTCATCTTGAGGTGTTCGAGGAGGGCTTTGCATCAGGTTAATCTGTTGGTCGTCCTGTCCATTGAAGCGCGGGATAATGCCGTTCCCAGCCATTCCCACACCGGCAGAGACGCTATGTAGCTGGTCATCTGAGCCCCTCTTGAACACAGGCTTTGTCGCAACTTTCTGACTTTCTTCAGCGAACATGTCGCTATGTGTCTTGAGCTGAAAGAAAAGATACGAAGCGTAGACAAGCAACAGAATAAGCGCAACGCCATGGGAGAGTTGAGGAACCGCATAACTTGGGAGAGACGTGACCTCATCATCGGTATAAAAATCTGGCGTGTGCGAAAAAATGGTGGGCACGATCAAGCTGGAAACAGCGAGAGCAAGCAAGCTAGCAGCGGTCTGGGCGACAGTGGTGTTGAAGTACTGCTCCGGCCGATTGAAGCCTCCACAAAGGAAGCAGAACCCAAGAACGAGGAGCAGATTGGACAAGATACTGCCAACAAGCGAAGTCTGGACAACTGTGACTTGGCCGTCGATAAGGGCGATGATGGCGACAATGAGCTCGACAGCATTGCCAAATGTTGCATTGATCAGGCCACCAATCGTTTCACCAGTACGCATTGCAATTTGCTCCGTGGCCTCACTCAGCAGAGCGGCGAGAGGAATAATGGCGATAAAGTTGACAACAAAGATAGCAGGTCCACCGAGCTGAAGTTGCCACAGGGCGATACCAACCGGGGCAGCAAACAGTAAAATGTTGATCCAGGAGCTGAAGAGGGTTCGCTGGATTTGGTTCTTCCATGTGAAGTGGCCCTTGGGTTGATACTTGTTGTCATCGGAACCGCCATTCGCCTTTTCCGAGCTGGACGACTTGTGTGTTCCACGTTTCCTGATTCCATCGATTCCATTCTGGCTGGGTGAGCTTCCCACGGCTGTCGTTGCCGACTCGCCTTGACTTGTCGGATCGGGCTGGTCACTCTGTTGTGAGTTCGTGTCGTCTCCTATTCTTGCAGGTGATGTCTGGCTGTGGTGCAACCCTTCCTCGGCTTCGTTGATGGCCCTGTCCTCTTGTCTTCCATTCCAAGTACCACTGCGGCGAGGTGTCTTCCAGTCAAAACGTCGAAAAGGGTTGAACTTGGCTGTCGAAGATTCATCGGTTCTTCCATACCTATGGGCCATCGACTTGATCTTCATCAAATTAACTTTATCCATTGTTAGTGGCATTTCCTAAGCAATTTCTGGCTGTGTGGTTGGGAAGAGCAGCGGATCGGCACGACAATTGCTGATGGCGTGACGAATCCGTGCACCGTTCTCCGTCGCGAAAAGAAGTGGCTCAATATGTGCAGTGATGGGAAAGACGCCCAAGTTTCTGCGTTGCGTTTTGAGGTAGGCCAGTGCGCGCGTGGCGACAGTCTCTGGTACACGCAAGGCAGGTCCGCCTCGTGGCAATTCACTGAGTTGCGACGTCGGGTTCGGGAGGTATGCAAGGAAAAGTGCGCAGGGGTTGTGACGACTATGCAGGAGGTTGTTGATGAGTGGGCGCAGATGGAGGATTGTCGGTCGTCGACGATGACTCCATGGGCATGCAAACAGTCGAATGTGATTATGAAACAAGCAAGTGGATTCGGGCAGTGCGGTATTACTACAAGGAACGGATGGCTTGGGAATGAATGACAGTTTGAATGGGCGCGTTGAATAATGAGACGGGATCGGATGAGGTGCAGGCGAGGGAGGATGACTGCAATTGGTGCGAAATGGCTGTGGCTCCCACTTGCTGCACGCTGGTGCGAGATTGAATGGTGAATGCAACGCAATTCAATTGTGGGGGAGTCGTGCGCAGCGCTCTCTGCCGCTGCAGGTGCTCATCATCGTCGTGGCTCAAATCGGGGTCTCGTGGAGTAGCTAGTAGCTAGGGGCACATTGAAGAGCAGCAGCGACGGCGCTACTTGGCGCACTTGGCCCGTTGCAGGATCACGGCGGAGGATTTGCGCAATGGAGTGGGTGATGGTGAAGGGGAAATTGATCGAGAAATTGCTAAGGCGGACGGATCCCTGCTCCTGGCAAATGGCAAGCTGCAGCTGCAAACGGGGAAAGGGGGAAACCAGCTTAGGTACTCACTCTGCCCGGGCTTGTTTGAAGGCATGGCGGACAACAAGTTTGGATACTGCCAAACACCAAACAGTTAGCTGCTCTCCATGTGACGCCATAGACTGCCTGATGCGGTAGTTACCTCTTCGAGTGCCACCTGTATAGTCTGATAGAGTGTTTATCAACGTTTCGAGATCAGCCTCGGTTGCAGACCCGATGCGGTGGAGTCGAAAGCGTCTTGGGGGCCAAAGGGATCTCGCCTGGCACAGGGAAAAGGCTTGGTCGCGTCGATACTCTTGCGCTAAACTCTTGTATGCGCGATCCGGACCGTTGGGTATATCTCTTGGTCTATTGGCCGAGGATGGTCAGAGACTTGGGTATGAAATGAAGCTTTCTTGCGCGCGACGGTTGCTGAATGGCTATGGTGTACGAAACAGCGATGACGGTCTGCCGTACAGCCAGATGCGGTCCTTATAGCCTTCTGGTGTAGTGGCGAGCTGCAAGCGGGTTCCGTTCTCTGCTTTCAGGGACGGGCATAGGCCGCGTGATTTGGAAAACAAAAGGCTATCAAATAAACGGTCTGCCTAGATGGAGAGGCGAAGCAGTGATGCCCGGTTTTGGGGCAATGAGGCGATGCTACACGTAAGTATCTGCCGCGATGGTAATCGATAGTGGTGTATGTCGTTGGAAACCCGAATGCCCGAGTCGCGGAAGATCAGCCGGCAAATCCAGCAACTATACGTCTGGGGAATAGATACAAGACGTCGGAAGCGCGACGTCGAGTGATGATGTTGGAAAGGAAGAGGGAGCGTTGTGGAGAGCGACAGGAAAACAGCATATGACAATCCAGGGGGCTTTGTTGTCCCAGAATGCGCAGACGCCAGACTGGTGCTAATAACGGAACCAACGTGAATCGACTATCGTCATTTCTGACAATGCGCAATGGCACACGGTACTACATGCCAATAGTCCAATACCTGCTGTACATGCCTTATCGTATGGTGGCGCGTTGCCAGGGTGCGTGGACAAAAGTGCCACTGTAGCTCTCCAAACGACACGCCCGAGGCACCGACGCCCAACGTCGATATTGCAGCATAACGAGGGTGAATGGGAAATTTGCACTTTACCAGGATAGCTGACTCGTTTGCATATCACAAATCCGGCCAAACGAAATACGCCAAGAAAGAAAAAGCCACGGTGGGGGGTCCGGGGGGTGCGAAGGTAGCGCAGTTGGGACGAGAGGCCTCCCCGACAGGATCCCTTCCAGTCTCGCCTTGTCGTCTGTGCAGATGATTCAGCAGTTCGGTCGCGTCACAGCGGTAGTGGCCCTGAACTCGGTACCTAAATGCCAAAGCAGTGCATTCAGGTTCTGGCGAGGTATTGAGTGCCACTCGGTCTACATGTACCTACCTACCTTATGATACGCCGAGACCTGCTTCGCAGAGTCGAAATTCGTCTCATCCACCCTGATCTTGTGATTGGCCAGGTTGGCAGGTTCAGTCTCGCCGGTCCGGGGTCCCCAGTACTGAGTCTGCCCGGTATCCAGGACCTTGTTGAGACCCTTTGCCATCATCTCTTTGTCGTTGTTTCAACTTTCAAGGCCCAACGTGTTCTTCATATTTAGATATTTGCATTCCACATCGGTAAGCACTCGACCAACAGCTCCTGTGATACTTGGATCGTCATGCCAAAGCAGACGCGAGGACCGTGCCAACCTTGTACACCTCCCAGAACACAACTGCCGGAACGAGTAAGGGAACACAAAACGGCTTGGAGTATGTATAATGACGCCACAGTCCAGGTATCAAGACCAACTTTTCATTGTGCTCGATTGTATTGTCCTCAACCTAGAATGTCACACCGGTGAGGATTCCGAGGCCCAACGATGCCCAAGACACCAAGATACTGGCACACGTCTTGGGAAGCTTGATCGAACGACCTCTTATCGCCACCGAAGCTGGGCCACTTGGCACTCTTCGGGTTCTTCACTTAGCGGCCTTGGTATCCCACTAGGCAGATTGCGCGAGTTGGGGCTATGATGTCGTCTCGACTCTCGAGACAATCAAATATTCCAGGAGACTTAGGACGACTTACAAAAACAGCGGTGACCACACTCGCGAGCCAAGAACCCTGCTGAATGCCAATTCTGCATTCGCGCACTCCATACACTTTGGTTTCCACTTCGTATCATGCGGTTGCTAGGAGCACAGATTCGAGAGCCTAGTGAAGAGCAGCTTGAGGGATATGTGAATGGTTGGCCATACGACATCTGGAGTCAGGGTCACCAACCGCGCGCTAAATAGCAATATCATCATCCACCAACACCCAACTTCAAGAAGCGCCAGTCTGCCCCAGCGATGAATCTCCTTTACCAACGTTGTGGGTGCTTCAAGTACAATCCCTGTGAATTAACTTGCCTACCTACCTTATGCCTAAAGTAGCGCAAAACAAGATCCGTCTGTAGGTATCATCGCTCAAATTCGAAAATATTACTGCGCTGCCGTCCTAAACTGCTACTTTACCACACGTGTTCAAGCTGTTGTCGCCCCATCGTTCCTATCGCAGCCCCCTTGCGACGTCGAAGCCTCAGGTTCTGGGCACTTTCTGCCTCTTTGGCGAGAAAAAGGAAATTCCACATGCAGTGTCTGGGCCAAATGCAGAACCGTGCCATTCAGAGGTGCACTTCATTCCACTACTTTGTTACCATGACTCTACCCAGCCATTCCATGGTTTCCGGTTTCCGAAAATCCACGTGTCAACCCGGTGATTGGTTGGCCACACTTAGTCCGAGAATCTTGCATCAAGCAATACGTCGATTGCACTAGCGACAATCATCACGACAAAGCAGGACTAATTGGAAGACATCTTAATTACCCCGCCTACCCTGGGGTTCATGTGCGAGATTTCTCCAGCTTGTGAGATCCCATCTGCACTCAAAAGGTCATACGTTGCCGGTCACCAGCTGCTGTGGTCGATATCCGAAGCGAGTAAACGAAACGGGAACGGATGCTACGGATACTTACACATGCTCGACAGATGAAGCGTGGCTGTGTGACAACCCCGGATTGGCTCACCGTACTCTGGCCAACGCGATCCGGCTTACTCACCGCTCTGGACTAATGGGTGAGATGTCCCATTTATCAGACTCAAGATGAGCTTGGATCACATACGCCATGCCAGTAAGAATGACTGGTCTACTCATAACACAGGCTTCAGCTCATGGAGTCGATCATTGCCAATTGACCGCACCTACCGTCTTTAATGGATGATTTGTCCAGGCACGCTACGATTGTATTCTCATCGAGGTTTCAAGACTGGTTGTTTGCTATTATGCCTCAGCCTTGGCCTATAAACAGTGCCTGAGCGGCTTCCGCCCTTGGATGTGCAGTATGTGCCAAGACGTGAAAATAAAAACCACCATTGCTGCTTAGATCCTGACGCCCAATCTTACAGCGTCTCATAGGACTGGGCTAATGTTGCACACTCCCTCGCCTGAAAAACAGCGAGTTTGCTAAACCAGGGTTATTTATTCGGGGACTGGGCGTACCGAGTACGTCGTTGCCGCCTGCACTAAGGATACCCGGAGGTAACCCAAGACTTGGGATGCTAGCATCCGGCACAGCACTCGCCTCTGAGGGTTGAAACGAGGGCGTCTCGATTCCTTTCTCAAGTGTCTCCCTGTAAAACAGTTCAAGGGCATTCTTATCGGTGCAGAATGCCATCAGTTCGTCTTTGAGTTGCTCGGGCTCTGGAAAAGCATGTGCTGATGTGAACCCTGATCTGGCAGCAGGCATGTTGCGGGCAGGAGACGGTGACGCGTCCAGGGGTAAGCCTCTGGAGCTTGAAGGTGCAAAAAGGACCGGTCGCGTCAAGGGAGATGCAACCGGTGCGGGTTCAACAGCACCGTGATTCGCATATACATGACTGCTGCTTAGTAGTCTGCTCACTCGCTCGTTGGGTGCTGGTTCAGTGCGCATTGGTGCATGATTTTGCTGTGCCACGACTCGGTTGGTGTAGATCCGATTAGCGACGAGAAGGAAGTCGCCCTCATCTGTGATTTGTACCATCGTAGCCCCCGAGCGGTGTATATATTGTGAGTATCTGAAGTCTGGCTTTCCCCATGAATAGCTTACATCTACGTTAGTCGGAAAATTATTGGCGGCTTCATAATCGAGCACGTAGTCAAACTTTTTGAGGATTGCAATATGATAGAAATACTTGGCTGGCTGTGGCTGCGGGCTGAATGAGTCTGGATCGTAGTATGTCGACGGTCGTTGTGTCGGCGGCGGAAGCCCAAGTTTGAATCGAAACGGTCGTCTAAAAGGATTTATCTCATTAATCCTGCAAGCTTCGGTGATTGGTACTTCAACTAGACGAAGACCATGTGTGCTGGCAATAGCGCCCCAGTTCTTCAACGCATCCTCGATGAGCTTGGCAGTCACATTCATCCATTCGAGGCGGATATGAAAACAGTTGTCCGGGTTATGGAGTCGGTCGTAATGCAGGTTAATCCTTTCCGGACGGAAGGATTTCTTGCGGTGGTCGGCATCGTATTTCATCACCTTGCTTAAGACAACCTTCGGTCGCTTACCTAGAGCCGAGTTTGGAGCTCCTATAGTCGGCGTTGTAGCACCCGATGCCTGAGACCCTTCATCATTTGTCGAGGTCGGCCTTGGAATATTGGGCTGGAAAGTTCTTGGGGAACTCGTTGCCGCGCTATCCGGAGCGGGAGTTGAAGGCACCGACATATCTCTGTCCCTTTTCCTATTGAACCAACTCGGAGGATGGAGTTTTGCGTACTCACTGACAACCTGGTAAAAGTACTGTCCGTCACGAAAGTTATGCCGCTTCTCAACATGGACAAATATCCCACGTTCGCGGTCTTTCTTCGAACCTTTGATATCCTTATCTTTTGATCTGTCTTCATCGTACACCATCAAGGTATTACCTAGCTCGACTGCTTCTTCTCGACTCTCCAAATCTTCAAAATTGTCGAGCAACCAGGTTGTCATGTCCGATCCAATGAAACAGTGATAGTGAAGTTGGAAATGCCACCGTCGTGTCTGCATGCGAATACCGCCAGCTGCAATGGGCTGTTGGATAGCTTCAGCTAAAGCAGCAACATTGAAGTTTGATTTGGAAAAGCGTTCTTTGCTCGATACGAGGCCCTTCCGAGGAGCACTTTCGACATTTTCAAACAACGGTAAGGTTTCCATCTCTGCAGCTATAACGACAGAAGCATCATCCGTCTTGTATATAATATCAAGCGGATTTGGGTCTCGTGATCTTGCTCCGGCACTTTGAAAATGGCGCTCCGATGACGACAGATAACGGTAACGTTGCCACATCTGAGCCAGCTTTTTGATTCCCTCGAGTCTAACTTCTTCGACATCATCCTCGTTCTTGACCTGGAGTTTAGATGAAGTTCTAGGATACATTGGTATCAAGACAAAGCGAGCTCGCCAGTACCTCAGATTATCTGTCATATCATCTGTATGGCCAGCCAGATAGGAGTCAATATAATTCCAATTTCTTTCGGCTCTGGCAGCCATGATGTCGATATTGATACTTTCGTAGCTTTGATCAGAAATGGTACGTATAGCTGGCTTATAGGAAGTCGGTGAATTGCCTGAATCCGGAAGAGACTCAGTGGGCTTTCGTACAAAAATATTCACTTCAACTTCGGTGCCATTAACACAAGATAGTTGATGAATAGTGTTGCCAATTCCCATGAAAATGCTAGTTCCGTCGCTCACGGTCTTGTCAATGGAGAAAATATCGGCAATGCGTATAGCTTTCTGATCGAACGCCTTTGCCACAGACGGACCGATGATAAGTTGGAAGCCATGCGCAAAACGCGTTCCAACAAGCTCCCGTAGAAACTCTGCACGAGAACGTGGCTCCTCGGCCATGTCATCATCGAGTTCTTGGGAAATGCTGTAAGGCTGTCTTTGATACTCTGAATTGAACTGCGATTTACTCGGGAAATACTCTGTTGTGAGAGGAACAGCAGCTGGCCAAGACAAAGATTTCCACTTCATTACTCTCATCTCGGATGGCACAGGGAACACGTGTTGCCAACGGCTGAAGAGAACTGAGTTGTCAACCCTACTTACATCAGGGTTAGAAGGATTCAAGACGACCAACCAAGGTGCCATTGCAGTGGTGGGTGAAAGTGTAGACGGCAGTTCTGGCACGCCCCCTGCTCGTAGTTTCGAGTTGTATAGTTTCTTTTGGTCCTCTTCCCGGAGTACGTTCGAATATTTGAGGTCCATATCGTCCATACGAGCACTTCTCGCCACAGGTGTCGCCAAGATTGGTCCGGACTTAAGTGTACTTATGGAAACCGTACTGGAGGGCATTCGCTTGATCTGAATCGGTCGGGCTGGGGTACTAGGTCCGCCACGCACCGTCTGCTCAGCTGAGTTCATTCTCCGGCTCTCCAACATGGGGGAAGATGGTGTGGCTGTGACTGGCCTTGTATACGCTGCTTGAGAGGCTGTCTGCATTGATGTGATTGGTGTCAGCTTCGTTGACGATGGCACTTTGACAATACCTGCCCCGGTGGGTTGCATAGCGTTCACATGCTCGGTCCTCAACTCAGCGGTGGCCGCTTTCGGAGCCGCGATACCGAATCCTCGATCGCCGAGGCTGATATGGCGCATGAACTTTGGCAGTTTAGCCGTATTGTTTCTGACTTGTTGGGTAGACGCAGTTGAGTCTCTACGTGACCCGGACACGTCAGGCGATCTCTGATCATCAATTGTTGTAGTCGAAGTCACACTGGAGGAGAGCGCAGTCGCTGGTCCTGAAGTGCGCTTATCCGCGATGAATGTGCCAAACATGGCGGTATCTTCAAGCGAATGTTTCTTGGTACTCTCATCGCTATCGCGATAGGGAATGGGCATCAATGGTAAGCGTCTACTGGGAAGCCGAGCTCTGGCTTCGTCAAACTGCTGTAACTGTTTCCACGTCGAAGTCTCGCCAGGTTTTGTAATCCTATCCGGTATGAACTTTTGAAACCCATAGACCGGCTCGAACAGAGCTTCTGGTGCCTTTCGACCTCGAGAAGATGTTTCTTTGCCTTGCTTATTCACGGTTTTCGGGAAGGCTGGGTCGAAGTGTAGATGAGGTGTCTCGATCTCATTGGTTTCGAGGATGCTTCTCATCTGAAGGTCATAGAGTCTACACCTAATTGCAAATTCATCCCGAGAATCAGACTTCAACGAATCGTTGATCGCAGAGAGGGTGGCACCATGAAAAGCCAGAGCTTCATCGGACTTCCCAGTCCAATAGGAAACGTGTAGCCACTGAGGTAGAGCAAAAGCCCATTCGTCGGCATGAGTTCTCGGGCCGACAGTGTCGCTCCGGCTAGATGAATCGGCGGCCTTGATGGGTGACATAGGTTCTGAGAGGGTGGAATAGCTTCCTCCCAATGGTGTGGTTTGTTTGGGAGTGTTATCACGACTCCGCACTGTTCGTGGTTGTGCGCGATGATTTGCACCTACAAAATGAGGATTGCGATATCTGAACAAGGGGACGGAATGAAGTGGTAGATTAGGGATACAGATGAGATCGACGCCAATACCATTCCCAACAAGAGCTTCCGTGGTGCGTCTCAAAGATTCGTACTCGACTTCGAAGACACCAGGTCCAGGGCTTATCAGCACGATGGATATGCCGGTACGTCGCAAGTCTCGGTCGATATAATCGGAAGCGTACATGGATGACGCGAGATTGATAGCTTCAAGGAAATTTCCATACATTGCTGGAGATGGCTCTGCCTTGATTTTGGAAACAGAACTGCCCTTTGTGCTTGGGTCTTCGGGTATTTCCATGACGTTACTCATGGCTTCCCGGTGATAGGTATTGATGTCGCGGCGGAACACATTGAATTCTTTCTTTAGTTGATCTAGTATTCTGGTCCATTCTCCGCTCGAAATATCACTCACTACGACGCGGTAGAAATCTTTGTATGGCCGCTTGTTTCCCGAAGTCTGGAAGCCAGTGTAATAATCATGATGTAGCGTCGTGTTAGCCAGGTCTGTAGTCAGCCCAGCATCGTACTCGACGCGGGCGAAGAGAACTATGCTGACCAAGTGTTTCACCTGGAGCGATGCCCATTTTTTGAACAGCGCTGGCAAGAAACCATTCACCACCTTGTAGAACATGATCTCCCCGGACCCATCGGCATCGAACTCCCACATTTCACGGGCCATCTGAAGGAAAAGCATGTACCTTGCCGACTCACTCCGGAAGATGGGCCGAGTCTGGCGACCGAAGAAAGCGGAATGAGCCCTACGGCCCTGGACGAAGACGGTACTGACGGTAGCCTTGATGGTTCCTAGAAAGTAGACGACCTGGCCCTTGTAGACCATCTTGTCAGCCAGGTCGGACACAGCAAACCTCCACATATCGGAGCGTGACAGGTACATATCCTTGAAGGACAACTCGACGTGGGAGGCCTCAATGGAAGGCGACAGCTCGTCTACTTGGGCCAGCACGACTTGGGTGCCCTTTCGCATGTTGAAGGCATCGCCAACATGCTTGGCGACGTAGACTTCTACGTTGGGATGGCGGCTCTTGAGCTCCTTGGGCATGTCCTTGGCGACAAAGACATAGGTGCGGGCGGCGTCGTCAGATTTGTTGGGGGTGATGGACATCAGGGTGCCGGGCTGGATGAGGCCAGCGCCGACAATGTCGAGGTTCAAGAGCACATCGTCACGGTTCAAGGACTCGTTAATGGTGACGGTGCAGAGGCGGTCAGCGACTCGCTGCGGGGACTGAACGTTGCGGATGGTGGAGTTGCTCGCGAGAGAGGCGGTATCTGGAGACTGCGAGTGCTCGATCAGCTTGTCGGAGCTCGATCTGCTGAACTGGCGTAGATGGGAGGTCCAATGCGATGACCGGCGCGTAACCGAGGGCGACGTGTGCGGCATTGCGAGACATGGCAGAGACGCCCAGTTGCGGTAGCTAAGGTAGCTGGCAAGCTGGCTGAGCCATGTTTCGTTAATCTGGCCGGATCCTCAACCAGCACTCCTACGTGCCATTCCGTGCAGCAGCGTTAAGTGGGCGAGACAGAGGGTATCGCTTTACTTTACCTGTTCTCGCGCGACTCGGCTGATGCCCCTCGCGATGATAGCTCGACAGGAAAGGTTGGGAGTCAGGTATACAGGGTAGGAGCGTTGGAGGCAAAACACCTACGGAAATGTAACCTAGCAAAACCGACTTTCTGATGTCTGGAGTATACCAGCACCTAACTTCTCCATATACACACATCACCTCTGCAAAGCGATCATTTTGCACAATGTTGCCTACGACTCAATAGTAACAAGAACAATCAATGAATTGACCACCAGGTACGGAACCAGTCTGCATTTCCCCTAGTGTAAAACCAGGTCGTCAAATGGACAACCCCGATCGACCGACTCGCGCTTGGTCTTCTCCATCACCACCCTGCGAGTCAGACTCATCAGCCGGTCAGCCAAGGCCTCGTCTTGAGCTAGATCGCTGCCAGCCTCTGGCACGGCCGGTGGACATATATACTGCCCAGACTCCTTTGTTACTGTTGCTGCATACATGGTCGGCACAGCACCCTGAAACTGATCTTTCTTGAACGGTTCCGCGCCCAGCGCCATGCCGTAGCCCGCCACTGGATACGGCTCGAGAATGTCCTTCTTGCTCTGTTTCGTACTGACAAAGCCAGGATGCGTGGCATTCATCAACACGTTCGGATGTCCTGCCATTGTCACATTCCTAGCGAAGTATCTCGCGTATAAAATGGCTGCAAGCTTGCTTCGCCCGTACTGTCCCATGGGCCCACGATCTTGGTTCAGCTCGTCCAGGCTCTCGAACCTGGTGTCACTGGGTGCAGACTGATGCGCGTTGCTCGCTTGGTTGGAGATGCGTACAGTGGTGCCTTTCTCTTCTGCCGTCCTCTTCATCAAAGGAAGAAGGTGAGAAGTCAAGACCACGTGGCCCATGTGGTTCAATGCCATATGTCGGTCGACGCCGTAATCAGTGAGTTCGTACGTCATGATACCCCGACCCGCGTTATCTGGTGTATAAGACCACATTAGTCCGTTTCCCCCTTATTCGGTATAGTGTGAAAGAGTGTTTGTCGGGTTTGGACATGTCCGGCCGTCGTTGTGTCTTCGCTTGTAGTCGGAACGAATATACTCACTATAGACATATTAGCAACAGATGCTCCCAGAAAGGGACGAGAGAATGGAAGGAGATATTTTCCACATGCCTGATGAGAATGTCAAGTCTATCGGCATCCTTCTTGATCTCTTCAGCCACATCCTTTGTCCTCTTCCAGTCTGTTAAGTCACATTGATACCATCTCGTCTTGTCTGCTGCACTCTTGCCCAAGTCGTCTGCAATCGCTCCTTTCCCATTCTTCCAAACTTCTTCGGAAAGGGATATAACATAAACCCTAGAAATATTGTGTTTCAGCAACGTGTGGGTACATGCATAGCCGATACCTTCACTCCCGCCTGTGACAACTGCCACCTTGTTACTCAGGTCCGGCACGTCGTCCAAACTGAACTGGTGCGTGGAGAGTTTGGACGCCGGCCCGCCAAGATTCTCGCCGATCGCATTCTGTAGAGTGTCAATCTAAGAGTCACATTCGTTGTTCCGCTCGGTCTGGCATGTTCACCCTGATCGTATCCATCGTCGAATAGCTGGGCAACGCTGTAGCTGCGTACAAGTCAGGGGGGCGCAGGAAAGTGTACTGAGGCCTGACAAAATGGGAAAATGTGTTCAACCTGCTAGTATAGCTGATTGAACGGACCGAAAAGCAGCTGCACACGTTTTTGGGGGCAAATGCAGGCATGTTGTCTTTGAAGCCATGGAATCAATTATATAACACCGTAATTGTGTCTGTTATAAATATTGCTGCTGGGAGGCAAGCTTTGGACTTCGTTGCGGTCATAGACTCGTTGTGTTTGGGGCCTAGGGTCTCGTAGTGACGCGATGACTCCATGGACCTCAACTAACTGACTTACTCGTTGCAATGCGGAATGAGACATGTATGGTTTCCGTTCTAAGTTCACATCGTGTGCGGCACATGGTTAATGGGATGCTGGCTGTCTCTGTCGTCTTTGCATTGCCACGTTCACCAACCACCATGTGTTCATCTGTCGTAGCATGCGAGCCGGCATTCTACCAGTCCATAAAAACACAATTAGCACTGGTAGATAGGCCGCCGGGGAAACAATCGGTGATGCAGGATTCATTCACGACAAGGAAACGTAGTGGGAGATATGGAAGACGTGTGTTCGACACGATCGTAAAACAGCAATTGACTCGGCACACGTTGACAGCAGTTGGCACAACATAGGATGGTAGATGCAATGGTAGATGCAATGGCAGGGTCAGATCCAGATCTGCGTATATTCAGCCACCCGCGCGACCCCCCAGTGATGAAGCGCGGATGGCACTCGTCAGATCGTAACACGGCACAGCTCACAATCATTTAGGCACGAAATCTTCATTGTCCATCGAACGAGGGGAATACTGCTTAATGCTCGGGCGGGCTTTATTCAATTCAGGACGACGTCAGCAGTCCGGTAATCAGCTCTATCTGTCTGGCGCATCAGTGCGTGGACGGCACCAGCCAGCAGGCAGCGGCACCAGCATCGTAATGGTGAACAGCAATCCATGATAAATGTACATCTTCTAATGAGACTGACTGTCTGGCCATACGGAAAGCGACATGAACATCAGCACCAGCTTGCATCTGCTAGTGTCTATCGCCAGTACGTCTTTCACCTGCATACCCGCGACTGACAGCCCGTCTGCTTCTGTGGTGATACATCGCCTATCGTCATCGGGACCGGGATTGCTCAAATCTTAATGGACGTTTGAATCCATCTAGGTACGGTTAACTGCAGGTAGGACAGCAACGAGAACGCACAGAGATTCAGTCAGTTCCGATCCGATTTGGCTTACGACTCACGGCGAGGGACAGATGTCGTGCCGTTTCGCACGAGAATACATCACCTCACTCACTCACGCCTTGCCCTTCCACAACGCCTTTGCAACCAACAACCGCCTACATTCAATATTACCCAGCCACGAAGCATCCTTATGGTCTTGCCGGCCCTCCGAATCCAACGTCATCGGAGCCGTCTCGGGCACTAGCCATCCATCATGACCGCCTTCAGGCTTTCTTCCAAGCAGAAGCTGATTGCTATCATCTCCATCTCCTTCACTTTCTTCATTGCCGAGATTGCAGGTAAGCTCTAGTGCATTTCGTGGTCACTATCGCCTTGCTGACCTTTGTCGTCAAAGTTGCATTCTGGACCAAGTCTTTGGCTCTGCTGGCAGACGCTTTCCACTATGTGCGTCTTTCACCAGCCCGAGCCTCAAATTTGACGCTCGAGAACTGACATATCGTCAGCTTAACGATCTCGTCGGCTTTGTCATCGCACTTGCCGCCATCATCGTAGGAATCGTCACTCCCTTATATTCGTCAGTTCGACTTTAAACTGACTTGCTTCTTTAGGTCTCGGAGCGAGCAAATTCGCCGCAAAACTTCTCCTTCGGTTGGGCTCGCGCACAACTTCTCGGCGCTTTCTTCAATGGGGTTTTCCTCCTCGCACTCGGCTTATCCATATTGATTCAGTCTATTGAGAGGTTCATTGAGACACAGAGTGAGTAGTTGACTCTCTCTTGGATGAGATTTTGGATTTTCACTCTAGACATTCGACCGACCTAGCAATCCAATTCTAACGGCATCTCGATACTAGATGTGGAGAGCCCTATGCTGGTGCTCATAATTGGGTCTGTGGTAAGCATATTGACTGAGAGGACATAAAGGAAGAAGAAACAATGACTAATTCTGTGGATTCTCGATACAACAGGGCCTTGGCCTCAACATCCTCAGTGCAATTGTGCTGGTAAGTGGCGTCAGCCGAACCCCATCGGAGTGAGTTGAAAGCTAACACTACATTAGTACGTTATGTGTTCTGCCTTCTGACGTATTTCAAACGAGAGATATGATCATGGCCATATACTGGAGGGAACAAGCAGCGGCAGAAAACTGACAGGCTTACTCTAGGGGTCATGATCATGGAGGACATGACCATGACCATGGTCACGGCCACGGATCGCAAGTAGCCAATGAAGAGAGTGCAACCCACGTTGATGTCGAGGCTGCTACACCAATCGCGAACAGCTCCAGTGATGATATTGTTCTCACCGTAGGTGCACCCAAAGTTTTCTGCCTACACTTTGTGGGTTCCTTAGCCTGATAATATCCTTAGCCTATAAGAGCACACTCGGAGCACCGACACACGATCGTCAAACTACAAGCTCCCGGCCGCGATCTTGGTATCAAGGGCGTGCTTATCCATGTCATTGGCGACGCACTGAATAATCTTGCCGTCATAGTTGCTGCGCTTATTATCTGGCTGACGCATTCTCCGGCGCGGTACTATGCAGATCCCATTGTTTCGGTAGCCATCTCCATTATGATTCTACTGTCGTCTATACCGTTGGTGAAGAACAGTGGGAAGATCTTGATGCAGACCGCGCCTCTTGGGGTTGACGTGGAGGATGTGAGACATGATTTAGAGAAGGTGTGCCCGACTTGTGTTTTATTGTCATAGGTCGTAACTCTTCTGTATATGCTACTGACGCTCGCGCCTACAGATCCCAGGTATCGAATCAGTCCACGAACTGCACATCTGGCGCCTCGACCAGAAGAAGTCCATCGCATCAGCACACGTTGTCGTCTCAAATAAAGATATGACAGAGTTCATGGAACAGGCCAGGACTGTTCAAGAATGCCTCCATGCGTATGGTATTCATTCAGCTACCCTACAGCCTGAGCTGGCTAGCGCTCGTCAATCTATGTCGGAGATTAATAGCCCGAATGGAAGTACAGCTGTTGCAACTGAAACGGAGGCAAGTAGTGCCAATGGATCCGCCAACATGCGCGTTGCGGCAGTTGCGCCACTTAGAAGGCGACGCACTGATGCATCAGCTTGCCGGATCGCTTGCGGAAACTTGTGCGAGAATCTCACGTGCTGCGATACGTCGGGTAGTTTGCGAATGTGAATGTTTCTGATGATGGCGTGGGCAACTGATACAGAGGTCGTTAGAGAATACATCAAGTCTCACTCTTATCAATGAGATGGTCTATTACAATAAAATAAAATGAAAGCCTCACGTGAGATCGGTTTTACTTTGACACCTCTTTGCATGGCAGCCATCTAGTAACAGATAGTTATAAAGTTCTATGGTATAAGCCAATATACTACCTAGTAGGTTACTACCCAAGTCTGCCCGCCTCACGTATCATTTACCCCAGCTTTTCCCTAGCAGCCAGCATGCAAATAAAGTGCACAATAACCGGCGAAGGCTTGTGCCCAATCTTCCCCTCGACCAGACTTAGCAATTGCCGTGCAGTAAGGTGCGGGGACTCCCGATGCTGTGAGTATATATACCGCATCTGTTCTCGGTCTTCGTTAGTACATGACACCGTTGTAGGAGTTGGGCCACACCTTGAAACTGGGGATGGTGATAGTGGCATGATGGTGCGTTGATAACGTGACTTGAGAGTGTTCTGCTCGTGAGGTGAGTAGGTGGGAAGACAATTTCGTTTCCCTTTTTCGATTCCTTTCCTGTATTTTGGTCATATTAACATTGCGGGGAGTGCATACATATATACAATGCTGTATATCTCTCCATGTGGACTGTGAGGGCCGCTTTGTCTTTAGAAACAATGCTATGAACAATTTGGCACAAGCGTATTATTACTACTCTTTGTCATAGAGGAGGCGAGCTGTAGGTCATTATCGGTCTTGAAAGGTAGTCTTTACAGGGCACTTTGCACTTCTGAGGCTCAACGTGAGCTGTCTTTTGAACAATGAACTGAAACAAGCATACAGTCCGAGCTCTGCAACAGAGACGACGGCAATTTTATATGTAGCAATAAAGCTAGTATGGCAATCGAATGGTATACGACTCAATTCTATTTATGAAAGAAACATTGTTGATTGTCTGTGCCTAAATTCATTTGCCATCCTTACGAACCAAACTGCCCCTATTTCCTCTTGAACTTCTTGTCACACTTTTTGCATCTGAGATGTGTCTTTCCCATCTGCGTACCGTAGCAAGTCTTGGACTATTAGTCATAACAACTTGTTGCACGGCTACTTTGAACTTCATAAGTCACTGTAAGGTGGCAATACTGAGTAAACTTCTTTTGCAATTACCACCCGTTTTTAAAGCTAGAACCGTTCCGGACGTTTGTGGGATTTCCATTCTTGCTCACTTTGCCTTGTTGCCCTTGTCTTCCCCATTTCCCAGTCTTACACATATAGTTACAAGGGTCTAAAAACACGCCAAGTCCCGTGCTCACCATTCACCAGCTTCGTAGTCCATGTCTCCGTGATCATGGTGGCGATGGTCAATCTCTATCTCACCATCCTCAAGTTCGCCATTCTCGACGTCGTTCACCTCGCCTTTCTCCTTGATTATATTTTCGTCCGTGAGAGTACTAGTCATCTGGACGTCCTCGTCAGTAACCTTCACCGATCCCAGTGGCGCCTTGGACCACCCAAGTTCGAGTTTCTCCTTGATGCCGGGTATCGAGTTCTGACCGGAGACACCGAACCAGAACTTCTCCGCTGTTTTGCGGTCATGGAACGTGACATGTGTGGTTGCTTCTGCAGCATCAATTCCTTTGAAGTCCCCAATAGTCTGGAAATTATTAGCATGGTACAGATTTAAAGGGCAGAGCAAACATACAAAAAGGTATTGCCTGAGAGACTCGTCGTTCTCCGGCAGCGTGAAATCAACACCGGTCAAGGCAATGGTTTTCGGTCGCAGGTCTAGCGAATATGCCGCATAAGCAGCATGTATGCTTCCAACACCGCCTCCTCTTCCGCGATATCCATACCAACCTCTAGCTGCTCTCGGCGGGTACGAACCTCGGCCACGATAGACTCTGCCTCGGCCACGACCCCTCGAAAACCATGGCAGAATATCTTCATGGGCAATGTCAGGGTCAAGCCCAAGGGAGGTTGCTTCTTGCTCGAGTGCTGCTAACTGGGCACGCAGGTCCTCAGTGTGTGCACTGGGGTGTCCATTCGTAGATTCGGTTTTAATCTCGGTCAGTGACGATGAGCAGTCTTGTCCATTTGCGCGTTGTCTAGCACGGAGCTCCTGTTTAGCCTTCTCCTTTCGATCTTCGACCTCCTTCTGAAGCTCTTCTAGTTCATGTTTCTGACGCTCGTATTCTTGCCTCTTCTTCAATTTTTCCTCATGCGTCTTCTGAGCTTCAGCCTGTTTGCGACTGAATTCCTCCATGTCGATTTCGGGCTCAGTCGCGGTGGACGTCTGCGGCTGGGCAGACACATGAAAACCAGCATTGCCAGGATTTCCGTTCGCTAAAGGCCCCTCGCTTGCTTCATCCTTATACCAAAAGACTCTGACGAAGCGATTGTCGAAGATCACCTTTGGTGAGCTATAAGCTGCATTTGCTGCCTCCCAGAACTCAAAGTCTATAGTTGCCGTGCGGTCTTGATATTGTAATGAAACTTGCTTTATGTTGCCAAATTGTGCAAAATAAGTGCGGATAGCATCCTCATTGTAATTCTCACTTGGGATTTTCTGAACAACAATTTTCGTGTTGGTTCTGTCATACATGGGGCCGTTTTGGGCAAACGCCGCGCGGCCACCTCTGGCTCGTCTGGATTTCTTAGATTCATGACGATTCATTGATGGCAGCACAGGTGAAGCAGATACGTCCAGAGGCATAGGAGGCAGTGCCAAAGACGCGTTGTTGGGGTCATATTCTAAGGGTTGTGTCAGCTCAATGCCACAACCAAGGCCATTGTGGTGAAGCGGCGGGGAACCAACCATCGCCAGTTGCAGATCCGTTCCGAGGATTGTATAAAGGCTCATTTATGTGCTGATATCTGCAGTCATTACCCCTCGCGCAGAATCCTTTGTTATCGTAGTCCCTGCATCGTTGTTTTCTCTTACGTGGTGGAGCAATGGTCGTTCCTGAATAGACAGGCTGTGGCAGGCCGGCAGCTTGCGGGAGCAACGCCTGGAGTTGCCGGATATTCTCCTGAATTGTGCTGATATCGATTCCATAGGGCGCAAAGGGCGCAGAAGGTCCGAAAGCAGCTTGTGGTGCAGGCGCAGAAAAAGGAGGCGGCCCCCAGTTGTTATATGGGATGTACGGCTCATCTGGCCTCGAACCCCGCGGCCCGAAGCCTCCCCCACGGCGCGGTTGCTTCACAGGGGCATTGTAGGGTGTTCGGTTGTCGAGGATGATCTCAACATCATCATCCGCACGTTCCATGTAGGAACGCTTGCGTGAGGAGCCGTGGGAGTAGGCGGCAGGGCCAGTAGAGGCGGCATAAGAGGGTGGCTGGAAGTTGTTGTGTGACGGTGGTGGCGGAAGCACTTCTGGTCGAGAAGGTAGGCGTGAGAAAGTGGGAGACTGAACGGAGGAAGGCGGAGGAGGAGCGCCTGGCATATATGATCGGTATTTGACTACCTGTAGGACTTGGTCGGTAAAGGCCGGGGCATCTGCAACAATGAGGTAAGTACTCGAAGACGATATCATCTGTGGCAAGGACAGCAGCATTACCGGCACCGAGAAAGTCCCTGATCTCATCGTTGAACAGTCGACGGATAGTTTCAGTGTCGCCATCGTGCCGCAACAACGCCAACACATAGTCGGCGAGAACATCGGCGTCGGCGTCGGAGCTGCATGCACGTTGTTAGCTATGTAAGCTTGTGCAAGACAATAAGGGAGGCCACAAACTTGTTGGCAAGACGTGTGACGATCCAAGCCTTGAGGAGAGGCGCATCGCTCTCTGGGAACAACATGATGCTCTATATGCACAACATGTACTCTCTGGGGGAAACGTGAGCATAGAGTTGCAGCTCACAGCCTGTTGGACAAGTGGACGCGAGGCAGAGGAGTTGTGACAGAGGCTGCAATTAGCTTCGTATGTCGCCTATCAAGGCGGCGCAAGGAATGGAAGGTGATGCGACTGTGGTGTCGCCGGCATGTAGAAGAGCCCTGGCAGTTTAGTGCATCGGATCGTGACCTGGAGGCTGAGGATGGCGTACCTAAGGTACCTTAAGCTAAGGGAGCTACGTCTAGGTAGGTAGCGGGCTGCGTTGCTGCTCCGCGGCTGGCAACTCTATTTTGGCCCTGCAGCAGCAACCTGGGAGAAGTGCCTATTTTTGCTGCAAAGTGGGTCCCGTCGCCTCCAGTCTCTCTTCTCTCAGGTACACTTAGGTACCTACATGTGCCTACCTACATGTACCTTACATGTGCTCACACTCAGTGACTTACAGGTCTGCAGGATGGTAGTTCAAACTTGCCACCACTAAAGCCCTTTCGAGAAGTGTTCGTTGATCCGTACTTTACCACCTAAACTCTACCCAGATATACATACAAGGAGCTACAGCAGCGTTCTCTTAAGCTTCTGTACCTAGCGTAGTCCAAAAAACAAGGGCCTACGATCATGTATATCTAGGTTAATTAAAGTGGTGAAATACATGCTAACTCACCTCGGCTTAGAGGTGGCAAATTTGAACTACCATCCTGCAGACCTGTAGCGAATGTATGTACTGCGGGGGCGGGGTTCCTGTCATGCCAACTTTGAAGTTATGTACTACGAGCAACGCAAAGCTCTAGTCATTGAAGCATTGCTTGCGGAACCTCTTGGTTCAAGCTATAAGTGGAAGACATCAGAATTGTTAGGTCGTCTCATCTGAGAGATAACAAGGGGCAAGCTGCTAGATGTCGACTAGAGATCCAGAAAGTACTTGGATGTATGGTAGTACGGATTACAGACAGCACCATGAGAAGAGTTTCCACAACTTTGGCTCACAAAGTTCTGCCACGACCTGGTGGAAATCAACTGGTTTTGCCTCCAGTACATGTATTGAAACCACATGTACCTGTGCCTAGAACGTCTCGACAAGCTGTCTTCTTGCAAAAAACCACAGCAACAGAGTTTACTGAACTTGGAGAGGGAGGATAAGCTCTGTCGTAGGCATTTCATTCTCTCTCGTTCAAACTAAGAGTGCCCGTTGTTTGTATATCTTCAATATCCACACGTACGTCCAACCTCCATTGGCGCCAAAGGCACATACAACCACCACTCGACAGAGTGTTAACGCTCTCTTGCCACGATGGCTTTCACAATGCACTCTCACTCGGGGCAATTTTGCCCTGGGCATGCGAAGGACAACCTGGAAGACATTATCAAACACGCCATTGGGCTTGGCTACACCACCATGGGCTTGACCGAACACATGCCGCGCACAGGACTGGATGACCTGTACCCCGAGGAGGTATCTTCATTCTCCTTCACTGTCTTTATACTCTTACTGAGAATTCAATTAGCTCGATGACCCAGAAGGCTCCCTCGCCCAACTGGCTCCACGACACGCAGCATACCTCCGAGAAGCACAACGTCTACAGAGTCTTTACGCCCCTCAAATCTCGCTTCTCATCGGGTTTGAGGGTGAGTGGCTCCGTCCCAGCTACCGCCATCTGGTCACAGAGCTGGCTTCTCATCCAGCAATTGATTATTTCATCGGCAGTCTGCATCACGTAAACGGCGTGCCCATCGACTATGACAAAGAATACTACGCACGCGCCATGGCGTCTGTCGATGCTTCACCCGACGTCCTTACGAATGGCACCACCGTCACGGACTCTCCTGAGGCTGGAGATGAGGCGCGGAAGATAGAGGACGGAGAGCAGAGCATGTACGAACGGTACTACGATCAACAATACGAGATGCTCACTGCGCTGCGCCCGCGAGTCGTCGGCCATTTTGACCTAATCCGGCTCTTGAGCGTGGATCCTGGCCGTGATGTCCGCCACTGGCCCGGTGTCTGGGAACGCATCGAGCGGAATCTAGCATTCGTTGCATCGTATGGCGGTTGGTTGGAGTGTAACAGTAGTGCGCTGCGCAAAGGGCTCGCTGAACCTTACCCGTGTCGAGTCATTGCTGAGGTACTGTCTCTCTTCGTTTCTCATTTTCCGAAATGTGATGTGAAACTAACCTTTTGAATCCACTTGATAGAAATGGATATCTCTTGGCGGTAGGTTCACATTATCTGATGACAGCCACGGTATCGTGCAAGTCGGCACCAACTATAGCCGCGCCCTCGACTTTCTCGCCTCACTCAACGTCACAACTCTGTGGACTTTTGAGAAAAAATTGAGACCTCAGGTCACGGAAGAAGAGAAGGCACAGGTGCCTGGACTGGTAGATGTTCCGGTTGCCCTAGACAGCATTCAGTCCGTAGTTCGTAAGTGGTCGTGATGGAAGGCTTCAATCTCATAAGAACACATCAGCGGCATCTTAGTCGCCAAGCGTTTAGACACATAGAAAATGGGCTAGAGAGCTGTACAATTGATAGATAGGCACATGCATAAACTATATATCGACTGATCTGTGGGAATGACGAACAAATTCAATATAGCATTTGGTGTCGAAGTATTAGGATAGCCGTGGCTCTGTGGATTTGGCATGTATTACTACGGGAACGGCTTACTTGCAAGTTGATTAATTCGAGACACCCTAATTATCTCGATATGCCCATCTATTTGGGCGGGACTGGTGTCCAAAGTAATCGAGAAAATCCATGCTACCTTCTCGAACTCCGTTCTATGAAGAGTACACAAGGTGAGAACATTAAACGACAGGTCATGATTTGCATCGTACAGTTCATGCGAGGCACATCCGCTCGTGACTCAAACCTTACCAGGATAAAGCAAGTGATCTCGGTGATAGGCAAGCTCGACCTGCCTTGGGGGAAATAGCACCGAAGCAACGCTAAATCATCAATCATGAAGCAAACAATGCTCAAGGGGTATCTTGGGGTTACACATGACAAACGCATTCTATGGTTCAGCCCCTTCATGAGGACATGGCAACAAACAAGGATGGAAAGGGAAAACCACATCGTGCTGTACGGTATGGCGTAACATCGACGTGAAGATCGACATTGGCGTGAACATGCCGTTGTCGTCCATAAAGTCAGAAGTCGACGGATCTCGCCACTAAGCTTCACCTAATTCAACATTCCCGAGCCATGAACGCACCGCTCCGCGCAAGGCGCTCTCCTTCTCCCGATTTGTACAGTAGGTAACGTTTTGGGTCTGGTTTTGACCCTCTTTCTCGCGCTGGTCTGCTACATCCTGAACGATACCACCGAGCGCAGATAAAACCACCGTCCTGCACTCAAGACGGGACACCTCTGGGAGATCCAACCGAGTCTCGGCTGAGATCCCCTCTGGCTCAGAGGCTTCACTACCGCTCCGGTCCCGGCGCTTACTAACAGATCGCGAGGAAGTTGCCGAGTTTCCCCGGCTTGGATCATTGTTTTGTGCAATGACTTTCTCCACAGCATCGATCAGTGCTTCGTCCAATGTGACTAGTTCTTCTTCCTCAAACTTCTCCTCAATGGGTTGCTCATATGGTGACAATGCTGGTGTCAGCACAGACGAGCTGTGTGGATTGAGGGAGTTGCTCGTGTTCCGAGCTGTAATAGTTTTCGGCTTCACAAAGCGACGGTAACGTATTCGTTTAATGGTGAAATTGGTTGTATCCGCTATGATTGCACTGCTCACATCAATCCACTGCTCCATAGGCCATTCCTCTGGTAGCGCATTTGGGTGCACCAGCGGAGTAGGTTCGGCCTGGAGGGAATCGCGAACCTGGTCAAAAAGGTCTCTTTGTGGAGCAATTGCTTGTAAGGTAAAATCTGGATGGTATCTCTGTAACCACCCGGCGACATTCAGAGGCGCATCGCCATCGATTGCTAACCGCGAAAGCTGTTCGAAACCATCCAGTCCGCTCCCCAAACCGGGCGTAGATAGATAACCACTGCTTGACGGAGAGCTCACTGCTGTATCAAACGAGGTTAGGTAGTCCGGGAAAGGTACATCGACATCAATCACGCCATCATCAACGTTGATAGAAGTTTTCACGGGCGATTCAAAAGCACCCGACGGGTCTGGCGTTCTGGTATGCGGATCTGTGGATTTTGTTTCCCTTTTACGAGGCGTATCTGGTCTGTTGGCGCTTTCTTTGTGTTGCCTAGAATGGGCAGATGTTTCGAGCCCCATCTGATTCGCCTCTTTCGCCGGTTCGATGAGCTTGTCCTTCTGAGCCGGTATGGCTTTGGTTGGCGATCCCAGTGGGCTTTCATAGAGGCCCAGTGTGTCCGGGGTCTGTGATGTTGACGCGGTCGAGTCACGCCGCCTCGAGCTCCATAGTCCACTGATGACGCTGCCCCAGCGAGAACTCTGGCGGGAATGCCCACTGCCACGACTTGAGTGACCAAGACTATCCACTCTCTTGAGTGAACGTTTGAGATCGTCGGCAGCTGTGCTACCACGATGCTCTTGACGAGCCATGCGATTGAGGCTGCCTCTTTGTGACGTTGCGAAATGTGCAACTGCCTCGTCAGCCAACACGGTGTTTGTAGTTGCAGCACTACTTTTCCTGGTGTTGAGGTCACTTCCGGCGAGCGGTAGATGTGCTGGTTTGAATAAGTCAGAGGAGCGCCTCTCATGTCGTTGATTGTCAATGCTAAGATGTGCAAGCTGGGCAGGTATGCCTGTCATTGATCTTGTCGTAGCCTGAGACTGGATGCTAAAACTACGTGTATGAGATGGTCCTCTTTGCCCTTGACGTCGGTTGATTTTTCGCCGTAAAGATTCTTCTTTGTTTATTGGCACGATATATGACGGCGGAGAATGACCCAATGCGCCGAATGACGGGGAGGTAGTAGGACGTTGGGGTCGAAGAGTCGGCAGCTGCTGATTTGCGGGTAGAAATGCTGCAAGTAGGAAAACTAGCCTCCGTGCAGCCATTTTATCATTCGAGACGATAATGGTGCGAGATGACAAAGAGGTTTCTTCCACACCTTTAGCCTTCTGTTGTTGATAATATTTTTGTCTGTACCAAATCGGACTCAGAGCTTGCAGCCAATCGGTATGAGTGGCGAGGAACCCGGTGAGCAGGTTGAAGAAGAAGAAGCCTTGTTCTTTGCCGCCGGCCCAGCGTGCAATCCATCTGGCTTCTTCTCTCCAAAGGCCCCAGCGGCCCTGGCCCGTGACAACGCGAGCAGCGCAAAGGCCCGTCACGATTCGTAGTTGGGCACATTCGACTTCTTCGGCAACTTGATGGTCTTGCATCAAAGCATTTGGAGGTAGTGAGACGAGTTTCGCGTATTGCTTCGGCTGCTTAATTTGAGAAGCGTTAGATTCACGTCGACCATGTCCAGACGCTGATCGACCCAGTGCGTTCGCTGGATAAGGATCCGGAACAGAAACCTCTGCTTGTTTGAGCATGGGAAATAATGCGCTAGCCACGATTGATTGGAGATGAGTCAGTATTCTCATGATGATGTCCCAATGTTGTGTTATGAACTCCATGCGATCCTCAGCATCGGTATAACTTGATTCGAACGATTCAGTGCCGTATGCCGCATTTATCATTGTCCAGCCGGCTCGACGAGCAGATCCAAGCGACGAGGAAAAGGCGTCAGGCTCAGTAAAAGAGCTCGAGGCTCGAGGTGTCGGCTTCGGAGCCGTTCCAGCCGTGTTCGTTGGGCTTGTAGGAAGGGGTATAACGAGAGCGACCGCATACATGGGCGTTCTTTTGGGAATTGGCTTGGGTTTTTTTCTTTTCGGCCCTGATTCATCTGGCGAGTACGGGAATGGGAATCCAGTAGCATCTTCCGTCAGCCCATGAGGCGTTTCTGGATCGTCACTCGGGAGATTGACAGGGAAGAGACGAGTGACGAGGATTTTCTTTCGTTCTGTCTGCCGACCTTGCGGAGATGTTATAGAGAAAGGAGGATTCAATGCTTCTGTTGCATATGACTGTGCCAGTCGACTTCCGCGCATACTTGACTTGCCCAGAGATCCCCGTCCGTCAGCTGCGTAGGAATTGGGCATGGACGTCACTCGAGAGTCACTTGGAATTATATGAACTTTTGTCGATGTCCCCTTATACGCCATAACTTCGGTGTTAGCGAAAATGCAATTGGAAAAACTCGCGAGCTCCTCACGGTATTCCCTAGCGGCACGTTGAGACTCGGTCTCGGCGAATGTATAGTTGCGGGACTGAATGGAGCCTCTTCTGTCGAAAGCGCCCTGTCGAGGCTGAGGACTTCCAGGCTGTATCACCAATGGTCTTGTGTTTTGTCCGAGACTGCCTTTCCTGGACGAAGTTGGGCCTCTCTTCAAATCTTGAGAAATAGATTGAGACGAGCTTGCACTCGATTGCGGAGCTGGTCTTTCGGGCGCGGGCCCCGGATGGCTATCAAACAACAGCGAAGGGCTCGCATTTCCGAGAGCATCCTGCATAATGATGACACGAACATCACGCACCTCGAGATCAAGCTCACCATCATAATCGAAGGCGCTCGTCTGCACGCCTGGCTGTAGTGTGTTTGATGAGGGCAAAGGGAACAGCTGATCATCCCGGTGAAAAAGGGCCTGGGTGTCTGGAAATAAGAGGCTACGTGTATGTATTTCCTCTTGCACCGACTCAGGTGGCACTTTAATGCTAGGGGAGTTCGAGAGAGCAGACGCGCCTCCGGCTGTGCCTGAGGTCAGGTTGAACAGTTTGCCCAACATTTTTATTGTTGGCCGCGTGCGGTAATGCACACGTGGGAACCGTCTTTAAAAGCCGCAAGTTGAGAAATCCTCAGCAGTGTCGCATCATCTTGCGAGAACACACTGCTTGATTCATCGCTATTTGGGTATACATCGAAGGCAACGTTCGGAAACCTAAAAGACGCAGCGTGCTGAAGAGGCAAGTATTAATTGTCAATGCTACACAGCAATGACGAGATCCCGAAGAACCCAGGATGCGTGAGACGGCTGGCGCGTCGTGATTTAAACAATGGCTGGGTGCATCCAGTCACAGGTGCGGATGAGGAGATTCAAGGGGTCCGAGATGCTTTGAATGGTCAGCGAACTTGGTCGGTCAAATAGCTTTGCAGCGTCTTGTGACTAACATATGAGCTATCTCTGACAACAATCTACACGCAAAATCGGACGACACAACACTGAATAGACGCACAACAAGTGAATGAATAATTACTGAAATTTGGATGAATCATGAGATACCAATATTATTTCCCTCGAGCAGACAGGATGGAGACTCAAGAAAAAGTTACATACCGGTTGCTCAGATGAATCTCAAAAGTTGGAATATTCCTCTCGGCACAAAGGTAATAGCCAGACAACTGCCTCTAGAGGTTCCTGAATCCGTAGAGATGTAACGCCAACGCAATGAGCGGTAATAGTTTCATTCACCATACGACAGCCAGGAACCAATTTGTTGAAGAAATCTGGGTGAAGAAGACGGGCAGATGAAATGGAGGGATGAAGGGCGTATGACGTTGCATGTGGTCCTTTGACTTTTCCGTCTCTCCAGTTCATCGAAGGGCGGATCACTTCCAGGGGGGCTTGACGATCGATGGAGTCTCAAACTGGAAGTACTCGTCTAGCAGGATTAAACGGGGGTCGACTGCTAACAACCTGAATAGTAGGTCGCTCGGGTCGCAATTAGAGAATAAAGGTGTGGTCTAATAAGATACCGGTCTGTCTGTAATCGGGAATTGGCGAGGCACTCGAGCATGTGTAGATGTCGGTATCCTACCTAGTACATGTACCTACCTAGGTATAGCACGGACACAACAGCTACATGCGAGTAGGGAGTACTCGTATAGGAGGAAGTATCAGTGCCACGCGTTGGTCTTGGCCCTTGGCGAATGGCCGGGTTGGCGTCTTGAACAGGGCTGCGATACCGAAGCTCGATCAGTAGGTAGGTGTATGAATACCTATGTTGTAGGATAGGATAAGAAGGAGTGACGGTGACCTGGCACGGCCTGGTGAGAAAAGAGGAATGCGACAATGAGGGCAGACTTGGCATTCGCAACTTGGCTATCGGCAGTAGAGCGGTGGGAGATTGGAATCCAGAGGATTGGTTCGGGACGGTAGGCGGTCTGTGGAGATGCACACGATGCACTGCGACGCGCTATGATGCACTACCTAGGTAGCTGGCAGAGGAGGGTCGCTGGGCCTTCAACGGTTCAGCATACCAAACAGAAGCTTATTTTTATTAAGTCCCGCATGCGCCCGCTGTCCCATCTGTCATGCACGAGATCTCGAGGGGCCGCAAGAAAAGGTGTGTGTACCTTATGAGCCCGCTGGCAGGCTTCGGCAGGCAGACGAGGGTCCTGCAGATGGATACATCATGTCTGCAAGAGTCGAGACTGGCGGTGAGAGACACGGTTGTACGCATGTATGTGATTCCAGGCCAGAGAGTACGTGAATGTGCTCGAAACCTTCCATGTAGCCCGTACGTCGCCGACGTAATCACTGCAGTGATATTCACCTCTCGCCATCTTTCCACTGGGATCAACTCCAATACCTTAAGGACTTGGGCTCGAAATCCCTCAAACGGGCCGAGACCGTTACCTCAACTACATGTACATGTAGGTAAGGTAGGTACAGACATAGAATAAGAGGCAGCCGACAGCCTCCGAGCACCGCAAACAGGGCACACAAACGGCTATTCTTCCACTCTTCTCAACCACCTCGGAACTCTGATGGCGGCCTTTGTTCCCAGTGAATTTGATGGAGTCCCGACTTCTTTGGGGAAGCCACGTAAGAAGGTACCTTAGGCTCGGTAGGCTCGGTAGGGTACCATAGCTCGCCATAGATCGTAACTCGCCTACAGCCGAACAGCCTCTGCTACAATTTACAGCAATGGATAGATTGGGGACTGGACCACGATCTGTTTCACAATACTCATTTCTCTACTCGCACTCGCAGGTACCTAAGAGGTAGTGAGGAGCATGACCTTTGCAACCGGTACTGAATGTGCCACCGTTATCGGCAGCCTTCCAATTCCCATTACAACTAGTCCATTCCTTGGTCAGGGAGATACAGCCAAAACGTCTGGACTCTGGACCCTGGACTCGGCCTGGAGTCTAGAGTTGTTGACTTGTGAGTACCAGCAACCTTAACAAATTCGGTCATTCCAACTGGCCAGGCACAATCATCACAGTTGGAACTTGGCTACGACAGAACTTATTACCTAAAGTAGTAGAGCAGAGCATCATGCCCACGAGACGACAATTAGAACTGGAAGCGTCTAACGATCCAGACAAACGGTGAGGTACCTAGCCTGTATGTATGTACCCAGTGTAAGACCAATCGTAGCATGAGATTTGGTGGGTGGTCGTAAGGCATCAACGCGATCATCGCGGGTCTTCATCTGACTTGGGCCTCATCGGTCCCGCAGAAGAGACGAGGGAGCTAAGAAGTGATATCCACTGCCCATCATCACCCATCATTCTTGAATCTTAACAGAACTTAGGCCGAGTTAGATTGTTGGTAGCCATGCTTGCGGGGGACCCGTTCAAGGGACAAGGGGAGAGTTCTAATAAGTGTTGAGTTCGGCAACATGGGAAATAGGGTAGCGGAGACGGCGGTCATTTCTCGGCTACCTAACCCGTCATCTCGAGCGTAATGTCACATTCAACCATCTGTACATGTAACTCTTTGACGTAGGTATCTCATGTCAACCTCATCTGCCAGCGCCGAGCCCGTCCCGCCATGCCGTCGACAACCGGCATGTTGACCATATCTCTGGCGTTTAATCAAGCATAAATGCTGCTCCATCAGCAAATGAGCGAGCAGCAGCAGCAGGATGATGGATGCGTTGTACTTAGGTTAGTTGACAGGTCGAACCAAACAGTCTCATGGGAAGCTACTAAGACAACACGCCGTGCCCATGATCCCCAAACCTGAAAGCCTGGAATTCAAGAATGAATATTGGCGGGCGCACAGTCCGGACCTATCTCGGTTGAGCCATCTTATAGTACTATAGGCCATTATCTGTCGAGATCTGTCTAGGTAGCTTCCGCTCCGCTCCTTAACCGGTGCGCCATATCCATGCGGCGGTTTCGACTGTCGAGTCCAACCCACGATACTGTCAAGATCGAATTTGGTTTGCTCCTGCGTTCACCATGGGAGCCAATGCTGACGCGGCGGTCATACTTGCGTGACAATAAGCACTCTCAATAACATTGACCTACGAAGAGACTCTGGAGTACAAGCTCGGGTGAGACTCAATGGTCACTCTATAACACCATTCCCCGCTCAAAAGCCCGCGTTTGGCGCGTTGATGGTGATTTTCTCAATAATTGTTATCCGCCTTCGTTTGCACCCGTTCCATTTCCTCTTTTTTTCCTATGTGCTATTCGTATTTTTTTTAGCCCCCCCGTGTTCTTCCCCTACATGTATCGAACAGAAACTAAATATCTGCTGTAGCGGAAACAAGCTTCCCTCGCTTGCCCAGGCCTCGTACTGACTCGCAAGCTGGTGGACGCCAAAATGTTTAGTTTCCGCAGCTCCTGCACTGGACCTGACTGTTGCAAACCCTAAATTAGTCACGATGTGATAATACTAACGTATTCACTTGCAAAAGTCTTTCACCTTAGTTCACCAGCGAACCTGTCCAGCTGACAAATCTGGATGATCACCCTCCATGTTCCCACTTTGATGATTTCGATGCCACTGCCACGAGCAACTGCCGGCATACTAGCTCTTGCCTGCACCGCCGAAAGGGTATGTCGAGTGTACGCTTGGTGATGGACCAAAAACGGAGTGCTTCAGAGGATTAGGGGACCGTTGGAAATGAGCAAACTCCAAGACCCTGGCCAGCCTCGCTCGCGCTTAACTTTTCTGATGCACTGCTTTTCGTGCTAGTCAGACAATACCCTGTGTTAGGTAATCTGTTCTTTCTCTATGACTTTTATGTAGGCATATACTTTTTTGCCGTTGGAGACCAGACCCTCAGGTGCACTCATCATTTAACAACATGTCTCGCTTGGCAGTGCTGTAAATGCTAGCCAATGTCATCACGAAGTAGATGTTTCATCGATTTGAAGGCATTTTTTGATTCGATAGTCCCGGATGAACCTTTTAAAGTAAATTGGCACCCCAAATACGAACCATTATCGCCGCTCAACTACATAAAACACTTACTGGCAGCTGGATTGTAATTTCTTGTCGTGATATGTACCTAGTAGTATGAACTGCCCAGGGCAGCAGCAGAGTTTTGAAGACGTCAGTACTTCGTACCTTGTTCCAACGATAATCGGAACACTGTATTGTTTAGAATAGGTCTTGTACGAAACTGTATTGCAAGGATACCAACCAGACTCATCTTTCACATGTAAGACAAAAACATATTGTTTCAGTTGCACAAAGTCATTGCTAGCCTGGTCTTTCCTTGCAACTATGGCAGCACGTCTCCCATATTCCGATCAAAATGGACGTGATACTCAATCTTCAACATCGTCTTCGGCCTGAAGAGAATGCGCCAGTCCACCAGCGACAAACGATCCCATGGCAGTTGCCATTGGAACAGCTTTCATCATCGTCGCGCAGTCGCCAGCAGCAAAAACACCCGGAACGTTGGTGTTATAGAATGGCGGTACTGCATTTATGTGTCCCTATATCTCGACTGAGCATCAGCTTTGGCTCTCAAACACTAATATACCTTAAATACACCGATGGAATAAACCAGTGGAAAAATGCAGATCGCAAGCTGGTTTATTATCACAAAACTGACCTGAGGTGCGATTTCCAGCCCTAGATCCGTGGCAAAAGAGCCATTGAGTTCAAAGTCGGGGACATGGGCCTAGACATCTAAAAGTCAATCACTTTCACCATTTCTCGAAGACAACACCTCAATAGAGCAACGGAATATGAGCCAAGGTATGACTCACAATGAATCCCTCTTTGTTGATAGTCCCATCCTCGAGAGTCACGAGGATACCAGCATCGCCCTCGGCATCGGTGTCCTTGGCAAAACTTTTGATCTTGCGTGTTTCAATGTGGAATCTCTTCGTGCTCTTAAGGAGAGCTCTGATCTCACTGCCGAGTGATTCGTTACCTTCTGTATAGACATTGACAGAGCCCGCAAGCCGATTGGCCATTCGCGCAACAGCTGGCGGGAACATGGCATTTGCGAACAACCCTGAGGCCAACACGCCTGCTGACACGGCACCGCGCTCTTCGAACCCGTGGCAGAAAAGGCAGTGGAAGCTATCTTGACGTATCAACTTCCCAGCTTCATGTTATCGCTTGCACCGAAATGAATGCGAAACAACAGATGGAATATGGTTCGAATAGAGTCATCACGACTTACATGCCAGTTCCCCAGAGGTCTCTATATCCAGGAATGTCAGGCATGATATCCTTAATTCCGCTAGCTACGACTACCCTTCGACCCTCGTATATCTGGCCAGCCTCGTCGATAGCTTCGAAGCGTCCATTCTCCAGCTTCCGTACGCTCTTGACAGCAGAATCGTGGAATGAGATGGTCTTGTAGCGTTTGATTATGTCTGCCCGGGCCTTGGCTCGGAAAGACGCTGGGTCTTGGTGATCAAATCCTGCAACCTGGTGTATGAAGACATGTTAGTCCCCTTTTTATTCAGGGCCGAGCATGGAATCGTTCCCTTTTAGAAACCCCTGCCGTTGTCAGGTCTTTGATTTGAACGACTATACTTACTATGGCACGTATTAGCATCTCTCTCCACAGAAGTGACGATTTGAAGAACGGAAATACATGCCATTGTGCATGTGCGAGACGCCGCTGTTTCGAAACGTTCCTGTATTGAATACGATTGCTGTGTGTAGCTGTCGTGCGATGCCACCGGCCGTCGAGAGACCCGCAGGGCCGCTCCCGAGGATAAGTACATCCACTGCTTTGGACATGGTCATATGGTCGTAAGTTTTCGAATCTCAAAATGATACAAAAATAGTGAAACTTGGTTTATCTCCACGGTTTTTGATACGTGATTAGGGGAAACTTGCTGCGCGGATTTCGTGCGAGGAAAATACAATGAAGGAGCGGTACAGCCAAAGCAAATGTAAGAGCTCCAGAAACGTATTGAACAGCATTAACATAAGTTACTTTACTCTGTTGAAGCCTTGTCGAACTTCACCTGTTTTATATCCGTAGGAGTTGCAACATTGCTTGGAAGATTTCGGAGAGATACTTCGGTGGCTTTTAAGGGTGAAAGTCGCCGACTATCCCTGGGTCGAGGCTTCGCATTAACAATCGAATATTTATATCATTTAAGTTTGGAATATCAATGTCGGATGGCGGAAACTATTCGGGTCTTTCTCACGGCTAAAGCTCCAAACGTTGAGGCATAATGCTTCAAAGTGCACTCTCGTAACCGGAATAAAGCAACCTGTATTAATGAACATCCATACCCAAAACGCTACGCTGCGGTAATGGCTTGCGTAATTCATTTTCCACATCATTTTCTGTTTGGGACTTATATTGATCAATTACATTTTTGGGTACTCTCGGCCATCCTAATCAGTCCATAAAAAGGCTTTACGACGTTCGGCTACCTCATATTGGGTTGCCTAATGCCGAAAGCAGGATAATCAATACATGCTGTATTAAGACCATGGTGGACGGGTTTGTGCTCGATTGAGATCAAGCTCTTAGATCGCTCAAAGTCATATTGCACCTGCTCTGGTACAGAAAGCTAAAGCACACGAACTATGGACATGGCGTAAATTACAATAAAAATACACTAACGTATACAGCCTTCCGCCAAGCTCAATCATTTCAGAATCTTTGTCGTCCGCAGAGGAAGGGTGAGCCCACGGAGTAAGGTTACGCTTCAAGTTGTCGCAGTAGGTGGAATGCTCGCCATTATCGTCGCGATATCGTCTTTAAAAGAGAAACGGGATGAATCGTGCAGTCTGAGCATGCCAAGTCTCCCATTCAGACCCGAATTTGGCGTGTAGCATCCGTTCTTCCTCTTTCACCCTAGTCCAAATTCCGTAGAAGAATACCGCGAACATGCAAGGAACAACAACCGGTTCCAAGACACACCTGATGTGTCAGAATGTGTTAACGTGTTCCTGAATCGTCATACTGTACAATATGCCCCCGCCACCCCCGGGCCTATTCATCAAAATAAAGAATTACTCACTATCACGCATGTTAGCGGAAGCTCTTCTAAGTAAAATGATTTAGAACAAGAATAGCAGGAATTTGTCGTACCAAGCTCGGATACCAAGTGGGAGATATGAGACACTTTAGTGGGCCATCCACACGCCCCCAAAGCCCGTACATGCCAGTTATGAGTGCAGCAATTCCTGTATAACTCGGGTGTTGCAGATACTTATACAGTCCGCCCGCTACGCAACTCAAGCATCAGCATTAGCCGTTTGCAAGGGAAAATATTTTCGGTCAACATGGACACGTGATCAGCAAAAACACCCAATGAACCCTCCAATGAAGTTCAAAGGAAACCCGGCGTCAACTACTTACTGTTCAAGCGATCAGGCTCCGAGAGTCCAAAGGTGAAGTTCTTGCCGAGTCCAGCATATGAGAACAGCCGAAGAGGTGCGCCAATACAGATGATCGCTGCCAGGGGTAGCGCAGTCGCTGTCGACCAAGTAAGATAGCGAGCGTCGAGCCCATTCTCGCCACCATGTCTGAGGAGGCTGGCGGGAATGTTGGGATACGTCAGGACGAGCGACACGTGATGTAGTGCCTGGACTAAGAGATGGAACATGGCATATCAGCTTGTACACTATAATTTACACGCGTGAACCTTGTCTTGGCCATCCATCCTGAGGTGTATACACATACTGCATCACAAACAAGTCAGCGCTGTGCGCGAAATGTCTCTTTAAGAGTATTCAAGTACGACGGGGTGAGCGCTTACCGAGCGAATGGCATGTAAAGCAGGCTTCCACTGATGAAAGTGAGTGTTAGTTTCTCGAGTGTTCAGATGCGGAACGAACGTACTATTTCTCCTGAGCGCGAACGAGCCGACGAATCGAGTCACCGGTAAGTGGTGTCTTATGAAGATCTGGCGTTGCTCGTGGTGGTGACGAGCCAGCCCACTTACAGCCTCGTTAGTCACTTCTTGGCTTGCATCCAGACCACTCAGCCTCGGCACGTCGTGCAAAGAGCGAGCTGGATAAGTTCAAGGCTATGTCACTCACAAGGCCGATGGCGCCAACCCCTATTGCGGTAGCCAGAGAAGCTTGGGCAAACGTGACGGAGGAAAGCATTATAGAGCAAGAGGCTTCCCATTCATAAGATGAATAATCTGATGTCTAGACGTAGTTGAGCGGAACGAGGATATGACGAGACGCGTCGGCAAGCCTCTTTTCGAGCAAACGTCGACGCTTTTGAATGTGTCAGTGACGTAGAGGCTAGAACTACCCTACCTACCCTTCCTAAGTTAAATTTCAACTTAAACCTATTCAGGATGCCCTAAGTCACGATAGCGCTTTTTGGCGCGTTACGAAAATCTATCTCGACTTCTGATCCCCCCACATGTAGTCCCATTCTGCGACTACGTCCTTGATCAACTGATTCGCGCGCAGTGGTTCTTGATTAGGCAAAGCCTGTTTACGTATATCCCTTGTATCGGTAACCATGAAGTCCGGCGGAGCGATGCGGAAGTGAAACATGACACGGTTCCCCGAGTAGGCGAGATACCTAATGTACGTTATGTACGTCTCTTGGGTTCATCAGTTCATCACCGTGGCGGTGCGGTTTCCCGAGGTTCATCATGCGAACATGTATTGGTTGTAGGGCCAGCTCAGCACAGTACCGCTTCACCCCACATTCACCGCTTGCTTCATTGGGGAAAACTTTTCGTTTCTTTCCCGCTCTCTGCCAGGTACGTCCCCACAGGTGTGAGTGCCGAGTGCTTGAAGGTCGCGACGGGAATACTCGAATACCTGGACTTCCTCCGCGACGGCTGCACGCCAACTTCAACGTCGACTTGGTCAATTCTTGCTCGATCAGGTCTCGTCCTGCGTCATGCCGCACAAGCCTGTCATTGGCTTGCTAGGCGGCGGCCAGCTCGGCCGGATGCTATGCCAAAGTGCTGCCGACTTAGGCGTGACCGTCGCTGTCTTAGACACCGAGGACTGCCCGGCCAAGCAAATCAACCACAACAACCTTCATGTCACCGGCTCTTTCAAAGATCCCGAAAAGATCAAGTTGCTGGCCTCACGCTGTGATGTCTTGACTGTAGAGATTGAACATGTCGAGTGCGACATTCTGGAGGAGATCGCGACAACTGGAGTTGACGTTCCCTCTCCCGATGGAAATGGCACTGTCAAGAAGATCGTACCTGTTCATCCTTCGTACAAGACTATCCGTCTCATACAAGACAAGTTCCAACAAAAGGAGTATTTTGCAAAACAGGGCCTCCCAGTAGCTCCTCAGATGGCGATCGAGTCAGGCCCTACTCGAATTTCCTCAATGGAGCGTGCCGGCCACACTTTCGGCTTTCCCTTCATGCTCAAGGGAGCCAAGGGTTCATATGATGGCCGTGGAAACTTCTTGGTCCGCGGTCTGGACGACCTGAAAGACGCAGCCGCGCAGATGGGAGACCAACCCCTGTACGCTGAAAAATTTGTGTCTTTCCAGATGGAACTCGCTGTAATGGTCATGCGAACCGAAGACGACCAAGGCAATCTAAGGGCTGTCTACCCATACCCAGTCGTAGAAACTGTCCACCAAGAAAGTATATGCACCAAGGTACGTGCATTTTGTCCTCCTACTTGCATAATCGTCGTCGTATGTCTAAATGGTGAATAAAGGTCTTTTTCCCGCCTCGCAATGTAGCAGACAACATCAAGCAACGCGCTCAACAGGTTGCCAGCGATGTTGTTGCCAGCCTCTGGGGCCGAGGTGTATTCGCAGTCGAGATGTTCCTTGTGGGCGATGAGATACTTGTGAACGAGGTAAGTCTAGATACCATCCACTACGGATTTACTCACTGTCATAAACCTCATCATCTCTAACGCATTTATAGGTTGCTCCTCGGCCGCACAATTCTGGCCATTTGAGCATCGAGATGGCTCAGATCTCTCAATTTCAAGCGCAGCTATATGCTATACTAGATAAAATCCCTGCTAGTGATTTCTCGATCGTACCGAAAGTCCCATCGGCCATCATGCTGAATATCCTGGGTGGCGCAAAGCCTCATTCGCACGACCAACTTGTCGAGATTACAGAGAACTTTTTTCACCCCGCGGCTGATGTCACTCTCCATTTGTACGGCAAAGAGTCAAAACCAGCACGCAAAATTGGCCATATCACGGCTTGTGGGTTGTCGTCTGTACAACAGTTAGAAAAGCGAATCAGTCCGCTTGTACAAGCTATGAACTCGATGCGAGCCGAGAGGCTTGGATCGTCGGCAAATGGGGCTTCCCCGGAATCACCATCAGGATCAGACCCCCTCGTTGCGGTCACTATGGGTGTAAGATCTTTGAATATCCCTCTCAACCGTCATTTTGGCCAATTTAAGCTTTGCCTAAAAGCTCATTTCACCCCGATAATCCCGAGAATAACCATGGCCGAAATCATTCGCGTCCACTGACTCTGGGCGTACAGTCTGATTCCGATTTGACAACACTAAGCGCCGGGCTTAAGATTCTCGATGATTTTGAAGTGCCCTATGTAGTTCGCATCACTTCGGCGCATCGCACGCCACACCACATGATGCAATTTGCCGCTGAAACCGCCAAGTCCGGCTGTAAGGTGATTATTGCTGCCGGTGAGTGGCCCGTCTGTCTGGATATTATGCGTAACCGTGAGGGATTGAAGAATAGGTTGTGCTGACATAATACTCTGTAAAATAGCAGGAGGCGCTGCACAGTGAGTCATCCTTTTCTACCTCAGTTCCGCGCTACCTAAGGCGTTCGCTGAATATCATCCGCATTGCGCTTACATGATCACTGACCTTATGTTACTAGTCTTCCTGGTATGTTAGCGAGTGAGGTCCATTTGCCCGTTATCGGTGTGCCTGTAAGAGCCAGCGTGTTAGATGGCATGGATAGCTTGCTTTCTATCGTCCAAATGCCTCGTGGCATCCCTTGCGCTACCGTAGGAATCGGGAATTCGACAAACGCTGCGCTCCTTGCCATTAGGATATTAGGCACAACGTTCCCCGAGTACGCTCAAAAGATGCAGGTATACCAGAAGAACATGGAAGCAGAAGTACTGAAGAAGGATGATATTATCTTCTCTAATGGCTGGAAGGCATATCTCGAAAAGAAAGGCTAGACCTGGGTAGCAGGTTATGCACATTGTTGAGAACACATCACTTGGATCTAGCCCTTGCCTTGACGAGAGCATCTCGTTGTCGGAATCTAATCAGCTTCTGAACAGTAGATCAACTCGATAATTTTTACATGTGCCCTCTGCGTGGTAAAGTAATGCCAACTCTTAATTCGTCGCGGTTCCCACTGCGTAGAAAGTAGTTATTCTGTGAATCCCGATGGTCACATCTGTTTAGTATGATAACTACCATCATCGCGGACTGTAATGGAGGTAATGTTTCCAGTTAGGTGCAAGCTGCTAGATAATCTGACGCAATGGTGATCTATGATGTTGTTGTTGTTGTTGTAAATCATTTACCGCCCAATCCGGTCCGGAAATGCGCGTTGCAACTTGCTTCGCTATTGGATCGTAAATAAGCTGTTACCAGAGCATAGATTTATACCAACAAAGGCTTTGTTTTATGCGCACCTATATTCATCATCCAAGCCGGAGATGAGTCTACAGCACTGCACTGGGGTGATGATTCACATAGTTAATCTGCATGCTTCCTAAGCAAAGTCAACTCACACATGTAATTTACCTTGCAAACAACTATTGTGTATGATTTTTGATCTGCCTAGTGTAGTGGCTTAATGGGGAGCAGAGCGTTACTTAAGTCTGCATATTATTTGCACGTGAGTTTAAAAATTGAGCGAGGTTTCTGAATTCTGTTTATTTATTCTATCTTATTTCCGACGTGTTCACAAGTCATAGCAAGAAATCTACGCCTGTGTCCCACGATGTATCTTGCTGTTCAGCTGGATTGAAGGCGCAGACCGTACACCTCTGCCCAGTTATAGCGGGGTTCTTTTTCTCAATGCCGCGTCTTCTTATTCCCAAGGGATGCGCTGAGGGATAGTGGACGATCCTGTGGCATTGTGGGATCGAAGAGAGCCCACCAGTCTACTCGTCAGGATTGACTTACGACCGATTTGATCTTCACTCTCAAGCCTTTCGTGTCCAGTTTTGGTGAAGGCACGAAGAAATCATGTTTAATTTCAATGTCGGTTATGTCGGTCTCGTAGAGTTCGAAGGTAAAGCGACGGAAAAGAGTTGCAAGTCCAAAGTACATCTCAACATACGCTAAGCTACCACGCCCAGTCAGCATATGCTACATGCTTATAGATATGATGAGTCGACCTACTTGACTCCGATGCACATTCGAGAGCCTTTGCCAAAAGGCACGAAGTAACGTGCCAGGGCATCTCCATTGCTAGTTTCGGGGTTGTTCAGCCATCGCTCTGGGACGAAGACATTGGGATTAGGGTAGACATCGTCATCGTATAGAACATCAAGAGTCGTCATAGAGACCGGAGTTCCTGCAGGAATAACCCAATCTCTGTACTTCATTGGCTTTTCGCGCGAGATGCGCGGTAGCCGAACCGATACGCCTGTGGAGAGCCGAATACCTTCTTTGATGCAGCCAGATAAATATGGGAGCTTTTCGAGATGAAGAGAGTCTGGGATATCCCCAGGATCGGGAATGGCTTCCTCAAGCTCAGTTCGCAATGTCTCCAGAATGGCGGGATTATTCAAAAGGTGAAAGACTGCCGTAGTCATTGCCCAAGACATCGTCTCTAGGCCAGCACCAATTAGCTGCTGTGCTTCACCACCCAGACAGCGCAAAGTCTTTTCTTGTGGTGGCAAATCACTCTCAAGGAGCTCGCTAAGAATGGTTGGGTGTGGAGAGTCTGCGTATGTCTGATCTTTCCCGTTCATTATCCCAGTGATTCTGGAGGCCAGGTTCTTTTTAGGGTCAGTAAAGATCTTATTAGCGGCCGACTCGGCGGCGAACTTACTTTTTGCAGTGCCATCATTTTTATGTATGTTCGGCGTTGGCAACTTCATGAGCCAGGAGGGAGTAAGTCCCATAACCTGCGGAGCGGCACAAGTCAAATTCATGACCATGGGCACCCAAATTTATTCTTCGAACTTACTATAAACATAACCGGGAATTGGAGCCCAAGATGGGCAAACTTCCGCACAGCTTCGTAGGCGGAGTGGAAGTTATCTTCGAAATAGTCGATTCCAATTGATTCCACGAGAACCCAAAGCAATACGATGCGATCACGTCGCCCGAGAATGCGTTGAAGGCATTGTTCATAACGATCACTTTGGCAGTGTCTTTGAACGCCGCAAGCTTCTGGCTCAAAAGCTCGACCTTTTCCTTGATGACGGGTTCGAGCTTGGTAATGCTCCGCTTAGAGAACATAGGGTTGAGCGGTGCGCTGCGAACTGCATGAAGATCGCTTTTGACTGTTGATGAAGTTGTAGTATTGGCTCCGAATCTACCGGACATCCATTCATATCTTTCATACTCCTTATGACGCAAGTAAAGTTCATCCCAGTATACGCTGTCTTCTATGTGCAACTCGAAGGGATTTATGCGTACAATTGGGCCTTTGAAGAATTAGCCTCTCTTGCCCTTCCCACCACTTATTGCTCGTCCACGACTATGTGAGTCGCATACGTACCATATGTCTTATGCATTCTCTGGATCTGGAGAGTATACTGGCCTCTTAAGACAACATCGTAGTAGAATTCGTACCATTTTGCTATTATGGCTAATTTCGGCCCAGGGAATTTAGAAAGAGGGGACAGGTATAGGCGATAGAAAACAAGACCAGCAAGATATGAAATGTAGATCACGGCCGAGGTCGCCAAAACGGCGACCGAAGGCCGCCCGAAATCTAAGATATCGATCACTTGGACGGACGAATAATTCCACTCATCGGCTGAGAGGTGTAGAATGAAGTATAGTAGGAAGATGGACACTGCCCTTCAGAAACCCGATAGACATTGACTGTTGACAAACCAAAGTCACCCATCGGCTGCAAGAGCACCTGGACGATGTGGATGGTGCGCCGCGCTGGACCGCTATGTTGTGCATGACTTAGTCGTGAATTGATCACTGCGACCACCTATACCTCCATGCATGCTTCTTCCAGTGAGAATTGAATTACTCGTGTTGTTGCTTTCCTGACAAGATAAATCGGAACAGCCAAAGACTGCCTGTGAAGGAGACCAAGAGTCAAGATGTTGGACATGGTTCCAACGCCCACTGCCCCGCAACTTGCCATCGCCTACTGTTGCGACTTTGAGTCGCCTATTCATCGAACATTGAAAGCAAAAGCCTACTGGTTATGGTTGTTCTCTGAGATTCCGATACTAATCCCCAGGAACCCCTCCGAGTCCGTAACGGCAACTCGGGCGTCTCCTTAAGCCCGGTGCCAGCAGCGGGTGATGAGACCATGCACCGAGTGAGTAACAAACGTGGGATACCCAATAATATCCGCAGGAAACTTATATTGTCGAAGTAAGTGATGTATATTGTATTAACTATTCCCAGCTTTATTAAGCAGCTCCTTTAGCAATGATAAACCCCCTATGCGCATTGTCAATCGTTCTAATCTGTACAAGGCACGGTATAATGGCTGTACGGTGCCGCTTGCTTCACCGGATGAGATCCTGGTTTAGGTAACTTTAACAGATGATACCTGATGTTTTTGCTGCAGTTGGCCAATCTAAGGACCATTTTATCAAGTATTAGTCATGGTATATGAGAGGCGCACTCCCAGGTTCGAAGCATATTGGAAGGGGATACAACCATAACGATCTACGAGGAGAACGGCCATAGGGGACTATGAAGAACATGCTTGTAATTTGGCCCATGCCCCATAACACATAGGTGTCACCAATGGTCAGCTCGGACTCGACTTTCAAGAACAGATAGTCGTTCGGTACCTACATGTAGTCTAGTACCTAGCTGCGGTGTCCTTCGCTTAACAAGTCCACATCTCGTTATACCTGTCAGAATGGCAAGCGACCCGAGAATCCTGCAAGTGCGGCTATTTGTCGTCAATAAAAGATCCCAACTGATCGAATCCACCCCAAAACCTCGTGTCGGTTGCCGAAAACGGCTAGCGCCGCGAGGTTCAATCCTTCCGAATAGCTTCAAAACAATGCCACGAAGATATCACCATGTCGTAACCGTAGCTAGGTAGGGGAAGAGGGGGTCGCAAGCGCCTATATAAGAAATATGGTCTGCTCTTCTGAGGCCAGTCTTCTTTTCAACATACTTTGTCGGCACCTCTTTGCTTGAGCCAAAAACCTATCTTTTGAGCCATTACTCTTGTTGCATGATACCCCTGATTAGACAGAATAGGACATCCTAGAGAGCCTTGAGCAACTCTACAAGCCAACAGAAAGTTACCCTTCCACTGTCGCCGTAGCTACCATTAGCTAGGCAAACAAGCGGGCAAATTGTCCAGATGGCATCCCCTCTGACCCTTACATCAGAGCCTCGTCTCGTTGTGACTGGGCACAATGACACCGGAACATCTATCTTCGCTGCTGACCACCAAATCACTCCCTTCGCTCCCTTTGGACCGCAGGGCAGCACCTTCGTGACCTTTGATGCGCGCTCATCCATTCCTGTTTCTAACCAGGATGCACTGGTACATACGTCCCCCCTGTTTTTCTACTCTAAGCAGATAATCATAGCACGCAAAGACTCAACTTCACTGATAGAATCAATCTGGCAACACCATCCCGCGCCCACCACCTGGGGGCCTCAATTTCTGCATTGCCAACTATCCTCCCGGATGCGTTGTACCAATGGTACGTATATGGAATTATCTCTCACGAGTTATTCTTCATTGTATGAATTAGACATTGTACTAACGTGTCGCAGTAAGTACTATACTAGTCAGATATTTAGAGCCAAAGTTTGCTTCAATTCCAGGACCCTATATGGGTAACATCAGAGAGATAACTAACGCGAGACCTTTCTGACTCCTAGGCACCGCACATTGAGTCTGTAAGTAAGGGGAAATGCTCGATAGACCACGACTGACTTGCGCCCTTTCAATACGTAGTGACTGGATCATTGTGCTTTCAGGAGAGATTGTTCTGGCATTGGACAACGGCGAGGAAAAGACCATAAAGGCAGGAGAATTCATCATTCAAACCGGCACAAACCACCAATGGTTTAACCGAACCAACGAAGTATGCCAGATGGCATTTGTGTTGCTTGATGCGAAGAAAATGTCGCTCGTCGACGGAACAAAGCTCGATGCCACAGTTATGAAGCTCGGGAAAGACTAGTCTCCTTCCGAATCATGTAAATAGCGTCTTATATGATACGACTCACATCACCGAGGTGTGATCTCATCCCTGTATACTCTCTTATCCGCTCAAACACTACTTTTCCAAGGCTTCTCTGTGTTTCGGTCGTTGACAGTGATGTACCACCTATCAGTTTTACTGGCCACAATTGGAAGTATGCGCCTATGGCTCGGCATCTTGGTGGGCCTTTGGCGGCATGATCGTGAAGGCAACCGGATGAGTCTATGTCGCCAAATGACTGGGGCACCGTGGCAAGAACTTCCTCGGCGAGGGTGTGAATGGTATTCAGAGATTGTCGAGACAGAACTTCTAACGTTCCAACGCCAGCTGGATCTAGGCCAGGAGACTCGAGTGCAAGATTGATGCATTTTAGAACGTGCTCATGGGCAATCATACGTGCTGTTCGATTGCTTTGATGTGTCAAAAACGCGGATTCTAAGTACTATTCATAAGAGGTCGGAGGGTTTGTATTGTGAATGGTTCCCATTCACCAAGTCTCAAGAAGAGGCTTCCAACTTACTGCGAAAGTTAGAGTGGTTAGTTTCCTACTTCTAGGTTCCTACAGCTGGGGCAAAAGAGAAGTGTGATAGAAAAGAAAACAATCACACATACCTAGTTCCATTCATAAATGAGCCATATGTCTCGGTGTATCTCAATAGTCTTCGTCAGCGGTATGTGAGAAGAATCAAAAGGCGCAAGCTCAGCAGTGTCTACGTTTGTATAAGCCCATCTTGCGCTTTGTCTCCAACCGGAAACTTCGCGATCCAGCGTAAGTAACTCGTTAGTCATTTCGAGTAGTGTGGACACATTTTCGTCGATATTAGATGCATTTTGGAAGCTTCGTACGCGCTTGCATATTTTGTTAATACGCATTGCATCCTTTTCGAGATGTACGAAGGGTATGTCATCGTTTAGATGAGCGATCCAATTCCCCGATTCGGGAAAACTGCATGGCGCCATGTTGAAGGCGAGTTGTTCTTTTTGCTTCAGATGCAGTTAAGCGCGATTTAGGTGAATCAAGCGAGGAATCCACGTACTATTCTATGATGAGCAAGCCGGAAAAGGCTCCACCCTCGAGGAGAATGACACACTTTTGGGAGAACATGGTCAGTCAACACAAACTCATACAGATAAATGATACCCTAGGTGCTCGGCAAGAGCAGATCTGTGCTCAACTTACGGTCTTCTCGGAGTCGTAATATCTGCGCCATGCCTTGTGCGTGCATCCCTTTCATAGTGCGATCGTGAGTATGAAATGTCTGGGAATGAGTAAGTGTATGAGTAGAAGACTTGACTGTTCGGAATCACCTCAAATATGTCGAGCATGACGACTGTCATCAGGTCATAATCGTCAGGCATCTTGGACGACTTGCCTAATGATTCACCAAGAGCAGTGAGTGCCAGTCCGTAATAATAGAGTGCCTTTTGGGCGAGCTGGCGGCTATTAAGAACGCTGCTCTCGTCGGCGTATGCAGCTGCTAGCACGGCACAGCGGAGGGCACTTCTCCCAATCACTTGCACTTCTTTGAGCATGGAGGGAAGATGCTCTAGAAACCCCGGCGAAGAGGTGTCGTTGCTTGGATAAAGAACATATTTTTCCATGAACAAATCGACCGATACATCCTCCAATGGACTCTTGATACCCGTGCCGGATCCCTCTAGTAACTGCTCTTGATTTGGAAAGCGGATGCTGCCAGCTTCATCATTTGTCAAATCAGATAAGTTTGTCGAGACTCTTGTGGCTCGGCGATTTGGCAAACCCTCGACTGATCGACTCCGTCTTTGGCGCATAGCAGGGCACTGCAGCTCTGGCTCTGGCGTTCTCGATGGCCCATGAGCGTTGAACAGACTTTTCGTTTTCGTCGTTTCGTCCCGAAAGATAAGAGATGCCTCATCACGAAAACCCTCGCAAATCTCATTGCGCTTGATGCAACGCTGACAGACCGGTCGTGCCTCATCACATCTAACACGCCTTTGGCGACACCTTAAGCAGCCACGGCTGAGGCGCGACATGGAGGTCGACGGAGATGACGATGATCGAGTTTGATTCAGTTCGATGATTTCCCAGACCAAATTAATCAGTTGAGGTTGATGAGTTCCCAACCAGTTGAGCAAGTCGGCGGGTCGACCCACCACCGCAACGTATTATGTAGGTAAGGTACCCTGAGGTGCCCAGCCACTTTTTGATGTGATATTGTACGTCACCTGTCGAACGAACACAGGCTAATAATGAAGCGAATGTTTGGTCCAATCAATGTACTCAATTTTGATGCTTACCTGCATCAGGTCAGGTAGGCAGCCCTATTTGGCGTTCTTGTAGACGAAAGAGATGCGACGCGATGGCATAGAAACAAGAGTCAAGTGTACACCACGCGCAGTGACAAGCAATCAAGTTCCATGCATAGGTGCTTCACGTCTGCTGTAGATGACGTGTTCTTAACTGTCTCGAATAATACGAAGGTGTGGGATACATTGGATAGGTAGATGTGCCGTTCGGGGAATCATCATCTCGCCATCATTCTGGTTTTATAACGATTCGGCGATCAGAATGAGCATATAAGTACAGGTACTCTGGGTAGTTTAGAAAAAGGCCGAGTATTTTGCCTTGTTCATCTGTCAATCCATCACAAAACCTACCGTCTGAAACATCCAAATATTTCGGTCGCGAAACCTCCTTTTCCACTGATTGCTGAAGTTTCAAGATGCTCTCTTTCAAACACTGAGCAATGACATATCGACACTTGTACCGAATACCAAAAATACGATGGAAATCGTTTGCTAGAATGGGAGGGAGCCAGGATGCTCTCCCCATGTCACATGGAAGCAGGCTGAACTCTATTTGATAGCACAATGACGATCTTGGGGTAACTTCTCGCAAGCCGTTGGCACTGAAAGGAATAAGTGGCGCGTTCCGCAGGTTCCAATGGCTAGTCGGCCAGTTTTTCAAATCAAGCATTAAAGCATGGGAATGGTAAAAAATATTAGTTTTGTTGTTTTCCTTGTGTTAGTGTCCGGGGGAAAACTTTACGTACTTCGGTGTACAACCGCGAACAATTCTCTCTGGCTTTGTCTAATTCCATACTTCTCCCGATGCCTGGCGCACTGAGAGAAAGTGCCAATATTTTTACTACGGACTCATTGAATAATCTGGATTCTCACATCTCCCCTCCCTCCTCCGCATGGAGAAGGCTTCCACAGGCAATCGATCGGCACCATGACGTCCGTATGACCGAATTTTGCTTCCTCGAGCGAATTGCCTTCATTTCCGTTATAAAAAAGTAACGCATTCGTCGTGGGGCTTACGGTCGGTGAGGTCATCTAGGTCTTCTCCATCCCTCGATCTGTCGAGGGGAGTGTTCGCAAAGGCAGATATATAGGTAGCCAGGATGACCACAGACGTTGGCTGAGTATCCTCTCCAGAAGACCTCTAGAGCTTATGAAAGAGAACAACATCTCAACAAAATAACAAATCAAATAACATTTTATTGACTACCAACTACATCATGTCTGCTGATGGCCATGGTCTACCCGATAATGCCATTAGGAGCGCACATGATATGATGCATCATGTCGAGCAAGAGGAACATGAACATGAAGCAGCCGCCAGACGTGGACTGCCGGACGAGGCTGCAGAAGCAGAATACGATCTGATGCATCGTGCAGAAGAAGAACAGGCGAGAGTAGAAGTATGTCGTTCCTAGTACATCATTTTTTCGGATTGAAACAGTCGTAACTAATCAACTTCAAAAGAAACCGCACAGCGCGGGGCACACCACCGGGAGCAGCACGGGGAGCAAGTTCAAGAAAACTATGGACAAGCTCATCCCCGACAAGCTCATGCCAGGAAAACATTGACACAACGTCTCACATTGCTGGTCGAACGTGGAAAACGGGGAGATTACTCCACTGCGTTGAGGAGTAGCGGAGATCTGTATCATCATATTGTATAATCAATGAGTTTACAAACGATGCATTTGTATCGAGTGTTTGATACACATTACATTGTTATGACAATTCACCATCGCAATGTTACAGTGTGAAACTGGTATGAAATACAGGCTATTGTAGTGTAACTAGCAGAGTAGCTTCTGTGGCCACACAGTTGTCCCGATGGAGTATGTGTCCCGAAACACCAAGCTTCAGATTGTGAGCCATATATGTAAATAACCGCGGATAAAGTACGGATATGATCCAGGAATCGACAAGCCGACAACCACAATGCGCTTGTTCGAGATCCTGTTGTAGGATACTAAGGCGAAACCAGAAGAACCGCCAAACATCTGCAATGACTATCGAGTATAAAAAACACGATGTATCAACATGCATCAACTATTATCGCGACCCCGGTGACGGCTTACCTCCCGAGCCAGTCAGGATCTCGGAGTACGACCTAAGCCCCCTCTTCTGTCTTACGGCCCAAAACTGACTGACATATCCAAAAGCAAAACAGTCAAGAATGACCGCCCGAAGATTGCGATCCCGAAGATTATACGAGATGTCTCAGGTGATGAGGATCGATACACACTGGATACAAACGGCTTCCAATTCATCCGCCACGAGACCAAGCTGCACGAGGCAGATTTCCACGACGGCGAGATAGTTGAACAGGTATATTACGCGGAAGCGACGCAACTTCTGAAAGACATGTATGCCGCTCTTTTCACAATACCGATAACAATGACCCCCAGACTAACCTTGACCCTAAAAGCACCGGGGCAGATCAAGTCCATATCTTCGACCACAAAGTCCGCACCGGGCCCTCAAACTGGCACAAGCTGGGTGAAGGCAACCGGACAGCTCGCGGGCCTTTATTCAGAGCACACGTCGATCAGTCCTACGTCGGCGCTGAGATCGTTCTGCGAAGACACTTTCCCGATGATGCGGAAAAACTCCTCCAGTGCCGGTATCAAATCATCAACGTAAGTGCCCCTTCCCTATAGTAAGAACACAGCTCTTACAACGACCAGATCTGGCGCCCCTTGAAGAAAGTCGAGAAAGACCCGTTTGCCGTGGCCGACGCGTTCTCTATCCTCGACGACGACCTAATCGCAGCCTCGATCTTGTACCCTGGAGGCGACCGAGACGAGACTTGGACAATAACCCCGAATGAGAGACATAGGTGGTACTACAAGTACGCCCAGAGACCTGATGAGGCATTGCTGATCAAGTGCTTCGACTCGTCTACCGCCCCGGGCCTCGCGCGCCGTGCTCCCCACTCGGCTTTTGAAGATCCACAGATGGCGGATCGAGATCATCGTGAGAGCATTGAGGTTAGGGCTTTGGTGTTATATCGATGAGACTTGACATATGAGTCAGCGGTCTGGAGGTTGCGAAGGTAATGTCGCGAATAGGATACGTTCATTACATGGTATCATTTGTAAAAGTGCAGTCTCGTATGGTATCGTAACAATATAATAAACATGGCTCATCCTGTCATCATTGTAATCATGGCCTGCGGTGTAGTCACCGGCAGGCAACCAGCTATTCCTCATCCCATCTCGAAGCACCAGGCCTCGGTGCTGGGCTCGTGGCAATCCGTGGTCTACTCATAAAGACGGCAGCATAGTCCTCTTCTCCAGCCTCAATCAGTTCCTCTGCAATGGAAACATCACCGACCCCTTCTTCCTCAACCTTTGGGAAGTAGCTGTCTTTCCTTTGCGCCACCTTACTCTTCCTCTGGGATCGCCTCCGTTCTAGCTGGGCTTTCTGTCTCGCTGCTTCAAAACCGGCCATAGAACGCCGAGTTCGGGCAATTAGGTCTTCGTACTGCTCACCGGGTTCCGCACTCTTTTCTGCAAGTGGATCGTCCTCTGGTCCCGCATGGCTCGTTTTCACGGGGGAGACAGGTGGTGTTGCGTCCTCAGGTTGAAGAGGTTTTATGGTGGTCATAGACATCCGTGTCCGCTCTGCCAGAGATAGGGTGTATCGCGATTTTTTGTTCGGCGAAGGAGATGTATTGTTCATGGAGGCAACGATTTTATCAGCAAGAGCTTGGGTGGGAGAAAGCGGACGCTGAATGGTAAGTGTAATATCGTCATCCGATGGCCTCGAAGAGGGGGAGGGGGCCTCTTCATAGCTCGAAATCGAACTCGGAACGATGGACTCTGTAGACGATCGTAGGTTTTGAGTGGAGGCAGGGCTACCATGTATCTGAGGCTGCATAGCCTCACTTTGAGTCTCGCTGCAACCCGGTTGGTGGACAGGACTTATTTGATGTCTCTTAGGTTGAGACCTGGTTCGAACCATTTGTCTTCGCGAGCCTGTCACTGCGGCAGGAATACTACTTTGACGAACACCACCGGCGATTGAAGGGATACTAGATTTTTCAACTTCTTTTGGCACGACAATTGTCTCATCTGGTTCGTCCTCCCATTCGCTCAGATCAGAGATCGGCTCTGCAACGGGCTCTGAGGACGGCGGAGGGACGTATCGAGAAATCATACTCGCAGGCCTCCTTCTCACGCCACTTAGTAGGTTTGAGAAGCTCGGTATATTGGGTTGCTTTGGGCCTTTCACTTTGCTCTCTAGGCCATTAATAAGCGCCGTATAGTCGGGCGGCAGACTCTCAGATTTCGCCTGGGCTGATATTCCTTGCGTATTCAAATGGGTGTCAAAGTGGGCGATCAAGCCCAAATCAACACCGCTTTTCTGCTGTTGCTCAGCGGCCTTACGGGACACTCTCATCTTGGAGTCGCCAAACGTACACCTTTGAAAGTCGTCCCATTTCTGAAGGCGAGCTTTCTGGCGATGAACGCGTTGGTCTAGCTGTTCGAGGAGATCAATCGATCCGTCTTCCAAATCTGTGATATTGCCGTCTTTCACGCTACTCCATACTTGGTCAAATGAAGTGCTCAATAAACCACTTTTCCGCGATAGAGCTTGGCTCAGGAGTAATCCTTCAAGCCACTGCTCATTTCCGGTCCAATTTCCGCGAAGGACGCGTCGTACATTTGCTTTGGCTGTCTCCGAAATGTCGTGGGCTTGACTTCGAGCGTCCAGTCTAGCATGTTCTTGGCGTCGCGCGATGTCGCGTTCCTTGGCAGCTAGTATTTCCTCGAAACTTCGATATCGACGCCTCGCAGCCTTCTTGTGGTCCAGAGTGCAACGTAGCGAGACCTTGTGCGCAAGCAGGAGCCCATTGAGCTCAGTGCGATTGCCCGAATAGCCCCAGTTTTCCAATGATATACTTTCCGACACAGTCGGTCTGTATTCGGAGCCGCCGTTCAGGGCACGTTCAGCCACGAGTTTCTTCAGGACAGCAGAGGAGAAGACGGCGAGGACTTCCTCTAGCCTCTCGCCCTTGCACTCATCAAGCATGGTTTTGCGGATGAGGGCATCGCGGCCCAAGACACCAGCCTTCTTTGCTTGTTCTAGACTCCGTACCAGGGCAGCTCGCAGATTGATGGATTGGATCTGATCGGCAGGCGGGTAGAAGGGACGAAGTTTGTTCTGGGTCTCGGCATGGTCCCAGAGGTCGAAGAGGCGATACAATGCCCACTCGACGCAATGAATGCGTCTCTTCTGGCCGCCGAGGGCATCTTTGGCAGAGAATGTGGTGGCAGTGATGTCAGGCCACTCTGGATCGAGGTCGAGGTCGAGAAGTCTGAGGTTTGTGAGGAAGAGGACGACGTTGGAGGTGCATGTCGCGACCTGCAGCGACGTGCTTCGTTGCGACTGTGACGAGTGCAATGCTGCTGTAGGAGCGGTCAAGGCAGCTGGTTTGGCCGGAGCACGCAGTGACCGGGTTCGCAGCAGTGAGGAATTGGACTGCACTGCTGCCATGGTGACATGTTCGATGCCTGGGTTCGATACCTCGAGGCAGAGGCACAGCAGTCGAGGCAGTGGCCGTGTTCAATGCAACGGAATTGTGTTACAATGTCCTTCTATGGGTACCAAAGTAGACATTTACGTGATGCTCTGTGCTCCTTGTTGATATTGACATGCGTTACCCGGCAGACCTAATGAAAACACCCCAAAATTACTAGGTACATGTACCTAGGTATCTCCCAACTGGCTACAGGTCCTGCAGGTACGCTAAAACGTTCCGGTTCGCTGGCTCTGTTGGTTGCCAGTGAACTGACATCGTGTATTGGGCTCTCGTCTATCCGCTACGAGGCACCCGGCGTCATGAGATACGTATACCTCCACTCTGCGTTTTACCTACAAGCCGTCGCCCCCCAACATCATGATGCTTTCAAACACCCTTCAGTTCGACCACTGTGTTCATTTGAGCTGTAAGACATACACTTGATGTAACTTCCCACCAACCGGTACGTATCTCGTTAAGATCGTACAGTGTGCTATTACATCATCAACAGATTATGAGGCATAGCATGTGTCTCTGGGAATTTCATCCCGCGGGTAAAAAGACATATCGTCTCCAACTATCGCAGAATCGGTAAGCCCATTCCACATGTGATTCAAGATCACGGGAATATATCGTCTCCAAATCACCCGCATTGCCTCGCACAAGTATCCTCAGCTATACACTTGCAAGCACCACAAGTTCCTTGGAGTATTATCGTAAGAGCCCCCGAGATAGGGTCACAATGGGCCCCTGAATTCTTCGCCGAGCAGAGACTTGTCGTGCCAGCTGAAGCATATGGAGTTAGTCTTTGCTTCATGTACGGACTGAACGTCAGTATCTCGGCAGCCAGGAGCCCACATGGGTGACCTGCGCAAGCCATTGAAACATGAAGCGTAATTGCTTACGAGTACCACAGTCGAGATGATATATGGGTTTGGTCGACTCGTCGGTGCTATCTGGAGGGTCTCCAGAGATGGTATCTCGAAATTGTATAGCTGGAGCTGCAAAGACAGCAGCTGTGTGAATCAGACACACGAAATACGGTGCGATCTAGTCAGGGTTAGCTATTACATCCGTTGGACCCAGTGGTGGACAAAGGGTACCTTCATGCTTAAGGTAGGTACGGATGTGCAATGATTTTTCCGTGGCAAGAGGACGCTTTGTCAAAGTCGGTCCTGTTCTTCTCTCTGCAAACTAAAGCATGCAAATGATGTCGACCTCTTTTATAGCTAACATGAAACACACAGAGGTTTTTGTTACGAACAAAACAACTACGTGTCAGGGTTGCAGGCCGAAGAGTTACCACATGCTCTAGAGCCTGGTTTGGCGGAAGATCCTCAGGGGAACTCGACGGCCGGAGTGGATGAACATGCTAATCCTTGTGGTGAGAAGGTTCCAGTGCATAGGTAACATACGACCTCTATTTATCCTAACTCCAGGCGCAAGACAATGCATGCAAGTATCTGAAGTCGGTGCGGTGTGCCCCATGGAATAGATATGGTCAGTCTGCAAGGCTGTCTCGGGGAGAAAGCATCCATTAAGGAGATAGCTAGGTTCCCATAACAAGAGCTCCATCGTGTCAGACTACGCAATTTTGAAGTATGTCATTGCGCTATGGTTTCGTACTATCGTGCAGCAAAGGGACAGACGGGCATTGGAGTTTAGATTGACAACGAGTAAAAACTACCAATTATTTTCGACCGAACGGCTTCCATTAGAGTTCTTTCTAACTTGTAGCTGGCACGAAACAGAGGAAGGGAATGAAATGGATCAGCCCACACAGAATATCGTGTTCCACTCTCGAGGAATTTGACTATCAAGAAATGTGACCAGAGTCGTGTCACACTTCGGGCAACGTCTGAAGCGGACAAGCGGAATAACGGTATGCGCAACGCACTATGTTCTAAAAATAAGATATCTCCACACGATCTGGGTCTTTATCCGGAACCAAGGCATTTACCATGAGTCTTGGACATGCTGCAATATGTATTTAGCCGCCACTTGACGCATCCATAGATTTGCTTCTCAAACACGACATTATGGAGCCTCGTTTGAATTGGAAAGGTTAGATAAGCCAGCTATTATTAGCACCTGAAATCAACAGAGTGAAACGGGAAGAGAGACGTAGGGGTTGAAGTAAAGAGAGAGTTAAGGTTTTCTTTTTCTTTTTTTTTACCCCCGGGCCGAGAGCTTCGCCAGCGCAGTATAAGTGGTGTTAGATACAAAAATAAGTCATACATTTTGTATTAATTATCAGGTAATTTGACAGCATGTGAACAAAGTCGGCAACACTGTCTCAAGATTATGTGATTCTTCCCGTTGACACGCAAAGAGACAAAACCCAATACAAACCACAGAACTAACACCTTCATCAGGTTGTTCGTAGATTGGTTTCAACTTATGTTTTGGTGACCTTTGATCTGAGACATTAATCATGTGTCATAGCTTTGAGAAAACAGTAGCAGCCTCGCCGCCCATTTCGACGATGGTGCTCTTATTTCTGACCCAAGCTTCCAAGCCCTTCTTGCCATTCTCGACACCAACTCCACTTGACTTCCATCCACCGACAGCCATCTCAGCTGGCGACTCGCCCCAAGTGTTGATCCACGTGATGCCCGCCTCCAGCTTGGATATAACTAAATGGCATTGGTCGATGTCCCTTCCAACCACACCAGCGGCCAGGCCTAATTCGGTTGTGTTGGCCCGCCGTACAGCCTCGTCGACGGTGTCATAGGTGAGAATTGACATGACCGGGCCGAATATTTCTTCGCGCACAATAGTCATATCGTCTTTACAGTCGGTGAATACAGTCGGCCGAACCCAATATCCTTTCTGTAACTCGGCAGGTAGGCCAACTGGCTGCTCTGGTCCTCCATATAGAAGAGTTGCTCTGTCTTCCTCAATGCCACGGCGAATATAGTCGACCACCTTTCTGTGGTGAGTTCTGCTGTTTAGAGGACCGAAATTCGTTGCCATGTCATAAAGATCTCCCGCACGGACGAATTGCATTTTCTCCAACAGAACTTTCTCGAACTCCTTTTTCATGGGTTTGGGTATGAAAACTCGGGTGCCGTTCGTGCAGACTTGGCCTGTGCTGAAAAAATTTGCCATCATTGCCACGTCAACTGCCTGATCGACTGCTGCATCAGGAAGTACGACGAGCGGACTCTTTCCACCCAACTCCATTGTCACGTATTTCATACCTCCAGCTGCCGAGCCGGCAACCTTCTTGCCCGTACTAACTTGACCGGTGAAGCTAACCTTGGCAATGGACGGATGTGAAGTCAGGTAAGCACCAACATCGCCAGCACCATATACGACATTAAACACGCCATCTGGTAAACCGGCTTCGCGATAGATCTCGGCGAGGTATTCCGCATGCAATGGCGTAGACTCGCTCGGTTTGTAGACCATGCAATTACCGGCTGCCAGGCACGGGGCGGATTTCCACAGCGCAATCTGAATGGGATAGTTCCACGCTCCAATGCCAGCACAAACACCCAGGGGCTCTTTCGCGGTGTAGACCATAGCCGAGCGCCGCAGACGAAATGCCTCACCATTTAGACCGCCACTGGCTACCATGTTGGCGAAATACTCAAGGACATCTGCTCCTGTGACGATATCCACCGTCGAAGTCTCGGAGAATGGTTTGCCAGTATCCTGGGTCTCAATCTTGGCCAGGGCGTCATTGTGCTGCCGTAAAAGAGCTACGGCACGCTGTAGTATCCTTGCACGTTCTACCGGCGGCGTGGCAGACCACGAAGGAAATGCTTCCCGTGCTGATTGTATAGCCGAGTCAATCGATTCAGGTGACGATATGTTTATCCTTGCCAACACTTGGTCATTTGATGGATTGATTGATTCGAAGGCGCCGGAGGACTTCGAGGCTGGCTGGGGCCTGCCCGAGTAGAAAGCATGCCGTTCTGGTTGGTTCTGGACCATCTTGGGTGATATTGCCTTCTTTGCTGGTGATAAGGTATGCGAGGCAAGATGTTGTGCTATTTGAGTGCTGCGAGGCTACGAGCTAATACAGTGGAAACTATGGCCACCATGGACCCTGATGAGCGATCACTGATGGAGACTGGAGTGAACATTCATGTTGCCCCACTTGCAATTCCACTTCTAAACGGCGTGAGCAAAAAGTTCCTATCACAACTGATCGTCATCATATGAATGCCGCCGTTACCAGGTTGCTTGTTTAGTCTGCGGAATCTGTCAAAGACAACCCTCAGAAGACGGTTCCGATTGCTACTTGTCGGCTCTTTTTCCCTGGCTGTCAATGGGCCGATATCTTCATTATCAGAAGCGCGGCGAGCAGCATCTGGTTTATGTACGATATCTGTGTGGACCCTTGAACTACCTAGGTATGTAGGTAGCAAACCTTCACCTCATATCGCCTAGGTAGGAAAACTAAAGTTCAATTGACCGACGGCTCTCGGCAACGGGCGAGGCAGTTTCTTAACCTGCCTCCCGACGCCCGTACCGGATGTCACACGCTTGAGTCTTCGTCATGCTCAATCCTCTCGCTTCAGAGTCTGGCTTGCGGATCCCTGGATCATAGCATCCTTCGCGAAATAAAGTCTCTCGGGGCATCGGTCAGAGCTGGCGGCCTAGAGGTAAACCCCGTCGTACATAAACCTGCGCCGAGCCTGCGTATGCTTGCCTACTTCGGCAGCGCCATGGTGGACAATGATCCAAGAACAGGCGTGATAAACGGCGGCAAGGCGGGGTGCGAGCGGGTCATCAACCCATTCCTATCTCCCTTACACCCACGTCCCGTACACCGCCTACAGCAATTCCGAAGCACAGCAGCGATAGGCGTCGGGCGTCTGACAAGACGAAGTCGTTCCACCATGCCGGCATTGCCCCGGTCCTGGACAAACAACTAAATACTATTCTAGCGATCTAGTTCACAGCAGGATGCCCACCTTACGCAGCTGGTCAGAGGGCTGGTCATCCTGAATGCAAGATGGGCCAATGGAAAGAGGCGCAACTAGTCAGATAGCTGCAAGTGGCCCAGTCCGCTAGATCTCTCTCCCAATTAACATGACAAAGGATTTCAGGGACTCGATCATGAAAAGCTTTGATAGATAGCTGACAGCCACAGAATACATGCTGTTCGCCGAACTTAATCTCTTGCTCGTCTCGCCCACCAGTTTTGGAGACACGTCTTGTTGAGGCTTGCATACCGTATACCCGGGCTCGGAAACATAGCCATCATGACCACTGTTCAGCTCCCCTTGTCTGAAGCTGACAAGTACGACTACGTCGTCGTTGGTGGAGGTACTGCTGGTTGTGTTGTTGCTGCTAGGCTAGCCGAATACCTACCACACAAGAAGGTCCTTTTGATTGAGGCAGGACCTAGTGATTTTGGGGATGACCGTGTTTTGGATCTTCGGAAGTGGCTCGATCTGCTAGGCGGCGAGCTCGACTACGACTATGGCACGACTGAGCAACCAATGGGTAAGTCGTCGCTGGCATTTGGCGAATGACCATCAGTCTCACGATCCGACAGGCAATTCGTACATTCGGCATTCCCGAGCCAAAGTTCTGGGAGGCTGCTCATCACACAACACTCTCATCTCCTTCAAACCATTCAAATATGACATGGACATCTGGCAGTCACTGGGTGCAAAGGGCTGGACTTTCCCGACGCTTATGAAGTCTCTTAGTAAGCTGAAGAACACCATTCAGCCGGTCCACGCAAGGCATCGAAACCAGCTGTGCAAGGACTGGGTAGAGTCGTGCAGCACGTCACTCGACATACCTGTCATCTCCAACTTCAACAAGCAGATCGAAGATAATGGCGCGCTGCAGACCGGCGTTGGCTTTTTCTCCGTCAGCTACAACCCGGATGATGGCAGGAGATCTAGTGCATCAGTGGCATACATTCATCCCATTCTTAGAGGAGAGGAGAAACGACCGAACTTGACCGTCTTGACCGGTGCATGGGTATCCAAGATCAACGTCAAGGGCGATGAGGTCAGCAGTCTGAGTGTCACGCTTAAAGACGGCTCTACGCGCGAGGTGAAAGCCAAAAGCGAGACGGTGCTCAGCGCTGGGGCCATCGATACACCGCGTTTGATGTTGCTTTCGGGCCTGGGACCCAAAGAACAATTGACGTCCCTCGGCATCAACGTCGTCAAAGATATCCCAGGCGTGGGCGAGAACTTGCAAGACCATCCTGAAAGTATCATCATGTGGGAGTTGAACAAGCCTGTACCGGCAAATCAGACGACGATGGACTCTGACGCTGGGATATTCTTGCGGCGCGAGGCGCCCGGTGCGGGAGCGAAGAAGTCAACCGCGAACCCGCATGGTCTTTCGGACGGTGACGTTGCCGACGTCATGATGCACTGCTACCAAATTCCCTTTACTCTCAATACATTCCGTCTTGGCTACCCCGATATTAAGGATGGGTATGCTTTCTGCATGACACCCAACATCCCTCGGCCTCGCTCCCGCGGACGTCTGTATCTCACCTCTGCCAACCCCAAGGAAAAGCCAGCGCTTGACTTCCGGTACTTCACGGACCCGGAGGGCTACGACGCGGCCACACTGGTGTATGGTATGAAAGCAGCCCGCAAGGTCGCAGAGCAGGCTCCTTTCAAGGATTGGATCAAGCAGGAGATAGCGCCAGGCCCCAAGGTGCAGACGGACGAGGAGCTGAGCTACTATGCGCGTAAGGTGGCCCACACTGTCTACCACCCTGCGGGAACGACCCGAATGGGCGATACTGAGAAGGATGAGCTCGCCGTAGTCGACGCGAAGCTCAAGGTCCGCGGCTTCAAGAACTTGCGCATCGTCGATGCAGGTATCTTCCCGACAATCCCGTCCATCAACCCCATGGTGACGGTATTGGGATGTGCTGAGCGTGCTGCTGAATTGATTGTCGAAGAGGCGGCAGCGCTGAAGGAGAAAGCCCGTCTATAACTGTACAGCATGTCGGTATATGCCATGATCTTTATGTCATGAGATGGAATCATCTTGACTTCGTTTAGGTTGAATAGCTGTTAGCTTCGATATACTACCTACCTATGTTTATGCCACAGGGCTTGACAACGCGAAGCGTCTTGTAGCACTTTTAACCAATTCAATATAACGAACTTAACCGAAACAAGTTGGGAATCTGCGTATCAGTCAAACCGACAAACATCAAATGAAAAGGCGACTTGCAGCGCTACAGCTACATCAGTGCAGATGCTACCACGCAGTGTATCAAATATGCGTTTTGGATAGATAGCCACGAATACTAGGTGTTGTGAAAGACTTGGCTCTGAACTAGGGAGGTAGAAGCTCAAGGAATTCATTGAACATAGGTACCTAATCAAGTGTGCTTTATATGCATTACAGCCTTTTCAACGACGGATACGAGTTCAGAGAATAGATGTTCTACGACAGACTGTACATAGCAGACTTCCAAGCAGGCTTCTGCTCGCGCTGGCATGACTTCAGTGGGGCCTAGCGTGCTTTACGGCCCGGAGCTACACGTACCTGAATCGCCGAGCCCAGGCGGTGAGGGTTGGTTGCAGGCGGTCAAATTACTTCCGACCAAAAGTCTGGCAGAATCCCCGCCATCCAGCAACTTTTTTCTGGGGCTTGCGACAGTTCAAATTCGCAACATCTCGTCTACGTGAAGCTTTGCGACCGACCCATGCCTGCCGATACGAAGAAGCGCGGGCCTCAGAGGCCTCACAAGCCCGTGACCGAAGCGAAGTCCCTCAAGCGCAAGCGTCAACAAGAGGATCTCTCCAAGCTACAGGACGCTGTGGACCAATATGTAAGCGAAGACGGCTCTCGTCTTGATAACCGCTAGTACCAGTACCAGTCAACTGACCTATCCCCTGCGAAGGATCCCACGACTGCAGAAACCACAAAGTTCGCCGAGCTGCCGCTTTCGACCCCGACCACCTCTGGCCTCGAGGCTTCCCACTTTCAGGTCTTAACCGACGTGCAAAAACGAGCCATTCCCCTTGCCCTCAAGGGTCGCGATATACTCGGCGCTGCGAAGACTGGCTCCGGGAAGACACTGGCATTCCTGATTCCCGTGCTCGAGAAGCTTTACCGCGCCCGCTGGACCGAGTACGATGGCCTCGGCGCTCTCATTGTCTCGCCCACCCGCGAGCTTGCCGTCCAGATCTTCGACAATTTGCGAAAGATTGGCCGCTATCATTCCTTTTCTGCAGGTCTCGTCATCGGCGGCAAAAGCTTACAGGAGGAGAGCGAGAGGCTCGGCCGCATGAACATCCTCGTCTGCACTCCAGGTCGTCTATTGCAGCACCTAGACCAGACAGCAGGAATGGATGTGAACAATCTGCAGGTGCTTGTTCTTGATGAGGCCGACCGAATTATGGACATGGGCTTCAAGTCGGCTGTTGATGCTCTTCTTGAACATCTCCCCAAAACACGACAGACCCTCCTCTTCTCAGCAACGCAGTCAAAAAGAGTCTCGGATCTCTCTAGGCTGTCATTGGTAGGTTTATGCACTCGCCACCCAGGCGGAGACTGAGGCTAATAGTTCCTGCCCTCTTATAGAAAGATCCCGAATATATCTCTGTTCACGAGGATGCGACCACATCTACTCCCGAATCTCTTCAGCAATTCTACACCATCACACCCCTTGCTTCGAAGATGGACACTCTTTTTGGATTCATCAAGAGCAATCTCAAAAGCAAAATTCTAGTCTTTTTCTCGTCAGGCAAGCAGGTCCGATTTGTAAGTGATGATCACTTCGTATGAAAAAGGCCGTGGGACACCTGCATTTGATTTTTCATACTGTTTACAAGCCACATCCCAGCTTACCAACCACTTAAATTACTACAGGCCTACGAAAGTCTGCGTCACTTGAAACCTGGTATATCGCTTCTTCATCTCCTGGGCGCACAGAAACAGCTAGCCAGATTAGACATAACGTCCAGATTTGCCGCTGCAAAATACTGCTGTCTATTTGCTACCGATGTCGTTGCGCGTGGAGTAGATTTCCCAGCCGTCGATTACGTAGTTCAAGTCGAGTAAGAGCTCTTACCACGTTCCTTGTCTGACTTGCGAGTGCTAATTGAGCATCAATCAGTGCGCCTGAAGACATCGACACATACATCCACAGGTCAGTGACCCGCTGCATTATATCCGTAATTTAACTTGCAAGCCGGTATCAACTTGGAATTCTGCTTCTGTCAAAACTTGTTTATTAACATTCAATACCAGGGTTGGACGTACGGCACGTTTCAATCGTGAGGGAAAGGCCGTTCTGTTTCTCGACCCAAGCGAGGAGAAAGGGATGGTCAAGCGGTTCGAAATAAGGAAAATTCCGATCACGAGAGTCAACGTAAAAGATAAGAAGAAGCAATCTATCGCAGACTCCATCCAGTCTATGATTTTCAAAGACCCAGCTCTAAAATACCGTAAGTATTATTTTTCAGTCATTTCCGACGATATCATCTCCAGATGCTCGCGTCGTCTGCAAAGCCGCAGACGTTTGCATGATTGCCCTAAAGGTCTTCAATCGAACTAGAGGCCTCCACTGACAAGTTCTGCAGTTGCACAGAAAGCCTTCATTTCGTATACAAGATCAATACATTTGCAAAAGGAGTACACACATAACTTTTTGAACTGCGGCGTGAGCTATTTTCTGACTCCGTATCTAGCAAAGAAGTATTTAATCTCAAAGCCCTGGACCTAGAAGCGTATGCTGCCAGTCTTGGGTTACCTGGAGCTCCGATTATCCACTTCAAGAAAGGTGAAGACATCAAGAAGCTCAAGAATGCGCCTCGTGCTGGTCTATCGGATTCAGAAGATGATGGCGATCGGAATAAGGTCCGGACGAAAGTGGACAAGATGTTTGGACGTACCAATCAAGACGTGCTTACCGATCATTACACGAAATTGATCGGAGAAGAAAAAGTAGGAGAAGAAGCCCTAGAAGACAGCGACGAGGACTTCTTGTCCGTCAAGAGAGTAATGCGAGGTGATGATCTCGATGAGGTAATAGATCAGGAACCTGGAGTACCAGTCGGTGCCAAGATCATACACAACCTTGGTGGCGAGGAGCCACTTGTGATCGATTCCAAGAGAAGGGAGAAGATGTTGAAGTCAAAGAAACAGATGCTCAAATTCAAGGGTAAAGGAGATAGAATCGTTTTCGACGAGGAAGGAATAGCGCACCATCCTTATCGCATCAAGAACGAGGAGGAATTCCAGGCAGATGGGACAGCCGAGGACCAACGGCAGAGGTTCGTTGAGGGAGAAACAACGAAGGTCAAGGAGGCTGATATCAGCGATAAGGCTCTCGTCAAGGAGAAGCGGCGCGAAAAGAAAGAGAAGCGCAAAGCTCGCGAAGCACTGGAGAATGGCCAGGTGGCTAGTGTATCGGCCACGCTTCCTTCACAGGATACAGAGGCAGATGGAGCCTTGGACTTCTTGGCTTCGCTTCCTGTTGCTGGAGGTCATTATGACGATGACCGCGACAATGCAGAAGAGCAACCGAAGAAGAAGCAGAAGAAGTGGTTCCAAGATGACTCGGAGGACGAGACCACAAGTAAAAAAGGGAAGAAAGGCAAGGGCAAAGTCATCGAGATCTCGGAGCAACCGGACACTCTTGAGGACTACGAGGCAATTGCAGCTGGTTTACTGGATGGTTGAGGTGTATTCAAAAGTCTCAAGAATCTGTCGAAGCATGCGTTGTGTTTTCGTGTCCAATCTCGTTGGTTTATGTTATGGCTTTGCTCTACAGCTAGGAAAGCAAAGGCTAGAATGGGACGTTGTGTTGCAAATTATACCCTGGTTCACCTATGGAAAGCACAGATAGACAGTAAATCACAAATAACGCAAGCACCATGAGGATAGTTGCAAGAATGAACAATGTACATGTGAAAGCTTGGTATCATTAGCCCTGAACTCCGACTCCCTGTTCGCCAATGCTCTCTTCCCTTGATCTATCCCGGCTATCCATGTTGTCTTGTGTCTTCCTTTGTTTGCTGATCGAAACCAGCGACACTTAATTTAGGAAGAGTTTGGGACGAAAGTGTCTCTCCGTTTCTTCATCTCATCTGTTTCCAGACCACCCAACAACTGCACTGATTATGGTGAACAATGTGACACCGAGCATGAGCCACTAGTTACTAGTCACTCGTCACTCGTCACCAAAACCAGCCCGATTTCTGGGGCACTTGGTCCCATGTGTAGTCCTCGGGCCGCTCCACAATCTCACCAAACAACCCCAGCCTGTAGAAACACGTGTGGTCGGCACCATGGTTATTCAGAGCTCGGATGACAAGCTGGTTTGTAACAGCATTCATTGTTGTGAGGTCCGATTTGAGTGGGAAAACCTCGGTCCGGCGATTGCCCCTGACCCCTTTGCCTTGAGCGTCGCTCTCATAGTTGAAGTGGCCGATCTTGACCCATCCGTCGTCAAGCACCTGTTCCTTTGGCGTGTTTGGGAACTGTGTCTCGGAGAAGGTTTTCACCTCGTTGCGCAGGGTCACCTCCTCTATGTAAGCCCATAGCTCAATCTCCTTTGGCATTGCACCTGGATCAAGGGTAGCGCCTGGCAGGATATGCTCAACCACCAAATTCTGAGGAATGATGTCGCGACCAAGGAGGACAGAAATGTTGTTGGTACCCTGACCAAATCCCTTCCGGTCCGGTCCAGCGCAGAAACATTCGCCCTCTTCGGCCCAGGTTGAAAGGGCAGACAATGGCGGTTGCCGTTTATATGTCCTCTCGATCCATTTTTTCCCATTCCAAAAGGCTTTGTGCCCTTCCCATGCAGAAGAAGTGTAGCCAGGATCGATTCTAGCTCCGGCCCCATAACTGAAAAAATTGACTTGGTTGAGAAGCAGGTCACTTTCATGGCCTTCGTTTCGACCATCCGCGATGGCACCTAGCTTCACCTTGTTGATTGCCTTTGTGACAATGTTGTCGACCAGGTGCTTCACCTCGGATTTGCTCATTCCACCACCACCAGGACCACCAGGGCCATCAACAATACTGGCAATCTTCTTGGCAATATCTGTGATTCGATCCTGTTGTTTGGCAAGCTTTTTGGTGATCTCTTTCTGGTAAGATGATGCCTCCGTATCGAATAGTTTGACGAAATCATCTCTCGAAATGAACGCTCCTTTTAGAGACGTCTTAAGAGACTTTGCGTTGTGTTCTAGCCATGTTTCCCAGGATTGGTGGGATACTGAAGCGTCTTTAATTGACGCATTTGCAGCACCATGGCCGTCTTTGCTAGAGGATAGAAGGCCGCTCTTCTCAATCCGGGACTTTACTGCCACCCAATGATCGTTTGATATCTCAGGCGGTTGATCTTTCGCATTCTCAAGGACCAATATCATGTCATCATCTTTGATTAGATCCCTCAAGGCATGCCAAAAGTCCTCGGGGATCTTGAGACGCCCTCTCTTGTCTTTCTGTACCCATATATGGTCTGGCAGGTCTTTGCGTAACTCTTTGGCCAACTTATCATAGTCGACATTGGAAGGGCTCTGAGCGCCCTGGGATGGTTTTGGACTGAATAGTCCAGAATCTAGACTGGGAACCCCTTCCTTCATATTCGACCAACTGAGTCCTCCCGGGAAGATCTCGACATCGGGGCCAAAGAGCTTCAGTAAGTAAACGAGGATGAGCGCCGCGATGATAGTAAAAACCATGTGTGCGACTTTTCCCCATAGTCCATTTTTGTCTTTGTTATCCTCCTCTTTCTTCTTCTTTGGTGAGTCAAACCGAGGTTCTGGTCGCTTCATCGCCGTCGCCGTGTTGCTTGCTCGTGGATCAGGCTGAGGTCGAGAAAATTGTCGGTCGACCGTATGTTGATGAGTATGAACTAGGGGCGAGTCTTCCACATGTTCTAAGTGCTCTTTCTCTTGGGCTGGCTTGCGTTTGGCTTCCGCATACTCCTTCAGCTTAGCCTGATTAGCCTGATCTATGTTCAATGGCATGGCCCGCGGCTTGTCCGCCTGCTGTGGCTTGTTGGGCTCCTTTGCTGGCTGGGGTTGGTGATGTGCTGGTGTTTCAACCGTGGCATTCGAAAAGAGCCCCCTCTCGAAATTGAAGCTTCTAGATGTATCGGGGCGCATGGGCGAGAATGGTTCCTTTGCGCCTTGTCCTTGTGGCAATCCGTAAAACGGAATGCGCTCATATGGTGGTGCCTTAGGTTGGCTGACCCCTATGACAGCATTCTGATTCAGTGAGGGCAGTTGCGCTCGCGTATACGGCACCTTAGGTTGGTGATCAAAGTCCTCTATGAAGGGTATCTTTCTGGGATCATAATGTGGGACGTATGCTTGAGGGGGCGCAACGTAATCGGGATTGGTAGGGGAGACCGGATGAGTTGTATTGGTGGATGGCGAATCCGGGTGGTGAGGGCCACTGTCTGTCGGGTCGGAGATTCCTGACCCCTGGTGATCCCTCTCAACTTCTTGATTGCCGGTGTTGATGGCGTTTTTAAGGTCGCTGTCCATACTGTACTTCTTGCCTCGCCCGCCTTGCATGTACCTAGTCCATTTCTGGTCGTCCGACTTCTCATTGGTGATACCTGACTTGGTCTTCTGCCCTTTTGCATCTGAATCTAAGAGGGTGTTGATACCGTACGATCCGTCATAAGCAGGGAACATGCTCGGTAAGTCTGCTGCCTGTTGTTGAGACTGTGGCGACTTCTGGTGAGACGGGTCTGCCGAGGATGGTTTTGACCCCTTCTTCCTCGTCTTGGGGGCCATTGTGAGCTGCCCCTGAAACCTGAAAAATATGTTTAGGTAAACCTAATGTGTGAATGACACGCCTAGAGCTTGAGTATCAGTATAGAGCCCTTTGGTGCTTCTTAAAGAAGTGAATGTGAGAGCTAAGGCCAGGTACTGGAGGCTAGGCTTGCACAAATGGCATACGGTTCGAGGCCATGATTTCAAGTCGTGGGAATAATGAAAAGGATCCAGATAGCAATGCGTGCATGGCATTGATGGCGAACGACGTACCGTATTTGCAAGGTCATTCCAAACCTAGAGGCCACTCTGATCCCAACGCATCAACAAGGACTATGAGGAAGAAGATCCAGACAGCCTATGAGGTAGACTCACGGGGGCCGCAAGAAGACGAGAGTCAGCTGAGGGTGTGTGAGAGGGTACAAGAGTAGTTTTGGATACAAGGGCAAAACGCAGGTAGGGCCGGCGTGAGTGAAGCTGCAAGCGTCCAGTGGTAGGAGACCGTTGCCTTTGTTGAGTCGAGGCCCAAGGCGTAGAGTAAGTGGTGCACCAGCCGTGTCCGGCAGCAGAGGACTGGCGAGACAAAGCAAGGCGTGGTGCTTGTGGGTACCTGTATTGAAGGCGTTGCAGAGTCGATGCGCGAGCTTGGGTGAGACTTTCCGAGAACGGGTTGGTGTGTGTGTGCTGAGGTAGAGACAAAGAGCATGTCGATTTAGGAATTACCGTTCGGATAGGTATCAATGAAACGAAGCCTTTTCTAAGAGAGATGCTGGAACTGCTAGCGCATATCGCATATCTCTCATGAACAATATCAAAACATTGTCTTCTCGATTGAAGGTGACTAGCATCGGAACGTGGCGTGCGGCGTTAATGTTGGTGTGGATCGGCGCGGTGCAGGGGGCATAGGTCCGGGTACCTCCCATAGGTACATACCTGTTTACGCGCTTCGAGTTCCAGCTTCAAGTTCATGTTGTGGAGTCCATACATATAGGTACATGTACATACTATGTACCTTAGGTACCTCCTGTCCCAAAATGTATGTACCTTCTCGCCTACCGAATGCATCCCAGACAACTACATGTATTCAAATAGATGTCATATTTCCTTTACTTACATCTAGTGACAACCATAGCTCGGAATCAAAACATGATGGATTTATTTAGAGAGATATAGATATATCTTATCAGTTGTTTGAACCCTGGTTAATTAGTCCAATGGTTATCAGAGAGGATCTTGTGTTGTTCGGTGCGGTATTCAGTACCTAGTGCCACTTACTTTTACGACGCCTTTCTGCAGATTCATATTGGAGAAAAGATGCAGGCTTTTAAGCAGGCAGCCAATCAGCCCCCTGTTGGAGAAATACGAGGGGCAAGCGGGGGTAGGTCTCTGTTTGGAGGGGCAGTGAGTTAGAGGGGCTCAATCTGCCTGGCGCCCAGTCCTCGAGGTATTCCGATTTCTTGTGTGCTTCCTTTTCGATAGACAGCTGTTCCGCCGTCTCGCAACGAAATAGAACATCTTGATCCCAATTCCACCCTCTCATCACATTGCAACCACTTGCCTCCACCATGCCTGTGGGAACTGTCCTGATCACCGGGTGAGGCCTGCAATCAAGCTCCAACTCGTCAACCTGCCTCGCCTGCTAATCTCGCTCTGCTGCTTAGTGGCACGGGCTACATCGGCTCTTTCACCTCGCTGGCTCTTCTCGAGCACGGCTACGATGTCGTCATCGTCGACAGTCTCTACAACTCCTCCGAGGTGGCTCTCGATCGCATCGAGCTCATCTGCGGCAAGCGGCCGGCCTTCCACAAGGCCGACCTCACGGATGAGCCCGCCCTCGACACGGTCTTCGACGCCCACCCAGCCATCGACAGTGTCATCCACTTCGCTGCTCTCAAGGCAAGTCCGACTTCTACGCCGCGCATATTCGCTCGTCGCGCCATTGTCGCTTCTCTGACCGTGTGAGGACCAGGCCGTCGGAGAGTCAGCTGAGATCCCCCTCGAGTACTACCGCGTCAATGTCGGTGGCACCATTGCTCTTCTGAGCTCCATGAAGAAGCACAACGTTACCAACATTGTCTTCTCCTCCTCCGCCACCGTCTACGGCGACGCCACGCGCTTCGAGAACATGATCCCCATCCCCGAGCACTGCCCCATTGGCCCGACAAACACGTACGGGCGTACAAAGGCCATCGTCGAGGGCGTCATCGAGGACTTCATCGCCGCCGAGCGCCAGGCCGCCGAGAAGGCCGGAAAGCCTTTCGAACAATGGAACGGTGCCAATCTGCGTTATTTCAACCCCTGCGGCGCTCACCCGACCGGCATCATGGGCGAAGATCCTCAGGGTGTACCTTACAACTTACTCCCGCTCCTCGGGAAAGTTGCCACGGGTGACCGCCCCAAGCTCCTAGTTTTCGGAGACGGTGTGTTAAACCTGGCCCTTGTGCATACTTCAAACCCGATTGCTGACAAGACGCCCCATGATTTCCAGATTATACCTCTCGCGACGGCACTGCCATTCGCGACTACATTCACGTTGTGGATCTTGCTCGAGGCCATCTGGTGGCGCTCAACAATCTCCGAGAGCATAAGCCGGGCGTCAAGGCATGGAACCTGGGATCTGGTCGCGGCAGCACTGTGTTTGAAATCATCAAGGCCTTCAGCTCCGTTGTTGGCCGTGACCTACCCTATGAAGTGGTACCACGGAGACAAGGTGATGTCTTGGATCTCACAGCCAATCCCACAAGAGCCAACCAGGAGCTCAACTGGAAGACAGAGCTCACCATGGAGAAGGCTTGCGAGGACCTGTGGCGGTGGGTCTCAAACAATCCTAAGGGCTATCGACAAGAGCCCCCAGCCGAGCTGCTTTCTGCAGTCAAGGCCAAGACGTCGTAAGCGAAGTTCTTTATTGCGAGCCATTGCTCTACGATGGTTGGGAGGGCAACACATGAAAGACGAAAATAGGCAATCGAGAAAACATAGAGGACTTAGAGCTTGAAGTTTGAATATTGATTGGCTTCGTCCTGTCGCAACTGGATCATGGCGAAGCTATTTCTCCAAATTTGGAATGTGAGCTACTCGGTAGCGTAATGAATGACATGGGAAGATACATAAGGGAATAGAAAGGAAAACATGCAATAAACTTGGAGACACGACTGCAAAAACTTGATGGATACCACGCAGGGCTGGGAGCTGAAAGTCACAGGTTGCATTTCCCGGCTGTCCCTCCCGGCGGGCTATGCGCGTCCAACAGATAGAGCGCTACAAAACACTGGGCGGCGAAGACTCGGCGGAGTGGAGGTAGGTAGCAACTGAAGCTCTCCATATGCAAGGCAGCAGAATAAAAGACCCCATAATAAGAGGTACGATATTCCTACCTCGCCTACCTCGTTGATGGCAGCTCTTGGCATGTACAGGGTCCACCGACAGCTTCGGGAGCTGCTGGCCTATGTAGGTAGGTACTGTAATCAGGACGCCGATTGCAGGGCGACGGCCACGACGTTTCTTCCAATAAGGTAGCCTCATACCTAGCTCGGCGAGCGCTCCCGTCATTTCCGCCAACGGTCAAGCCCTCAATAGGCGCAATTGGTAACCTTGTCGTGCCTCTGCATCCTTTAGGTACCTATAAATCATGCTTACAAGTATAGTACGACTTGCAGGTGCCCAAGACCTCACTAGCGGGTGGCTATCGAGTGCTCTCAAGCAGAGTGGCTGAGCAGAGAAACGCCGGTCTTGTTCGAGTCGCAGCGAATCCACCACAAGGCACTTCTTCATACGATACATACCGTACCTATCTTTGTCCATAATCCATCCCGTCTTCATAACTTGCAATATATGTCGTTCATGCTCCAATTCGTTTAGTCAATACAGCTCGTTGATACTTCCACACGCCTGTGTGGTCAAGCTCTCTTTCTTCATCATCGTTGAGTTTCATACCTTCAGCACGTTTAGTCTTTCGTGTTGTATTGTGGCTATTTGAGAACATCGCCTCTCGCCCAGTTTCGAAAGGATTAAGGTCTGATTCTCCAATGCGACGGACTTAACTTGCAAGGCTCTCAACGATCTCTGGATATCAAGGCACCCAGCTCGACCCCAATTGGTTTGCCATGTCACTGCGACCGTGCCAGCCTTGACGCATTCCAATGTGAAGACGTCAGCGACTTTCTCAATAGCCTCGGATTGAGGTGTCTATGATCTTCACTTCTTAGGGTGATGCGCAATTCGCATTCCCATGGCGTCCTCGTCTACTCCAGATCGCATTGCCCGGCTCCGCCAAATGAGTGACGAATTTGGTATCAATGGCCAACCTCTACTCTCACCTCTCCCTCGTCCTGAGCATCCTCCCTCGTTTCGCACGGACCATGATGTCCTCATTGCAGAAGAGTTACTCAAAAGCCAGAGAGTAATGGAGTCTCAGCAGCAATCTAAAGGCAGTCTGGCTAGAGCATTCACGAGCACCAAAAAGAAGACTTACGAGTACAAGGAGGTATACGGTGCGTTGTTGGCGCACCTTAATAACAAAGGCTCGCCAGGCGTCGCAGAGGCCCTAGTCGCAAAACTTAACTCCTTAGGTGGTAATTTGAATCTCGCCCAGAAGAGTCGAACGAGCTTGCTCAGTAGGAGGAAAAGTCTCGACTTGTCTGAGCGCAGTCAGATTCTTCATGTCGCTGTGAGAAATCACCAGCTTGAGATGGTCCAAGTTCTACTACCATACGCCGATGCTCTGGTACGTGCCGCAATCTGTTGTGTTCATTGCACTATTCCGTAGCCTGCCTCATTTTGCGTAGAGCTAACAATGCTTATCGAACAGTGGGTAACGCTCTTAGCTAGATTCTCGAGGACTATATCTCGATCACCTGAGGTATCATTTGAGGGCTGATAAATGATGATTGTCGCTCTCCTTAGGAGCTTAGATACTGCATTGCCAATTTCTTTACGAAATGGAACAACCGCAATTACCAAGCTTCTCATCCAGTATGGGGCTTGCGCGTCCCAAACAGCAGCCGGGCTGGACGCATTTCGGCAGGCTTGTGCGGCGGGTGGACAATCGGAAATAATTGCTATGGTATGGGTATGTGCTTACTTAGTATGAAAAGGCAAACTTCCATCTCGTCCTTTTATTTATGACCGTTTAGAAAGTCTTGTGCTTACATGTTGGTATAGTGAATATCCTTTGATTCAAACGAACGGCATCCAGACCGAATAGAGACGCTAACATGATTCGTTAACCAGGTTCTAGCCTCTGAGGGGCGACCGAATCCAGCAGAGGTAAGTCTTCGAAGCGAACTCAATGATTTCGGCAGACCTAGCTCGGATCGTACTCAAGGTACTGATTCTATACTATAGCTTTCGCAGTCCCTGATTGCAGCAATCAGGTCAGGGTGTCTTGGTACCGTCGAAAACCTGAGCCAATCACCTGCAGACTGTGACTTCGATAGAGCTGCTGCCCTGAAGACTGCCATTGACTTAGGTAGAAGGGACCTTGTGCTCGCTCTCATCCTTGGTCGCAACCCACCGAGGCAACCTGGGATCAATGAAGCTTTTGAACAACTGATGCAGCTTCAAAACATCAACCCGAATGAGAAGAGCGCCATGACAGAAATCCTGCTATGTGCGGGTGCAGGCGGCGAACCAGTGGCAAAGGCTTTGGTCCACGCAGCCGCGAGTTACTTTCTTGAGCTAGTTGGTTTACTGGTATCGTATGGCGCGTCGGTTGAATATGATGATGCTATAGCTTTGCGTAAAGCCGTTTCAAAAGGAAAAGTTGACCTGGTCGAGACGATGCTTAACGGGAACTCGAGTTTGAGTCCGCGCTATGCCTCAGAATGCGTCGAACTCATACCAAAGAATATGAGGTGTGAAGATCGTTACACACTCTTGACATGTTTCCTCAGAAAAGGGGCGGCTGGATCAGTCCTTGACGAAGCATTGATTGACTCATCCGAAGCTGGAGATGTAGAATCTGCGAGTTTGCTTGTAACGCCGGTCTTTTTCAAGAGCAGGTCCAGTTCCCAGGGCCATCTCTCACGAGGAGCGCGAAAAGAGTTGTCGGACCGGCATGAAATCGCATCGACTGATTATAAAGGCGCCCTTGCTTTACAGATTGCAGTTAAAAAGGGTGACACCGCGATCGCTGGCGTCATTTTATCCCAGCGGCCACCGAGCGATGTTGCTCTGGCCCAGGTATTCCCAACCACGCGCAATCTTCCACGTCCCGAGCGCTACAACATTGTCGAGTTGTTTCTTCGCGCAGGATTATCTGGCCCTTGTGTCGATGCCGCATTCAGCAGCCTAATAGAGGAACAGCGGCCTCCTCGCCGTGATGACAAATTAATCGCCCTTTTGCTAAAGTACAGCGTCGACGTCAATTTTAACGAAGGGAGTTGCATTACGGCGGCAGTTGTGCAGGAAGACACTCGCCTTCTGGAAAGTCTTCTCGCAAACAAGCCAACAATGCAAACCGTAGCTAAGGCGGTTCCAAAGGCAATGGACGTGAGAAACCATGCCTTACGGCTGCATGTCGTAAACATGCTTCTCGCTTCGGGAGCTGCTCAAGGTGGCACACAAGTCTCTACAGCTTTGGCCACTGCAATTGTCGCGAAACCGACGGATAAACAGCTGATCAAAGCTCTCCTTCAACAAGGCAATGCTGATGTCAACGTTAATGCTGGCTCTGCTCTAGAACTCGCTACACAACATGATGATGTGGAAGTTTTAAAGCTTGTCGTCGGATTCGGTCGACCTGACGAAGCTAGTCTCGACCGCGGTTTCGCTGCTCTCGGGAGACTTCCAGCTTCGCCCGTAAAGGCAGAGAAAATCAAGGTGCTGGTCTCAAGTTCTTCCAAATCAACAGATGCCGTCAGCAGCCTTTTAATCGCCGAAGTCCAAACGCTCTTAAAAGCTGATCCTGGAGAGCGAAATTTTGCGTCTCTGAAGGCTCTTTTAGCCAATGGGGCGGATGTCAACGCAGAGAAGGGAGAGGCCTTGGGTCGTGCTGTAGCTGCTTCTTGTATGCAGATCGTCGAGCTCTTGTTAATATCGACTCCAAACCCAGAGACTCTAGCGTGGGTTATGCCGCACGCACTTCGAATCCGGGACTCAATGGACAGATTGACGTTTGCGCAAAAGATTCTCGACTGCGGTATTGAGTCTGACCCTGCAAATGATGCCCTCGTTCATGCCGTTCGGACTTATCCGGACGACCTACCACTTATCAATTCACTTTTAGTGCGTGCTAATACAGCCGGTGGTCAGGCTCTCATGGAAGCAGTCAAGGCAGAAAATCAAGCCTTGGTTGATCTTATACTGGCCAAAAAGAACTTTACTGTGGATGTCCTTAACTCGAGCTTCGCGGAAGCAACCAAAGCTAATAATAAGAGGTCGAGGAGTTTGTCTTGTAATAGTCTGCTGAAAGCTGGTGCGTCAGGCGAGGTCGTCTCAGACGCACTAGTTGCTGCAGCCTCAGCAAATGATTTAGAATTTGGTGGGATCCTCGTCAAGAACGGCGGAAGTGCTGAGCATAAAAACGGACAAGCCATTATCGAGGCCTGTAAGGCAGGGTCTGTTGGGATTTTGGAAATGCTGCTAGGGAGCAACAACAAAGTCTCAGACCAGATCTTGGAAAGAGGATTCCAAGCTGCTACACAGATTCGCGACTTAAAGAAGCGAGCTGGCGTATTTGAAATCCTGCTAAAATTGGGAGTCTCAGGCGAGGTCGTCGATATACAACTGGTCTCCGCAGTTCGCTACGGTGACGAGGGGAAGGATTTGGTGAAGCTCCTATTGTTCCACGGCGCATCTCCCGATTACTCCAACGGCGAGGCGGTAGAAAAGGCTGCCAGAAGCGCTTTTCTCGGTGGCCTAGAGTTGCTTCTAGGGATCACGAAAACTGGCGGTGATCAGAAAAGACCCTCGTCGCATAGCCTGGTACGGGCTCTCGATGCATGTTGGGAGTTGAACAGAGACACAAGATTCACTATCGTTGACTGGATCTTCCGAGCTGGTATGCCGCCTCCAAGCAGTGTGCAGGCCGCGTTGCAACGGGCTGTGGGAGAAGAAGAGCCTGAGCAGAGACTCATTCGACTTCTGATCAGTAACCGAGCGTCCGCAGTTGCTGGTGGGTGCCAAACCCTGGTTGCTGCAGCGCACACACTGTCTTCGTCCATGTTTGACGAGTTGCTTGATTCTCGGGTGACAAGTGAAGATGCGTCATTGGTGTTCAGCAAAGCATTTCAACCCAACGAGGCCGACTCGTGGTTATGCGAGCGAGGCCTAAACATTGCAACAAGCCTTCTCAAGAAAGGTGCCGCTGGGGATGGCGTGAACTCCGTCTTGGTCACCGTCCTCCGAAAGCATGTTGCATCTTCAGAGGTTATCACGAATAACTTTGCAGACTTACTTTTGAAACATGGAGCAGATGTCAATCACAATCACGGCGAAGTCCTGCAGCTTGCGGCTGTAACTGGAAATTCTGAGCTTTTGGCAAGGTTGCTTAGCGAGAAACCGAACACTGCAACACTCACCTTAGCATTTCACCGTGTCTTCGAAGCAAACGTTTCCGAAGATGAGGTATACAATAATATCGCCCTGTTTTCCGAACACCGACATGGAAACGATCAGGTAGATGTCCTCTTCGCACAAGGATCTGAGCCAGTCATCGTTCGGGCGCTCTCCCAGTTCCCTCGTAGCGTCAAAATCTTGGAGGCTATCCTAGATGTTGGTTACTACCACGAACAAATGATGACATACAAGGTCGTCGATGAAGTTGGGGAAGACGAGACGATAACTATTTTAATATGGGCATTGCTACAGCCACAAAAGAAAATCAGCACCGGCATCATAAATGTGCTCATAGACCGTGGTGCCAAGGTCAATTTTGAGACATCAGTTACACGCAAGACTCCGCTCATGCTGGCTATTGAGGCTCGACGCCAGGACGTGGTAAAGCTCCTCCTGCTTGGCGGTGCTGAAGTTGATGTCACCGATGCCTTCGGCATATCCCCCCTTTCCCAGGCGTCTGCTATCGGGGGTGATTTAGCCATCGCTATGATGTCTAATCTACTCGCAGCGGGGGCGCCGAAGAATGATGGCTCGCTTCACAATGCGGCGCGAGAGTTGAATCTACAAGCCATGCAAGTACTGATCGAATATGGCCACGATCCAGATTTTCCAAGCCCTCTACATGGGGGACGAACCGCGCTTGGAGAGTTGTGCCTGCATGCGGCAGACTCCATCGATATGGTGCTGAGCAAAGAGAAGGCGATGGAAAGAGCTATCGAGTTCCTGTTGAAAAACGATACTGATATAACCATCCCATCGGAGGGGAAGTCCGTTCTCTTACTGGCGTTGGAATCGTCCAGGCCGCATGCAACGGCCAAAGTCCTTCTGCGGGCCGGATTCTGGAAGTATATCAACAAATCCTTCAATCATTTTACAGACGGCCAATGCACATATTCGGCGACCAAGTACGTTGAGAAGGTGCTGCAGTCTTCAGAGAAGACGGAACTCGTCAAGCTCCTACGATCGAACCGAGCGGTGGATGTGTATTACGCAAACTCGGGCCCCCAACCAGAGGATGCAGTAGGCATGCCCTCCCACATCGAAGTTGAAGAGCAAGATCGTCGAGCTCGTGCCGAACGGCTTCGAAAGCAGAACGAAGACCATGCTCTCGCTATCCAAAGGAACAAGGAGCTTGCAGCGGTGCAGGCACAGATATGGGCAAATCAAGCAGAGTTCGAAGAAGCGTGGAAGAAGCGCGCCCAAGGTGCCGAGCTCGCGGCCTTGCAAGAGCGTGCTCGCGTCGAAGAAGATCTGTTCAACGCCGCATTACGGCAGCAGCGCGCGAAACAGAATGCGGACTTGCAGCATGAGGAGAAACTTACCAGCGCTAGTGTGACGCGGGCACGGGCGATTGGCGATGCGGAGCTCTCGGTCGAGAGCCAGAAGCAGACGAAATTGCTGCAGTGGGAGCGCGAGATGGGTAGCGAAAAGGTTGGCAATGCTAATCAGATCTCTAACCTCCGGATACGAGAGCGCGAAGAGCTGGACAAGCTGGAGAAGGCAGCAGATGCGAGGTTCAAGATGAGGCTTAAGGAGCAGAAGAAACTTGTCGATAGCCAGAGCGTGCTTGCCGCTAGCTTGAATGGCGCTGGGCCCGCGGCAAGGAGGCAAATTGGGTTTGTGAGTGGTGAGTTAGGTCCGGACTAGGGACTGGGAGCGGATGAAGGGTTGCCCTTTTCAACGCCGAGGGTATCGTGTTGAAGGCTGCGACTGCAATCATTTATTCATAGGTAGGTATCAGAACAAATTGGACAAACTCGATCGCTGGTAGCCCCATATTATGTAGGACAGATACTGCGAGCTATTAGATTTTGCACTAGAAAAGACCAAATTAGTTATTTAAACTGCTTCTCGATGGAGAACAGTCCTGACTGTTAAACAGCAAGCAAGAACCATGTTTCAAGCTTAGAGCGTCGTGTTGACCTAGGAGTGTTGGTTAAGATTGGCCTTAATAAATACTATAATGTTGCAATGTCTATTGTTTATCACACACGTATTTTGTTTCTTTACTGTTATACATTAAACAGGGTTTTAGTAAATAAATTAAAGAGGAAAAAAAAGAAAAAGGATAACGATGAAATTTCCAAGCATAAAAGTAACTTAAACATATATACCTAATGTAGGTATATGAATAAGTATTTCAAGAATCTTGCATTGCTAACCTAGTTCGTTAAATATGGCAAGCAAAGTGCCGTAAAAGTAGGGGCGTCGGTGATACCACTTCCATTGTCTTTAGATGTATGCTTCTTGCCTCCAAACTGATGGAGCCTAACCCGACCCCTAGACCCTGATTACAACCCTGGTCCTAACCCTGGTCTCAACCCTGATCTTAGTCCTGACCCTGCCTGGCGGAACCTCATCCCCCCACCGCAGATCCTTGGGGCGTCATGGCGAAGTCAAAGTGACTGCCGAATGCGCCCGCGGCCTACAAGGTCCCCGTCAGTGGATCTTTATCCCGCTCTGTTTTTGACGTGAACTCCACGCTTCCACGGTCTTCACTTAACTCTAGGTTAAGTACTCGACCGCACGCGGTCTGGTGGTAGTGGTTAGGCAGACTTTAGGTACCCACAGGTTGCAAGACCGGTCCGAGACAGGCTACGCGCCTGCGGAACGCCATGCCGTCGTCCATACTCCGAAGACCCTTAGCCCGCTCCGATCTACACTGGAACGTCCGCCAACTCTCACGTCCTCACAACACCAGGAACATTGCGAAGGCGCGATACTCGACCTCTTCCACTAGAACCGACGCCCCCGACGCCAACCCGCACAACAGCATCAACACGCAACCGAGCTCCGAGCCCAAGACCGATGCCCCGATTCCCACCCCGGCCGCAGTTCCGTCATTGCCATTAGCATTGCCATTCTGGCAGCGTCTCGGACCACTAACCAGAGCCGGCAAGGCATACGGTCGAGCCCATAAGTCGCGACCCTGGGCAACCCAGTTTGCTACCACGGTCGTAATATGGTTCGTCGCCGACGCAACTGCACAGTGGATCGGCCGCATCATTGACGACCATCACGCCGCTCTCCCCTCCGACGAAGTCCCCCGGCCGAAAACCCATGACTGGTACCGCACCGCCCGCTCCCTCGTGATAGGCGGCTCAGCCGCCGTACCGGGGTATATTTGGTTCAAATGGCTCTCGGTATCCTTCGTCTACCCCTCCAAGCTCCTCTCCATCCTCACCCAAGTCGCCGTGCACCAGTGCACCTTCACGCCCATCTTCAACGCCTATTTCTTTGGCATGCAGGCCCTCCTATCCGGCGATAACCTCCCCGAAGCCTGGCACCGCGTCACAGACACGGTGCCCACGAGCTGGATCAACTCGCTCAAGTTGTGGCCCGCCGTCATGGCCTTCAATTTCGCGTTTATACCCTTTGCCTACAGGAGTATAGTGTCGGGCACGGTCGCCGTGGGCTGGCAGACGTATTTGAGTTTTCTTAACGCCAAGGCTGAGAAGCTGGAGAGGACCAGGAAGACGAAAGCGATCGAGAGGGCTGGACTTGGGTGCCAAGATAGGCTCGCCTACCCGAAATTTAGCTGCGGTTTGAGCGGCTGGTAACATGCGCTTGGTCTTTTGTTTGTTCTCACACTAAAAGATTTCTGTATCTGGGTTGAATATAGATGGATACCAAGTTACATAGGCATTGGAGCATGACAGATACGGTGCGATAGAGCGGTCCAGGGGCGTTGAAAGCTAAGCATATTTCCGTCATCAGACCAGTGGATTTGGAGTCAAGGTAGAGAACATATACCTTACATACGCGGGTTACGCTACCCCTTTAGAAAACAGAAAGGCACACGTTTAGAAGCATAGAGCCCATTGTTCACACTCCCTGCTGAAACGGGATAGTAACACCGTAGACATCTCCACCAGAAACTGAAAGGGCGGCCATCTGTGCACACAAGTAACAATATGTTTCACGGGTTTAAAAAGAGTGTGTGTCATGTAATTTCTTATTTCTAGACACCAAAAATGCGTATATACATAATAAAAGTCAAATGCATCCGTTGTATATCATTTGTTTAAACGCACTGCAATCCTAAGATTAGCGCTTGAGATCGGCTTACAACAGAGTAAGGGACTCACCTGTGAATAATATTCGTTCTGATATTGACATGTATATGGCGCCGCGCACTGGAACGACCCGGTATAACCTATCCCATTGCATTGAGCATACTGCGGCTGAGCCGTGGCCGTTTTCAATGCATTGATCCTATCATAAGCATGCTCGGCCGCGACCACGATATACGCCGAGGGGTTTGTTGTCACGTGGCCGGGGAAGATGCTGGCGTCGACGACGAAGAGGTTATCTGTTCCATAAACCTGGCAATTCAGATCAACGACCGAACCTGAAGTCCCGCCGTTGTTACGGCCGTCGTCGGTTCCTAGCTTGTTCGTCCCTATACGCGTGACGAGTAAATTTATTGTCTCTATGGAGCGATGGAGCGTGTCGACTTACCAATCCAGTGGTTAGCCCTTCTATTCGAGTAGGAGACAACCATCTAAGGAGAATAAGTTAGCTCTAGAGATACAGATAAGGGGAGGATATCGCACATCATTGACAAAATCTTCCACAGTCGTTCCAGCCGGGGGATACGTCCAGGTAAGATTTTTGACATTGGATAGGGCAGACTGCAGGTTCTTAATGCCTTGAATGACAGCCGCCACATCGTTCTTATCATTCAGGTACGGCAGAGTAGACACGACCGTGGAGAGCGCCGGTGTGATAGTCATTCTGCCCCGAGACTTGGCTCCGCGTCCGAGATATTGACTCATCGTTATGGCCTGGCCGTTTTCAGTGCCATCAGAGCCCTCAACTCTTGCAGTCCATTCAAGCTGTCGTACGACGCCATCGGCGCCAGTGATCTGGTCGAAGAACATGGGGCCGATGTTTGGTGCAGCTTGCGCCAGAATACCGGATCGTTGGTTCAGGTACAAATTCTTGTCGGTGGTGTTAGGGTTATCATATGCTTCGTAAAAGTCATAAAATACTACAGAGGGATGCGTGACAACGGTGTCAGTATTGACGTGATCTTCAAGGTTATATCCGACGGGAAGATTAATCCAAGAGCTATTCGAAATCATCGTCGCCCCGTCTATCGTCGACCCCTTAACAACCTGCAGTTGGTCCGGAGGGCCAATACCACTGCGGAGTAGAAGCTTGGCTGAGCCGAATGTGCCCGCTGACAAGATGACGCGGCCGGAAATCGCAGTCACATTCACAACTCCTTGGTATCCGCCGTCTAGATAGGGCTCGACTTCGACCCCAGTGATGTGCCCACCAGTGCGAATGACGCGCTTCACTGCTGTGTTCATCCACAAATTGAAGTTCGATCGCGCTTTGGCAGTGACTAGATAGGTGGCCATTGGACCACCTCGCTCTCCATTGGAGAACATATAGGGAGTGTGGGAGAAAGTGTGGTTTTTCTGATCAGGAACATTGTTTGCAGTGACGTTGCTCCATCCGGCAGCAGCCAAGCCACCGGCAATGACATTGTACCCCTGTTGAAGATACAATTGTCCATCTTTTGACGGATGGTCGGTACCCGGGATGCGAGAGAACACTCTTGAGGTAGCAGTAGTCATATCGGATGACTGCCATCCGCTTGGGAAATTGTAGTCCCAGTCCAGACCGTAAGGCTTCCACCATAGTCCGGCGTTGATAGCAGTGCCTCCCCCCAGCACGCAACCAGCCATCTGATCAGTGTCGGTGCAAGCGATCCCAGCCGAGTCCTCCCAGATCTCGTTACAAAGACCGGGTACATCGAAGCGCGTCAAATTCGTGCCGTCTAACCAGTCTGGTTTGAGAGTACCGCCCCAACGACCTGAGCTAGGAGGTCCTTTCTCAATTAACAGAACCTTCTTCCCAGCTTCGGAAAGCTTGTCGGCGATAGGTATGCCTCCAGCGCCACCGCCGACTATAATGTAATCGTATGTTGCTGTCGGTACCGGAACGCCGGTGGCAGTAGCAGTAGGGGTGGAGGTCGTGGTAGTTGACGAGCAACTTCCCGTCACAGTGGCGGTAGCCTTCGTTACCCAAGATGAGTACGAAGGGTTGGCGATGTTGCTATCAAACACAGCCCCAAAAATGCTTTGACCATTGTCATGTTCTACGATATCGTCGGTATCGTCTGGACAGCCAGGGTTGGAAGGAGAAGGAAAGGCATTACTCCAGCCGAGCACCATGAAGCCCTGGCTCGTAGATGCCGACCCAGTCGCACCGTCTTGACTCCACGACAAGCAGTTCTGGCAGCGGAAGATCAACGTATAATGTGTGGAGTTCACAGTAGAAGAGATTTGTGTCAATTCTGCATCACCCGTGTATAGCTCAGGGGTATCGTAGCCTGTAGCCCAACGGAACGAGGTCATGATCTGGTCTTCGTATGGCCACGCCATGAGCAGCAGACTGTTGGTCATGGGGCCCCCCAATGAGATACCACACCAACCAGTGAGGGTGGTGCTATTGCTGGGGCATTGCAAATAGCCAATGAACTCTGTCGCATCAGTAGTCAAGGCCGTTGACGGAAGAGCCATGCCAAAGGTCAAGCCTCCCCAAGTTGAGGTCGCCGTACCGCCATCGGCGGTGTTGGGCACGATCCATGTGTCGAAAGTGATGCCTGTCGCGCTGTCGGTGTACACGGTGGCAGTGGACGATTGCCCATGTATCAGGGGGATATCTACTTGTCATCAGCAACGTGAATCCCTTGGATACTTTGGGAGCAGCGTACGCAGACTTGCTGCTACAAGCAGCACGACATAGGACCAAAGACGACGCATGATGGCCAAACCCACGTTCCCTGCGAGGACTACCAAGCAAGTAAACCTCGGACGTTTTACGGCGCCATGAGCGACAAATGGCTTATATGTTTGTTTCTAGCATTGGCCATTCTCTTACGCAAGCCATGTGCCAAGAGCATAGGATATAACACAGATCTCCTCATTCTAGGCGCAGCGGCGGATAGGTGCCGAGATTTTGAGGCGCTCATAGGAGGAATTTACGGCTCCGGAAGAGCGGTGCCATGCCGAACCCCCTTTTGGTCATGACCTGCTGAGCTGGATAGACCGTTCATTACTTTAGGCTTGCTCGTCCAGGGCTTGCCTTGCCTCATGGACGAGGATTCCAGGAGGCCATTGCCGGGGAGAACCATGAGACTGGGACCAGCAGCTCTGCAGTAGTTGTTGATGCCAGTGTGCATGCAGTAACCTTAGATGCTTGTCAGTTGGGGAAACCGGCGAGGCCACAGCAGGATCGACAGGGACACCGACGACGCCAAGCAGTAGTCGACCTGGCGCAGAGTGGAATGTTCCCCGGGCCTAGCGGCGTCTCAGTTGCAGGAGGTAAGATGCGGACCGAAATGTAAGGACTTTGACGGTTCAGACGGGGCGACTTGCCCGTTTAGAGCACGGAAACTTATGTCACATCCCGATTTGTGAGGTCCCGTCACGCCGAATGGAGATGAGAGAGGCATAGCGGAGGTTGGGGGAGACAGCAGAAGTAAGAAGACGCATCACGAGGATAGGAAAATTCTGCTGCTCTGCTGCCAGTTCTCTATCCGAATTTCAGGGGCGGTTTAAGGCTGGGTGAAGCTGAGAAATTGGTTCTTGTGATTGGGAGACATGGTCGGTGCGTTTGGTGTCGCTCTGTTCTTTTCGGTTCGTATGTATCTTTCTTTTAACACCGCCTGCCGGTGCATTTCCGAGAGATCCATGTAGCAGTCAGTAGGTATTGGAGACGCACGACCTCTCGACAGGTTCAACACCTGTGTACATATGTAGGTAGCGTAACAGACATTTCCAATTACACATTATGGTCGAAGACTTCGGGATCGCACTGCGGTTTATTTTGGTTGGGTCCCCCCGCGGTAGACAATGCTGCAGGTCGTGTCTTCGTCAGTGCCACGGGTACAGTAGGTAGGTAGGTATCTTACCCCACCTTGCAGAGCTCGACCTATCTGCTCCGCTGAGGCCTGAGGGACACCAAACCACCTCAGCCTGAGCGTCAACCCCACTACCTAATACTTGTATCGCAGCGACATTCAACCGCACACCAACAACACCTTGCGAGTACATGTGACCGACTACATGTAACCTGCTTGTGTTGCTCCCAGCACCGTATCGCTCTCCACCTACCTCAGACGGCCCTGTCGTCTTCCACCCCAACCACCACGGCCAAGCGACGGACTGCCCGCCATGGACATCACCAACTTCGTCGTGGCCACCCGCAACCAGGCCCTCCTCTACGGCGACTACACCACCTACCACAAGCTTCTTGCCAAGAAGCTCCACAATTCCCGCAAAAAGCTGAACATCGTCACCAAGAACAGAGGCAAGTTCGCCAACAAGGGCCCTGTCACCGCCGACCAGATCGCCCAGAACCATGAGTTCCTCCACCTGCTGCTGCTCACCGCCGAGCGCGCCTGGGCCCACGCCATGCGCCTGAAGGCCGTCCACTCTGCCGAGTCCAACCGCATCACCGGCCACACCCGCAGCCACATCATATCCAGGCTCGACAAGGCCGCCCGCACCGCCGAGCACCTCATCCAGATCCTGCCCACCACCAACGATATCGACGTCCTCGAGGCCAAAGCTTACGCCTCCATGCTGCGGGGAGCCGTTGGCTTCGAGAAGCAAGATTGGGAGCTCTGCCTACGCAGCTACTCTACCGCTCGCGTCGTTTACACCGCACTCATGACATCGATCAAAGGCGATATCCTCAAGGATCTGTTGTCTGAGACCATCGACCCCTCCATCCGCTACGCCGCCTACCAGACTAAGGTTCCTCGTACGTTGGCCGTAGCTACCATCGCCAGGAAGGCGTTTGACTCCGAGGAGGATGGAGAGCTGGCTGCTCGAATCAACAATGTCGCGCCCAGCATGTTGAAACAGGGCGCATCGGATGCCCAGGACGGCCCAGGCAGTGCTACCAATGCGCCCCAGACCATCGTGTGGAGATCGAGAGAAGTCAAGATCGAAGATGCCTCCATAGCACTTGCGCTCGCCTCGACAGATACAGCCACTGCTCGACTGGCTGAGAAATTGAAGTCTTCCGATGTTGTACTTCCGAAGGAGATGGCAGCAGCATACGACGAGGTGTTGATCGCTAGTCAGGACGCCGCCGACGCAGCCAAACACGCCATTGATGAGCTCAAGGAAGACGGTGTTTCGCAGAGCGATCCCCGCATTCAGAGACTGCAAGTCACTCGTACTGCCGTGACTTACCAGATGATTAGCTGGAGAATTGGCCGTAACAGAGTATTGAGTGGTGAGCACGACGGTGTCCTTCTGGATTCGGCTCCCAATACCACCAGAAAATCGAAGAAAGAGGCTACGGCGCGGAAACCAAAGATCGAGCCCCCGGGCAGGAAGATTGCACGACTCAAGGAGAAGGTCGTCCTATATGATGCTACTTTGCAGAGTCTAGATTCTATCAAGGAATTGCCTGGTGTCGCCGCTGACAGTGAATTGATGCAACAACTGGACGCGACCACTAAATACTTCTATGCGCTCAAGTAAGTTTTAAGACCTGTAGTTGCATTTTCTTTGCTTACAACCATTTTGGTAGGTGTCTGTCAATCGCTCGGTCGCACTCTTTAACCAACCAGTCGTCCAACTCCCTCGCCCTTATTAAGCACGCATATGATCAGTGCCAGGAGTCGGTTGCATTCTTCTCTAATAGCGGTGCATCCACCGCAGAGTCACTGCTCTTAAACATTGACATCCGCCAGACTGACCTTGAGTTTCTCAACACCCTCTTGCGAGGAGAATTGCAACGTTCCCGCGCAATTGTCGAGATCGACAATTTGAAGGAAAAGGCCAGGTCTACGTCGACACAGACCAAGGTTCCTTTGATTGACAGACTACGAGAATATCCCGCTGAGGATGCCGACTTGGAGAACTTGGTCGAGTACCCCCCTAAGATTCATGCTATCCCAGTCAAGCCACTATTTTTCGATGTGGCTTGGAATTACATTGATTACCCGGGCAAAACACCAACGGCTGCTGTTGAGTCCCAGGAAGGGTCACAGTCAGTCCCTGAACCCAAGAAGAGAGGGTGGTTTGGATTTGGCCGATGATGGAAGTCACATAGCTCCTAGCACCGTAATAGTGAAAGCCTCGTCAAGAAGATACATCAATTCAGAAAGGATAGGTCGCTTGTCTCATACTGTGAAAAGCCCCTGGGTGCCACTAGTGAACTTGTCTCGGTTTGTGCGCGACCTGCGACATTACATATCTGGCGGCAACTTGTATTACTCCCTTGCTGTTATGACCGATGGTAAGTTAATTATTCTCCAGAGCAGAAATGTAGTCTCTTGTATTCTTCCAAGGGAAAATGGAACTATGCAACATCGTCGTTCATCTAGCATTACAACACGTTTGATGATGGACGATCACGAAGACAAGTCAGACCCGACTAGCTTATTGCAGAGCAAACTGTCTATTCAATCGCTTCAACAACAACACCCGTTGGCCAGAAATGGAAGTCGACGACAGCGAAAAGTTTCTCTGGGTCTCTTTGTTGCTTCGATAATCTGTTTTTGCATCGTAACACTCGCACTAGGTCTGGGGTTAGGTTTAACGTGGCGACATATGAGGACGACTCTAGTCGCTACTACACCTCACAACTACAGCAGCAACTACGGAATTCCAGATGGCCTGGAAATTATACCGATTGACCAACTCGTCAACTCGAGAGAGCTTGCTTTTGATACAGGATTTGTTGCATCGAAAGAGCCACAGATCCGTGAATATGTCTTCAACATATCGCAAGCCCTTGCGTCGCCCGATGGCTTCCAGAAACCCATGATACTCGTCAACGGGCAGTCTCCTGGACCGCTGATCGAGGCAACTACTGGCGACACCATAAGAGTTCATGTGAATAACCACATGCCGAATACTAGCACGACTCTCCACTGGCATGGGATTGATCAGAAGAACAGCACTTGGATGGACGGCGTCATGAGTGTTTCCCAATGTGGCATTCCACCGGGACAGAGCTTTACATATGAGTTCCAGGTCGATGGACAGAGAGGCACGTTTTGGTGGCATGCTCACCTCTCTGTGCAGTATACTGATGGTCTTTATGGGCCTCTGGTGAGAAAACAGTCATCTACAAGAAATTGATATCCTTACAGAGGGACTAAAGCGAGATAGATTATTCATGACCCCGGGGAAATGGTGCCGCAGACAGATAGCGAAAGTATACTATTCCTTGGAGATATATATCATACGTATGGATCATTGGTGAGTCCGCTCAACAACCCCTTTCCACTTGATGAAAACAAAAGCTAAGCCATGTCTCAACAGCTCTTAGAAAGTTATCTGAATCCAACATCAGAATGGGTTCCCTTCGAAGCCGGAGTCGAGCCCCTCCCCGACAACATGTTACTCAACGGCCAGAATGAATATGACTGTGGTGTAATTTCCACAACCTTCCCACCTGAAGCATTGAAACAGACCGCCAATACAACCGACGTCGTATGCACGGGCGGCCAATTATACACCACCAAAGTCCGCTCAGGACAACGCCTGCGTCTGCGACTCATAAACTCATCATCGTTCCTCTCCTACTGGTTCAGTATTGACAACCACACCCTCTCCATCGTCGAGCTCGACGGCGTAGAAATCTCACCCATCACTGCGCGGGGCGTATATCTGAACATCGGGCAGCGAGTTAGCGTGGTAGTGACGGCCAACGCGACAGCTGGTAATTACTACATCCGAGCAACGTTGCCACAAACTTGTTTCCTCCCTTATGCACCATATACAAGCTCAAGTCTAGAATCTGCCGGATACATCGTTAAAGGTATTCTATCATACGACGATGTATCGGTGGATGAGGAGCCAATAGGAGTCAGGGGAAATGTCAGTAATCCCTACGGTATCGAGAACAACGGTGCGAGGGGTGATGTTTGGGAGGGTTGTGACGATATGCCATTTGACATGCCACAGCCTATGCGTCAGGTTGTTGCATATGATGTGGCGGAACACAATACTCAGTTCATTGAATACGCGTTTAGACAAGCGCAGGATGTGAATCGCATTTTCATTGGCAAGTATAGAAAGATTCCATGCGAATCATTTTTTAAATACCTTCCTAAGACATACTGACTTCTTCATAGTAAGTGATATCTGACCTGTCATACATCAGAAAACAGTCCTTTGTCTTAAAGTCCAGGGCCCCGCACGGGAAACTCGAGAAAAATAACTAACGCAGCACCTTTTCACCTACTAGAATAAGGTCTGTATGTTTCGTTGTCTTTGAAATCCATCTCCTTTTGCTTCGATTGGATAGGTAAACTAACATATCGATACTGCTGACCAGACGGCATACGCACCTCTCCCAGACAACGCAACGCTGTGGAAAGTCACAGAACAGAACTTCGACCCAAATGAGTCCAACTCGTATAACAGCTGGGACTTCGGCCTCAATCAACAAGTCCTTTTAATTCCCGAAGCCAACACGGGCGCGCAGATAGTTATCAATTCATTGGACTCCATGGAACATCCATGGCACTTACACGGTACCTAGTTAACCCATGCTTTTGTCCCAGATCTCTTGTCGAAAACTCACTACCCCCTTTTCACCATCAAAATCTCAACACTAACAAACTCCCAGGCCACACATTCCAAGTAGTCGGCTGGGGCCCCGGACGCTTCGGCACCCACCGCTCGACCGATCCTGATCCGAACAGTACGACAACAACCTGGAATCTCGCAAACCCCATGCGTCGGGACACCGTAACCGTTCCAGCTTTCAGCCACGTAGTCCTACGCTTCTTGGCCGATAACCCTGGACTGTGGGCTCTGCACTGCCACGTTGCCTGGCATATGGAAGGTAATCACCCTTCTCTACACACCATCGCCCCTATTCCCAAGACAAAAGAATAGAGAAAGACACAGCTAATACAAGCCCGAAGGCGGAATGTTCGTCTCACTAGCCGAACGACCAAACGATCTAACCTCCCTTCTATCCTCCATGGACGAAGACACGCGGAGACTCAGTCAGAGCTTCTGTGGTACTGGTACTTGAGTGAACTAGATCGATAGGCTCATATTTCCCCCTAACGATCTTCAAGTCGTGGAATGCTTTCAAAGTCCCGTTCGTTTACTCCTCAAATGTCCAAAATCTCTTCATGTTATGAATCTTCTGGGGAAATCTTCCCGTCTCATTGGCTAGAAGCGTGCGCTGTTTGGAATAGAAAGACATACTACGTCTAAGCCTACAATTACTGGCCATGGGAATGGAATATCTTAGTCCTCGCTACGCGAAGTAGTGTGGCCGAGCTGTGGACGACGTGAAGATTCAAGGATTTATCAACATGCTGGGTAGGTATTCTGCAAGCACCTTTATGTATGTCACTTTTGACTATCAATAGAAGACTCTTGGCCTCTTAGATCTGCCCCTTGTAAATGGCATTGTACTTTGTCAGTAGCGTATAGATCTATTCAAGTAGCTTTAATAGTGACACGATCTTTATACAATCTTCCTTGCTGTTTACAAATGCAAAACCAGACATAACTTACTGTATTGGAGTCATATTAAAGGCTCCTACATATTGTAAGACGAAAATTTCCAGATCGGTAAGGATTTACCTCTTGGAAACTAGAAATATTCTCTTTGAGAGGGGATGATGTATTAGGTTATTGTTAATCTTAACGTAGGACACTTTATGTACAGCGCTCAAACCAAAGAGCGAACCATTCCTATGCAAATCATCATCACAGATGGTCATAAGCTGTGACCCGTGCGAAATCTTTCTTTTTTCCCATATCTCGGAACGCCCCGGCCGCCGCAAATGTATAAGACAACATGACTTCCCGCAAACAACGAGAATCAAAAGCAAGTTGCAGATATCGGTACAGCATAATGTACAGGTGGGCTGAGAGACCATCAAATCCTCCCACCAAATGGTATTGAGACAGGTTTGCGAGAAGAGAGAAACATAATGCACCGGGGTATTTAAGGCTTCTTCTCGTCCTCGGGCTTAGCTTCTGAAGCCTCAGACTGCTCACCAGACTCGGCACGAGCCTTGTGCATCTTGTCAAAGAGGTTCAAGCTAGCCATTTGAAGCTCGTCAGTCTTGGTCTTGATGTCCTCAGCGGTGGCAGTGCCCTCGCCAGACTGGCTCTTGGCGACAAACTCGCGAAGAGAATTGATCTTCTCACGGATGCCATCAGCCTCAGTCTTGTCGAGTCTATCGGCAAATTCGTTAAGAGCTTTCTCAGTGTCATTCAATACGCTGTCCGCGCGGTTGGCAGATTCGATAGCTCCCTTGCGCTCCTTATCAGCCTCGGCATATTTCTCCGAGTCCTGAACCATCTGCTCAATCTCAGAATCAGACAGACCAGAGCCAGAGGCAATGGTGATGGACTGGTCCTTGTTGGTGCTCTTGTCTTTGGCGTGGACGTGGACGATCGAGTCGGCATCGATATCGAAGGTGACCTCAACTTGAGGGACACCACGGTGAGCAGGAGGGATGCCAACCAGCTGAAAATTTCCGAGCAGCTTGTTGTCGCGGACAAGCTCACGCTCACCCTGGTAGACCTTGATCTCGACAGCAGTTTGAAAGTCGGCAGCAGTGGAAAAGACCTGTGACTTCTTGGTGGGGATGGTGGTGTTGCGGTTGATGAGACGAGTGAAGACACCGCCCAGAGTCTCGATACCAAGTGACAGAGGAGTAACATCGAGGAGCAGGAGGTCCTTCACTTCACCGGAGAGGACAGCACCCTGGATGGCAGCACCCATGGCGACAGCCTCGTCAGGGTTGACTGACTTGGCAGGGTCACGGCCGAAGATGCTCTTGACGGACTCGGAAACCTTGGGCATACGAGTCATACCACCAACAAGAATGACTTCCTGGATGTCCTTAGCCTGGAGGCCTGCATCCTTCAAAGCCTTGCGAACAGGCTCGATGGTCTTGGTGATGAGGGGGTCCATCATCGACTCAAGCTGAGAACGAGTGAGCTTGCTATTGATGTGCTTGGGGCCAGACGCATCGGCAGTGATGAAAGGCAAGCTAATATCAGTTTGGAGAGACGAAGAAAGCTCGATCTTAGCCTTCTCAGCAGCCTCGCGAATTCTCTGGATGGCCATGCGGTCGCTGGAAAGATCAATCCCGGAATCATTCTTGAACTGTTGGACGAGGTGGCGGACGAGGCGGATATCGAAATCCTCACCACCCAAGTGCGTGTCGCCGTTGGTAGATTTCACCTCGAAGACACCATTCTGAATCTCGAGGACGGAAATATCGAAGGTACCACCACCAAGATCGTAGACAGCGACAACGCGGTCAGCCTCCTTTTCGAGACCGTAGGCCAAAGCAGCGGCAGTGGGCTCATTGACGACACGGAGAACATTGAGACCGGCAATTTGACCGGCGTCTTTGGTCGCCTGACGCTGAGAGTCGTTGAAGTAGGCAGGAACAGTGACGACTGCGTTCTTGACAGGCTTGCTCATATATGCCTCGGCCGTTTCTTTCATCTTGTTGAGGACGAAACCACCAACCTGCGAAGGGGAGTACTTTTGACCACGAGCCTCAACCCAAGCATCGCCGTTTGTGTGCTGGACGATCTTGTAGGGGACCTCCTTGATGTCTCTTTGGACTTCGGCATCTGTGAACTTGCGGCCGATCAATCGCTTAGTAGCGAAAAGAGTGTGCTCAGGGTTGACAACAGCCTGTCGCTTGGCAGCAACACCAACCAATCGCTCGCCGTCCTGTGCGAAGGCGACAACAGAGGGAGTTGTGCGGGCACCTTGATGATTCGTCAGCACTTGGTGTATGGGATAGCAAGGAGGATATTGCAGACTGATTTACCTTCTGAGTTCTCGATGATTCGTGGAGTTTTGCCTTCCATCAAGGCCACAGCCGAGTTTGTTGTGCCTATTCAGAATTGGTCAGTTGGTTGTGTGCTATGCGTGCTAAGGCACGATAAATGTTTGATTGGGCGGTGGCGACATACCAAGATCGATACCGATGACGGCACCAGTTACCTTTCCATCGGTGGACTCGTAGCGGGCGAAGCTAGAGCCCAAAGGCTTTCTTGAGGGTGCAGCCCATCTGGCAGCTGTGGAGGTTGCTCGGGGAAGCTGTTGCGGATGACAGGTGATTAGCCTTACGTCGCGGTGATGGAATCCATCCTAAGGGCCGCGGAGTCGCGGGCGCGTAGACTTACAGCTCTGGAGAAGCGCGAAGCCAACATGGCGAGGTTTGAGGGCTTGACGGGATGAAAAGGATGGATGAATGAAGTGAGAGTGTGTGGTGAATTATTATGGTACTAAGAAAGGGACGAAGACGGGTATTATACAGCAGCGGCGATGGGGTGGGAGAGGATGCAGGAAGAGAGGTTCGCGATAGAGATGAAATAGAAAGAACGGGAGCTCAAGTATGGCGACAATCGCGCAGAAAATTTCTAGAGCATGGAAGATTTCCGGGAGCTTCGACGTGGGCGGTCAGCAGCGGCAGAAATTCTATCAGAGGCATAGGCACCCAATACGGACTAGCTGGGGAACCCTTTTAAATTGAGTCGGGAGCCAGCCGCTATCCACTATCTGCTTCGAACCGGGGCAGGGCGCCGAATGCTGTGTGCTAGGGAAATGACGACGAAATGAATAGGGAGAAAAGACCCGAACGTTGAGGCAAACCATACCTAGGTACCTAATAGCAGCCGTGGCAACATCCGATCTCTCTGCTTTGCGGCGACCTCGGGCTGACTAACTCTGTTCCAGCCGTGATAGACAGACTTCTGTACGGATTACCTCTCACGAATACGTAGGTATGGTTTTCAAATCTTACAATACCCGACAGAGGAAGCTGTCCGCCTGCAAGTCCTAAGCCAACTGCCCCGCCCTCTTTACCTTCCACCCCTGTCGGGTCTAGCTTGGCCCGGCTGGCTGGGCTTGCTACACATGCATTCCCAGATACCAATTCAAGACGCGATGTTGAGTAAAGTCCATTGGGGCTTCAATGAGTCCACAGAGCATTCCGTTGGAATACTTATACAAGGTTTCATAGTATTACCTAGTAATCCATATTCTTTACATGCAGTCCTTATTTCTTCAATTGAAAACAGAGCTTCCTCCCTGTAAAAGTATGTAGAGTATGGATTAAAGTCCAGATGCCGTGCTACTCTCGCTGTTATCTTGTCTTAGAAGTTCTTCAGAGATGGTTTCCTTTGACCAGTTGTCTGCCTACTGGTATTACATAAATACCGCCATCCAGTTGCAACACAACTTTGAGCTGTGGGGTGTGTGTCGGAATAAGTCTGTTGTCTTACGATGGAGCTTTCTACTTTCTATCTTCGACTGTATGCATAGATAAAACGTTGCCTGTGCATGGATAGATCTATTTGGATGGAACATCAAAGAAGACCATCCGAGAACCATCGCCTTTGTACGGAGTATCCAACTTGTAGTACCCTTTACGATCGAACTGAATGATTGCACCTTGTGGCAAATCTTTTACGTTGCAGTCAGCGAAAGCGGCGTCTCGCAACTCAGTGACAGGCGTTAAGAAGGTCTCGACGTCTTCGTCCTTCTCCAACTTGTCTTTCATGATGAGGTAGTCAAAGGAAACTAGGTCCACAGGCACCATGTTGTCGTTAGTCGCGGCCAGCCACGTAATCTTCTTGGTATTCTTGAAGTCGCCTTCGAGGTGCAACTCCAAATCCATGGCGGTGATACTTTCCCCTTCTGAATCCCGGGTCAGTTTTCGCACGTAGACATTGCCCCAGTTCATCAATGTGATTTCTTCGCCCTCTTTTAGGGTTTGTGCATCCACTTGCTCAATAACCACAGTATTGTCTAGTATGACCTTCTTAGTTCCCAGTTCTGAGTTCTTGAGATGTTTTGGTTTGATCAGTTCACCAGGCCGATCTAATCCGAGGACACGGCAATGGACCATATTGCTCTGAGAAATAGCCGTGTGGCGGACTGCAACCGGATCGATGTATTTTTTGTTCATGGCCCAAAACGATCCCCATTCAAGATTGAGAATGTTCCTGCTCGGGCCTTGTTTGAGTATGAACTCACGCAGAGCAGGTACGGTCATTCCACGACGTAGGATACCTCGAACTGTAGGCATTCGAGGGTCATCCCATCCCCACACTTTGCCATCATCCACGACACGTGTGAGTTTCCTCTTAGAAAGGAAAGTGCGTACAAAGTTCATGCGTGAAAAGTCCCAAATCGGTACCTTGCGCAAGCCAAGCGCCTCTTGCATCCAATCGTACTGAGGGTTGCGATCTCGATACTCATTGGTACGGAGAGCCAGCGTCACACCTTCGACTGAGTCAAGAATTGGCGCACAAAAATCATATGTAGGATAGATTCTCCACCGTGTTCCAGTGCGGTGGTGGGGGGTAGAATTGCAGCGATATATGACCGGGTCACGCAACGCGCCATTGGAGCTGTCGTAGGCGATTCTGGCACGAATACACCATCGCTGGCCTTCTTCAGACCCTGATTTCATGTCTTCAAATCTATCCAAGGTGTCCTCGATGGAAAGATCGCGCCGCCTGGACGGGAGTCGGTTTTTGCGGTCCTCACCCCCTTTGCCCAGGGTTGAGTCGTCAGCGAACGCCTTGCCGTCCTTGATCAACTGAACGGCATAGTCATACATGACCTGGAAATAATCACTGGAATAGCTGATCTTGTCAGGCACGATTGCTATTGCCTTGAGGTCTTCTAGGATAGCATCCTGAAACTCCATAGACTCCTTGCTTGGATTGGTATCATCGAATCGGCAAAGTAGGATGCCGCCTTCGCGTTTATGTGCGAAGTAATCATTAAGGACCGCGGCTTTCATGTGCCCGATATGCAAGTATCCGGACGGCTCAGGAGGGAATCGAGTGACAATGGGCCCGTTGATGTCAGGAAGATCAATTTCATAGCTGGCACCTGCAGCGCTGGCTGCAGCTCGAGCTTTGGCACGTTCCTGTTGTTTCGGGGCTAGCAGTGTTGCAACAGTCTCGGAGAGCCAGGGAGTTGAAACCTCGATATACTTAAACCATCGGTAGACATTGGCTTCAGGTTTCCGAATGGCGCCCAAGGCGATACGATTAGCCTGAATAGCTGCCCATACAGCAAGATCGGCTGCGGTGAGCTCGTACCCGATGATATGAGTGCGAAGTGTAAGGTGAGCATCTAACTCTTCTAAAGGTTTGCGCATGGCGTGAAACTGGGGACTAACAAAGACCTCGCCTCTCGAGACCCATTCTGCAATCTTCTTGGGTGTTAACCACCGACCATGGGAATATAAGAGTAATAATTTTTTAAGTGTAAGTGCTTACAGCTGGGTTAGGATTGGTCAACCTCGCCAGCTGCTTTGTGGCATCGCGATCGGTCCATGTCTTGCGTTCAGAGTTCGTCAAGCGGATTGCAGCGTCCGCACCGTCTAGGGTCTGCTCCTGTCGAAGATGCTTGGTAAAGCCTTGTGATGATCCGTGGTGCTCAACGAAGGCGGCGATGAGCAAGCACGGCAGAGCAAGGGCCGCATCAGCCCCTGTGGCAATTTCAAGTGTGGCCATAACGAGTCGACAAAATCATGTATGAAGTGGGAAATGGTAGGATGAGACGTGATGTGTGAAGCGGGGAACTTAGCCCATTTGCTTGTCTCGTGCAGCTTAATTATGTGCATGTAGATATCGTTGTCTACCTACATGTAGCTAAGTAAAGACTGTATTATGTTCTAATGGCTTAGTAAGTTTGGACATATAAGAGGGCGTATCCTCAATTAGCCCGGAGTGAGTCCAACGTGGCCTTGATGCTTAGCAAAGTGATAATATCTAAGGTAGGGACGGAACATACAGTATAACCCATGCGGCAAAAGCCGCCAATGTCCAACAGCTTGTCGCTTTGTTATCGCAAAAGGATCAAGAGAGGATAGTATGTACACGCGTAGTTACACTGCTTTCCTCAGCCGCTGCAAGTGCTGAGTGCTTCAAGTTTGCAAATTTACAACGTTGAAAAGATGAGACGAACTACCCGAGATATTCAATCCTAAGCTACGATCCAAGGTGTACCGTCGCTTCATATAGTGTACATGTGTGTAGCCGGTCCTCATTTGCAAATGCAGGTACGTGTGCCTGAGATTATGTAAAGTCCATCCACGATTCAACAAAGATCGGAGTGGCAAAGTTAAGAAACTTTATTTCGTTCTTTCAGTGCGAGACTAAAGATGGTCGACTTGCGCGCCCCCCTCTCCATGTATCTTTTGGATGTCTGATGTCTGTACCTTACCTTCATGTTGGGAACTGCGTAAAAGGTTCTCTCTCTCTCCCTGCCACCCCGACTGTTGCAACAAGGCACTAGGTAATCCGTTGTAACCCATTGTTGGGATGAAGCCAAGCCAACCGAGGGACGAATAGGCAGCAAGTCACGCAAAACAGGACGAAAGGAAACACAAAAAGGGAAGCAAGAGGAGTCCGCATCCGTGACTTTCATCTGCATTTGGCACATTATCTTGGCCGCGGATCGACACACCTTCCGTACCCGGCTCTTGCACAGCTCCTACCTACATACATGTACCCCAAGGGACACTGGTACAACCGGGAAGTCTTAGTAAAGTTGATAGCGCGTGTGCCGGGTTACCGACCGATTGCGACAGCAAAGCCGATAGGCCAGCAGCAGGTGGCAGTCGACCGTGGGACTTAGGTACGGATTACGGATTACAGCGTGCCCAGTGCGGGTCAGCGCAGGCTCCCCAGGGACCAGATTGACTCGAGTCCCGTTGCGAGGAGCCGTCTAGGTAAAGGTACCTAGACATTGCGAGTCTAGAATTAGGGTCCCGCGGGATTACGTGCTGGATCTGCACCGCAGAGACGGCGAGCAGCAACCTGGCGACAACACAAACATTGCGAATACCACCACTACCACCCGAACAGCCGAGCCCGCCGCAACGACCGACCGACGACGATCGACGCAGCATCTCGTCAACAGCAGCCCGGTTGCAGAACACCGGCTCCGCACCCGTGACAAATCCCACCTCGAGTAAACGTCGGCCGCGACGCACTGCACCTCGTGAGGGTCCCGTACCACCACCACCGCCTGCTACCTACTTGCTTGCTTGCCGTCCGCTTACCGCCCGCTTACCACCACACCCGCTTGCTCGGCTTACCCGCTTGCTCGTTGCTGTCGCCGACCCTGCTCGCCCGCCAGCCCAGCCCTGAGACATGTCTGCTTGCGTGCTCCTCTGATCAATGCGACTTGATGATCCCGTCCTCTGACCGTCCCATCTCGCCACTGGCAGCATGGCCGTCGGCGACGAAGCCAGGTATGTTTTGTCATCTTCCCTTTCCCTTCCCCTTTCCCTATGCATCTCCATCGGCTGACCACGTGCGCGCGCCCCTCGCTAACTGCTTTTTGACGCATCTCCAGTCTCTGGCCCACCGACAATCTGCTTCTGAAGCATGCCCGCAAGCACTACCGCACCCAGGTTTCGCCCATGTTAGTACCTACGTTTTCTACCTGCGCACCTCAGCGTGTCTTTGTCTACGTAGCTCCTCTGCCAGATTGAAGGCCCGACAAATGCTAACAAAAGTGCCCTGACCAGACACTGGCAGCTCCGCTCTTTGATCAGCGCCGAGGGCAATGGCAACATCTACTATCCCGCCGGCTTAAACAACACCCACATCACCCGCCTCGATACCAACACACGCGAGTGCGAAACCATCAAAGTCATCAGCTTCTACCCGAGATGTCTTGTGGCGAGCGGCGGCTGGATATGCTGCGGCGGCGAGAACGGCGAATTTGCCATCATCCGCGAGTCTGGCCGCCCCGAGCTCAGCGACAACACTCCAACTGCCGACCGTGGTGCCACTCCCAGTGTCCCCGAGGCCTCCATGTCCGAGCTGCATCGTGACATTCTCAACATCGTCGAGCGGCTCAATGGCTCCGCCAAGACCTGGTCGGCTACCAACCACAAATTCGGCTCTCAGCGCGTCAACTGCATCACCATATGGCAGCCCGCTAAGTCCCATCCCGTGACCTCGCCACGCCCAGAAGCCTACCCGTTCCCCGTCGCCATCCTCGCCAACAACGACAAGAGCGTGACCGTCGTGAGTCTCCATGACGCCGAGGCGGTCGACGAACTCGAGTATCCCGACTGCGTGAATCGTGGCGTCATCTCCCCTGACGGTCGACTGCTGGTAGCCATCTGTGACGACCCTTTTCTCTATGTTCATGTTCGTGTGATGCCTCCCAAAACGAAGCGAGGATCCTGCGCCGAGTGGATACAACTGCCCAAAATACGACTCAAGGACCAATCACCTCGAGATACTTCGGATTGCCGGGGCAGCTTTGCCGCTTGTTTCTCTCCCTCGGGCAGGTACCTTGCTGTTGGTACGCAGTATGGTACTATTTCCATCTTCGACACTGCCACCATGATACGGAATGCTGGAGACGATCCCCTGATCACGTACTGGAGCTCTGCGCGTGCGCCCATTGATGTCGGAGCTGTTAGAGACATGGCTTTTTCTCCGGGGCCGTATGATGTACTAGCCTGGGCCGAACACCGTGGCTGCATCGGCGTGGCAGATGCTCGAACCAACTTCACTAGGCGGCAGATCATCTCTATCGAGGATCATACCACATTTGATCACGTTCCCCTCAATGAGCGAAACACCATTGATCCTCGTTTACTCGATCCTCGAAATGAACAAAATGCTGGGACTGCGCCGTCTATGGCCAGTCTTGGCAACCAAACCAGCCGAAACCAGCCCAGTTCTGAAACTACTGACACATCCAGATTGAATCAGCCCTATAGCGCCCAGGAGACTGCCATCTTGGAAGCCATGCAGAGTGAACGTAGGCGCCGAGAGGCCCGAGAACAGCGGGAGCAACGGGAGCAACGGGAACGTGGCGAGCCGCAGGGTCCTCGGAACACCAACGCCGCTGCCTGGAGATCATCTGTTTTTGCCGAGCGCGTCAGTCCCCAGCAGAGGACGCCAGGGCGCGAGCGTGATCGGGACATCTCTGAAAGACTACGATACCTGACTTCTCTTCAGCGCGATACACTGACCCGAATACTCGAGCGCGAACGACAGCGTGAAAATCGCGACCATCAGCGCTCGGTAACCACTCAAACAACGCAAACAACACAGACACACACGCCAGCTGAGCAGGACCGCGAGAGGCGAGTGCCTACGCCGCGGAGAAGAAACTCATTAATGGCGGCACTAACGCAAAATGTTGATAACTTGACACAGCAGACCATTAATCGGCTGCAAGGCTTCGGCAGTGGGGAAGGCGGGAACTCATCCAGGGATTCCAGTTCTGTTTGGACCTCGGGAAACAGAGCTGCCTCTGGCTGGGCTGATCTGGAGGCCTTGTACAATATGACGACTGGGGAAAATGGCAACCCAAGCGGCATTCACGATACAACCCGTTCCGAAGTCAATCGGATTCGACGTGCTATACCGGTGATCAGTGACGTTTGGAATGACGATACTTCTGGTTTCCGTCGGGCTTACGGCAGGAACAATAATATTCGAGATCACCAGCAGAATCCGGACGACACGGCCGGCTTGACGTGAAGCGAGAATGGTCGCACGCTGTAAGTTCTCGCAGTGGTCGTTCAGCATCATGGCATGGCTAACTCTGCATGATAATAGCTATATTGGGGCCGAAGATGGCATCTATGAATTGCAGCTAAATATGCTCAGCAGAAAAATGCTGCCAGCCGTGACACTTCGCTGAACCCACTTTCAACTCACTTTCTATATAACTTTTTGTAATGGGCAATCGGGGACAGGGTCACGTTTGGCGTTATGGAATCCTGGAGCATATTGAAATCTTCGTCGACAGCTGGCAAATCTCACCGAGTTTGCCTCCAAACTGTGAAAGTGGCTTTGGGTGCAGCTACGGAAGCATGGGCGTGATGTTCCTCAGGTTGAGAAAAATCCCAGGTTTCAAGGAGTTCTTCGGAGTTGTCTGCTGGGAATCAGGATTTCAGGGGCGGGAAACCCGCATGGCGCTTTCATGGACCTCGTGCTTTCAGCACATATAGTACATAAGTCTTCAACTATACCCAATAGGTTCTTCTAGGGACCGGAACAGTATCTTTGGACAGCATGTAATTATACAGCAGCATTGATATCCGGGTTGACACGGCTGATCACGACACTACCTGGTGATTGTTACTTAGGTATTCGCGAAAGCGGCTTCAATAAAGTGATAGAGGCAGTCCCATTTGTGTTGTATCTAGAGAACAACAATCCGCCTGGCGACCAATACAACAACGATAAACATATAATGATCTGTGATCCATCTCAATGTACATGGCGTACATTCTTTATCTTTTCTTTAGATCAGGTTCGATACCCGTTTGTCGGATGAAGAACACCTGTTTGGTAGAAGTAGGAGACCTTGCCGGCTCACACTTTTATGTACATGATGAAAGTGGGATGAGACGGGATGGGACCCACAGTCCGGCACCGCTGGACTCTCTCATCTTAATAGCCTCTCGAGCCACCTCGACGGAATGGTCGTTCACTGACATAGTCTCACTTTTGTTACGCGCAATTGCCGATCGAAGATGCTTATAAGGCCTGTTGCGCGCCAATGCCTCGCAGCAAAAAACCCCAGTGTTCGAGCATTTAGCTACAGTGCCTCTGCAAGGGCAGATTTCACACATGTTGTTAGTTGATTTCTCTAATGTTGGTGTTACATGAGATAATCGTCCCAACTAAGCCATTCTCTCTCCGGGGTTCTGTGCAATTACAGTTATAATCGATCTCTAACATAAGTCAATTTCATACAGATCATAGGCGGCGGTGTAGTCGGCCTCGCCACGGCACGGGCGCTTGCACAGCACACATCCTGCTCATCAAACGCTAGCACACTACTCCTAGAGCGACACAGTATCGTGGGCTCCGAGACCTCTTCTAGAAATAGCGAGGTCATCCACGCGGGCTTATATTATGGCTGCAACACCTTAAAATCCCGACTGTGCATTGAGGGAAAGCGGAAGTTATATGAGTTTTGCGCGTCGCGTGGTGTCGGGCACGCCAACTGTGGGAAGTGGATAGTGGCACAGGATGATGCCGAGCGCGAGGCTCTGGAGCGACTCCATGTTACCTGCCGGGACGAACTCGACGTCCCAACGCGCTGGGTATCTGAGGCGAAGGCAACGGAGTTGGAGCCGCAGATTCGTGCTGCCGCCGGCGCGCTCCATAGCCCTACAACGGGAATCGTCGATAGTCATGGATTGATGGTTGCGCTTCAGGGCGAGCTCGAGGACGCCGGTGGTGTGGTGGCCATCAACTCCAAGGTCACTAGTATTGAGCCCCTATCTTCTTCAGGGGAGCCAGGGTCTGGTGGTTGGGTCATCGCGGTACAAGACACGAGTACAGGCGAGGAATCACGCATCGAGGCCGAAACCATCATCAACAGCGCCGGGTTAGGTGCCGCTGAGATCCACAACATGATTGTTCCGACTGAGAGGCACATGCGTTTGTACTACGCCAAAGGAAATTACTTTAGCTATGGCGCCTCGTTTCCTAAAGTAAAGCGCCTTATATATCCTGTTACGTTACCAGGAGCTGGTGGCCTAGGCACTCATCTCACAATCGATCTAGCTGGACGGATTCGCTTTGGGCCCGATGTCGAGTGGGTAGACGACCCATCCGATCTCGCCGTAAACACTTCTCGTTTCCCTGATGCACTCAAGGCCATACAAAGATATATGCCAGAAGTTGATGAGAGTGCTCTTAGCCCTGATTACGCGGGCATTCGTCCAAAGCTTGGGAAGGCTGGTGCTGTTGGAGCCGGCAAGGGCTTCGTTGACTTCTACATAGAAAAGGAGAAGGGCTTTGACGGTTGGGTTAATTTACTGGGCATGGAGAGCCCTGGGCTAACGAGTTCTCTTGCCGTAGGAGATCATGTTCGTGATTTGCTATACGGTAGTCGGAAAGTAGAGTGAGAGGATGAGTCAAGAAAGCTTAAAGGTTTTAGACATTGTATATCGGATGACCATATTATTAGACTTCTGATTCAACCCCTAATACTGAGTCTCTAGGTCGACGTTCCAAAAGTGAGGATCGATCAGCAATGCATGTTGGTCAATCACTTTACCGCAAACGTTAGGACCTAGATATTGACCCTCAAGTCTTTTTTAGCCTTCCTCTTTTACCCGGAACTGCAGTATTTCTCCAGAAACTTATCCAATTGGAAAGCCCCATCCACCAAAAGTTATATTTATCACCTCTCAGCAATAGCAAAGCAAAGACACAAGCGCCCGATCGCCGTCCCGGGCCCGAGACTCTGGTCCGCTCCCCCGGTCCCCGGTTTCACATCGGATGTAACCCCGGCTTCGCCCCCAAAGAAGCCGTTTCGTCTTGGGATGAGACTGTTTCAAGCCAATATACGCGCTAAGACGCTGCATCTTATTAGTCTGTACTGAGAGGGCCTCGATATTGTTAGGGACATGCGTGATATTCAGAAGTCATTAAACCTGTACTTGAATATGTGAAGACACTACTCTAGGTATGGATCAAGTAACAACATATCTTTTCTTGGATGGGATGCTTCGCGTATAGATTTACTACACGACTATCGAAAGCATATACTCTACGAGCATTGCGTCTAATACCGTAACCGAACCCGTAACCCAAAGTTAGCCGATACTCATCATGACCGCTGATCCTCAATCCTAGCTTCACATCCAAGCCCGTGACTTTTTGCTCATCATTCCCATTTGCACAACAAGATGTCGGACCATCACACCTAGCAATCTCAGCACGTTTCCCAATGCTTATATTAAACACCGAAATGCTTGGTCCAACATACGGTAGCTATAACAGTCAGCATGAGGAGTATGTTTCAGATAGGTCAACGATTAGGATCGACACGCAAGGTTGTGCCTGAACCGACTCTTACACGCATGGTCAAGTTATAAAACTCCCTTAGCCGCCAACCCATTTCTCGGACATTATATCTCAGATCCTCTCACTTCACAGACTCTTCTCCCACTAATCCATCTATTCAAAATCTCACCAAGGCGTTGATCGTTACTTCTCTTCTTAAACCTAACTTCGAACCCATCTCGACACTGTTAAACCAGCTTAGTAACCCACCAAAATGCGTTTCGCCTTCCTCCTCACCTACCTCTCCATCACCATCGCGGCCGCAACACCCCTAATAGACGCCCAAGACACGAAAAAACTCATGGTCGTCCGCGACGAATGTGTACGTGTCCCCCTACCCGCTCCCTCTCCCCACCAACCAAATCTTACAGACAGTCCAAACAGCCACTAACACTATGATCCAGGTCTGTAACGAAAGTTCCTGTGAAGGACCAGCCTGCTGCGCCAATGGGTGTGCCAATCGCTTCTCCACTGACCACTATATCATCTATTAACCGATTCTTATCAGCACCTGCCAAGCCGCCCTACAATGACGAATGGTGCAAACGGGCGACATCAAGCGTTGCCTCACAGAAAGGGAGGGAAATTCAATGTCTCGGGAAGATTAGATGGTTGCCTTAATCAAACGGCACTTAGGAGTCGTGTACCATCACACGAAGCTCTAGTAATACCTAGTCCGAGGGGACCCAGCCAGCTCATGTATCGTTCTTTGACATATACACTTACTAAAGGATAAATATCATTTAAAACAGTTATCCCGTCGGTCTTACTTAACAAATGTGTGCCACTTCTAGTCACACCATTCGTGGCGCACAGATATCTTCACGGATGGAAACTGTTTGTGGTAATCATGGCATTTAAAGCATACACTTGCAGAAAGCCAGTCGAATTCACATCCGTTTGTTCCGATCTTGGTGTGCCACCCAACGCCATAACGCGATAATGAGCATAATCATACAATACGCGAGACACATGTTGTAATTGCCCTCAAGAGCTACACCCCTGAAGTCACTGCCGACCTTCCCTTCTGCCGTCACGAAACCCCAATTCTTCCTATTCTTCTTTGGTTTCAGAGGTAGTCGCCAGCGGAGAGTCGGTGGTTTGGGTGTCCCCCTCAGACACAGATGTCGAGTGCGTCAGATGTGATGGATGCGGCGGTTCTCGTGTCACAGCTGCGTTAGCGTTCGCCTCGCTTAACTGACGCTCTTGGATAAAGTCAGCGTGTGTTGATATGTGAGTCGGTCCTGAGATTTCTTACCAAGCTCACGAATCCTATGACGCAACATCTGGTTCTCACGAACCAAGTTTTGCGTTTCGGCCTGATAATAGCTGGTCTCGTCACGAACACCAGACAGGTGTGGCTCACCAGCCTCTTGGCCGAACGAAGTTGATCTGATCCTCGGGGAATTGGCCCCACGACTGGGTGTCCTGGACCTACGATGCAATGCATCTCGGGCGATGTCGAAAGAGGACCGAGGGTGGGACATGGAGGGTGATCGTGGAGTTGAGCTCAACGGTGTGGGCACTGTATGAGCTGCGCCGGCTGGGTTCGACATCGAAGTCGATCGGTCCGAGGTGGATGGAGGGTCTTCAGCAGCTACACTGGACTGAGACTGGCCTTGGGCTGCCTGTAGCTGCTGCAATTGAACTTGCTGGGACCGAATCATTTGCAGCAAGCGGTTCTTGAGGCCACAAGTTAGTCATATATCATGTAACGTCACCAGAAGCTGATCGGGGCGAGAACAGATTTGGCGTACCACTTGTGCTTCTTGCTCAGCCTCGAGCTCTTGGTGTAGCTCACCCAAGCTCGGGGCTCTGTCGCGTCGCGGCTCGCCTAGGATGGGAGAGCCAGACATGGATTGGGGCGTCAAGATTCGGTGAGGATTTGAGCCTTCAGTGATCATCTCTCCCGGAGCCGGTAGGGAAGGGTCGTTGAGTTGGAGGTTCATGAGGACGGTAGATCTTCGTCGACCGGCCTGAGGGGACTGGCGCTGGCGAGACAGCGAGCTGTTGGAAGGGCCTGGGGAGCACACAAAGTCAGTGGAGGCAGGAAGCAGACAGGTAGCAGATAGGTGGCAGAGATGACGGAAGAGGTGGGCCGAACATACGGCGACTAGGTTCGTGCTGTAGGCCGGCGTTCATGGTGGCAGCGGCTTGCAAGGAGATCGATGCAGAGCGCGACGGCGACGGCGAGGGAGACTCGCCTCGGGCGGCAGAGTCTCCGCTGGCGGGGACGGAAGCCATGGCAGCAAGAGACACGGCAACTGGTGATGATGAAAGCGATGATGGAGGCAGCGAGTTGAGATCAGGTGCCATAGCTCGGCCTCGAGTGCAGTCTACCTAATGCAGGCGCCCTCTCAAGATGAAAATATGAAATGACGAGTTGGAATCGAGGATGGCCTTGATCGCTGGCAGGTTCACCGAGTGCTTGTCTTGGTGTTGTTACCTTGGTGTTGCTTGAATGCCGCCGTTTCGTTCGTTGGCGGGGGCGGGGGAAGAGGTAAAGAGCACAGCTCGACGAGCACAAGGCCAGGCTACATTCGTATCGTACCGAAGAAATGATGTTCAGGCGAGGGTTAGGTGTTGTAATCCCAGAAGGAGACGGGAAAGCAGCCGGGGATTATGACATGGTGCCAGATGATCGAATAGACCAAAGCTGCTTACGCTCAGGTTAGTTTAGTATCTTATGGTAATATGCTCATCTAGCAGTGTCACCGCCCACGCGACAGATGGGATGGAAACAGTGAAGCTTCCAAATGCTAGAAGGTAGGTACCTGCTGTTCAGCTGCTGTAGCATCCCGATTGAGCGAGCCTTGCTCGTCAAGTCACCTGCCCCGGACATGTGCGCGCCTACTCACTGGGCTGGAGGTACGTCACAGGCGGCATTCTAGCAGGTGGAGTATGCGATATCCCGATGCCGTGACGACGGGTTGGTGAGACATCGAATTTGAGGTAGGCAACTTCAGCCATATCTGCAAAGATTTAATTTCGTGTTCAAGTAATATGGTAGCTTCTACATCGGTTAGAAATAATCATGGTTACCTTTCTCATTATCGTTTCCACGTCGTACGAGACCACACCTGCTTGACTGATGGCACGATTGCTACGATCTTCTGGAACATTGCTGAACCGGAAACCTTGATGTATAGAAGATGGCGCTGGCAGAAATGATAGTGGCTCACTGTGTCCAGGTGTGCTGAATCATTCCCTCCTCTACCTCTATTATATATACCCAAGACCTAGGTATCCAGTATCTGCATATTAGTATTTTGAGCTAATATGGCAATCTCAGATAGGTAGGTTAGGTATAGGACGCAGCTAAAGCTGCTTGTTTTTACCTTCTAGGCAATATCAAAATCAAGCTGAGAGAGGCCAACTGTTCGAGGTTGGCTTGTGAATATGCAACCTGCTCTTCGGCTGTCCATTGTTAAAGCCTCCTTACCCCTCTACCTATGGACATAGTAGGACTTCATGCGGGCCTATTAACCACACTACAAGATTGCGCATACGGTTTTCATCCGCGTTCATGACGTTACATGTGAAAAGGGAGCTTCGATAAGTCTGAGGACGAAAGGCCATCAACTATTGCGGTTGGTGTTGGCGTCTGGATTCGTCGCACTAGCGACCGACCAAACAAGTCTTCAAGATACTGCAGATTACAACTGACAGATATCCAGAGAGCCGGGAATAATTGACATTGGCGATGAACAAAAACCGCCAAGCTGCAGCCTCCTGCAGGGTCCCATATGCGGGAAGCCCGCCGCCAGAGGGCCCGCTTCGCCATTTAGGGCCAGTTGACCAGCTGCTCCGACGGAACAATGTGGTGATGGTTGAAACTTGCGACTTGAAAAGCTCACCCAGGTAGTTGACCCACCACTGTGCTGGACTGCTTGGGGTTTTCTTTAGCGCTATGCCCAACTCTGTAGGCTTGGGTTTCCGGTAGGAAGATGCGATAGTCATGTAACATTTAGAATTGGTCATAACAGCCCAACGCTAGAAAGAATCAGCCTTCCGAGAGCTTCGAGTAGATGACACGTAAGCAATAATAGGCTTTTATTTTGGCGACAGGTGATTCTAGGCTGTGGATGTTACTGGGCAACTTGCATGCATTTCAACATGCCTATGAATGGCAGCGGATGCTCAACCGAGAACACTAGCTAGAATGACCGATTAGTTGCTGTCACTGAGAGCCTACAGACTGAGAATGCTGGGCTATGTTCACAAGGAATGATCAACAGGAGCTATGGTAATCTTTTGCAGGTGCTTCGGAGGGCGGCCCGACGACGAGCTCCATGAAAACATGTAGTTCTACAAAGCGGCTTGCAGCTTGCAGGTTAGGCTTGAGGCCAATAGGCTCGGAATGGGTTGCCCAGTGATGGCGCTCTTGGAGCTGGTTGGATCTTGCAAGTTGCATAACAAGCAGTACGTGTCTTTATCAACCTGTTTGTAAGTTCGGCGGCATGAGGGGAGCTTGTATCAAACTCAGAAGCGGTGAAGCTCGTTACCGTTCTTGCCCGGCGCCTTCACCTCGCACAACACAAGCGTGTGCATGCCCCATAGGTATAGGTACCAGATTGGATGCTAAGATGAACATGGGTCTCTGCAGCTTAGATGATAAGAGCCTTGGAAGTCAAGATAAGAACCTCGCAATGGAGGTTCTCTATGGCCGGGAATGACTGCATTTGCTTATCGTGAGGCGTTCGTTGGTCTTCGTCTCTTAGAGGAGCTGAGGGGTTACCGGCCAGATATCTAGCCGTGGTAACAGCGAGAATATGTCCGCACGTGAAAATGATGTCGTCGGTATGATCCTGATAGTACTCAGCCAGTCTCATATAATGCTATGGTCCAAGATAGTACTGCAAGCAAATAAGGGGAGACAGTCCGATTGATGCTGGCAGCAGCCGACGATATCCAATAAAGCTCAATGGGGTCAATGTAACAACACCTCTGGTTACGCGTACGGTAATCCGTACTTCTGCTCAGAGCTTGATGCGGTTGGTCAGCTGTCGGGAGGGTGGTAGTAGCAATTTGATGCAGTAGCCGAGCAAAAGGTGTGGTGGAGCCCTTGCATCGTCCGAAGTCGCCAGACCCGGGGTCTAGCACAGTCGGATATCGGGACAAGGGATGGAAACCCGTGTGCCACGCATTGGAAGACATGTCAAAAGCTGGGTACCTAATTGCATTGGGAGAATGATCCGATGATACTAGTAATGGGCCATTTTCATGCAAATCGTACTGACTCGTCCATGAGCGCGAGCATACTGAACAAGAGTGATTCTTATGCGACGTAAGCTTTATACGCCCTGGGTAGCCTATTCGCCAATAGGGAGAATCACGACCACGACTTGGGTAAATTAGTTACAAGTGGCAGGGTGGTAGGTGATCAGTCGGCCTCGCTCCAGTCGTTGGATTCTCCGTCGATGAGAAATCTATCATGAATGCCTTAGAAACAGGAAAGGGTTGAGATAGAGTTTTGAGATATAGGTCCGTGTGCTGGAAGCGATCATATAGTCGACTGAATCAGGCAATGGTGGAAGAAACAGAGTCATTCGATACGTTGATAGGCTGGGTCATGGAGGCAAGGAACTGGCGTGATTGGCTAAAAATTCGATGTCCGTGGCGAGTTGATGAAGCCTCTCACGAATTTTTAGACTGTGATACCTATCGGTGAATTGGCACTGTCTGGAAGCATGCCCCAGATCTGAAACTTGATGAGCTGAGTTGTGCAGCTTGGTGGCAAGAATTTGTGCATTTCACTGTGTGTTCTGCGATGCAGTGCGGCAGTATGTACAGTACCTTATCTTTTCAACTTGTATTTCGGTAGCTCCTCGTCCATGAGTGCCTAGCAAATCACAACCATCGGGTGGTAGCCAGCCTTACCCGGCCTTCTTGACGCCAGTCTCACTGATGCTTTGCATAGATGTAATGTTTTAGTGCAGATGCCGTACGAATTATATCAGCGATCTGCAAAACGACAGCATGCCGAGGTGGCGAGACGGACACCTCCAACGGCAAGACGGGATGGATGAGATTGGATCGTCGGCGACAGGCGGCAGAACCATTTGCCAAAGCAGTTCAATTATCCCGTCCCAGAAGCATTCTGTCGTCGTGACACCTGAGATAGTGCACGCTCGGTGTCGACAAGATTGATGATGCAACATGAAGTGAAACCCAGGCTCGTGTAGGTTGGGTTATTTGGTGAATCGGCGATTGATAGGCTTGATAGGCTCTGTGCCGCTGCCTCTCTGCCGCTGTGCAACCCATCCGGCCGGTATCTGTCTGGACAGTGCGCGGGGCTATCGAGAGTAGGCAGAGTTGGCAATGTTGCAAGCTCCGAGCGCGATGCAAGCCCTGCCTTAGGTGCCTTGGCGAGCCTGGGTGGGCTCGGGGTGGACCAAGACTTGAGCCCCATTCTGCCCCGCTGTATGCAGGTGCACACGCCCCGGCAGGCCACAGAGCAGGGTTCACCCATGCGGTGCAACTCGACTCCGATTTTGTCCGCGCCAGCCTGCAAGCTCTCTCCCGCTAAGGCACTAACTAATGTACCCTCGGTACTGTACGTTCTTCTTTCATCATCGAGCCTTTTTTTTTCTGGTTCTCGGGCATGCTGAACCGTGAAACACACGTATGTAAGGACATCTCCACCAAGCTATGTCATGGAAGACTGGAGATTCTCGGCCTTATTAGACCCAAGTTTGCCTGGTAGCTAGCAGGAAATATGTTGAGTTCCGTAGATCATCCTATCTTCCTACCTATTTGAATCGCGCACTACCCTCCGCCCGCGTGCTTTCATGTTGTCCGGGAGCAAACCTTCTGATTCACACACACACACACACCCCCATTACCGGCACCGTAAAGCTCTGAATCGTACTCCCAAAAGACGCAAGATCCTCTGCTGCCACCCTCGTGTCTAGATCTTGCTTGCTGCATTCAGCTCCAAACCTCAACAGCCTCGCCCTCTAGATACCTGCCACCGTAACACGCCCAGCAAAGCAGATCACCACGCCTCTGCCGACGCAGCAACAGCTGAGTCACACGCGCAAGTGCTGTGTCCGCTAGTTGTAAGACAAGAATCAAAAATACAAGCCATGGTTCTAACCAAGCAGAGCGTACATCGTAATCCTGACGATTTCCCTACTCTTCAGCTGTTCTTGCTAGGTAAGCAGTGTTAGGTGACAATACCATGATACACCTCAGTTATGTTAACAGTCTTTCACAGCAATCGTTCGGCTTGCCGAGCCCATCGCTCTAACCTCCATCTTCCCCTACGCCTGGTCTTTAGTTCGCAACTTTCAGATTGGCAACGAGCAAGATGCTTCCTTTTACGCCGGCCTCCTCATTTCCGCCTTTTCTCTCACCGAGGCCATGATGGGCATGTTCTGGGGAGGGCTCTCGGATAGAATCGGTCGAAAACCTGTCTTGGTCGTGGGCTGCATCGGAACCATGTTGAGTATGCTTGTCGTCGGCTTTGCCTCCAATTTCTGGGTTGCACTAGCTGGTCGTGCTTTCGGTGGTTTGCTCAACGGCAACATCGGTGTGATACAGACCATGGTCGGCGAGCTGGTCACTAAGCCCGAGTTCGAACGTAAGTACAGTCTCTATCCCGACGTGCCTTACTCTTCACACGATATTAACTAGGCCTTCAGCCCGTGCATACAGCGTTATGCCCTTTGTGTGGTCAATCGGGACAATCATTGGTCCTGCGATTGGCGGTATTTTTGCCGATCCTGCAGTGGCTTTCCCTGGGTTCTTCTCAGAAACCAGTTGGTTCGTCGTCTATCCATATCTTCTGCCAAACGTGTTGTGCGCCGGACTCTTGCTCATGAGCATCGTATTGGGATACTTCTTGTTGGAGGAAACGCATCCCGACCTGCAGCCACACGTTCTGTTGCCTGACAACGTCTACACCTCTGACGAAACACCACTGCTGGAAACTTCAGACGCTCTCAAGCAACCGGCTGTGGACTTGCGGTCCGAGAGCTATGGCACGTTCGGAAGCAGGAGAAGCGTAGAATTTGCTTCCGAGACGAGGGAACGCAAAATCTCCGAGAAGAAGAAGACTCCAGAAAGTATCTTCACAAAACGCATCGTTGCTCTGATCGTCTCGCTGTCCTTATTCACCTATCACTCGATGACATACGACCATCTTATGCCCATTTTCTTTGAAGACAAAAGGGCGTCTTTCGGTACCATGCTAGCCACCGAGCTTTCGACGAGCTTTAACCCGTTCTATATACCTGGCGGTCTCGGTCTCTCCATGCAGGCCGTTGGTGTCATTCTTGCCGTGAACGGAGCAATCGCGCTCTTCGTTCAGATCATCGTTTTCCCTATTGCCGCTGAGAAGATTGGTGTTTTCAGGTTATTCCTCACTGTGACCGCTCTGCACCCTATTGCGTACATGATTGTCCCAAGCTTGATCTACGTACCGGAGTCGATCCTATATCCTGCAATTTATTTCTGTTTGACGATACGAAATGTATTGTCTATCGTTCTCTACCCTTTGTTGCTCATCCTGATCAAGGAGGCGACTCCTAGTTCCGCTGTTCTAGGCAAGGTGAACGGTCTCGCAGCGAGCGCAGGGGCTGCTTGTCGTATGGCTGCTCCGCCTGTTGCCGGGTACCTGTATTCCTTTGGTTCACAGATCTCCTGTACAGGCATTGCCTGGTACGGCAGCGCTTTCGTTGCGCTCATTGGAGCGATCCAATGCTTCCAGGTTCCTCGTAACAAACGACAGGATACCAACCGAGACGGCAAAGTCTTGTCGACAGCGATGATTCACGAAACCCCCGAGGACGAAGAGATGGCGTGAGGACGAGGCTTGCAATTTGCCTGCTTGGCGTAATGGGCGAGCAATGTATGGGTTGCTTTAATGATACATGATAGACGGCACGGGAAAAGTTACAGTGGATCGTACCGGCGTTTAATGGCGCTGTGTTTTCTGACGAATTGCAAGTTACCGTTGCAACGTCAGGGGTTTTTGATAAATTCCTTGGGCTCTGGCTCTTCATGTCAACGTACAATGGTGATTCCCCCAGAATAGACGGCGTTGGTGTTGGTCTTGATTCCGGGCTTCGGTTTCCTTAGGCAATCGGGTAGGATCGCAAGACAGATATGCCTTGTAGGAGTAATATATATACACAAGGTAACATAGATGAGTATCATAATGGCACATTATAAAGAACGTCTTAGCCTTTATTCGCGGCAACGGCACATGAGTTGAAACTATTTACATTGTACTATAATCAGTTTGAACCATATTAGAACCGTGCCGTCGGCCTCCAAGGCGGAAATCGTGGACCATGGTGACGCCCATAGAACCAAGACATTCAGACCCTCATTCAACAAACGGCGCTTCACTCCCTATTTGAGCATTAACAGTTCCTATATAAATTTTCGGGGTAATAAGCGAATTGCTGGGACCAAGTACGTCTGTGATAACTGAACGTTAAGCTACCTCGGTACTGGGTGTAGCGAAACAGGAAGATACTTGACTGACATGAGGACAATATACTGTTTAATCAGTAGCCCGGAGTATTGTGGTAGGCACAACTAGGTACTGCTGATAGGAGAGACTGACTTTCTATCAATTACATGTTATATTTTTTTTTTTTGTCCGTAGCCTGAGAATGAAACAGACTTCGGGCAAAATGTTGGGAAATCCAAGGCCGATATATGGGAGCCACTTTGCTTATCAGACCGTGTAAATACCAGGTCGGTGACAAATGTAATCCAAGTGGCACCATCGAGTAAGACAATGCTAAACAACGGATAATGGAACGTGAGAATTTTTGATCGTATTCCGAGTGATTATTTGATCTACCCTAAGTCTTTAAACAATCTCAAACCATGTATAGAGATAGACCTTAAGAAGAGACCGTTACACGAGGGGACGAGCACCAGCTCGAGAAAGGGGTACATACGTTGTTCGTCAAGTCCCGGCTGAGGGCGCAACGGAAGAGCTACCAACGCAGCATCAGCCTCCCTCGCTGGTCGGCATGGAGTTGCCCGTAAATGCCCAAAAATGACGAAGGGCTATGAGGCTAATACATTTTCAGCAATCTTTCAATGGCTCACCTAGCAGCCAGCGAGCTGCGAGTCACCGATATCAATTTCGATTTGCGCATTTCTGCCTGCTACTAGCACTCACAACGCAGCGAGTTGTATTTCGAATGAAGTCGATGCCTTGAACAAGCTGACATGCCTCGTCGTCACGCACAAATACACACATCGTTATAATCTCAAGTTTTGACTTTGAGGGTAGTCAACTCTACTCTTACAGCCAAGTAACCACTTGCTCCTCAAGTTGCCAGAATACTTATGAAGTAAAAAGTCGTGTGTTATATTCAGATAAGGTAACATATACCTGGTATTCCTATGATTCCAAATCCCGAACCAAGAAATATGTCCTTCGAGCAAGAAATCCACCTCTAAATGCGTATTATTGTAATTTATGTCCATTCATTAAGATCATAACGCCCTAGTGATGCCATTTCCATAAGAATATGCTCATACAGCAATTAATGTTCTTACAGAGCGAAGATGGCAGCCATGATGGCAATGAATGCAGCAGCGAGGCCTCCGGATTGGACATTGTTGGCCGACGCTACTGGCACAGAAGTAGTAGAGGGCGTACTTGAAGTTACGGCCGAGGTTGTGCTGTTGCCGTAGCCGTATCCGCTACCAGAGCCAGTCGTCTGTGCGGCACCAGAAGAAGTTGCGCTTAAACTACCAGATGTGGTGGTCGCAGTAGCGCTATTCTCGCTCCCAGAGGTCTCGGAGGTCTCGGAGGTCTCGGAGGCCTCGGTGCCTGTGCCGGAAGCCTTGGCGCTAGATGCCTTGCTTGTGGCAGTAGGCTCATCGGTCGAAGTAGTCTCAACGCCAGATGCAGTCTTACTAGTAGACTTAGGCTTAGAGGTAGAGGTGGCCTTGCTGGCCGAGGTGGAAGACGTAGAAGATGAGACAGTAACATCATCGCAACTGAGATCGTAGAGAGGCGTTGTGGATTCGGCGTTGATCAGGCCGAAGCTGGGGTTAGGAGTGTCGGGCTGAGCATCCTGAAGTGTATACCACCACACATTGGTGTTGTCAAACATTGGGCAACCAACATCTTGCCAGTATGTCTTAGCATTTGCAATCGAAGCAACAGCGTCTCCAGATGTTTTACCGCTAACCGGATATCCAGTCTCGGTCACCCAGACTGGTCGTCCGTTCGCAGCTGCCTTGGTCGTCTCGAGAGCGGCATCAAAAAGGGACTTGCCAAGCTGAATGCCGTTGGCCATTGTGTCTTGAAAGTAGGGGTACGCATCCATGCCAATCCAGTCGAGCTCGTCAACAACGATGCTATTGGTGCCATTTTCCCATGCCGTCCAAGTATCGACGTGACCCAGAGGGGCGTCTGCAAGGCCGGTACCCTCGATAGCGCTCCTGACTTCTTTGATATATTTTACCAGCGTGTCGGGCTCAGCACCAACGTACGAGCCGGCCGCGATGCCCTGGGGCGAAGCACGGTAGAGATCTTCGCTACCAATGGAGATGCCGTCCACAATGCTCGTGAAGTCATCTCCGTATGTCTCGATAGCTGCTTTAAGTGCAGTCATCTCGTTTGCGAAAGACTCATCACCACCGGAAGCCCATAAGCCCAAGAGGAGCGTGGTCCCTGTCTTGATGGCAGCAGGAATGGCAGAGATAGGATCAGAGGCAGAACCGGCTTGCTGAAGAACAGGATGTGAATAAGTGTTTGATCCGATAGACATGGAGCATGGAGATGCACAATCTGTCACTTACAACCATAGTATAGAGGCGAGCGCTAGTGAAGCCCTTTGCGCCCTTCAAGTTGGCAGCAGTAGTGAACTCATCCTCGAAGTCGGACTGTTGCTTAGCAGCTCCTGTAGTGAATGTAGAGCCGTAGTTAAAGCCAAGCTTGGCCGAAGCCACGGAGGCGAGAGCTAGTAGCAAAGCGCTGGAGTGCATGGTTGTTTGTGTTGAGCTGATCGCTACAAGGTTTCAAGGCTCGAGCCGGCGCAAAACCTGGGGTGGTTTTATGTGGAAGCAAGCAGTGATCAGCGAGTGTGTGATCGACCAAGCGCAATAGGAAGGCCAAGACGTAAGTCAAGCTGACAGTGTCAGTGTTGACAATGGAAATACAAGCACGCAGGGTGGAATATGAGAGAATCTATTAAGAAACCTTGTTCAATGAGTATACAGCAGAAATAACAAACAATGAGCGAACGTAATTCACAACCAATAGCGAGTGTGGTGATGTGAAGGGTATTGTCTTGCAGTCGTGAGGCAAATGAGAGCAGACAGAGGGAGGATTGATGGAGAGCGCGAGGAGGGCTAGCAAATGCTGTTTAAACCTGGTGATCTCACACAGGGGCCCTCGGGAGCCTCCGCGTTGCCATCCTGTCTGTCAAGACACTGCCTCACACACTGAAGGCTCTGCCCTCGCATCTTGACGGAACTATTGGCTCGTTAAAAGGCTGAATAGGGAAAAGTGGTGGCGAGCCTGGCGGACCGGGAGCCACTTTGGACAGAACAGCATCTGGATCGGCCCAATGAGACGAGGTCGTCTATTCTCTTTTGAATCGGGGACTCGTGTTCCCCTGCAGGAACAACAGCTCACGCTTGCGTCAACACCGACTCACCCCTGTCAGCTCTGTTTTTAGCACCGCCATGTTGCTCTTGTTGGTGTGTTGCGCTTCCTCGTGTTGCTTTAACTGCACAGGGGCGCCATGTATCTAAGTGGAACCCACAAACTTCAGAGTCTGGCTGAGGTTGTCTTGTCTGGCAAGTCGGTTGGCAAAGGCGGGTAGACCATGGAATATAAGACATCGTTTGTCATACAATAGAGAAGTAACACGTTTAAAGCCTTTCACTCGCACACGAATGCAGCCTGACACGTGGGTTGTCGCCTACTTGCATCTTCATCGTTTAATGTAGGTCAGTGATCACATAGGTGTATCAACGGGCATGTTGTCTCTGTCTAGGTAGCTTCGTCTTTGTGGTTGACTTTCAATTCCTGAACAACGAGTATGTTATTTATGCTCATGATTCGTGTGAGCCCCGCGTTGTATGCGAGTGTGTATGATACCATGAACTGGCGACGAATCGTCTCGGGAACGGAGTGGCTCCTCGCCGGAAAAGTCGGGGGTTTTGGCAGGCCCAGTTCTTCGCCTACAACTAGCTGGTCTTCGCCTCCTGCTCTATCATACACCCCGTCATTTTTTTGCTTCTCCGAAACGGGTAAAAATGGCATTGGCTGTTCGATACTAGATTATTCAGATTTCTTTCCCTAATGGATGGCAGTATTCTGAACGATGGCTTATTCGGTAGCACATCCCTGCCCTGCCGCTTATTGCAAGACAAAGAACACAGTTGGTTTGCTAAGCCAGCTGAGAGCTTTCCAGACGCACTGTCACGACCTTGGCACTATCTGGAATGATATGGTGGACAGCCAGTACGGGGTGCCCTATTGGTAACGCATCGCCGCCGAACCCGACGGAACCAGCGAACACCGACTTTGGAGATAACTGGAACTACTATTCAGTCTGGAAGGGAGTAGGCACATCAGGGATGTGTCTCTAGGAACTTTGCTATCGAAACAAGGCAATGTGTCGCTAAGGATGTGTTCTTCTCTCGTACGTGGCTCTCAATATCACCAATGGCTCTTCCTACACTTCACACATTGTGAATGTTTCGACTGTTTCTGTGGGGAGCTACCGATTTTAAAGGCATTTTGTTGGCGATCGCTATACAAATCCACGAATACCACGCAAACCTGTGGATTTCTTCTTTTCCTTGTCGTCTTTCTTCTCCTTCTTCCCTGAGCGGCTGTTTTGTAATCCTCCTGCAAGGGTCAGTCATATTCGATTCAGGGGAAAGCCGCGGGAAGATATTTTCGACAGGTTGAGAAATGTTACTCACCCCTACCAAAGTACCTCTCTGTCGTCGGGCTTTCTTTCGTCGTTGTCATGTCTTCGCCGGCTTGCGGTGGTGTAGATGGTCGACCTTGAGAACCTGCGGTTTGGTTTTTCTCGAACAAATCGAGGGGAGGTGTGGCATTATAAGAGAGCGCCTCGAAAATCTCGGGTTCGGAGAAGCCTCGGTGCCTACGGTTTCTAATAAGGCTGTCTGATTCCGATGAAACATCATCATCAATCTCTGCCGGCGGGTATGTTGTCGCTTTAGAGCGGACTGGAAGTTCCGACTCCATCTCGAATATCTTCGCTTCTAGAGCCGAGTTTTTAGACGCAAGCATGCTTAACCGCCTTTTCATCTCATTCTGTGAAATCCGATTCGCTTCCAGCGCATTCGTCAATTGTTTTTGTAGGCCATCGGCGCCTCGCTCCCCTCCGCTCTTTAGCGCCTCGCGTAGTTTTGATTCGAGCAATGCAATTTGGGTCTGATATGAAGTAGACGTCTGCTTGAATTCCGATTCTTGCGCCCTGAGCTTCATGTCCAGTTCTTTTGCTCGGCTGTCTGCTTCACGGGCTTGGCTGTCTGCTGCTTGTCGCTCCATATCAGCCGACTGATAGTCTCGTTCCGACCGCGTTAGTCTTTCCACCTCAGTGCGAAGCCTCTCTAATTCGCTGAAGTTGATATCGGCAGACTGCATAGTCTGCTTGAGTTTTAACTCTCTTACTTCCACGTCGCAGACGAGTGTACGGAGCTTTTCAGATTCTTCCCGAGCGCTTAAAAGATCTGCTCGTAGAGTCGACCCTTCAACGTTCCATTTTTTCTGTTCTTCCCGAAGCAATTTCAACTTGTTGAATATATCAGCTTCCCATTTCTTAGACAACGTGCGGCTTTTTTCAGCCTCAGTTTTGGCCTGCAACTCGGCCTTTTTTGCCTCTTCCAGTCTCTGCTTGAGATGGCGATTCGCAATGATTAGATTTTGGGTTTCAGCTTCACTCGCTGCCTCTCTGACGTACCGCCTTCGCAATTCCCCAATATGAGTCAGATGTTGCTGCTTCATGAACCGCTCAAACAGTAGGTCATTGTGAAGAAGAAACACGTAGCGTAGCAACTGCAGATGTGGGTATTCACTGCTTTCACTACTCTGGAGCTCCTGGGTGCTGCCAACAGGTAGGTTGAGATGAGACGCAGAAAACGCCTTTTCTGGACTGGGCTCATGATGACTCAACGACAGAGAAGGTACACTGTCATTGGTCAAGGTTTGATGTAGGCTGGATTTAACGGCCTTGTTGGAATTGATAAGGTCTTGAAGTTGTGTCTGAGAGCCTGACGCGTTTGTTTGACGGGGTAGCGAGTGGGTTTCGCTCTCATGTATGGAGCGTCTGGTACTGGACGATCGTGCGCTGCCGGGGGATGGATAGCGAACCATTGTAGCCTGCGATCGACCACCGGAAACCAGCTCTGAAAGTGCGGAGCCTGAGGAGCGATGTATCTCTTCTTGGAGCAAGCTAAAGCTAGACGTCCCAGGATTACTTGAATTGGTGAGGAAAGCTGTGATTGTTTCATCACCAATTACTCCATCTTTCCCTGGGATGAGCACGTTGGCTAGATCCAAGAATCCGGAGTCGGAGAGCTCGTCAGACGGATGGCGCAGGGCCATGCAATCCGCTACTACTTCGGACGGTTCGCTCTTGATCCATCGTCCGAAGTCCGTCTTCTCCGACTCAAGCGTCAACGTATAGAAATTCTCGTGCAACACGTGGCATTGACGAAAGCGTTCTGAAGCATGACGTATCTCAGTTGGCTGTACCTCGATTTCCTCCGCGTCTGCGAAGTCCGCATGCCTCAAATATCTCTGTGGCTTTCGAATATAGTCGGTGAGATTTATCGGATATAAGCCATACAAAATCGTGAAATAGTTGGAAAGCTGCGGAATGGTCGTGATATCGGTTTCTGCTGAGAATGGACACTTTTCCCATGCCAGCGCATTCAAAGAGAGTCTTCGTTCTTTGTCCGCCTCGCCGGTGATGCTTGAAAGTTCTCGCTCCCAAAACAAGAGCCTTGCATATATATTAAATAGCAGCGGCAAGTGAGGAACTAGCGAGCTTGGTACATGTGGAAGTACCATGGTCAGGGCGGTCAGGGCCAAGGAGACAATGGTCGTCGATGTGTCTCGTTGGAGACAATTCAGTAGGTTGCCGAAAAGCTGAGTTTGGAGTATGAGATAAAGATGCGGCGGCTGACTCTGTATGAAAGCTGATAGTAATAGCAGTGCACTTCCACGATGCTCCCTTTTGCAGACAAACCTGTCCAAGAGTATCATGAAATCCTGAAATGGTGTAAGTAGAAGGACGACTGTAGCGCGAGTCGTAACCAACCAACCTTGGGTCGTTTCTTCCCGTAAAGCAACATGGTTTCTCTGACTTCTTTCTCTTGAAAGTCACGACGGGGTTCAAGGTGTTTCTGGAAGAGCTCGCATTCCTGAAGCCACAGCAACATCAATCTCTCAGCCAGAGGCACGGTGGCGCCATCTGTAAAGGAGCTGCTGGTATCGCTAGCGTTCTCAGCGGTCATGATGTCGAGAACGAATGCTCGGCCCTCGGTAGCCAAGTCTTTGATCTGGTGTATACGATTCATTGACGGGAGAAACAGCTCGTACCATTGCAGCATCCTTGTTGACGAGCCGATCAGGGGACGGAGACGGCGCAAGATGGCTACGAAGGCAGCATGCCGAGAGGGATCGGAGGCGATGTCCCTGTTGTATATGGATAGAAGCTCGTCGTTCAGTTTTTCGGAGTTCTCGTCCGACTTGTCGGCATATCTGTTCGTTACATCGTCGATGAGCTGGACCAAGTCATCGGGGAGAGGCAGCACCGGAGCTTGGGCAAAGCTTGCGATCGATTTAGTAAGCTCTTTAACCGTCCTGCTTCAAGTACTATGGTCAGCCAGGGAACTCAAGACAGCAAACTCGAAGGCAACACATGGGCACATAATAAGCCGGGCATTGGCTTCTACGGTCATGAACGTACGGTGGTTGAGACATGGCGAACGGGGAGTGAAGGCCAGTCGACGCTGAGCGGTGCAATGTGGACGGGAAGGCTGAGAACAAGACGAGGCTGGGATCTCTTTAACAATCGCCATCTGCAGCTAATAATATGCTGTCATCGACCTGCGAGTCGTACGCGATAGGTGGTTGGAGAAGAAAACGATTCCAATAATCAGCTACATAAAGCTACCAGCGGCCATGGGGTCATCTGCATACCTGGCGGGGCACTGTCCGTACATAAGGTTGCACGCGAGAGGCCCGTTCGATTTTTGCATGATGACTGTACAGTGCGACGCGCCAATTTCACACAGTGTCTGTCGGGGCGTATCCTCGGCCATCTCCATGCAAAACAGTCAACCAATCAATGTCAATAAAAAACACGACTCTCCCCTCGGAATGTCCAAGGCAATTGGTTTTCTGCTCTATTCTACATTGCAGGTTCAGAAATGGAGGTAGAATGCGAGCTCGAGGTTAGCACCTTAAAGTGAGGTACCCAAGCCGTGGTACCTGTTCTCTGTCTTTCAGCAGGTATAGGTAGAGTCTGGCACTGTCTACAGTGTTCAGAAAACGTGTCCCAACAGCGGCCTGGCAATTCCATGATCAGCGGCCCCGCGGCTCCACCATGGAACAGTCTGGGGAAGTGGGCGAGTGGGCATGACAACTTCCGTGCCGCAGCGGTTTGTCCCTTGGTTGATGATTGATCGAGCTGTCAACGGCCTCTGTAAGACTTCCATCCGAGCCTGAACGTCATAATAGGTACCTGCTGTAAAGTGGGATGACAGTCGTAGAAGAAGGCGGGTCATTTTATGTTCCCTCGCATAGGTTACCAAGGCTGCATCGTAAGTATCGCTACCCATTGTGCGGGCATTAGAGACATCGAACGATAGGTACCGAGCATCGAATGGTTATGCATGGTTACATACATCCCCCTCATGACGGGAGCTACACCTCTAGCCGTCAGGCCACAGGTCATATGTTCAGGGTTTACGCGTAGAGTGACATGATGGGAGCTGATCACTTCCAACAACCCCTCGACCCCTCGACCCCTCGATTTCTGACTCAATTCGTCCATCTCTGCCACCGCACCCTTATATTCATTCCCCTCCTCTTCCCTCTGCTCTCTCCAACCTGTCTTCCTGTCATCTCCCATTCACAGAAGCCTTCCAGAACCTTTCCCCGAGCACTATCCTTGACCCCACGACAAAGCAATTGTCGTTTCTTCAACACCTTTCAAGACTCGTCTCGTCCCAATTGACAGACTTGTCGCTTCCGTCGTGCTTTAGCATAGTAGCGTGACCTCCAGTACAAACACCATCTCCTTGGTACACATACCGCCGAGCACTGCCTAGGAACTCATTTCACAACACCTCACGGTAACCCATCTGCAACCATGGCAACCAAAGCATCTCCCGAGGAGCCCGTCGAGGTCCTCTTCGTCCTCCACGACAAGTTCAATCTAATGGACTTTGCCGGCCCCCTTGAGGTTCTTGCCAGTGCTCTCCACGACAAGAACGATGAGAGTATGTAGCTATCCATTTGTGCCTGATCATGTTTCATTATCTGTTGCTACCTAGTATGTTGACATGGCCACACTGCAGACACCAAGGCGTTCGAGTGCACTGTCACTGCTGCCGAGCCCAAGGTGATTTCTGAGCAGGGTATCGTCATCGGCTCCCAGATTGCCTTCAAGGAGGCCCACGAGCGACTCGCCGACTTCGATGTGCTCGTTGTTGTTGGCGGTGACGCAGACGGTGTCCTCAAAGGCAAGAAAGAGCCTCTTCCTCTCATCAATGCCTTTGCCGAGCTCCAGAAGCAAGACTCATCCCGCGAGCGCACACTCATGTCCATCTGCACCGGATCTCTCTTCCTTGCAGAGGCTGGCATCCTTTCTGGCCTCTCTGCCACCTGCCACCCCGACTACATGACCAAGTTCGAGAACCTTTGCAGCCACTCTGCCCAGCGAGATCTCCAGGAGAGAACCGACGTGATCGAGGATGCTCGATATGTGGTCAACAACCTTCGCTTTGACCTTGGTGATGAGGATGAGAACCCCTACATCCGCCGCAAGTCTGACAATGGCGATCGCCGCCCGTCTAATGCTCGGTATGTATTTCCCACCTTGGACGACTTTCAGAGAAGACGCAGGCAAGGGCTAACCGATCCATGTGTACAGCAAGGGAAGCATCTCATTCCACTCGTCCAATGCTCGCCGTGAGTCCATTGCCCGCCGTGCAGCCATGCGCCTCGGTGGTCTTCGAGTGATTACAAGTGGGGGAGTGTGTGCTGGCCTAGATGCTGCTTTGTATCTGGTCAGCATCCTGGTTGACGACGGCGCTGCCAATGAGGTCGCCCGCGTTATGCAGCATGAGTGGGTCAAAGGCACTGTTGTTGATGGCCTTGACGTCTAGATCTGTCTTTGCCTAGATAATACATGGTCCTAAAGGATCATGTTTGTTTGTTGTACACTAGGGATCATACACACGAGCGTCATGAAGCGCCTGTGCAAGCATCCAGGTCAAGTTGGCGACCTGCTTGAGAGCCATTCAGAAAAGCCAATGTAAAAAAGTAAAAAGCTCGGTAGAGCATGTAAATCATCCATATTTTCCTGTCATGGGTGATGGTGACATTGGTGATAGGACGCAAAAGTGTGGTAAAAGAGACTACAAACAGGTATACCAAAGAACAAGAGCTACCGAGGCAGCGTTTGCTCATGAAATGAAGGTGGGACAATGTGTTGAGAGCCCCGTTGAAAACACCGTCTCGACTGTCTGGCAACGCTTGATTTTGCTTTCGTTACGAATCCCGACACCATCCAGTAAACGTTCCTCATGTGTTCCCAGGAGTCGGGACCCAGATGAGCCAGTCTCCAGATGAACGGAGCCTACCGGGTAGCTTGGCCGACACTACAACCTAATCTCTTTAGGAACGTCCCCCCTGTAGCTTTCAACATACCGGATAGGCAAATTTCAATCTAACTGCGTCCCTTCGAAGCTCTGAGGCAGAGATCTCAATTGATTCCCTGTCAATAGACCATCCCCAAACTCCAACCTCATCGCCAGCGCAGGAAGGCAGACCTTTCCGAATAGTCAATCAAGCAGAGGAAAATTTCTTAAGTGCGATCGCATTTTTGTCCTCACTGAAAATGGCGGCCCTAACGGCGGAGGCGGTGCCCAAGATGTTCAGATTAGGACAGAAACAGGTCTTCATGTATGCTCCTCTCCCTCAGCAGAACCGGACACCCAACACAGTACTTCCATTCTTACAGCATTGGGGGATCACCCTCTCAACCCACTAGAAATGTTGGCTCTCTAAAACGCGTACTGACGACCAAGACATATAGGCCAGCGCACACCATCACATTCGTACGACCGAAACCTAAACAGCCAGCAAACTGGGCGACCTTCAAGGTGCCGATGAAATTTAACAAGCTCGACATGCGAGACTACCTCCTGCATGCATACAACGTACCCGTCACCGCCGTGCGCTCCCAAGTGAAGGCACAGGCAATTCGCCACTCCAATATCACAGGTCGGAAGGGCCGCAAGCCCTCTATCAAGACCATGACCGTCGAGCTAAAGGAGCCCTTCGTCTGGCCCGAACCACCTACACAGGAGGAAATGTCCGCCTGGGTGTCCCCTACTGCTAAGATGCATGCGGAACAGAGCAAGGAGCAATATAGGCTGAGGGCGAAATTGTATAGGAAGGGCACTATGCCTTTGCGTGTTCATACGAAGAGGACATCTGAGTTCACCAATCTGCGAATCGAAGCCAAGAGACTGCTTAGAGAGGGTGGATGGGACAACAAGAGAGAGATTGACCCCAAGTTCATTACGTCCGAAGGCAAAGAGGAGACGCGAGAGCAGCAGAAGAAAGACAAGAAGACCAAGAGCAAAAGCAAAAGCACTACGCCCAGGGCTATGAAGACAGAGAAGAGCGAGACGACCGAGTAGAGCATTGGGCCGGCTTTGAAGGTCAATAGTGTATCAAAAACAGTCTTCAATCCACTGCAGCAAAGCTGGAAAGAAACCTCTGGTCATTGCATAGACGGAGAAAGACTCGACTGTACGATTAGACAGCGTCCACGAATAGTGTAATGTATCTCATCACCCACGTATAATACAGAGCGTCCAAAAACCCGGGACAGCATTTGTGCTTCTCTTTCAAGGATCGCCATCGTCTTGTTTACCACCCGTACTTGCATCAGGTATGTCAATCCAATGAGGCCTCTGCTGAAAAAGAAGAGTTTCGTCTCCCCAACTCCACCAGCCTGCCGTGAGACTTCTTGCAAACACTTCGAGGCCTTGGTACTGACGAGGCAAAACATCTTCAAATAAGCTCCTTAGATTGGGCTTGCGTGAATGTACATCTGGGACTGCGAGTATCACCCTTGGGGTTACAGGCAACTTTACAAGACTGCCCTTCTTCCTTGTGATCAAGAGTCGCTCCCAGGGCTTCCGCCATTTCGATTCAACGTCAAAGATTGGCGTACCAGAGCTCGTGATTTTTAGCCAAATATACTCCCCGATAGGCTCGATCCCCCATTGGTCGAATATACCACCCGATGCTGTCAGTAGATCAACAACTGCGGCTTTGTTTGTTACCCATACTGCCACTAGACCGTCGGGCTTGAGGTGTGCTGCCACTGGAATTTGTGAAAGCAGAGCACCGGCCTCATTCATTCCGTAGAATGTTGAGTACCCCTCCTTCTTACGCTTGACCGAGCGACTTGGCCAAGGGGAGTCAAGGACTATAAGATCGAATTGCGGTGCTGTTCTTAGGAATCTGTCCCGCTGGAACTCTATGGTGCCTAGTAGATGGTCTGACTGTTCAGGAATGAATGGAGGCGACAGACCACTTATCACTGTAGTAGCCACATCACCTTCCTTTGACAGTTGAGGAGCGAAGGGGACTGCTTTGTGCTTCCTCTTGCGCCTGTGAGACGGTGAGCCATTCTTCGTTATGCTCTGGGTAGCATCTACTTCGTCTGGTGTGATTGCACGTTCGAGACACCACGGCCCAGTGTGGCTATTCGCGGCAGTCTCAAGAGCCGAGTTCACGGCTTCCAGAGCCATCAAGTCGGCAACAGCAGCGGAATGCGACACGGGTATCGCATTGTGTTCCTTAGGTTCTGGCAATGACCAGGGTGTGGCTATTGGCTCCGTCGAGACAATTTGTCTCGTGGCCTTTTTGCCTGGCAGTACTTGAGCTTCTTCTAAGGAGCGCGGTATGTCGATGATGACGACGGTCCTGTCCTGGCTTTCGAATAGCACGGAGGAATGCATTCTACCGGTTTAGGTAGGTGACAAGCAATTGGCGAAACTTCTGATGTTGGTATTTACGACGAGGTGTACAGTAGTAGTGTGGGTCGCAATGACGCCGCTTCTGATCGCGATTTGAGTAGCCTCCGCTGGCATCACAGGGCGCAGTAGTAAAATGTGAGCGGATGGCGGCGAGGCGGGTGACGAAAAAAAGTGATACCGCGAAAGACAAAACCACACTTTTGAACCACCAAAACCAGCACGTTATTCCCTTCAAGTTTAGATATATTATTGTAAGAAACATCGCATTAATATATCTTATTTTAGTTTACTTACATGCAAATTTTGCGTATTTTTCGGATTTTCAAACAATGACCATTCGGAGGAAATAAGGGGTTGCGGTATCACTTTTTTTTGTCACCCGCCTCGGGCGGGAAGTACGCGTCTAACAGGCATTGCTCAGAAATTGTTAGTACATAACAAGCAGAAAGTATCCGCCATTGAATGTCCTGAATAAGGCTGGAATGCTCCCAGTCAGGTATTTTGCTTGGTTTGCCAAGCGGAGGGCCAGACCAAGTGGATAGACTCAGTTTCTGGACGGTTATCCGGCAAACGCCCACAACAGCACAATCGGCAATCTGCGTGCGCGCGCATGGGCCCGTACATGGCAGCTCTTCACGAGGCCGTGCGACGTGTTACGTGCCGGTGCCGATCCTGCATCACAGATATAGAGTTCAGATTATTTGGACACAGCATCAATGCCTTGGGCCAGCAGTAATGCAGTGTGATGTGACAGCGAAAGTGGTAGCACAAAACTGAGAAATATCTGACTCCGAGAGTGAGATGACGAGGCTGTCCCACGGCGTACAAGATGACACCGAGGAATGAGATGGCAGATATCCAAATTCTCACAGCTCAAGCATCACACGTCTTTTAGAATACTCGAGATTATAGGTTGCTTCTGGATGCCCTGCCGGTGGTCTCCTGCCAATAATGGCTTGCCAGCAATGTTCGGACGGCTCATGGAACATAAATAAAGAAGTGACAGACCAGAATAGCAACGTGGCTATAAGTCCATTACCATAGATGTTGTTTGTCTCAACCTGAATCACGTTATGAGCCAATGCGAGCGAAACAGGCGCGCGTGAAGTCACACCCAATCAGAGCACATACTGCCACGGTTGGTCTGAGAATCTGCAACAAATCTGGACTCACAGGCCCGAGAGGCATCAGCCAGATACCCGGCGTCGTAGTGTAGATTCTGACAGGGGGCGGAACAGGGGGCGACAACCCGGGGGCACAGCCAGATGCGCAACAGGTAGGTAGTCGTCATAATCATCTAGCAGCCATGCCATCGCTCCAATTTCCAAGAGGGTTCTCTTGTTGTGAGGGTTCAAGTAGACGCAGCTTGGTCAGGAGCTGGACGGAGCTGGACGGAACCAAACGGTCGACAGCCATCCAGGGACCAGCGCCGAATATCCAGCGGTGGGCGCCTCTGACATCAGGGTGCAGACAGCCAGACAGAGCGCTATGGTCGATGCAGCTAGCTCCAGCCGCTTTCCTGGTTTTGAGTGGATGCGAGTTAATCTTGGGCGAATCTGCATGCGAATCGCCCAGAACCAGGGTCTTCATTCACCATCCGACCACCCCCACGGCGTCTTTGACGATGTTCCTGTTGTTCCTGTCATAAACCGTCAGCGCAGTCCACTCGTTTCAACCCTTCGCCGCTTTCAACTCGTCAATTGTGCCTCTGCGGTCTTCTGCTCCTATTACCTATCGCCTATCGCCTCTAACTCCCTACCATAGCTCCCTCTGTCCATTGTCAAGGTGCGAAACAGTGGAACGGCATGTGTGTCTGTCCAGTCTACATTGCCTAACCTGTGAATATCAATAATTCAATTTGATCGCTCGATTCACCACAACTCCATACACCACTCCACACCACTCCACTCCAAATCACCGCCATCGCCTTTGTTGAACGCTCCGATTGCATTCAACGGACTGGTTCCCAAAGAGTGCATCGACAACAAGAGACGCGCAGCTCCAAACTTTATTTAATTTGCGCGCACACTCTCTTCGTTTTGCTACCGATTCCTTGTTATGGGTGCCTACTTAGACTGACAACAACTACTTAGCCACTATGTCTGATGGTGCAGATGGTAAGTATCGAGACGTGTGTTCAACATGGTGTCCTTCACTTGGCGTGCGGTGCTGACTTTTTCAGGCACGGCTTCGGCCAGCCAGGACACAGGCATTGGCCTGGTAGGATTCCTCACTGCGTTGACTACTTCGTTGGTCGTCTTCGGAGTCCAGACAGGCGCATTCTTGTTGTTGCGCAACAAGCTTGCCAGAATCTTGTAAGACACGTCACTTGCCGCTGCACAGTAGCATGTTCTTGATCAAAGCTGACCCGCCTGTGGTTTAGTAAACCGAAGACCTTCCTCGTACCCGAACGTGAGCGCACAGATCCACCGCCGAGTAGTCCATGGGGCCTTTTTATATCCCTCTTCCAAGTGCGAGACCGAGAGATCATCAAGAAATGCGGCCTCGATGCGTATTTCTTTCTCCGCTACCTGCAGACGTTGCTTATTATCTTCATACCTATGGCTGCTATAATCATTCCTATTCTCATTCCTCTGAATTATATTGATGGAAAGAGTCATAGCGTCGTGAACAATTCAACCGACGATGACGCTGTCGATGGATTCGGGAGAGCTATCACCGGCTTGGATGCATTGGCTTGGAACAACGTGAAAGATGAGCACACAAACCGATATTGGGCGCATCTCATTTTGGCTGTTCTTGTGGTCCTTTGGGTTTGCGGTGTCTTCTTCTTTGAGCTCAGAGTCTACATCAAGGTCCGGCAGGATTGGCTGACCACGGCTGAACACCGTCTCCGCGCTTCGGCAACCACAGTCCTGGTGAGCGGCATCCCTGAAAAGTGGCTGAGCGAAGAAGCTCTCCGGGGCCTATTCGATGTGTTTCCAGGTGGTATCCGAAACGTTTGGCTCACTCGTGACCTAACGCATTTGCTGGAAAAAATTGCAAAAAGAGACGAGATCCACAAGCAGCTAGAAGGCGCTCAAACTGAGCTGATTCGATTGGCCAAGGAGAAAGAGTTGGAGAAGAGGGAAAGGGACGAGAAGCAAGCGCGCAAAGCATCAAAATCCCACCGCCCAACTAAAGGAGAGAGGATGGAGCAGAAGAAGCAAGAAGATGCGGCTGCAAAACAACGTGCTGAGCAGGACCAAGGCATCAGCAGCGGCGATCAGCACGAGGTGCCCCATGACATCCACGATGCCGAAGATGAGGTTAAACACCACGAAGAGCACGAACAGCCTAAACAGCACGACGATTCGGCTTTCACAGGAATGAAGACAGGGTTTTCTAAGATCACAGGAGGCTTGGGTAAGGGCGTAGACGGGCTCCTTGGTGGGGCCAAGAATGTCACACACAACATGGATGGTCAGATCGAGACAACCAACGGTTTTATGGCGATAGGATCGCCACAAAATCGATCGGATTCTCGCAATGCTCACAAGAGGCACGTCCTTTTCGACGAGGACGATAAACCCAGACCTTCGACCCAGAGCTCTGCCCGTCCAAATATATCCGAAGGGGAAGATCGCGTTATGGGCTCTTCAGCTACTCAACCCAAGCATGCCCGCCATTCTGCCACATCAGACGATGAGGTACTTAATAAGGAAAGCATTGAAATGAAAGAATTCGGAAATACTACCCGTAAGCTGGAGAACATGGACGAAATGTATAACCATGAGAAAGCTAGGTGGTACCAGTTCTGGAAACCGCCGGCCGGTGGCTTTGCTTCTCCTGTGCCTCAAGGGGCGCAGGACACTGAGTTTCCCTTTGGCAACGAGAAGAAGACCTTTGGAGAAAAATTGAAAGCTGCCATTCCGTTCATGGGAGGAGACGGGATTGCACCGATAGAATACGGGGCAGCTTACAGCGAGGAGGGTGATGATGCCGAGGATAAAGACGGCGGAGCAGAATGGGAGAAATGGGTCAAAAGATCCGATCGGCCAACTCATAGGCTTGCCAGATTTGAGTGGACACCTAGCTGGCTCCCTGGTTTACCGTTGTTGAACAAGAAGACCGATACAATCTACTGGTGTAGACGAGAACTGGCACGTCTCAACCTCGAAATTGAAGCCGACCAAAAGAATCCAGAACGCTATCCCCTCATGCGGGCAGCTTTCATCCAGTTCAACCATCAAGTTGCCGCTCATATGGCCTGTCAGAGCATCATTCATCACGTTCCCAAACAGATGGCCCCAAGAATGGTCGAAATTTCACCAAACGACGTTGAATGGGACAATATGGCCATTAGCTGGTGGTCGGAATGGCTTCGCACTGCAATTGCGATTGGTGTCGTTGTTGGTATGATCATCCTTTGGGCTATTCCTGTAGCCTTCACCGGATCACTCTCCCAGCTCAACACACTCATCGAAGCATTCCCGTTCCTAAGCTTCCTGAATAAAAGCGAAACAGTACAAAGGGTAGCAACAGGTGTAGCAGGTGTCCTTCCAGCACTATTACTTGCGTTGCTACTTTTCTTGGTACCGATCATCATGAATGTCCTTGCTGGCTTTAAGGGAGCCAAGACGGGGACTCAAAAGAGCGAAACGGTCCAACAATTCTACTTCGCTTTCCTCTTTATCCAGGTTTTTCTGATCGTCTCACTATCTGCCAGCGCGCTTACCATTGTCTCGGACCTGGTCAACAACCCAGGGAGCATTACGCAGACACTCGCCAAAAACATCCCCTCGGCTGCCAATTATTTCTTTTCCTACATGATTCTTCAGGCACTTAGTGTAAGCTCCGGTACCCTCCTTCAGATTGGAAGCCTTCTCCAATGGTACATCATTTCAAGGGTCTTGAATAGCACTGCCCGAAGCAAGTGGAAGACAAATACGACTCTTCCTGATGTCAAATGGGGTCAGATTTTTCCCGTCTATACCAATTTTGCCTGCATTGGTCTCATATATTGTATCATCGCGCCTATCATTTCAATCTTCGCCATCATCACCTTCAGTCTGCTTTGGTTTGCACAAAGGTATGCCATGATCTACGTCAATCGGCTGAGTCTTGACACGGGCGGCGTCCTTTATCCCAGAGCTATTAATCAGACGTTCACGGGTCTTTACGTCATGGAACTCGCTCTCATCAGCCTCTTCTTCCTGCAGAACGACGAGCATGGCAATCATCCATGTATACCTCAGGCTATCATCATGATCGTGGTGACGGCCTTGACTGCCTTGTACCAACTCTTACTGAACATGCAGTTCTCGCCCATGTTCCGGTACTTACCCATCACGTTCGAAGACGAGGCGGTGCTTCGCGACGAGGCCTTCCAGCGCGCCCAAGACCAGCGCCTAGGACTAGACGATGGCGACGTCAAAATGTCGTTTGACTCGGCAGACCTTCCATCGCACGCGCACGGGCTCTCAGACTCAGGCCCTTCTGAAGCTGCCCATGAGACGGAAGGCCGCGGTGGTAAGTTCAGCAAGTTCAAGCCAGTCAAAGGGATTGTACATGCGGGCACGTGGGCGGTGCGCAGCGGCAAGGAGACGTACGGTCGCACAGTGGGCCGCACAGTGGACAAAGCAGAGCAAGGCATCAGGAATGCCAACAAGTACAGAGACGAGCGCAAGCAAAAGGACTTGGAGGCGCAGAGAGCTATCGGCGAGGCGCTCTATGGTGGGTTCCACGATGAGATCGAGGACCTGACGCCCGAGGAGCGCGACGTGCTCGTCCGGCGCGCGTTTATGCACTCGGCACTCCGGGCGCGACGGCCAACCTTGTGGATCCCACGAGACGACTTGGGAGTCAGCGATGACGAGATCAAGCGGACGCGGGAATTCAGCAAGCAGATTTGGATTTCCAACGAGGGGACAGCGTTGGACAGCAAGGTACGGGTTGTATACGGCCGTGCTCCGCCCGACTTTTCGGAATTGGATATTATCCAGTTGTAAGACGACAGACGATGTTGCAGACAATTGTACATAGACAGACGAGAGGGTTCTAAAGCGCCCCTCCGTTTCCCTTTTCTAGTTTTTTCCCCCCTCTGCAATTGCATCGGGCGGCAGCAGAACACGTGTCTCGGATTAAGACAACGCAGTGTCCGAGGCCCACGATATACCCACAACTGCATCTGCATCGGCTGGAGCATACAGAGCAGCATGGCGTGGTACTTCATGTAGATATGAATGAACGAAGATACCTACCTAATTGCCGACGCTCCTGTGTTGCCTATGTCGCGTATATGAAAAGAGCCCGCGGCAGTAATTTTTCCAGGGCTTAACTGAGTCAGTACCTATAAGACCCCTTGACTTAAATGACCGCTGAAAAAGATTACCTCTGACTTAGTTGACCCCTGGGAAAATTACTGCCGCGGGCTCTTTTCATATACGCGACTAGCCCGTAAAAACCCAAGTTGTGATGCTTACCGAGCTGAGTTTAATCACGGCCATACTATATGCGAGCTTTACTCCATGCATAGCGAGGTCGAATCGGTACGCAATTCCAACTTAGAGATAACACTATGTAATCATCAGACCATTGATTACCTTTTCTTTGAACTGCTAGTACTTGGATATGTCGAACGCTAGCGAACGCGTCTAGATTGTTGTTCGATGCAGGATCCGCCAAATAGCAACCACACGTACATATATACGCGTACGCATGGTCGGACGGCAGTCCCAGACAGGAGAGTTGGGCACCGTAAAGACTGTTCATATTTAGGTGCTTATTTGTTGAGGGTTATACAGATAGATCTATTTGGTACACTCGAGAATTCTATGTATAATTACACGTAGGTCTGTAGGTATATGTACATTGTCGAGAGTATTAAGCGAACGTCAATCCGGACTTTGAAAGCCAAAAGTGAGCTAAGGTACCAACAGGCGTGTAAAGGCGTGTAATTAGGTACATGTACTTACCTAAGTTTTGCGGTGCCATTTATTTCGCGGCTTGCCTCGCCAGACTTGGTGTAGGTATTAAACGTGGGGCCGGCGTCACTTTGGCTCTAGAGAAACCTGGGGAAAGATACGGGGATATCGACAGGACAGACGCCCTTCTATGTATTTAGGTTGTACCTCGGACAGATTAGCGTCTGCGGATTTTATCCTTTAGCTGTGTACATAATATACACATGCAGACAAGCTGGCGGCAGGCCATGCACAACTGTGAACCAATACTACAACTTGGCTGTAGTGTAAAGTCATCTCTTTCAAGATTCTTACCAGACTCGCTAGATTGGGAAAGAGAGAAGAGAAGGAATAGAAGTTGAAATACGAGACGGGTCCCTGCACACTGCACAGCAAAGGGGCTTCCGCTCGGGAAGGGCTGCTTTAATTAGAAATAGGTCGCCCTAGCAGACTCCTGTCCAACGCCCGATGGAGAGGGTCTTTTCAGTGGACATGGGTCTGGGCCCTGCGACGGCTTCATTGAAATCTTACACTTGTTATTTCTTTCTCGAAGTATTACGGCTACGTGCAGCTCTCATCTATCATGTGTCTTTCTGTCCTGGCGTGAGAGCGACCACACCAATCCATCCATCCTCATTCAACCTACGAAGGGCCCAAACATCACGCCCTGCAGCGCCAGCTCGCATTCTCGGACCCCAAACGTCCATGTCGCAGTATCGATGATCGTCAACATCTGACGTCCTGTCCGATCTGTCCCAAGTCCAGTCGAACCCTAGTCCGAGCGAACCATCTTTTTTATCTTGGCTTCTCCGTGGTACTACGTACCGATTTCACTCGTTTCCCAGCCACGAAGCCTGTCGTCGACTATCCCGCGCGCCGCTGAACAGGAACCATCCAAAGACCTTTTCAGGGCCCGCCCGCGAGCCTCGACTCGACTCGCCGCTTCGGCATTGTTGCTCGGGCGCCCGCTTTTGGCTGCTGTGGAGTGTTCAGAACCTCGCAGCGTGCTGTCAAAATGCTTGCAACACTACGAAATGGCCTAAGGTGGCTGTTGCTAGCACTCATCTTGTCCCAGGCCGAAGCATTCTACATTCCGGGTGAGCCGCCGTGGCCGAAACATACTGATTGCGCGAGAGGGCCTATTCACTAACTGCGTTCAACACTGCAGGATGGTCGATCAAGAGCTATCAAGAAGGCGAGCACATTCCTCTAATGGTGAATAAGGTATATTCGGACAATACTCAACTGCAATACGCTTACTACGACCTCCCCTTCGTATGCCCTCCTACCGGTAAGACTCGAGCGTCTGGTCTTCTGAGTGGGCAAAGCATATCACTCAACCTCGGCGAGGTCCTCCGTGGAGACCGCATCGTCACCTCTGACGGCAAGTATAGAAAGATCCCATGCGAGTTATCTTTTGACTACATTCCTAAGACATCGTACTGACTGACTTCTTTGTAGTAAGTGATATCTGACCTGTCATATATCAGAAACCAGTCCTTTGTCTTAAAGTCCAGAGCCCCGCAGGGGAAACTCGATAAAAATAACTAATGCAGCACCTTTTCGCCTACTAGATTGACCTGACCGTTGGTCACGACAACGAGTGCAGCTTCTTGTGCGGCCAAGAAGTCACAAGAAGAGATTTGAGGCGCGCCAGGGACCTTGTCAAAGACGGTTATGTCGTCGAATGGATCGTAGATAACCTCCCGGGTGCCACCAGCTTCGTCACTGTCGACAAAACCCGGAAGTATTACGCAGCTGGGTTTAAGCTGGGATTTACAGACTACTCGTCAGGCACCGGCAAACCCCGCTACTTCTTGAATAATCATCACACCATTGTCATTCGCTACCGATCAGCCCCAGGTCGAGCCGGCGAGAAAGGCGGCAAGGTTGTGGTTGGCTTCGAGGTATATACGAAGAGCATCGGTCCCAACATAGAGCGGGGAGATGGCTGTCCTGCCGACCTGCAGGAAATTGATGATCACTTCGAGATAGCCATGCAGCCAAATGGAACCGGTGACCCCTCATCACAGGAACCCATGCCATTGAACCATCTGGACAACCTGGACGAAGGGGATGATGACGAAACGACGATTATACCATATTCATACTCCGTATATTTCCGGGAAGACGACTCGATAGAATGGGATAGGCGCTGGGACCTCTACTTCGTTAATCAGGAGGAAGGCGCCCGGATCCACTGGCTTGCCATCAGCAATTCTGTTATTATATGCGGTTTGCTCAGCGGTCTTGTCGTGATGATTTTGTCCAAGACTATTCGAACCGATATCAAAAGCTACAAGGAAAATGTCTCGCCTGAAGCTGGCAGGAAACCCAAGGCCGAGAAGAAAAGTCTGGGGTTGCTAGACCAGGCGAACTCTGGAGTTGCTCAGCCCGACGATGCATCTGATGATGAGGCACTCGAAGATGTCACAGGATGGAAGCTTCTCCACGGAGATGTCTTCCGAAGACCTCAGTACGGTCATCTGCTCGCGCCCCTTGTCGGCTCCGGCATGCAGCTGTTATTTATGGCTGTCGGGCTGATTCTTCTGAGCGCCGTAGGCGTTCTGAACCCTAGTTTCCGAGGTGGCTTCCTGAGCTTTGGATTTGGCCTCTTCGTTTTCGCAGGCGTCTTCTCGGGGTATTTTTCCGCCAAAGTGTACAAGGGGTTTGGGGGTGTCAACTTTGGCAAAAACGCCCTGATCACTGCATGTTTCTTCCCTGGTCTTCTCTTTGGACTCATCTTCATGCTCAACCTTTTTGTCTGGGCGCAAGCCTCGAGCACAGCCATCCCATTTGGGACACTGATTGCCATCGCTCTTCTTTGGCTCTGTATACAGGTACCACTTGTGTATCTAGGATCTTGGTACGGCCATGCTAAGTCGAGCGACTGGGAGAACCCGACCAAGACGAGCGCAATTCCTCGTCAAGTCCCTAGACAAGCTTGGTATATAAAGAGCTTGCAGTCCATTCTGTTGGCTGGTCTCATTCCTTTTACCGTCATTTTTATTGAGCTGCTTTTTGTATTCCAATCGATTTGGCAGGACAAAAGTGGTTTCTATTATGTCTTCGGCTTCCTCGGGGTTGTGTCACTCATCCTCATTGTAACAGTTGCCGAGGTCACCATCGTCACAATATATGTCCAGCTAGGCTCCGAAAACTACCACTGGTGGTGGCAGTCATTTGCTGTAGGCGGGGGCAGTGCTGTCTGGGTGTTTGTCTACAGCATATGGTACTACATGTTCAAACTACATATCACGGGCTTTGTCAGCTCGATGCTGTTTTTCGCATATAGCTTTATTGCTTGCTGCGTCTACGGCCTGCTCACTGGCACTGTTGGTTTTCTGTCGGCTTATGCGTTCATTCGCAGGCTATACGGGTGAGTATCCATCTGCATATTTTCAACTCGTTGCGTCTGTAAAAACATCCCGACTCGCAGCAATGACGGCTGACTTTTTGTTGCAGGGCAATCAAAATTGATTAAGTTGGCTCTTAGTGTTCAACAGACGGAGCATCATATAGGCGTCTGGAGAGCCATGAAGTCGGCATTATGGGGGATAGGCGTTTACGGGAAGGATCCTTTACCTAATGGCAAATTGAATAGGCTTGCCCAAAGTCGAGAAGAAGGTCAATCTTAAATGACGAATTCACTGCGAAGGGCTTGTACATAAATTCGCCTCGCACGATCGTGGTCACGCTCCTCGCTTTGTAGTCTCCAATGGACTTTAAAACTGTTTCAATCGACATGTTTGTGTTGACTTGTTGATTTTTGTCTTCTTTCTTGTTGAATATCTCTCTAATTGCGAATTACTGTGGGTGTACGAAGACAGCGTCAAGAGAATTCGTAAGGGCCGGACTTGTTTCGACCATTGTAGTACTTAATAGGGACGATGTCAAGAACCCCCGGTCTACAATTGACTCCGGCCAATATCCTTGCCCATGGCTAACCACATGCCGTGTCCCTCGCACAGAATATTGCCTTGAGGACACGTTAATCGGGTAACACATGTGACTCAAAAACAGAGAACAACTCACCATCTTTATCTTCGATAGTACCATGCGCATATATCTTCCTGCCTACTTTCTTCGTAACACGCCCTCTGATCAAAACGACCTGGGGCAGTTGAATCGCCTGTCTGTACTCCGTCGTGAAACTCGCAGTGTAGGCACCGTTAGGGGCATGGAAATTCGCCGCCGTGCCCATGACCTCGTCCATGAGCACGGGGAACATGCCCCCGTGCATGGTGCCCGCGAAACTCATCAGGTCTACGCCTATGTCTGCCAAGGCATTGAGTAACAGGAAGGGGTTCTTCGGGTCTTCGCCGTTTTCTGCACCGCCCCCTGACAGGAGTCCTGCGGACTTGGAGACGAGCTTGCGCTTCTCTGGGTTGCGTGGGAGGACGCCGAAGAATGTTACGCAGGCTTTTACCGTGGTGGGTGAGTTTAGGGTCTTGCGCACGAAGTTCGATTCGCCTGTCGGTAGGAAACGCCGGTCTGGCACGATTGTGTCGAGGATGGTCGGTGGGCCGGCGTTGAGGAGGGAAGAACACCAGGGGATGGATTTGAAGTGCGCGACTGGGTCGGGGACTGCTTGATTGTGGTCTTCGGGCGCTGAATGTGGCTTTACGCCTGGCTTTGGAGGGTTCGAGGAACCCATTTTGAGGGCTGGGATAAGAGACTGGGTACAAAATGTGAAGAGGTGGATGAGAGGAGCGCTCTTTCGATGGCTTCACGGTATGAGGGTTACGGAGGTATCAGATTTGCAGCGTAAAGAGAAGTATGAATTATAGCATTAGTGAATAAACGCAAACAAACAAGTCTTCAGCTTGGTGTTCGTGTAAATGATGTAGAATTTGACAAAGATGATGAGTATTGCGGTATTGGTATTTTCACGGCAGAACGAGGTTTTCCGTTGACGAAACAAGAGAGTTGTAGAGATGTCGCGAACAGTAATAAAGATTCAAGAAAGAATCCGGGGAATCTGGAGAACGTGTTACTAGCTTTCACGCTACGTTGAGGTATATCCAGATCTTGACAAGCAAAGAAGCCTACGGGCAAAACAACCGAGGCCCAAGCAACAAGTAGCTGATCGGAAGATTGGCTATCCGCGCATCCTCCCAATGTAAACCATAGTTCTCCTTGCCGCGTATGGGAAAGCCACTATCACCATGACATCACGTATCTAATAAGGCGACGGGTCTAGATAGAAATCAGCTTGGTGTTTTCCAGCACGCGAGCCCCAAATTGGCTGGTTGTGGACCGCGGCTTGTGCTTCGTTGTTCAGCTAGACCAGATCAGAGCTGAATATCGGTATGAAGATTGCAGATCGATAAGTTGGCGTCGTGCGGCTGATCCACAATGCGTCTGTTGGTGAGTGGAATTCTGCAATGACTCGGGAAGTGCTAATGGAAAATGGGAGGAACGCGATTTAATGTAGTTGAGTATCAGGCATCATCGAGCCCTTCGGAGGACATTTCTTGGTGCTTTCGGAAGAAATGGTGAATCCGAGTTAATATGAACTAAGACCTGAACACAATTAACACGGGGCTCGCAATAGTGAGTGTTCAAGGATCTGTATTTACAAGGTAAGACGCCGCGCAAGCTCCTGGATCCATCTACTTTTACGATCACATCTTCATGTATTCAGGTCAACAACCACAACAACAACTGATTACTATGTTGTTTGAACTTAGTCAGCCAAGTTTGACTTTGAGGTTTCGGTGAAGGTTTCATCTTTTCATGCGTGAGTAGGCGTGTATTCCTCCTTTCGGTCAACGCTCTTCTATGTTAGCCGCAACACCACGGCTCTATCTGTATGTGCGCTCGACTTTCGGAATCTGATCATGTTGACGAATCATGTTGACGAGGCGATCTACTTCCCAAATCACCATGCAATATTCTTGTGGTATTTTAAACCAACCCTCTTCCAAAACGCCGAATACGCCTTCAATGCAAGTGAAGCAGCAACAAGAAAACCACGTCATCAAATGCTAGGATCGACCATCATTTATATGCTCAGGATGGTCTTCATGCGCTCGTATGTGTAGAAGCTGACAGCCGACATAGGAAAGACCTTGACATAACCAATCGTCAAGCCCACAAAAAATCCTGGGAGACCACGTTGTTTGAGGATCATACCGACCGTCTCACCAATGCGGAGACGATGACCGTCGCCGACGGCACCGCCAACTTGCATGCGCCGTCGCACTACCTCGAGCGGGTAGGACACAGTTTGTGCGATGGCTCCAGAAATGCCACCAGAGGTTAGTTCAGCCCATGCGCGCAGCGGTGCCGGCTTATCTTTCGGTGCGTTGGATGGCTGGGGCAGGGTGGCGTGTTCCCGTAATGCAGATGACCGAAATATGTCGCCTATCGTGTCGTGTGTTAGGAATGAGACACCGGCATATGGTAGCATGCCGAGGAGGGTCGTTGAGAAACCCCGGTAGAAGTTTATGATTCCGGATTGGGGCGTTGCAGCTTCGACCGTGTTAGAGGCTACCGAAACAATACTGCCCGCGGTACCTGAGCCTCCAGCAGGCGTGGGTGTTGCTGTGGTCGGCTTGGAGAATGGATGCTCGTAGTAGATCTTCTTGCAAATATCGGCGAGGGATGAGCTTCTGACTTTCGTCTCGAAGGCCAATCTCACGCGAATGACCTCGAGCGGATATGTGAACAGAACCGAAGCAACGCCCGCGAGTGCGCCGACAGTGAAACGTCGGAACCACGTCTCGTGATGTTTGCCGTGTATGATAAGTGCGCGATATTGCTCGTATGCGACAAATTTTATAGCTGCGTAAGGGTAAATCTTCAAGAGCGTGGCCGAATGTCCACGGAAGAGCCCGACTACGCCGTGCTGGGCGTATATGTCACCCAATGCCCTGCCCAGTCCAGCCCATGAACCAGTGTATTTAGCAAACTGTGGATTATTCGTCTGGAAGAGGATTTTGACTCGGTCGAGAGGGGCAACAGCAGTTTTGGCCTATTCACAAGATTTTAATCAGTGTGGTTCTATGTCGGATTTCGCATCTCAACTACCACAGAAGAGGAGACATACTGCGCATCCGGCGAAGCCACCAGCGACAAAGGACCGTACTATATAGTCCATGCTGTGCTTACTTGGCTTCTTCCGATTTTCTGGCACCGCGCTGGCGTCGACAGAAGCCGGTGGGCCTGCATCCTTGCCGGCGGTAGTAGTGACAGCATTGCCTGCTTTTTTGAGGACCCCGTCCATCTTGCCGACAAGACTCTCGGTGTTTCCTTCTCGTGCCGGTGGGATCGCAGAGATCGAACCATGACCTGTAAGAGCCGATGGCATTCCTGCGCCACCGACTCGTCCGGTTCTTCACGCCGCACGGGGGCAACGGGCGAAAGAGAGGGGCGACGGGAGATAGGCACCCAGAGTTCGATTGCTGAGCCCCGAGTTGTAGCTAGGTACTAGAGTGTCGCAATTTGTCTATCTCGGGTCGCAATCTCTAAAGAGGGACAGAGTGCTCAAGAAGAAGGGAAGGAACGTATCTCAATTGACAATCATTCATTGGTTATCGTGTACTCCCAGGGAAAAGGCCGCGGACGTCATGCGCGTTGCGAAAAATGCGACCCCAAACATTTCCCATTATCCCCACAGCCGAGCCGAAGCTTGCCGACGCTTGGCCCCCGGCCCCACGCCTCAACTCCTGCGTCGCCATCACGAGGCCAGTTTCTTACAGGAAAACTGAACACAATCTTCTCCGCTCTCGACTATTTTTCGTTCCGACTAGGTCAATATAACGACTCACATTTCCGGTATATGGATTCAGCTCGGCCCTTCTTCTCTAAATAACTACATGTAGCCAGCCGCCTTGTCCGTCTTGCACCTTGTTCCCGTAACTAAGATTGCCACCCTGGAGGTATGCACCATTCGGCATATAAACTTGGATAGAATATGATCTTGTATTCCGCACCCAGCTGCACGACAATGAGATCGATTCGATTCCCAGCAGTGTGATCCCTTTCCTAGGTATCAACCCCTGCTGCCACCACTTAGGGCCAATGCCCTTGCCTCCTACAATTGGATCTCCGGCTCTGCTCCGGTCGAAATTATCAGGGAGAAGGGGAGGGGTAGTACTCAACCTCCGCGTCTTAACCAAAGCAGTCCTGCTTGGGCGTATCGAGCGCCGCGAATGTGGGGTGATGCAAGCCGCTTTGCTGCGTTACTTGGTAAAGGCGGCCTCTAGTTTCTCCTTCTCTGCCTGCAGTGCTGCTTCTTTCTCCTCTGCCGTAGCATTATACGCGATCGACGCTTGACGTAGAGGATTCTCCGGACTTTTCTTGAATTCCTCTTTGATCTGCTGCTGTCTTTGACTATGTCGAAGCCCGGGCTGCTCTGTCTTGATTTCTTTTTCTCTTCGCTCGTGGAAGGCTTTGAACGCGGCCTCGACTTTCCTTTCAGGGTGTTTCATCAATTTAATGCTTTCCTTGGGGTTGAACATTCCAGTCAGGGCAAGGATGTTGTCAATGCCGGAGGCAGATGCCTCTTTCTCTTTATTGTCATCCAGCGACAGTTGTGATAAGTCGAGCCCACGGTTGTTGGTCTTTTTCTCTGCTGTCTTCTTGTTTCTGGGCTGGGCTCGGCCAGGTGTATTCTTTTCTTCGTCGGCGAGGAGAGCATCCCGTTCCGCTTTCTTACGAGCCTGTTCAGCCTTCTTCTCAGCATCTGCCTCTCTAATATTCGTTAGTCCGCCGTCCACAACGAGTAAGTCCTTGCATGGTCATGATGATAGACAACTGGGATGTGTACTTCTTATTATTGCTCTTGGCCCCTTTTTGCCATTCCTTGTCCTCGGCAGCCGCCCTTTTTGCCTCTTCGGCGGCAGCTTTGGCCAGAGCTTGGTCTGCCTTTCGAGCCTGGCCTGCTGCCTTCTTGCTGCCTTCAGCGGGGCCCTTCTTACCACCCATTGTTTTTCGTGAAAGAGTAGGTGTTTTACAGAAGGATCGGCTTGTTCTGTTTGAACTGGTTAGACCGGGCTAGGATGGAAAGGGGATTTGGTGGTGATTTAAAGTGTTGAGAGAGAGGCTTTGACTCATCCGATTCATAAAAATACTCAGCAAGCATATTGCTAAGGTAGGAGAGGCGGGGCTATTGCGTATGGCCTTGGCGGGGTACCTAGGGTGCAGTCCCTTGGCTGTGATGTGCCTGAACTCGGGAGTGAGATAAAACACGTGTCTTAGGTGTTCATCAGTACGTTGTCAGATAAGGTCTGCTCCTGACAAGTCTGAAGATCCAACGCTGATTAATACTGAAATATGCTTCCTTTGTGTTTAGGATTTAGGCGAGGCTTGAAGTTGCCAGATTATCCAGGCAGTGCCGGGGTTTATGAATTGAGCGTCAGTCAGTCCAATATTGCGCCCATAAGCATCGATATTACTTGTATCAAAGGACACTGGTTGGTTTCTTCTTTTCATCACTGCCTGATTCACATATAGTTGACAAGCAAAGTCCGTCTGTCTTGCTAACAAAATTGGGCAAAGTCTTAATCCTTGCCGACCTGACTTCTATTACATGAGTTTAGCTCAAGTATATTTAGCCACTGTTATCTAGAGTTGTAGACTTCAGTCAAGGAGCCTCTGACTCTAGTTTCTTCTAGACACATATTACACGAGTTCCCTTCGTTTCTTTTACATTGCTGCATTCATGAACACTTCTGCCTGTTGCTCTCGTACCGGCTTCTCAACAGCTTGGCGGTCGGTTTCGGGGGTCATTTAAATAAGTTGTTTTTGTATAACTGTCTTCTATACACAGGTGTCAATATTCCGCACAGTGTTTATTTTGAAGCCTTTATTATGGATAATGGTTGTGGGCTTTCGGGGAGTTTTGTTACCAATTTTGTCCAAAGGGCAAACCGTTGCAGGACATAGATCCGGGTTATGGGGACCACCACATTCTCATTAGGACCCCTGGATTGCCAAATTGAGAAATAAAGGTTGACGTCTCGACGATTATTGTCGCCATGCCCGATCCTCGTAACCATAAAACTACAGCAAAGGACGATAGAATTTCCTTCCTCGTTAATGACCAAGAGCAGATTCAAGGCTTGTACGACGCGATAAAAATACATCGCCTTGACAAGCACCGGCGGCTAAGGCAGTGATATCATTGGCTCCTTGGGGACAAGCTGGAAGCAGTTGGTGGTCGAGCAGCTAGGCTGGCACACAAAAATCTCATAATATCCTTCCACCAAATTAGAACACATTGCGACGAGAATGTGTGCTTCGAAGAGGATAGATTATAGGGTCGGCGGCATTCTTCTCTCTCATTTTCCCCAACTACTTCCAAAATCTCGTTTTGCACACGAACGCTATTCTGAGGGCCGTTGTCGCAAACATGCAAAATGTCACTTAGGACAGAACAGTTCATAGGCGGGAAGAAAGAGTACGAAACCTCCCCAGATCTCTATCGCTTGCCTGCCTACCCTTATAGGCAACTCGTTGGTCATGACATTCGTCTGTTCCTCATTCTTCCAGGACTAGGGCGTCTTGAATGCCTTGTCCATCAAATGCCCTTATCGAAAGATGTCATGTATTACGCGCTATCATACGCATGGGGCGATACGAATGAGACACGCGAAATTTATATCGACAATCAGTCATTTCATGTCACTAAAAATCTCTATGAAGCTATGCAACACCTTAGAAGCAAATATGACCCAGACGACTATTTCTGGATCGATGCCATCTGTATGAATCAGAACGATATCGAAGAGAAGGCATTACAGATCCCGCGCATGATGGAGATTTATCATTCTGCTTTGAAGGTCATCGTTTGGCTAGGACCCAATAGGACCGCGAATCATCCGGGGCAAAAGTCTTCAACGAAGGTCACTGATCCCTCTAAGCTTCTCCATCGCAATGATTTATGTAGAGATGACGCAGTTGCATTGCTATTCGAAAAGGCAGGGTCATTGTGGTCAGAGTGGGAGCTCCCTGAGGACTTCGAAGCAGAAGAGCCAGTCCTCCGTTCCGTCTTCGGCGAATTATACCCAGCAGTTGTTCAAGCAGCGAGCGAATTACTATTGCGGCCGTGGTTCCGAAGGGTATGGACAGTTCAGGAGTGTAGCTTAGAGGCAAGCACCGGAGTGATGGCTGGTTATCATGAAGTATACCTCGACCGTTTCACTAAGTTAATAATGGTTTTGATGCATCATCACCGGTTACTTGCAATGAATCCAGGAACTGCCAGGATTCAAGCCGTGAAACAGCTTGGGCACAAGTGGCGCAGAGATGGGTTGAATTACCAGGGAGAAAGAGTCGAAATGGATACGGCTCATTGTCTCTTGGATATTTTGACGCAAGTTGGATGCGCAGAAGCAACAGATCCACGTGATCATCTATACGGAATTTTAAGTCTCGTACAGTATTTTGCAAGAGACGAGCTACCCAAGGAACTGCAGCCGAACTATTGCTTACCCTTTGAACACGTTTACTGGAATTATGCAGCATATCTCCTTGAAATGACAGGAGACCTGCGCCTACTACAGGTGAGCCGTCGCAGGATACGGTACGTACAATATCAGCTATTCCGTTTCCACCCTCTTCTCTTTCTACAAGGGTCGATACTAAAGTTTGTTATAGTAAGTATCTTCGTTTTTGTCGATTGCAACACGCGGCGTAGGCCGGAAATTTCCAAAAGATAATCTTGCGAATTTAGAACATGCGAATCACAACAGACTAACATGCTGTGATATAGTAGAGGGTGTTCCATCTTGGGTGCCCGATTTCCGATTCTTGAAATTACGGCATGCGTATGGTTGTTCGGAGAGTATTGTGGGTGTTTCCGATGACAAACGATTGATGTTTTCGCTGGGCATACAAATGGCGCCTCTGTGCGATCACGTTGGCCAATGGGATAATCCAAGCAACTATGCAAATGGTGTACCACCGGGGTTACACTATCGCATCCGACATGTTGAAGGACGCATGTTCAAGCCAGCATCTCAAATTAGAAGTGTCTCTTTGGACAGCATAGTAGATGATTTTTTCGAAAAGTCCCGCAAATTGTTCCCTCAAGGGGCGGAAAAGGGAATGCGGAAAGTCTATACAGACCTTCGAGGGCATTCAGATCGCCACGGGACATGGTTCTCCCAGAAAAGGAGGGCTCGAACTATGGATAGATTTGGCAAAGAGTATTCGATTGCGCTCGAACTCTGTCAACCCCTGTTAATGCTGGAGGATGGCACCATAATATCTGTCAGGAGAGAGAGTGTCGACATTGCCGTGGGAGATGTTGTTTGTATTTTCAAAGGCGCAACAGTTCCAGTTCTTTTGCGACCGTCTGAACATGGAGATCGATATACTCTGTTGGGTCATTGTGCTGTTGTATCCGGTACCTTTCACCAGGAGGAATTTGATCACAGTTTTTGGGAGGGACGACAACTTGAGAAATTTTGGCTGGAATAATCGTTGATTCAAACCTCAACCCTCAGATGAAATTTTATGACGACAGACGGATGGCTAGGCTTTATCTTGAATGAAGAATAGCTGGACGATCAAAACATATTACCTCAATGTTACTGGTTTTGTCTATGGCAAAACAGCTGTTCAGAGTAACTCTCGAAGACGGAGTTCAGTTTCAATTATCTTACGTGCAAATTCGTATGAGAAACAATATGTGCCTTTCCGACGCAACCCCAAGAGTCTAAGAATTGCAAAAGTGCAACTACTGTTCAGATATCGCAAAATAGAGCATTATGCGGTAAGACACTGCATATTACCAACTCCATTAATCCTACCAACTCCCAGCATACTTCTAGTCCATACGATAGGTAGCATCCTTCCGGAAATACCGACTGATATCACTGTCATTTCCGCAATGCTCGCATCGGTGTACGACTCTTGCGCCTGCGTGACCCGGTCCAAAATGGTCGTCACCCATACCAGCCCTCACGCCTGACGAGGCCACGCTCGAGTTTCCACTCATGTCCGGGCTGCGATGAGTTCTGTCGGCAATATTGTACACGGGATCTGTGCCAGCAACGGCGTTTCCACGACTAGAAGACTGAAGATCGCGGGTATTGCTATCCATCATTGCCCTGCGTTCGTCTCTAGGGCGGCCCTGGAGTTGCTCATGTGTTCCGTCGGCATGATACATGTCGTAAGTATCCTCTCCACCCTTGTTCATCATGTTTCTACGTCCATCTATCGACCCGTCTTGGAGGCGGTCATGCGTGTTGTCATTGTTGTACGTTTCATAAGAGCCTTTGTTGCGTTGGGACGCCGCAGCCGTCGAAGGATCGCCCCAATACGGCGTTGCCAGTGCCGTCTCTCCATCCTTCGCACGCGTGGTATCCTTGCTCAATGACTTGCGATGACTAGTTGGTTTGTTTGGTATCGGAGATGTTCCCGCCGGCTGTCGAGGACCATGACGTGAAGCCGAAGTCTCGTTGTCTTGATCGACTGCGTCTAAACCACTTGAGCCATGGCCGTAAGTATACTCCTGGTCCGGAGATATAGGCTCATTCAGGTCGTACGTATCATCGCCCGGATTAGATTCAGTGCCATACCATCGCTCATTGGAGTCGTTGTAGCGTGGGACTTCACCTGAGGGATAGGCACCTGGGGCTTGTCGAGTTTCTTCACTATACTGGCGTGTTCCTTTACGATCCTTATCTCCATGAAGGGCATCCTTGATTTTTGCTCCGAGACCCATGTTTGTGGTTCAATATAACTGTGAAGGTTTCCGGATATGACTTGGACAGGATCAGAAGTATTTTGCACTAGAATTTAGGATAATACTTGGATGGGGTAGACATTAATGTTGGATTCGCTTCTTGCGCAATGTGTTAAGTCGGCATCACCCTACTTATATCAGGGAAGGCATCCGCGTTCCGAGTCTGTTGCCTCGGTTGCGAACATCTTCCTGCGTCATCCGAAGCCATCTTTTGTGACATCAAGCCCAGGGGACTGGAAAGCTGAAAACAGGACAGTTGGTCCAGATAACCAGATAAAGTGCTGATTGGCAGTGCTCTTAACCTCTGCTCTGCCTTTGCCAGTGATTCTTGGCGAGCTTGGGCAGGCCGATTCCAGGGTCCAGGGTACGCATGTGCCCTCTGGTTGTGCATCCAAGGGTCTCTATCATGTTACGTCATCAAAGCCAATAACTTGTTTCTTGGACTTTATCATCAACCGTTGTAGGTGGAACTGGTCAAACTTGCCATCTAAACCAGTACCCTTTCGCGAATATGATTTTAGCCACTCCTGAGCTATTGAGGTTGTGCTTATTAAGGATTTCCCCCAAGCGGCGCCCAGATGTGATTATCGCGTCGTGATTCTTGCTCTTTTCATGCCACTCTTGTTGATTTGCGGTTGAGGTGCGTCTCCGCCGCCAGTTCTGATATGGATACTAGGCCGGCCACACTTGTCGAGAGATGAGTACCGGCAGTCTGGTAGGTTGAAGCACGTTAGTCAGTTTATTCGGTCTGTATAATGTGGCAGGCTCCGGCTACTCCCTCGTCTGTTCCTCTTAACAATGATTCCCTTACTAGTACGCACGTTATCGGAAAATGACAGATAGAGAGTCTGAACGGCATAATTTAAATACGCAAAACCAAGGGCCTGCGATGAAGTTTTATCACTTGAGACAAGCAGGACAAGTTGCAACAAGGAAATCATATCGCGTATACTATTAAGCCCAGACTCGCCAAGAGTCCTCACTACGAGCCCAACACCCGTCTAACTTCGATTTTGTTCCCTGGCCTCCTTTGAGAAAACAGCAATTCAATAACTCGCCACTAAGGCCCTGGTTCTCACTTTCGTCCTAGTCTCAGATCTTCCAGAGTGCACTCGTCTTCACAAGAGGTGGCCGCTCAAGCAAGAAAAGCAATCCTTAGTAGACCAGTGAGTGTGACTTCGCTAATACCAGTGGGTAGTCTTGTCTTCTGATTGCAGAATCTTCTTTGGTTCTGCGGGGGCAGGTCGTATCTGCTGCTGAACTTCTCCAGGTGTAATTTTTGGTAACGAGTTAGCTCTCTGGCGTTTACGTGCAGGAGAGTCTCCCGAGACTGTTCTGACTGATGGCGACCCACAAGGTATCAAAGAGTTGACCCATCGTTGAGAACGATCAGTTTGAGACACGTCGGAATCTTGGGCGTAAGAGAGTACATCAATGTCCCGGTTTGTTCTCAGTCTGGTGTGTAGGTCTTCTCCAAGCGAATAGGTGCCATCTTGTTGTCTCGCTGTAAAAGCCCTGTAGCCTTTGGGACTACTCTTGTAGGCATGCGACTCTGCGTTTATGGCGGCTAGATCTTGCTGGAGCTTTGTGGTGAGTGATGTCGTATCTTTGAGCTCAGTTCTCAACGACTTCACCTAATCCTGGAGTTCTCTATTCAAATAATCATGTTCCTTGGTTTCAACTTTCAGAGAAGTGATGTCCATTCGTAGGTCTGTATGGAGGGATGCAGCCTCTTTGAGCTCGGCTTTCATGGCGATAACATCTCTCTGGAGCTCGGATTGGACCGATGAAACTTTTGAAACATGGACCAACTCCGAATCTACAAGTAACGTCTTATCCTGTTCGGCAGTACGGTCTCTTGGATCCCCTTCAAGGCCAGGATGCATTTCCCGGACAATTCTACGAATAAGTCCCTCTATAACCATCAAATGTGCCCTAAAAACCGTAAAGCGACTAAGGTTGAGGATGTAGTTTTCCATCCTTGAGAGTGCATTGCCAAGAGTTTGAGAATTCGCCTGCGTAGCCGTAGTAGTTCCAAGCATGCCGCTGGCACTGGTAGCATCTGACAACTGACACCGAGGTCTATGCTCTTGGGCCTGTTGTTAGAAGCTCGATCCATCCTGTAGGAACTTTTGTCTCGCCTGCTCTGCAACTGCATGCTCAGAAACGGGCCTTTGTCCATTTGCTTCATAGCCTGGCATCGGAAAGGAACAATTTCCCCTACTGGAGTTTTCACTTGTTGGTGTGGATGGGCCGATAGCAACGTGCGAAGTATGATTGGAGTTCAGGGATGCCAAGTAAGGAAGATTGTGATTCTGAGCATACTTGGCCCAACAGTCCGGGGTAACACGAACTTCGGGATCAACAAAGAGCCACCCACATTCAGTGGAAATCACCAATTTTTGGAGGCAAGTCGGAAAAGTCGCCAATCGCTCACTACCCGCGATTCGTAGAGCCTCCTAGAGCTCAGAGTCGGTCCGGGGGAGGGTTTGAAAGGCATTTCCGTCCATCCACTGCGCAGTCGCACCAAGCTTTTGGGCTTCCTCCAACCACGCTTTTGCTTCTATCCACAGCCTGGTGCCAGATGGTCGTTTATATGGTGGGATCCTTGCTAGATGCTTCATGATTCGATCAACGCTGGCCCAGGGTTTCGGCGGGCGCACATCATGTACGTGCATCCAATACTTCTTAGCATCGGTATGATCGTCAAATTGCGCATCGCCGTCAGAAATGCGTCTCCTTTTCAATGAAGTTCCAAGCGGCGGGGACCGCTGAAATGATTCTGGCTGGATTTGGACGATGCCTCTCTTCTTCGCAAATACATTTCTAGAGTTTCCAATATCTCCCCAGGACATGTCGATGGGCCCTCTGTATGGGAAAGAGGGATTAGGGAAGGCAGCGCCAGTTTGCTCCTTTTTGTGAGTGAAACGGATGAGGACGCCATGATATGAAACCTAGTCGTTTCTTTCTCGTCTTGAAACGGCTGGAATCCAAATGTTAGCCAGAAATGTATTGATTGTAGAAAGGAGAAGATAGGGAACTGGGAAAAGATGGCGCGCAAAGAATTATGGCCACCCTCGAGAATTAAGATGCGCGTCTCTGCTCGTGTTCGGGCAGATACAGATAAGATAGATGTACGGAAGGTACCTACAGTCAAGAGATCCTGTACAATACCTGTCTCCCAGATTGCGCCGAGATATGAGGAGGAGTGGCCAGGAGAACAGGGAGAGAGGAAGTGCTGGGCTAGTAGTTTTCCGAAGTTGAGTCCGTGTATGTTCTGAATGAGAAGGAGCTCTTCAATTAGACTTGGCCTCCGGTGACTATTTGGAGGAATCGACATGCTTGGTCAAACAGGCTTTGCTTCGATTTGAAGATTGAAAAGGGATGAAGTGTGGAATTTGTGAAAGCAGAAAAGGCTCGGTACCATCACTTCGGGTTGCGGACATGTGGTAGGGGGACCTTAGGTACCTATTCCTAAACCCATACATTAAAGCAGGTGCGATCAAACTACCTGGAGAATATAGAAGTTGCCATATGTACCTACACAAGGCAGGTGGTTCTTGCCCTGACATCTAACCTCAGCACCTGGAATGTTGCGGATCAAGTGCACCTCCTCTGTGACTCTAAATACTAGTTCCACCTTACACAGCTACACACATGTATTAGTACTAATAATATGGTATGTATGGATACTACTACAGTACCTACCTCATGGAATATCCATACTTAAGATAGGTCATAAACAGCGCGGAAACTTATACGTCAGTCAAGGCATCGTAGGAAACTCAGTTTTAGCTTGTTTGTCGTCGAATCAGAAGAGTCGCAGACAGATCAACTATAGACCAGAACCCATTAGCTCCCATGTCGCTGCTATTTATCAGAATGCCGGGTGATTTCGACTAGGGAACGTTGAATTATGGATAATTTTAACGCATCGAGAGCTGTAAGATGAGGCATGTAATGGCACTTTTGTTCACTTTCTTGAGTGGTAAGGATGCAGCAAGTCCGGTTACAAACACCCAGTTAGTGGTGAAATTAGGTACTATAAGCAGCAGACTCTGGATAGTCGTGGTAGGTACATGTAGATAACGAATTCATCTATGCCAGATTGCGGTTATGGATCACATGTCACAAGACCGAAGGTATTCTCTCGGAAACAATTCCCCAATGGTTTCGTCGCTTACCTAGACATAATATACGAGCACTGGGAGATTATTCCTGATATCTGTATTCATACTTCATACTTTTATGAGTAAGTTTTACTTACATTTTACATTTTATTCCAATACTGGTAGTCTCGGACAAATGTATGTAATGTCGTCTAACAAGATCTTTCGATCCTTCATAATTAATCTGCCAACTCTAAGTTGATAATGGGGCACCGTCTTAGATCTGCAGCTAATGATATGGTGGAATGATAGATCGCGCTCTTGGGAAAGACGTGAATGAATACGAATGACAGTTTCGGTCCAGTCCATCTCCATAAGTGGTTACTTTAGCTTTTCATCTAGCAAGGATGCTAGTCGGTTAGAGGTCGGTGACATAGCGAAATACCTGATTGTTGCTACCTACCTACCTACTTAGTGGCTAACAACTGCAACTTGTTGTATTTGAAATCAACATACTACCTGGCTCGCCTGGGTACCTCATTCCATCTATGAAATGGGCAAGGTAGGGCCTAATCAAGACTGCTGTCTCTGTCCTTGATGATATGTTAGACGATCTGATCCCCTACTTTTTTTTTAGCTTTTTAATAATACACAGCAAGCTACAAGATGGTTGCCTTGAATTAGACTACAACCTACCTAAGCATCATGTTCATTGGCTTCTATAAGATTCAAACTCCTTGGCTGGATATGGTACGCATGTTTGAGCTACCATGATCAAAAAGCATGATGAAGTAACTGACATTGCTTTAAGTTGTGAGTGTAGAAATAGGTAGTAGGAAGGTATCAAAACACACTACGGTGGTAATAAACCCGAGGTAAGCAAATAATGCAGAGGCATTCATAACTACCTGACGAGCTCAAAGTAAAGTATGGGACCTATGTGTCTTCGAGATGTGCTAAGGTCGCATCGCGTCGCTTTGTTTTCTGCAGTCAATCATGTATACCTATAGGCAATCAGAAGTTGTGTCTGCAGCACTGCAATAGGTTAAGGCATCAAAAATGTGATGGCAGCGCACGAGCCACCAAATGAAGTACCCCTCTCTCCACGCTCCCCTTTCATGTCTTTTGTTCGCGGGCGCAGTGCACAAAACCCCGCCATCCACGGTCGGTCGCTACCTTAGGTACATGTAGGCAGGACATGCATGATTCTAGGAGGGGAATGCTGCAAAGAGCAGAGAGCTACAACCCGCCGATCAGTGAATACCCCGAGTGACAAGAGGGCAGGCAGCACTACCTTACCGTAGGCACTTGGCTGAGGCTTTGGGAGAAGAGCAGCCGTCTCTGGTCAAACTGACGACATTGCCCATCCCGTCCTCTGTCCTACACCACAATAACCGGGCCTGCACGACTTCCACGACTGCACGACCCGAGACCTGTCGCCTGTCGCCTGTCTTGGAGGTAGACATCCAGACTTGAAGCTCTCTTTCTGCTTTTGTGGCGTTTTTGCAGTTTCTTCTTCCTTGCCGTGATCTACCTCCCTTCCTCCCCACCCCATCTCTCTGCGTTGCTCAGGCAGTCGTCGTGCTTTCCAGCCCAGAGCGAGCCAGTCTGCGTGTTGTTTGTGTGAGTGCGTGCGTGCGTGCGCGTGCGTCAGAGTCGCGAGGGGACTTTGAGAGTGGTAGAAGAGAAAAAGAATGTGTTGCAGCGGCCTATAGACAGCCAGAGCAACATTCCACTACTGATTCCGACTTGTGATTGAGCTTCGCCGTCACCTGCACCCTTGACGCCGTTGCCGCTTCACCCGTCCCTGCACCCACTTCAAACATAACACCACCATCGTCAACCCTTGGACCGCCGCGCCACCCAGCGGCACATCTTGCCCGCCATGGAAGACGACGAAGCTATCCGGAACATCCAGAGCAAGATCGACCGCGAGAAGGCCTACCTCAATGGCGCCAATACTATGCGACGCCAGACCAACAATGACGATGTCCGCTCCCGCCTCGACGACAAAATCAAGGCCGCAAGGCGCAACATCGAGTTCTTTGAAGAGAAGCTCAGCCAGCTCCAGGTCAAGCGCCTCAACCAGGGCGTCGACAGCATGAACCTCGGTTCTGGCTCCAATATGGGCGACCCACGAGGCGATGTCGATGCCCCTCCCCCTCCCCCCAAAGATGCCGGCCAGTGGTCTGGAGACAGAGCGTCATACGGCTCCATGCAGTACAGCCAGATCGGTGGTCATGGAGATGCGATGCCTTCGCGTGGCCCATATGCGCCCCATGAACCCGGAGCCCCCGTCCCCCATCCAAGGCCCAACTTCACCAAACTAGGTTGGACCGCCCAGCATACTGCTTGCGTCGAGCCAACAGTCTGATGCTAACATTGCTCTCTAGACTTGATCAAATATGATACCCCTCATCTAGGCCCCCGTATTCAGCTCATGCTTTCTCAAATCCAATTCAAGCTCAATGTCGAAGAACAATATCTTAAGGGCGTGGAGAAGATGGTCCAGCTCTACGGTATGGAAGGAGACCGCAAAAGCAAGGCTGATGCCGCTGCCAGGCGTGTCGAGAGCAAACAAAAGATTCATCTTTTGAGGCAGGCACTCAAAAGATACGAACAGCTCCATGTCGATGACTTGGATTCCCCAGATTCCCACGACGGTTTGTTTCACATGTTCCTTGTGATATGTCCTTCATTATTAACAAGATTGTATAGATGATAGTATCAACATGCCGAATCTGCGGAAGCCTCTCACTGGCCAACTTTCCATTCGAGTACAGCAGATTCGGGATGTTGACCACGCCTCCACTGGGCGTTTCTCACGAGGGCCTGAGACATTCCTTGCTATCAAAGTTGAAGACAACGTCGTGGCCAGAACCCGGGTATCCCGCAATGATCGCTGGGAGAGCGAGTTTCATAATATCGAGGTCGATAAAGCCAACGAGATTGAGCTTACCGTCTACGACAAGCCCGGCGAGCATGCACTACCCATCGGATTGCTATGGGTGAGAATATCAGACATTGTAGAAGAGCTCCGGCGAAAGAAGATTGAAGCAGAAAACAGCAACTCAGGCTGGGTCTCGGCTGACAGGATGGGCCCAAACGCTCCACCATCTCAGTTTCCCATGAGTCCTCAGCCACAGCAATTCGGTGCTCCTCCAGGCACGCCAAGTCCAGCTGGTCAGCAATTTGGACAACTCGGAGCGCCTCAGCTTGTTTCTACCCCTATTGATGGCTGGTTCAACCTGGAGCCAACTGGTGCCATACATCTCTCACTTAACTTCATCAAGCAGAGCAAAGACCGCAAGACAGTCGACATGGCCGGCCTTGGCCGAAAGGGTGCCATTCGCCAAAGGAAAGAGGAAGTACATGAGATGTACGGACACAAGTTTGTGCAGCATCAGTTCTACAACATCATGCGCTGTGCATTATGTGGTGATTTCCTAAAATATTCAGCCGGCATGCAATGTGAAGACTGCAAATACACGTGCCACACCAAATGCTATTCTAGTGTCGTCACAAAATGTATCAGCAAGAGCAACGCCGAGGACAACCCAGACGAAGAGAAGATCAATCACCGCATTCCTCATCGCTTCAATCCATTCTCAAATGTAACGGCCAACTGGTGCTGCCACTGTGGATACATTCTACCGTTTGGCAAGAAGAACTGTAGGAAATGTAATGGTACGTATATCTTGTCTCTTGTATGAACTTCGCCATAGACTAATTTGATATAGAATGTGGGCTTACTGCCCATGCTCACTGTGTACATCTTGTTCCTGACTTTTGCGGTATGAGCATGGCGGTCGCCAATCAAATTCTAGAAGGAATCCGAGCAGGCAAACAGAGACAGAGCAAGGGCACTTCTTTGAGTGAGAAAACATTACGGTCTGGGAAGATGAGTCCCTCTAGCATGGGGAGTACAGCGTCCCCTTATGCTACCCCCACACCATCCTATCAACCTAGTATCGCTTCACAAGAGGCCACTGATGCCGCCAAGGCTATGTATACAAGCCAGACATCACCGACACGGCCCGTCCAGCCTGATCGAACTTCTTCGAGCTCTAATGCTGCCGCCGCTGCCGCATCAGCAGCCATGGGGGGGACGATGTCTTCTCAAAATCTCAGGCCAAGTTCCCAGTCCGATTATCCATCCGGTCGACCAAGCGGCTATGGAAGCTCTGCAGACTCTCACAATGACCCCTACGCTTCGAACCAGCCCTCGTACAATATGCCGTCTCAGCCAAAATACAACCCGGCTCTGTACGCCAACGTAAATACTTACCCTTCCCAACCACCATTGCAAACGCAGCAACACCAGCAGATGCCTCAACAAGCCATGCCTTCACCACAGCAAGGGCCAGGCAAAGGTGCAATGTTTCCCCCGAACCCGACCCCGCAACATGTGAAACCACAGCCCACGCAGGAGATACCGTCGCTTACAACGGGATCTGGCTTACCGCCTCCTTCAAGGAGACCGTTACCACTGGCAACGGACCCGGGAACCGGCCAGCGGATTGGTCTGGATCACTTCAATTTCCTTGCTGTCCTCGGAAAGGGTAATTTCGGCAAAGTCATGCTAGCAGAGACTAAGAAGTCACGACGTCTTTATGCTATCAAGGTTCTGAAAAAGGAGTTCATCATTGAAAATGACGAAGTTGAGAGCATACGGTCCGAAAAGAGGGTCTTCTTGATTGCGAACAGAGAGCGCCACCCTTTCCTAACCAACCTCCATGCTTGTTTCCAAACCGAGACGCGAGTATATTTCGTGATGGAGTACATTAGCGGAGGTGACCTAATGCTTCATATTCAACGAGGCATGTTTGGCACCAAACGTGCACAGTAGGTCAAATTGGATCCACCTCGAGACATCATATGCGCTGACTTTACTAGGTTTTACGCGGCCGAAGTCTGCTTAGCACTGAAATATTTCCACGAGAACGGTGTCATTTACCGTGATCTCAAGCTTGACAATATTCTACTTACGCTAGATGGACATATCAAGATTGCGGACTATGGTTTGTGCAAAGAAGACATGTGGTACAAGTCAACAACGAGCACGTTTTGTGGTACACCCGAGTTTATGGCCCCCGAGGTAAGTTAATATCTTGTATTGGCTGAAAAGGCCACGCTGACACGCATGAAAAAAGATTCTCCTAGATAAGAAATATGGCAGAGCAGTGGACTGGTGGGCATTTGGTGTCCTCATCTATCAAATGCTTCTCCAGCAATCCCCCTTCCGAGGAGAAGACGAGGACGAAATTTACGATGCGATTCTAGCTGACGAACCACTTTATCCTATCCATATGCACCGGGATTCGGTCTCAATTCTCCAGAAGCTACTCACCCGCGAGCCCGACCAACGACTGGGCAGTGGACCCACGGACGCGCAGGAGATCATGAGCCAGCCTTTCTTCCGGAATATTGTATGGGATGACATTTATCACAAGAGAGTCGCGCCTCCTTTCTTACCCGTCATCAAAAACGCGACTGATACTAGCAATTTCGACTCCGAGTTCACCAGTGTCACACCGGTTCTCACACCAGTAAACTCCGGTAAGTACATATGGTTCATGTCATTGGCCAGCTTCCCACTAACAAGCAAACAGTTTTGTCTCAAGCCATGCAAGAGGAATTCCGTGGATTCTCGTACACGGCAGACTTTGATTAGAGATGAAGTCCCGTGAACGGTGAGGGAAGCAAAAACTGCCGAGTGCATCGATAATGGGCAAACCTTATAGAATAGCAAAAGCAACGAGAGTTGGAAGGGTTCGATGGTCTGCACGTGTGGTGTCGTGCAGACAGCCAATGACATGTCCTCATGGGCCAATCACGTGCATGGCCTTCATAGCAATGTGCGCAATAGCATTTTCTGAGCTAATCTCGTTGACGATTCGCCCGTGATTTGATTGCAAGACTACCATGGGTTGAGTCACATATCTTCTGATTGGGACGAGATAATCCGGCGATGTCGCACAGTTACACCCTCGTAGACAGCAGTTTGGCATCAAATATGTTTTTGACTTCTCGGAACCCTCATCACTACAAGCATTACCATGAGCCACTCTAGAACAGTTCCTTGCTTACTTCACAACTAGAATGCACTTATGGTGTTGCGACCAGGTTGTAGGTGTCCTTCACAATTAGAAATTTATAGATACAAGTGAGCTGGGGACTAAGCGGGCTGGTATCCATACTCGCCATGCCCAGTCCGCTTGCATAGCCCGGAGTATAGACTGAAGTTCCTTTCATACATTGCGTGCCTGTCCTCCTATAGACAGACGTTGGCACATCGGGTTTCTATCCCGTCTCTTATCTGTTGAGATTCTATGTATGAGCTGGTGTTGTCTCTCGCTTTACACGTGGGTTTTTATATGATACAAATCCTCTCATCGCGAACAGCGCAAGAGTAGGATGGTGAGGGTCCCAGCTACAGCGACGCCGGCTGCTACGCCCTCTAATACAAACAGAGATACATCGCGCATGCGCAGCGCGACTAGGCGGTCGCTGGCTAGGTCCAAGAAGAAGGCTCGCCAGCGCTGCGGATCCTTAATAAACTCGCGCCCGTCTACCGGCGGCGAACTTTGGACCGGCGGAACGGTAATAGAGTCCGATGGAGGCTCGGGACATTCGACTTCTGCTTCGGGAACTATGACATCGGGGGCGACCATAAGCATCGGTTCTTCATCCTCCGTAACAGCGGCCTCATTCTCAACCTGCGAGGCTTCCGTGGAAGGAACAGTCGCCACGCGAGCGTCGGCAGCAGCAGCAGAAGCAGAAGCGCTCTCAAAGTCCTCCCTCGCGACCCGCTCCTCAGCAAGCGCCTCGCGAACCTTCTCCTCGAACCCCTTCACGAGCCTCCTCCTCCGCCAGGGCTCGGCGCCAAATTGTAGGAGCAAGAATAGAAGGATATTGACACCCATCAACCCCCAAGTGCCCCAGGTGCTCATGCGCCGGATCTTATCACTCCAGATCTGCTCCTCGTGATACCGTGCGAGTATGCCCGACCCTAGATCTCTATTCAGTCTCTCTGCCTCGCGCTCAGCCTCCTCGAGCTCTGCGGCGCGGGCCCCAACTGAGGCCTCGAGGTCGTAGTCCTCCTTATATAGCGTCGTGAAGCGGTCAAAGTCTATGGGCGTCCACGTCTTCTGCCTCGCTAGCAAGGTGGTGACCTCGCGCTGGGTGGCACTCCGGTCGGCGACGGCGTTTTTGTAGGCGGAGCGGGTGGAGGTGAGGTGTGCTTGGGCGGCGCGGAGTTGGGATTCGAGGGTGGAGATTTGGGATTTGAGAGACTCGATGCCGCTGTACCCCGTCAGGTCGTTGATGCGCTGGGAGGCGGCGAAGAGGGTGGTTTGGGCGCGGTCCATGAATTGGGATAGTGACTGGTTTAAGGCTGAGCGTCGAGAATTTTGCTCGGAGGGCAAATTTGGGTCTGGGTCGGGAGTGTAGGGCGGTGGCTTTGGTGGTGCTTTGTGCTCTGATTCTTGTGATGGCGAGGGTGGTCCCAAGGGAATTGAGTGTGGGGTGAGAGGTTCGTCTTGGGCGGCGGTAGACGCATTAGGTTTCTCATCATCCGGTGGTTTGGAGGTCGACGAGAAGCGCAGCTGTTGGCGCCTCGCGGCATGGAAGTTGTGTCGACAGCTCCAGCATATCGACTGGGGCGGCCGAACTGTGGTGGTCGAGGAGCCCGGAAAGCTGGTGAAGAGCTTCCTCTGAGGATTCCTTGCAGAACGCGGGAGCAATTGGTCGGCAATCAGCCTCGAGCCGACCCCCAGAAGAGGCCGCATGGCTCGGGAGGTTGGCATTGACGGATTGGCGATGGATGCCGTGTAGGATTGAGACTTGCCGTCCTCCAACAACAACCTCGGACAGCCTCGCCGTGGAACAAAGCAAGACGTGTGAAGCAGGCTGGTGGAGTCTGGAGATCGGGCCGGTGGGAAATCTTGGTCGACTACCCGAAAGAGAGTAGCGCCACTGTGGGGTGCAGCCTACTCCCATTTTTAGCTTGAGTGTTCTTTACAATATGCCATGACTCCTGTTCCGTTCGGCCTACCCGGCAATGCATTGTCACAACCTCTCGGTATCTGCCACTGCTGGCTTCAAACCACCGCGATCTTTAGTGTCGAGAAGCAAAGGCTATGGAGTCTACGATCGATATATCTCTAGATCCATACCTACATTAGGTGTACCCATAAAACACCCACTCTGAGAGTTACTGCCCTTTCTCTTCTTAGTTGCGCAAACGATGACTTGCGAAGAAGGCGAGGGAAAGAAAGACATGCGAAAAGAGATTGGGTAGTCCTTTGGTTGTTTTCACACGTCTGAACCCCTAACCGAGCCAAGACAAGAGTAAGATTCTTATTATCTATGTATCTGTTTTATACATGTATCTATAGCACTTACCACCGAGTCCCATTCCCATGCTCAGATTGCCATACACGTCGGGACATATCACTATCTTGTATGCAGCTGTATAACACAACACCCAATGCCCATCATCACAACGACTCGGAGTCTCGAGTCGAAGTACGGAATGTACTAGGAACCCAATCCCACAGGCCCCTCTTCTTGTTCTCGCTCGTCTCCTCCGCATGCTCTGCCTCGTGTCGCTGCTCCATCGAAGGCTTTGCGACAGGTATCACGTGGGCACCTGTCGGCGAATTCTTCACAGGGATCACATGAACATCCGTGGGCGTGGGTTCGGGGTCTGGTACTGGTATCACATGGTTTGACTCGGTCTTAGTATCCGGCGGTGGATGGGGAGCAGGTATAACATGGAGGCTCGTCGGAGTTGAGGTATCGGTGGTATCCGATGCTGTTGGCTGGCTGGCAACCTCAGTAGAGGATGTACTTGTCTGTGGCTGCGGCAGTGGTAGTGAGATCGAAGTGCTCCCATCTGTCTCAGTACTGACAGGGCTGGAGGTCAACATGGACGAGCTGGAGGAAACCGACGGCGCAGGAACTTCCGGCGTCGGAGGCGTACTCTCACTCGTCAAGGTCGCAGTCACAGTGACCACGACAGTCTCAGTAGGAGTGACAGTAGAAGTCGAGGTCGACGAGAAGTCAGACGTCCAAGGCGGGAGACTGGTCAAAGAAGACGTCGTCAACCTCGTTCTCCCCACCTTGTCAACGCAGACTGTCTGGCCGGTTTGTAGCGGACAAGATCCGTGGGTTTCCAACGAAACCTCTGGGTTGACTTTGAGAAACTCGGCCAAGCTCAAGCCTTTAAAGACGCAGATCTTCTCGCAGGTATCTCCTTGTTGTACAACGAGGTTCTTGTTGCAGATAATCGGGGATGCGCCGCTGGTCGCGTTCTGGTATGGGATATTCCATTGGATACCTTGGCCAACGGACAGTGTCGCCAATAGAGGCACGATGAGGAGCTGTAACATCTTTTTCGTTTTGCTGTGTGTTGAGAGAGTCGATTTACTGCCACGACGCTGTGTGTCTCTTGTTTGATGCAAAGGAGGAAACAGTGCCACCATGAGCTGGGCTGCGTACATTTATATTGATTTGCATTTGCTGAGAACAGTCACTTAATCAGGACGCCACTATTGATACGTCCATCATGGACAATGACATTCATGACTCTAAATGTGACGAATGAAGGTTAGTAGACCTCGAAGCTGAGTGCGGCTTGGTCTCTATTGTGCCTAGCACATGTGACCAATGTATCTTTTCACTGAAATGGGGTTGAGTAGATGTTTACAAAATTCTCTGAGTAGGGAGACATCTAGGTTTCGCTGAGTTTGTGGTACATGTTTTTATCTCGAGCTTGTCTGACTCATTATGGCCATCGAATGTTCACGTATCTCTTTGACCAACTTAATAGGAGGGAAGCGCGTACCAAAAACAAACGAAACGAAGCAATGGTTTTAAAAAAGCACCTCTAATTGTTTACGAAGGTTAGGATGTAAGGACGGGTGACATGACAAGCCAGGTCGAATGTGTAAAGGCACTGCCACAGGTAAACCTATCTAGATCAAGGAAATAGAACCACCATCACATCTAGGGCCAATCTATGTTGGCAATCCAAGTACTGTCTGTACTTAATAGTGCCACGATTCTGATAAATTTCTCCCTAGATGATTACCGGATTTCGACAGCTATGTGCTTGGGCTAGCTCAATTGTTCCATCTTGTGGAACTGTAAGCAGTTACTGAAAGTAAACATCTCAATATTAGACATATCCGATACGAAAGAATACCAGTACGTCAGAAACGCTTAGGTAAATGCGGCATGCATCACAAGTCTGCAAGTCAATGGGCTTTACAGCTAATCACCACCAAATATACCGTAGGGAGGTAGGTACCTATATGCGGTGTTCAGGTCTAGTGTACGCAACTAAGCCTATAGTTTGTTGTCGACATGGTTTATAGGAGATGTCTGGGCCACTCTAGGAGACAGCAACACCAAATTTTATTACATGGACATCGGAATAACAATGCAGCAGAGATGAAAACATCTGTGAAGTTTGCCGGTAAAATAGGAATACGCACTCTTTGACAGTTTTGTTTCATATTGATTCCAGCCAAGATCTTTATCACGGCAGCCATTTACTAACACCACACACCAAATGATCAATCATGTATAAGTAGAAACGAGAATGTGCACGAAATATCCCTGACGCTGGTAACGTGTAGAGTTGAATTCCGTACCTATAATGTACAAGTCTACACTATAAGATCCTTGCCGTTCAGCCAACTCAAAGAGGCTGTGCTTTTAGGTACCATCCTATTTCCTGGCGTGGCAGGCTCAACCAGACTGACGCAAACCTTTCCTGATGAGACAAACGATAGTACACGTGAGTTACCGTCCGGAGTCGCAGCTGAACTTTTCCCCCCATCCCATGCGAGAAACCACCAAACAAACCATCATCGAATACACCTATTGCCCCGATCACCCATGACATCGTGAATCTTCATACCTGGAGATGGTCATGTGATATCGCTTATACTTTCCTGCACGAGGGCCTCTGCGATTGGGCGACAGAATCGACTTCTAATTGTAATTGTTGCCCCATCCTCCCTGTCGGCCTCCGTAGTAATTTCCGAAACCCTGATTACCACCGTAGCCGCCTCCATATGGGGTATTGCCGTGGCCCTGGTTGCCAGAGCCGCTCAGGCCATAGCCACTGGTTCCAGTCTGGTTGCCATGAAGGTTGTGGGACAGATGGCTGGGATAGCCACCGTAGCCACTCATTCCTTGCTGAGCAGACTGCGGGGGAGGAAGTCCGGAAGCGCTGGGTGTGGCATTGGTGGTCGACCCAGGGCGTGCTGCAGCTGCGAGCGAAGGGCTGGGGCCACCAGCAATCTTAGATTCACCGTACGGCTTCAGATCGTCAGCACCGCTGCCAGCATTTGCGGCTGGTGCATTTGAATTGTTGAACGATTGGCCACCTTGCGAGGGAAAGCCAGAACCGCGTCCATACGTGTCGTGGGCGCCACCAAATCCACCGCTGCCAAGGCTGCTGGGTCCTGTTGCTTGTTGCCCAGCGCCACCACGACCATAATCATTCATGCTGGACCCTAGAGTGCTGTCACGACCGCTGAGAGAGCTCTGGCTGAAACCGCCACTAGCAGTGGTAGAACCATGCTCAAATGGGCCCTGAGGGTTCATGTTATATTGGTGTGCTTGACCATAACCTCCCTTGCCGTAAGGAGCATTGCCATAACCACCTTGTCCGTATCCATAGGGCTGATTCATATATTGAGCGTAATAAGGGCTGGTGTAATAGGGATGTTGGTAACCGGGGAACCCACTGTGCTGTTGGTGAAGACTGGACTGAGGTTGGTTCACCTGAGCCGAGCTCTGCTGCTGTTGAGCCTGACCAACCGGGTTAGGTGTGTTATGTCCGCTGTTATGCGCCTCGGTAGAAGTAGCACCGGGGTAGCGAGACTGCTGCGATCCGCTTTGTGGGTACTGTCCCAGATTATCGTTCTGAGAGCCGTACGCGCCGAATGAGCGGTTGGGTGCGTTCGATTCGCCGTGATGATTCTGCCCAGCTTGCTGCTGGCCATAACCGTAGTATCCTCCATAGGCGTTGCCTCTTTGCTGTTCAGCGTAATAAGAGGAGTAGTCATTGGGTCCTGAGCTGAAAGCGCCACTGCTTTGCGGTCCCGGGGCTTGAGAGGTAGTTGCGGGAAAGGTATCGAAGCTGGTGGCCGATGTGGTGGCCGTCTGCTGCCCAAAGCTATCATACGGTTTCTGGGGGAAAGCGGAGGGCTCCTGGGCGCTGGGGTGGGGGAACCGACCATAAGACTGATTGCCTGTGGCCGCCTGGGATGCTGTGGTGGCCGCAGGGCCGGTAGGAGGTGCCACGGGTGCTACTGATCTGTAGTTAGTCTCATGTGCAGTGGGAGAAAAAGAGGAGAGAGCCATACCAGTCGGAGTAGACTGCTGAGGCTGTGAAGCAGCAGGCTTCTGAGCCGAGGGGAACGCATCCGGGATGGGTGCGGGCTGGGCAACAGGAGGCAAAGCAACGGCGGGCAGTGCGGCCCGAGGGGCCATTGGGGATTCAACAGGAGGTTGTGCGCGCGTCTCTGGATCTTCACGGTTGCCATCAATATCCTCATCATCTCCACCAAGGTTGAAAGCCCCGAACTGCACGGCAGCACGGTCGACTTCGCGGTTGCCAGGCATACGGACGGCTTCCTCCTGTTCGAGGAGGCGTCGCTGATAACTAGGCATGCGAGGAGCGGGTCGTGGTTCAGTGGCCTTCAGTGCAGTTGCTGCATAGCCGCTAGAAGTTGTCCGGCTTACCTGGTGCTGAGCCTGCGACGCAGAGAGCGGCGTAACAGCAGCGCTGGGCTGGGGCTGCTGGCGGGGGTCCCAGGAGTCTGCTGCAGTGCTGGCGGCGGTAGCTGTGGCAGGGGGGTGCGACTCGTCTGGGAGTTGATCGAGATTCACTTGCGTGAGATTGTCTTCAGACGGGGGCAGGGCAACCTCAGGCTCGACAATCTTGATTGGTTCTGTAGGCACAACAGGTTCGGCAGGAATCTCCTTAGGTGTGACTTCCTCTTCTTTCTCTGGCTCTGGCGCAACAGGTTCAGCAGCAGTTGGTTCAATGATGTCTGCCGGCTCAGGTGCAGGAATCTTCTTGGGTTGAGGGGCGGGTTTGGGAGGGGCGGTCGACTGTCTGAGCATGCTTGCCCAAGTCTTGGGAGCAGCTGACGACGTGGTACTGGGCGCGGTGGCGGGATCCGTGGTAATTACAGGAGCTACAGGAGCGGCGGTAGGGGCATCAGTAGTGGTAGAATCGGTAGTGGGGGCCGTATTAGTCCAGTCGTTGGCATCGTCAGCGGTGGTGATAGCATTGCCCCAGGCAGAGGCCTCTTCAGTTGGAACAGACAAGGGGGCCTCCTTGGCGCGGTGGCCGTTTGTGGTCGCGTGGGCAGTTGCGCGACCGCGACCACCTCCACGACCTCTCTCATGGCCGCGGGCGCGAGTGCCTCGGCCGGCGTCCGGTCGGCCGCCACGGGCAGGCCTGCTGCTCGTCTCAGCAGGACCAGCCGAAGGAACGGATTCCTTGGGTTTGGCAGGTTTCTTCGCTTTGGAGACTTCGCCCCACTGAGAGATGGTGCCTGAACGAGAATAAGGTGTTAGTATACCCAGTAGAGCGAAGATGTGAATGGCATATGGCAAGAAGGGAGGCGGGCTTTGGGTCGCTCACCTTCAGCAATGCGAGTAGCCGTGAGCTCAACGTCGCCGTCGGTCTCTTTGAGTGCGTAGAGGATATCGGCATCGGACCAGTCTGCGAAGATTCTCTGAATGGGTACGACGCTATCGCCGTATTGCTTTCTTAGGAGGGCAATGTCGCTGTCGTCGTCGAAGGCAGGTGGATCTGATGATGTCTTGTCGCCATTGGCACGTCGCGCAGTGGTGTTGCGACCAGCGAAACCGCCGCGGCCACCTCGACCACCACCCCGGCCGCGGCCGTTTGTGGCTTGGGATCTAGCCTGAACCTCAGCCATTTCGATGGTGAGGATGTGAAGTGTGCAGAAATGAAGCCCTTAGCAAGAAGGGAAAGAAGAGATGAGTTGTGGCAGATCGGAGACGCTATGCACACGCGTGGATCGCGACCGGATTCACGCAGGTAATGTAGGTCGAGGCAATGTGTGCGCGAGTGTCGGAATCACGACGGGAGAATGAGTACAACGAAGTCTGGATTGGCAGAGGGGATGTCAGCGAAAGGACAAGGCTTGGAATTGTATGTGACCGTCGGGTGGGAGGCGAGGCTACGCAATAAGCAGCAGGAGGAGGAGCGAGGCGTGGGTGTGCGTTGAACTGAGCAGAGGCTCCCGTCAGGGCTGAGGATATTGACTGACTTTTCCGACGTGGCGTGACAAGGTGCAGAGCAGGTATCAACCAATTGCCAGGCGACAACGGCGATGGGACGGGAAGTCAAGTGGGATGGAGGTCGTCACGAGTGGAAGGCGGCGCTCGAGCGCGATGGAGAGGAATGATGGTGATTTTGGGCTGTGGACTGGGAAAGGGTGAAGGTGGGAGGAGAGGACATTTACCTGAAGCTTGCAGATGCACTTGCGAAAGAGGTTACGCTGGGATGAGACGGGAGGGAGCGAGGGAGAGCTGTGGCCTGGCCTCGCCGTTTAAGGCTGGGGGTGTGCTGCTGGTGCCAGGTGCCTGCTGGTTGTGCGCGGGTGCGTCGTGCTCCTTCAGGCGCTGCCAACAATAGCAGCTACAAGGTGCAACAAGTTCGTTCGACAGGCTGCTACTACCTACACGGAGCTAGACCAAAGCGACCAAAGGTGACAAAACAGCTGGGTTGGGTGCCCTTTGGGGTCCAAAAGTCGATGGACTCAAATGGAACTTGATGCCTTGAGGTCACTCCTACGGTACCTATCTGCAAGCAGCATCAACGAGGATGGAGGAATGGAGACCGGGGGCCAATGAGAGGGTCTGAATGCATGGGCAGGGAGGGCACGCAGGGTGACGCAGGGGCTCTGGCGGGCATTGTTTAACGCAATCATTCATCAGAATCAGAATCCGGGGCTTGACGCACTGTCGGACAAGTGTATATGCCCCACCTGGCAGCTGCGTTCCTTGGGAAAGAAAGGCTTGAGTCAGATGGCGGGCTCCTGCTGTTGGTCACCTACCCTTCTGCCGCAAACACCATTGCCTGGCCATTCAATGCCCGGGAATACCGCCAATTATACCATCGTTATCACAGCTCGGGCTTCATTCATCTTATCCAGTACCAGCAGCCCTCATGGTGATGGAACTGGAGAGAAACGCAGGGAAGCTTATGTATAGCCTTTCATCGTGGGTGGGATACCGCATGTTCAACCTGATTCAAGATGACGTCTGGGCTCAATCCAAAGTCGTTGAATGCATCAGCACACCTCTTCGCCTCTGGGTCATGCTAATAAAGCTCGCTCACGAAAAAGCTCTGGAATGTTCACTTGAATGCTTGTTTGAACCCATGTGATGCCTCAGTATTGGCGGTTGTCGCCCTTTCTTGCACTTCAAACTTTGATGGCTCCAGTCGTCAGCTTAGGTATTTCTCTGCTAGGAATGTGGGCTCCAGGGTCTTGACCATCTTGTAGCTGACTCAGACTATTCGTAGTCAGTCTGTTCAGAATCAAGGCATGCAATGATCTTCTATTGACTTCAATTCAGAACTGGTCGCCCACATATGAGAAAAGCCTATATCCTTACAACCCAGACCAGGGAGTGGAACATTTGAACTATATACGAATCCGGCCTTCAAATAGCAGTGCCATTAACGTCACAGTTAGGCAGTCGGCAGTTTGGCAGTGCGGTAAGGTACTGAATGGCACCGTAAGCCTGATTACATCCTTAATCTCACTGATTTTTTTTGGATCAACGTTCTTAGAACTGTTAGAATCGTCTACTGACAAGATCTTGATACATTATCCTCTAGATATCCTGGGAACTTAAGGTTGTTTCCTTAGGCAAGGTATTAAAAGACTTAAACTGGGGCCCAGGATCATGTTAAACAATGAACTACCCACTCTGGTCTTCCTTTCATAAAAGAGATTTAGATCTTCTAAGCCATAGTATTTGATGATCAGCATTTTTCTCTAATCCTCAGAGATGTGCAAGACTTATATCACTGGTTGTTGGGTGTGTTAATGAAAGAAGCACTAGGGGGCAAGGCGAAGAGAAGATCACGTGTTACTCTTTCGACGATGCAATGCGAACGGGTTGGTGGAGGTGGGGCCAGAACAGGTTGCCAGGAATTGATTTGATCAATCATCATCATCAGGTGCTCTGAGCAGCTCCAGCTACATACGAGTCTCACGGCATCCGACCAAGCACTCAATGCACTATTAGCCCCTACCAAACTCGAGCGCTCAATGTCACTGTGGACGTAGACGGTACACAATCCCATCGTGGGAGAGAGCCCTACACGGCGGTTTTTGTCCAACCTCAACCCAACCTTATTCTAAACCCGCCTCCCATTCGACTGTCACTAGGACTCCGCCGCGACCTCAACCTCGACCTCATACATCAATAAGTAACGATGGTCGTCCGAACGTCTCCGCTCGGGTCTCTGAAGAGAGGGTTCCTACCCCAGATTCATCACCCTCTGCCAATGACCCGCCACGAGTCTCAGCACCTCCTCAACTCCATCACCACCTCTTTCAGACGTAACCTAGATCAGGAGCATCCGATATCCGTCACCGACGACCCTGCCACCACTGCCTCCGCCGCACCCACATCGACTCTGCTCGTGACAGCCCCAGCACCAAACCGTCGTCCGACCGACCGACATCTACGCACCATCCTGGCCAATCCCTTATTTGCCAGCATACCCGATGCTCAAACCAACCCAACTACAACCACGACGAAGAACCCCTTCGATGTCTTTGATTTGGCCGTGTCCAAGGGGATGATGAACACGACGCGTGCCGCAGGTTTCTTGGCCACAGTCCGATCCCATCTCTCTGCCGAAGCTCCAGCTGAGCCTCTTACTAAGTCCCGGTCCAACTTACGCTCCCGAATGGCTGCCTCGGGCGCTGGTCGCCACGTCGTGAGGTGGCTTCGCTCCTCCGGCACTGCCAATGACTTGGCTTTTCTTCATAACCGCGCCTTGATAAACCATATAGTGCCGTTCTTGTATGCTGAGGGGCTGTCTGAGATTGTGTGGGACTGGTTGGCCCAGCTCGCTGCTGGTGCTGCCGAGCTAGAACTCGCCGACACTCCAGGCCAACCCGATGCAAAAACGCTTTCGCATCTCATGTCAACACTCATCAACCAAAGTAACAATGTCAGCTACGAAGACAGCACAAACTTGGATGATTCTTATACTGCGTTAACCAAGGCAAATGACATGCTACCCCGAGAGCACCCAATTGTCGCTACAATTATTAAAAACACGTGGGCTAGCCTCTCGTGGGCTTCCACGGTGGATGCTTCGAAACGGCCGCCTCCCTCTGTAAGTCGCTTCGAAAACTTCCTGGATCTTGGCCGTCCGATGGGGCTCACCTTGGATCTTGCGCATCTGGATCTTCACCACCCAACAAAACCAACTCACTCCGCTGCTATGGAGTACCTACGTTTCAATGATGATATCGTCGACAATGTGTCGTACATGAAACCTCGGACACAGCGACGAATTCTCTGCCTCGTGCTTGATGCAGCCGAGCAACTAAAACAGACCGGTTACGATAACGAAGCGTCCTCCTGGATTGAACGCGTGCAGTTGGCGCTCTATGAAAGACTAAACCTACCCAGCATGTTGAAACTTCAAACCGTGGATGCTCTGGATTCCAATCGCCCGATTCACCCAGAACTTCTTAAATTCCGAAAATGTTGACCTGCATTTTCAATACCAGACGTCGTTTCAAGAGTTTTCCTGAATGTTTTTACAGCATTGGTTATTTGGGTTATGATATCCGCATTGGTTTGGCGTTTGGCTGTCGGCTCTAAAATTTATATGGTACATATCATATAAATCTTGGCTATTCAAGAATCGCTCATCTAATTGTATAAAACTCACTCTGGTAATCTAGTCGTGAAAGAACGGTGAAATCATGAGAGATGACAAATATGGTCCAAATTTCATGCCTCATCTGTCTTCCCGCTCACTCTATTACCTCAGACAACACATGATACAGTTCTCTTGAATATATTTTGTCATGAATTTTTCATATATTCATAATACTCATACAAAAATTGTTGCAATAGAGGGCAAAATGTCAATATTAATAAGCCCATTACTCTTCCATTCCATTAACTACGCGCAAGGCCCTTCTTGGCCCCAGCACGACGCTAAAGAAATGTGGTTGACGTCCTTCAAGAAGGGCTTCCGCGGATCCACCACTTCTTGTACTCCTCGTCGCACTACTCCTGGACCTTTCTACGCCTTCTCCTGACACATCTCCGCCCCCAATGTAGCTATCATAACCCCAGCCCCATGGGTTTCGATCTTCGCTCGGACGTGCTCTACCCATGCTTGATCCTGTTCCAGAACCTGGGGAAGGCTCATCACTGCTGGATACGAACCTTGGTTCGCCTAATTGGCCGACCCAAGAGAAATGCTCCGTGTCTACATCGCCGTTTCCGGCACTCGACCCTCGACCGTGTTGCGGGTCTTTCTTTCGTAGCTTCTCACTGACTGCAGCCGCGGCAGCAGCAGCGCCAAGTGTCGGGGCTGCTTCACCGGCACCTGTGGCGCTGTACCCGTGGTCATCGTCTCCGGTATATCGGTTGGCAACGGCCATGTGTTTCTTATACGCAGCCACTTGTCGACGCCATAGCCAAGCGCAGAAACCAAGGTAAAGCGCCAGTAGACCTGCTAGGCCTGCTATTACGCCTGCGGCTATGAGGCCGCCTTTTCGAGCCGAGTCGTTGCTTGAATTCCCGTCTCCATTCTGGACTGTACTCGTACTCCCGGGAGACGAATTCGTGACAGTAGCGGTTTGTCCAGCAGCAGTTACGGTCCATACTGGCGGCTTCCCAGTCTTGAAGGGGCCAGCAGTTGCCGGCCCAGACGCAGGTGTCGTAGCGGTGGCGCCACCGTCCGAAGATCCACCGATGACGGATTGTACGGCGTCAGGCACCTGATACCCATAGCTACCTCCCAGCACACTGTTATCCCAGTTCGCATCAGCCGCGTGGTCCCCGGCGTTGAACGAGTCCTGCCACTTAAGATTCGATGCATCAAAGGCGTAGATACCGGGACTTTCGCAGCCTGTGTTGTTCCCGATGTATCCACCAACCACGACGATCTGTCCGTCCCGCGCAGCACACGAATGACCGGCTCTAGCGGCGGGCTCATCACCTCCTGCGTCGACTCGTATCCACGTGAACGACGGGATCGTCAGGATCCACATGTCGGTGTATTGCGTTTGCTCGCCATAAGGCAAAAGATTCTGCCCTCCGTACATATATATGTTGAAAGAGCTCGCGTCTGGCGCTGAGAATACGACAGCGCACGGGTTTACTCGAACTTGGGGTGTATCGTCCCCGGATGTTTCCTGGTGGTACCACTGACTGCTTGCGATATCGTATACGTCTATCGTCGACATGGAGGCAAAAGCGTCTGTCGTCTCGTCTTCGCCGACAACGCCGCCGCCTAGGCCAAGCACAATTCCGTCTGTGCCCCACCCCGGAACATATACGATGACACCGTCGGCGCGCTCTGTAAATCCATCTTGGTTCTGCTCACCAGCCCAGGTGATGTTTCGGTATGTCCCGCCGTCTGGAGCACCAGCATTGTCGAGCGACCTTACTTGGGGATTTGCATATCCGGGATGTGTGAATTCGAGAAGACTCTTCAAGTAGATTCGTCGGATTTGATAGGACCAGCCTTCAGTCGTTGCCCAGTCAAGATGACCCCCAAAATACCAACTCAGCCCAAGTTCAGGAACGGAAATCCCAGCTCCTTCTGCAGCACGCTGTACAGGTGCACCACCGTCATCCGAGTACTGTCCGTCAGATGTTGTGGGTGATTGAAATTCAGTCCATTCTGATGAGGCAATTTCGTACTGCCATGTCGAGACACTCGTAGGAAGACTAGATGGGTAGTCAAACTCTCCGCCGTAGAGGAAGAGAGAATCGAAGCTGTTCCAAAGGTAACCTTCTGAGATTGCTGGTGGGCCTGACGGCTGCGGTAGGCCCTTGAGAGGTGGTGAGTCGATACTCCACGATGTTGTCAGATCGAGCGTGATGAAATCATTGTCTGTTTACTATAAGTCAAGGTTTGAGGAATCAATGATCATGAACATACTCCATTGATTATCTGTTTGGTCTTGCTTCATTATTGAACGACCACCATAATAATAGAGTGTACCATTGAGTAAAGCACCTGTTCCTAATTAGTTCTTGTGTGGTCACAGTCTCGAGAGTTTCGAAGTGCTTACTCTGAGCTGCCCACCGTTTGCACACCTCGGTGGGACTGTTGGCTCGCTTTTGTAGTACGGGACTAGTTGTCCGGATGACACCAGCATCAACACCATTGAGCTCGACTTTTTTGCGGCCGTTGTTGTAACTGATAGTCGGGAGGACAACAGCGATGAGTAATGCGATCATGGAAGCTCTATGTAGGCTGCCGGTCGGAGGTGGTGAAGCGGCGGTGGCTTTGATCTTTGGGCGCTTCCCTGATGCCAATCTGGACAGAGAGAATCTTGACTTCCCTGCTGTTGACTGGCCTCCAGTAGACCCTACAGAATCATTGCGCTCGCGTTTCGGTGGTGGTGGTTCTACCGAGGGTGCTGTTATTGGCGCTGTTACTTCCCGGAACTCCTTCTCTTGTAACTCGGGTAATCTGTCGTCGTCTTTGTGAAGCCTTTTTCTGTCATCTTCTAGTCCCACCTCCCGAAATACAGATTTCCTCCCCTTCCTGATGTTGCCCGTCGTCATGGGTAATGCGAACCTTGCGTTTTCCTTCAGCCGGTCTGAAGTCACAAGTGAGTTGAACTTTGGGCGCTCGAAAGACGGCGTTGCGCAAATGGGATCTGACTTGCTGTATGATTTTCGGGAAAAGGGCGGCATTATCGAAAGGGTCGCGGAGGGGGTGCCCGCAGTGTCATGTCTTATCAATATTTTGGAGACTTGATGCTATCACACATGATGGATACGAAGCAGGAGTGGCGTAATCTTGGAACTACCAGGCAGAGAAGCAAGTAAGGGAAGATGAGGTCACAACGCAGCTTTTAATACAACCCTCGAAACGGGCAAGGGTTGCCATTTGACGAATGTATATACCAACAATACTAATAGGGTGGTTACCTCGCTGGCCTTTGGGCAATCCACCAGCCCTCCATCCCTGTGCCGTGTCTCAAGGCAGTGTTCGGCAGGGTTCTGTCTGTCGCCTGGAGCTGGCGACATCTTGCCGAGGATCTTGGTGATGATAGGAAATCTGGGGCCACACTATCGCATACATACCTTGCAGGATTGATTTGGGGAACAGCCAAATGGCAATGCTCCAATATCCCTGACGTCTGGTCTGGTTTCCGGTCCCCTGTCCACTCCTGGTCACTCATTACCGCTTTCGGCTTGCTCCCTAGCACGGCTGCTCTGTCATTGGTTACGGCAGACACAGCTCATGATGACAATGACGACACACCCCCCAGGACCGAGTTTCGTGCCCACTGCCCGCACGGACAAGAAAGTCAAGACCGCTGGGTTTTCTTCACAGCTATGCCAAAACCGGATCTATCGCCCGAAGAACGAGTGAGAGTCCAGTGTAGCCAGGTCACTTCTACGTAATAATCAGATCGCCAAGACCACCGAGGCGCAACCGAGGGCGATGGAATAGGTACCTTGCAGTGCAGGTGGCCGAGGACTTCAATGGCACCAGCCACGCGTGAGCCACATATTCATGTGGCTGCGGTCCTCCATGCCGTCATACCTACATGATGTACCTAAGGTAGGTACCCGTGGACCCGATGGACGGGAGGTCTGGTAGGAGAGGTATGCCCCTATTCGAGGTCAGCATAAGTCAATAAAGCCTGTACGGAGGGGCAACATGGCAACGAAACCCCGAGAGCCTGGGAGAGATAGATGTACAGTACACATCTATTACAAGAGTATGAGAAAATGTCGGCCATTGCAGTATCGCTCATTGTTGAATTAATTGACTTGCCTGTATAATGGGAACTTTAGAGGTCTAGGAATCATGCTAATATGTTGGACTGTACCTACTGAAACTCACCAATCAAAAGTCAGACGCATAAATCGTGTATTATCGGCGTCGAAATTGCGCCCTTCGACGACATGCCGGCCTCGTCAGCTCCGTGTCCTCAGTCAGAGCTGATTGTTCCCACCCTGAGAGTATCTGACCTCGTTCATTAGGGTGAACCCGATAACTTCTCATTATCTCTGACCATAGTGTTCCTCAAAGCAGCAAAAATGGCAACCCCACAAACACATTGGATCATTGCCGCACTGGAGACCTTCTGGTGCCCGCTCCCAAACTTCACTCTTCCGGAAGGCCACACCTTTGAACTTCGCGAGTATTCGTTGACGTCGATGGACCAGATCGCCGAGCGGATCCATGATGTCGATATAATCGTTTCGACCGTCTTGCCGCTGAAACCAGAGGTCCTTGAATCGACCGTGTCGCCCCGCTTGAAGATGATCAGTATCATCGCAGTAGGCACCGACCACGTGGATATGGTAGGCGGGAAAAGGATCCTCAACAAGTTATTGTCACCTAGTAGTGACTGCATTCCCGAGAAATTGTGCTAACTATTTTACAGTATGTGTTTTTCCCAGAATCGAAAGCCATATATTTGTTTCTAATCTTGTTTGGGGGGGGGGGGGGGGGGGAGGGGGGGGCGCATGTATGCAAGATCATGAACACAGCTAACGGGGCACCTTAACGCATATTAGGAACATTTGTCGGAGCCGGGGTATAGTTGTCAGCAACACTCCTCATTGCAATGAAACTTCCGTCACTGGTGGTATGTATAGAAAGATCCTATACGATTTATTAACTATACTCCTAAGACATCGTACTGACTTCTTTATAGTAAGTGATATTTAACCTGTCATATACCAAAAACTAGTGTTTTGTTTTAAAGCCCAGCGCCCCGTAGGGGAAACCGAGAAAAATAACTAACACAGCACCTTTGCGGCTACCAGATGGCTCAGCTCTTTACCCTACGGGTACTTCGGATGCTCTATGACAATATGACTGATGAAGAGTCATGCAGTACGCATCAACCATTAAATTCATTATCGCGCTGTCTGAATTTAGTAGTGGAAAAGACAGAACCCTTGCGGGGAGCAAAATTGGACCTGAATAGTCCGATGTTTTGTTGCTCGGTAAGAATAGAACTAACATGTGACAGGAACACGCACTTGCATTGTACTTCGCAACACGCCGTTCCATAGTTTCGACACATTTACTGAACCGTGCTGGAGACTGGCCTGCTAAGCGATCGCAACTAGGTGTTATGAGAACACCTGACGATGTAGCGCCTCGAACTTGCCGTGACGAAATTGTTGGAATTGTCGGCTATGGTGCAATAGGAAAGCTGGCTGAGGCTACATTCAGCAAGCTCGGTATGAAGATCATCATCGCCGGACGAAAAGGTGACACGACGACCGTAACTGGTCGAGTTCCGTTCGAGACTGCCGTTCGCGAGTGTTCAGTTCTCATCATATCCTGTCCTCGAGCGCCCTCGACCCTTAATCTTATCTCCGATGCTGAGTTTAACATGATGAAGCCGTACTCTCTATTGATCAACGTCTCTCGAGGTGGTATCGTAGACGAGAGTGCGCTGGTCTCTGCTTTGAAAGAGGGTAAAATCGCGGGAGCGGCAACGGATGTATATGCCGTGGAACCTTCGAGCCCGAGTAACAGTCCACTGCTGGCCGAGGATACCAAAGAGGTACGTGGCGAGATCCTTTACTTGAACTGGTTGATCATCATCTGTGCAAAAGCTAATCAAGAATATATAGTATGTCAAGTTCATGGATCTGTTCCATTCCGAGAAGGGGAGCCAATTATCGGATCAACCTCGACCACTGACATTTTGCATAAAATAGTTTAAACTTGATCACGACGCCGCATACCGCGTGGTACGCGAAGGATACACAGGATAAATATCGTGCAGCTGCTATGGCGAATGTAGCTGCTTTTGTTACGCAGGGAAACGCGAAATATCAGGTACGCTAAAAGTCATGCCGTGCAGCCAAAGTGACGACGACCATGACTCCTACCCTGGTTGCCGGATAGAGTATGAATCACGAGGGTCCTCTGAAAACTAAGATCACTAAAAACTTGGGTTCCACCGCAAGATCATTGGGAATTTCTGGGAGACGAGTCCTGTTCATTGTAACACAAAATAAAGGCAGGACGCGAACGGGTCACTAAAGGGCATCGTTTATAAGAATTCCTCAGTAGCGATATTGACTTCCAGAGGTCGTCCTGCAACGTGTTGCAAATGATTCCCATCAACTGCCATGCCTTCGAACACTGCGAAGCGACTTGGTTCTAGACACATTCTAGACACAATTCTGGAACCACGGATATTCCACATTCTCAACTTCGAATTTCTTTTGTAGTGTCGACCTAAGCCTTGAGGCGGGTTTCACACATCTCAAGCTCACCATAGAGCTCCTTAAACTCGGGATTCTCTGCAAAAGACTTGGCGTACGCAATAACATTGGGGAGCTCCTTTCTCATCTCGGCGTCGACGATGTACTTGAATGAGAACCAGAACATGCTCGTGACGAACAAGTCGGCCATAGTAAGCTTGTCACCAACGAGATACTTTTTGCCGCCCTGGAGGGCAACCTCAAGGCGCTTGAAGCAACGCTCCGTTCCGGAAATGGAGGAGTTGAAGCGGTTCTCGTCCAAGGGGATGAATTTCACTTTCAATTGTCAGTCGTGTGTTCATGTAAATGGATCGACGGATGTGACTTACTAACTCCCATAGCAATTGGTGGGAAAACTGCAACAGAATGTCAGCTGTTGTGACACTGACCGACGTTTCACACATTTGAGAGCCCATGGAGCTTGGGAAGGGCTCTCAGTCCGAAGCGAAGAATTCGAGCCTTGAGGCCGCGTAAGAGCAAGAGTAAGCAAAGACTTACCACCGTTCCACATCTCACACTCAGCGAAAGACACCCATTGCGAGATCAATGCTTCCGTCTTCGGGTCTATGGATGAAGGATCAGTAGTCCATTAACAACAGAAGTGACAGAGAAATGAGAAACAAAGCGTACCGGCGCCGAGAAGCTGACCAGCAGCAGGGCCGGAGCGAGCAACGTAGGTAGCAATGGCGATACTCTCGGAAAGGCAAAGACCATCGGCACTCTCAAATGCGGGAACCTTGCCGAGAGGAAACTTGGCTTTGAAGTCGTCGGTCGTGTTGGTCTCTCGCATGGTGAACTCGGGGTACTCGAGCTCAAGGCCGTTCACTTTGGTAATAATAGGGCATTAGTTTCATCGATGCCTAAGTCATTACTGGTATTACTTGGAGACCATCGACGGCTCTGATGTGTGCTTTCCTGGCCCATTTTGCTTTGATACATACTCTTGGCGATGATTTTGACCTAAGTCATGGGTTAGCTGCTTTTTTTTAACAGCGCGGCTCACCACAAGATCAGACGGTCTGATGCAGGGTGGTACTCAGGATTACGAGGACTACTTACACGGTTAACCCGTATGTTGTTGGGGTATGTCCAGATTTTGCCGAAAGCCATTTTGAATGATGTTAGCAAGGTGGTCCTCGCAGGTAGTTTGTGAGTCTGACGAAAGCCTGGAATGCTTTGTGGTAAAGGTGTTGCAAATGTTGCAATTGGGAACAGAAATGTTGCAATCGAGGTGTAGAGCAAGTGGAGAGGCCTTTCATGTGAGGATTGAAGTTTGGGTGGGAATGCCCACCTTTAAAGCTACCTCTCCTCTTCTTAGGCCAAGTCCCACAGCAAGCCATGAATCGGTCACTCGATTTTGAATTTGTAAGCTGGACTGCCCTTTTGCACAAGATGGTCGAATGAGCTTGCAAAATGTGACACCTGTACAGCTCGTAAGGGAAAGAGCGCTGGCTACAAAGAGCCTGGTTTGCCCTGACATATGCAGCTTGTTTCACCTGTGAAGCCGGTGGTGAACCCTGATGCCGATAGGCGGCTCATCTTCTTAACCCTTGCGCTACCAACATCAGATGGACGGGTGGAATATATTCTCTTGGGAAACAATGTGCTCTCCTGCTTTGAAATCAAGCCGAAACAAATAAAATTCGAGCCGTAGGACTGACAGGCTCCCTCCTCTGTCAGTTGGGGTGGTGAGGACCTTAGTCATCTTTTCCTCAAAGCCTGAATGCCAATGTGCCTCCCCCTAACCCGCATGAAGAAAAGACGCAATACCATGCATTAGCACATGTTGTCCCGCGCTCTAGGAGCGGCATTGAAAATCCCTCTTCAAATATTTGAGGCCTTGCCTTTCTCTAGTGTGGGATTTCGGCAGTGAAGACGGCGCTGAGTACGATGCTACCTGCTAAAACTGTCTATTTGCCGTAACCAGAGAAAATACGGTCTAATATCTCCATTGATTATCAATCATTGTTACGTTCGGGCAGTTAGTACGTCCTGTTGATCGAGAATCTACTAATCACGGTTCCGAGTCCAACGCTTATTATTCGAGCCGCACCAAAACTTACCTTAGTGCCGAGAAATTTCTAGGCGAAAGCTCTCTTCACCAACAATAAGCTCCGAATGGGATATATTACCATAGGGCCCTGTTAACACCTCTACAGTACATTGCTAATTATGTGTAGAACACAGTAGTTCAACCCTTACAATCGTATGTATGTGTATTGGACACTACTGGCATGCCAGAAGAGACTAGGTTACATTGGGTTGCTAGAGCCAACATTGCCTGTTTTCTTTCACTGCCGAGCTGCCTCAAGTGTATGGGCACGTTCAAATACCGTACTGGATGTCTCTCGCACTAATCCCCACCTGGGCATTTATTTGTGGGAAGCCCGGTATTCCGATCGTGCGCCCATTATACTGCACATACATGTATATAATCGCAATATCTTGTGGTATTTGTAAGCCCAATAGAAATGCCCCAAGACAACAATAGCTGCATTCTATTGGACTTGGATAGTTTGAACAGGACGATCCAGCCTGTTGTAGCCAATTGATTATCGCAAGTCTTTGTTGTTAGGAAACAACACTTTTCCCGACTTGTTTGTAGATACATGCAATCCTCCACCAATACTTGTATATCAACTTTCCTGTCTGTGCATAACCTTTTGAAAGACCTCCGTGGTGCAGTGTAAAATGCGCGTAAGGGGTCAAGTCGTTCAAAAGATGACATCCTAGTCAGCAGCAAAGTGTGATTGAGGTTTAGGAGTGTATAAAGATAGAGAGATGTAGAGTACGGGTAGTAAGATCGTGTCTATCAGGTACTACCTACCATCAAGATGTGAGGTATCGCATACACTCGTCATCTGAAAGCTTTTAATCAAAGATACAATTGATCTGAATTACAGGATTCGACGGATAGAGCACCACAGCTTGTAGCTGATGGAAACTTTTCAAAGGTGTTGTGATGGGTGTGCCAAAGTCGTCGGGATGCAAAAGGTATCAGAAGTGAATTGTCAGATAGAGAACCTTGAGCCCATCCTCTAAGCTGGGAAAGCATGATGCACTGGGGACTGGTATGTGCCCGTTGAGAGGCGTTATGTTAGTAGGTGGGGCCGCCTGGAACTGCCCGTGCACATCTCCTGCACAAGTCTTGAGTACCTAAGGTACATGTAGGTACCTGGTAGACGCGATAAACAGCCATCTCGACCGTCACCGTCACCTTTGTTTTGGTGGGCACCTTCCTGCGAGCTGCACTCGTGCTTGACACATCAGCTTCCTTGCCACACCGCGCAGCTCTTGCACATTCACTTCTTTGCTGCAGCTGCGGTTTCGCGTCAAAAGGTCATCTAATGCGCCGCTGCCTTGAATGAACGATTTGCGCATGAACAAATAACACTCTATTGTACGTTAAGGGTAGTGAATACTCGCATTTTCAGCGCCGCTCTCAACTCTGCAAACTTCCACCCTTGCCCACCTACTCCAGCCGCCGTCGTCAATCTCTCATCCACTGTCCACCACTTCTTTCCTCCCTCCTGCCGCGAGTTCTCTGTGTCGTTGTTGTTGCCGCATTTCCGCCCCGACTTACTCTTCTGTTCGCGCATCATGTGTTTGCCCTACAACACATTTGCGCCCTCGCAGCTATCTGCCTGATTTTTCGAATCGCCCATTGCGCCGTACTGCGCTGTTGCCCGACTTGGCAGCATTTGCTACGATGGACCGCGATTTGCTTCAGGACGAGCGCGTTCTAACCACCAATGCGAACGGCCGACAAAACACTCTGCGCTCCTTCAACAGCGGCCCTCCTCTGGGCAAATCTGTAAGCACCGCCGCTACCAAAGAGAATCGCACCACGTCCGACACAGAGTCCATCCCACTGCCCAAGCGACAGCCTGCACGTATTGCCACTCATCACCACCACGGATCTGACTCCTTCATCCCCCGCCGAGTCGGGTCACCGAGTCCGACAGAGACATCAGATCGCAGCAGCATCGTCCATGGGACGCCCAGACACTCAGTCAATACCACACGCAATACTCGGATCCCTCGTCCCAAGACCACTGGTCCCGTCACCAGCATCAGCCGTCGGGATCCCGGCAACCCACGAGACTCGCCCGAGCCGTCGTCCCCGATGCGCTACCCTATGAGCATGAGCGCAGCGTTCCGGCGGGCCCGAGAGCAAACAGCTGCGGAAGATTTGGCCGATTCCGACTCTACCACTGACACCGCTGGCTTCAATGGCTCTCCTAGTCCGGCTCCACGATCATTCCGTCGCGATCTCCCAAACCCTGGAGTCTCTAAAGCCAGTACCGGTGCCAGAGAGACCGATCTCAATAAGCACCTCCAGCAATTTGATCAAAATCACCGCTTGGCTGGTAGTGTCAGTCGCAGCGACCCTGTACACAGCTTGTTCGCAAAACGCGATGCTGGCTTCAAGACTTCGGAAGTTGGTCAAGCATTGTCCAGAAGAGCGAGCGGTACCGGGGTGAATGAGCCAGCTGGAAGCCACAAGCAAGATTCTCCTTTAGCTAAAAATGCAATCAACGAGAATTTGAAACTCAACGCGACGGGAAACGCAACATCTTGGCCTGGGAATAGGGAGTTTGAGGCCGGCACTGCAGACATTGCTGTCCCATCTATCGAGTACGAAGAAGCAAGCGACGGCCTAGATTCACCAGGCTTTGGGCCCCTGAATCGGTCACCTGAGAAGGGTATCAATTGGCAACTTGATGCCGACTTTACGGCTGGAGACCTTCAAGTCTCCGAGAGTCCGCGGGTCAAAGTCGCCAAAAACATGGACACCGCTACTGCACCCTCCTCGAGACGCCCCAACGGCCGATTGTCCCAGATTCAAGAGCGAGAGATTGAAGTTGCGAAGACAAATTTCGCGGAAGATACACTGTCTAATAAGCAGAAACTTACCAGGCTCGAAGAGATTAGAGCCCGAGAGATGGAAGCCTCATCGAAAGACGTGGTAGCCTCAAGCCGACTCGATGAAATCCAGATGAGAAACTCTGAGCCTAGTTCTCAGTCTCCCGAGGATCGCAAGCAACAAGACAGAAAGCTCAACAATGGTCGATCACCGTCCACAAACAACGAAAGGGCCAGTGACTTCCGGAGGGCAATCTCAAGTTCAGAAGCAAATCATGTACCAGCTTTGAGTACTTCACACACCAATAACAGACTGCTCGACAGGGAATCCAAAGCTAGTGAGGGCCTGGGGACCAATTCCGACCGGAATGTGGACAAACATGACTTTGTCCACAAGAACGACCCTCATGACTTACTTCGCCGTCTCACTCGAGCTACTAGCTCAAGTCCGCCCGTGGAGGATGTGGAGCAAAAGAAGGCAAATGAAGAAGTTGCACACCTGGAACAGACGGCTTTGCATAAAGCACCTGTGGAACATGACTTGAACCGTGCTTCAGCTTTGAAAGAAGAAACGAAGGCTCGAAATCTGGATGTTAAGAACACCAGAGGAAGGCTCACGGTGGGCTTTGCAGATCACAAGCGCAATGTCTCGAGCGACTCGGTGCAAGAGAAACGATCCAGTACACACAACTCAGACATAGATCCAACCGATCGTATTGAGGCGGAACTTAAGCTGTTTGCGCCTCAGGACAACTACTCAGAAAAGGGGTCTACCAGAGCCCCCTCGCCCGGCTCGTCTGAGCCAGTAGATGAAAAAACGCCGCGACCCGTAAAAATAGACCCTTTGACACAACCAACGCCTCGGGTCACGGGTGCTTATGTTGATACTCCTGCCACAGTGCGGGTGCAGCGCAACGATCACCCCAATTCGGCGCCCTCCTCCAAGGCCAATGGAGATGTGGACAGTGGGACAGGGCCTAGGGCATCCTCAATGCCGACCCCTTCGAGACGACGAGACAAGTCATCGTCACGACGGCGACGCCAACTTGTCAATACCGCCAAGCCACCTACCGTGAAAGAAGATTTGATATCTATTTTGCGAGCCCACAATATCGATGATTCGACTTTGGAAAACCTAGGTTCCCTCCTAACCAGCCAAGATGAAACCGACGATGAGTTCGACCGAACAGACGAAAACGTCACCGGAATGGCGCCTTCCAAAACTGAAGTCGGTCTTGACTCGACGTTTCCTAACTCCCCGGATCACAAGCGTGAGCTTGCAGCCTATGACAGAATGAGCAAATCGCTCGAAACTGGCCTATTGGGGATTCGCTCCGCCAAAAAGGGAATCGAACGCTTGGAAGGCAAGGTCATTCACGCGGACCGCAAAGATACGCAGGCTCATCCCAAATCTGTCCAAACCCCGCCCGTCCTTGCTTCAAATGATATAACACACGTGTCACGGCCTCATGCAGATGGCGTCCCACTGCTCATACCCGTACCGCGACTGTACCGCAAAGATCCTCATTTCAAGCTTACCACCTTTGGCATTTTTGCACTGTTGTTCGGTCTGTGGTATGTCCTCGAAAGCGCATTCTGCTTGTTCTACGAAGGGCCGGAATACGAGTGCACGCCCAGCATCCCGTGCGAATGGTCACCCAACGAGCCATACTTCCCCTACACGATGCCATTCATGTTAGATGAGTGGGCGACAGGGGGCAAAGGGAGAGCTCTGGCGTTGCGGGTGGGTGAGGAAATTGGCGACATAGTGGCCGACGCTTCTGATTGGGTGACAAACACAGACTTCACCCAATTCGACCAGCGGTACATGAATGTGTGGCAGCGCAAGAGACATCTACGAAGACTGCGCAAGCACAACCTTGTTGAGAAATGGCGGGAACCTGAAGGCTACCAAGCCAGGTATCCGACATGGCTTGCTGCCAAGGCAGCCAGAGAGTCCGCCCAAGAGTTGGGATACGACGGTGAGGATGAGACGATGAGTGCCGATGAGATAGTCCGGTGATGTGTTTGACGACTTATGATGTATGACTCTGTAATTATACCGGTAGGCAAATGTGGGCTGCATGGTGTTCAGGGCTTGCTTTTCCATTTGCAACGGGCAAAATTCGCCATAGGGGAAAAGACTGGTGTTTTGCTTGACGACTTGCACTGTTGGTTCTACGCGTCTTGAATCAAGGAAGCTTCAGCTTCACTAGGAGCATTCGTCGCGATGGCATTGGAAGGATCTTCCCTAAACGGCCATTCTTAAGGTAGATAGGTAGATAATGTGTAGCAAAAATGCGCCTTGTCTTTAAGCTGCTTTGAGTTGTGTTGTAGACTTAATGAACCCCTCGAATCTCTTGAGATCGTGCAAAAGGGATGTGACCAGACGGCATTTACTATGCGGTGTTGTGTAACTTGTCTGGGTCTCAAGAAACCGACGTCGGTGTTTGTAGCGACAAGTTCGGCGCAGATGATGACATCGATCACATTCCAGTCAAGCCAGTCCTTTTACTTGGCAACGCAACAGTCTTTGTAGTGCAGCTGCCGCGTGGCATTCAATTCAGCACTGACGTAGACGACTTTGGACACACTGCGCTGCGCTGGATTCGCTTTTGTCCCGACTCGCCCAGCTCGCCAGGGCGTCGATGTGCGCTAAACTAGAGGGGGTTTTCTTGCTGGACTTGTGACGAAATGGGCGGTGCTAGCATGCCAGCCGTTTCAATGGCGCCAAACATCGATCCACGATGAGCCAATGATGCATACAAAATGATTGGGCCATCTCGGATCCAGCACTCGGCCAGATCTGAGAGACTGGGGGGTGTGGCCCGTGGGAACAAAGGGTGCCGAGAGATCCTTGGTGTGATACTCGCAGAGCTTGTCGGTTTCCATCATCATCGTGTAGATCTTGGCAGGCTAGTTGACTCTGGGCGGTTGACTTGATGTCACTCGCCCGACTCATCAGTCTTTGGCGTCCGCATATGGAGACGTGCCCTTTGTTCTGGGCTCGTCTTGATTTGTGGTAGTACTGTGCACTATATAATTTGAAGTCCGAGAAGATGTAAAGAACTATGACATAAGTTGGCTGCCCGTGCCTCCCTTACCGCTGCACATATATATCCACTGCTTCTCCGATTAAGCTGTTTGCACCATTTCATCCTATCCAACACCAGAGTAAACAAAATAAATTTGTCCAAGATACCCCTTCTGTGACTTGTTTTGTCTCTGCCCGGCCTTCAAGAAGAATACCCACCTGGAACAACCATGTCCGCCGAAAACACGGTTGATGCGCCTGGAGCCTTCCCTACCACGCCAGTAGCTGAGGAGCCTTTACGACAACAGACGACGCACAACAAGCTTCACAAGCGTGAGGATCCCCGAACAACTGGCGGAATGGACGAGTCTCTCGAGTCATCCCGTGGCCACTACCATACCGGTGCTGGCGGTGCCGTTGGCAATGCTCCAACCCAGCCACAGGACTCTCAGTCCAGTAACTACATCTACAACAACGAAGGTCCCACCGCCACGGATGGTACCAACACGCGATCCAATCCCTCGGAGGCTACCAGCAACGACTTCAACACCACTAGCAGCAGCACCGAAGACGAGCCGGCCCATGGCATCGTACGGAATGGTTTGAAGGAGAAGTCTACCGTCGGCAGTGAAAACCCCCCTTATTGGGGCAATATTCCCTCCGGAGGAACTCACAACTCAGTCATTGGCCATGGCTCAAACGAAGACGAGGGCCACATGCATGAAAGAACAACTGCACACGAAAACTTTGGCAGAGCCGTGCCAAGCCACCACCGACAGTTTCCCCTTGTCGATCACTCCCAAGATAACGTTCCGTCGGGTGGAGTCTACAACACCGTTACTGGTCATGGCTCTGCCGAAGATTCTCAGGGGCCTACAACCCGCGACCTGCCAGACAGGTCTCGAAATACGTCTACCCTGGATGACCGGTCAAAGTATTCAGAGGTTCCAAACCAGCCGCTCCAACGTGATGAAAACACTACTGACTCCCATCATGGGAGAGATGCTGGCATGGCGTTGGCCGGTGCAACGACAGCTTACGCTGCCCATGAACGTTCCAACAAGCATGAGGAGCATGCTGCCGAGCATGAGCAACCCGTTGAGAAGAAGGAGAGCAAGATTGCTGGCCTCTTCCATCGTGATCACGAGGACAAGCAATCTAAGCCAAAGAAGGTTGAAGATGAGCAGCCCAAAGAGAAGAAAGAAAGCAAAATTGCAGCCCTGTTCCACCACAGTAGCTCTGGAAAAGAGGAGCCTGAGGCCAAGAAGGCCGAAGAGAAGAAGTTTGAGCCCACTGCTACCCATGTTGATGATCAGAAACATCGTCATCAGCGTGAGGCTTTAGCCGCAGCTCCCGCGACCCGACACTATACCCAAGAGCCGGGCAAGGTACAAGACACGGGGGATAAGCCCAATGATCACCATTACGGTGCTGCCGCAGCAGCAACCGGTGCTGGGTTGGGTGCTGGTTACGGCGCACATCGCTACGCCAATCGTGACGAGCAGGCCGCAGCTCCTGTCACACATTACTCTACCCAAGAGCCGGGCAAAGTGCAAGAATCGGAATACAAGCCACATGATAACCATAACGGTGCTGCGGCCGCAGCCACTGGTGCTGGATTAGGTGCAGCATATGGCGCACATCGCTATGCTGATCGCGATGTGCATGAGAATGAAAACGCCGCTGCGACTGAAGAGCCAACGTCCTCTTTTGTACCCACTTCAAGCGTTAGCGCCAGTTCGCTGGGTCATAACCACGCTCCTGTAGGGTCTCAATACGATACCTTGAGGGATGGTGTTCCCTCTGGAGTCTCCTCGGAAGATAACTACAACCGCAATGATCGCCAACATGGTGCCGCGGCGGTTCCCGGTCTGGGTCAGTCGCAGAAGCACACTCCCGCGGAATCTCAATACGATACTCTGAAGGATGGGACGCCCTCTGGAGTCGCTTCAGAAGACACGCCTAATGACCGTCACTACGGTACCGCGGCCGCAGCTACTGGTGCCGGGCTAGGGGCTGCGTACGGGGCGCACCGCTACGCCAACCGTGAGCCTGAGACTGATAAGGCGGCTCCAACATTTTCCACCCAGAGGGAGACAGTGTCCCAGGTCGCGCCTACTCCGGCCGCCGGTACTCGCCTGGACCCATCCCAGACCCAAACTCCTCGGGAGTCTAAGTACGACACTCTGAATGACGGGGTCCCCTCCGGAATTAATACTGGCCAAAGCTCCTCCCAGTACGAAACTCCTCGGGGGGGATCCAAGCATGATAACCTGAAAGGTGGTGTATCCTCCGGAGTCCCTACTGCTCATGCCAACGTTGGGCGTGGTTCTTCAGACTCATCGCACGGCGGCCAATACAATGTGCTATCTTCTGGGACACCCTCTGGTATCAACCTTGAGAATCAGGATCATACCTATTGATGTGTTAGGTCCTTGGAATAGGATGTGAAGCATTCCATTCAAGCATTGTACCACAACAAGAGCTCGTCATTCAAAGCTTCTGTCATCGGTGGATTACATACAGATGATAACCAACAGAAGATGATGTCAACAAAGGGCAAGCCATTTCCAACGTGGAACAGGTTGCCCAAGATGCCGTCAGAAGAAGATAAAGGAGGAGCCGAATGCACTACTAGAAAGATGGCTGTCGAGAAGGATATGGGTAGCGCTTCCAAGCCTTTGATTTATAATTGTATTCATTGCAGTCATGATAACAACAGTTCTGGGTATTTCAACGCATGGGTGGATATGTTCAGGATAATGATTGATGTATTCAGCGTATCACGATGTCAAAATTGCTAAATGTTGCATTTATTGGCTATATTATTCGTTGAGTGAGATGTGTTATATATTAAGAGCGCCTTAGGCCATCCGTGAAATGAACGAGAATACACCATTGGAGATGTCACTACAAATACAACATCATGACTAGGACTATCTTTATCTAACCCTATGTGTTGACACGAAGACCAATATTATTCAACCTTAAGAAGCAAGCCGTGTGTGCCCCTCACAACTCGAACATGTCGGGGAATCGCAGAAAGATATTAGCCGAAGACTTGACAACATGTTACCCACGAAGAAGGGTAGAGGTAAAAATAGCCGTGATTTCATTGGTGAGATCTGCCGATGCTCGCAAGTTTCACCCGTCATTTTGATTGATGGTGAACAAATCAGAATACTGCTTGACACGCCAGTCTTTCAAAAAGCGAAGACAGACTGCACGCCATGGAGGTCGGAACCAATTTAAATTGATTGACTCGCCCCAAGTACTGGCTGCAAATCAGGCGCGATGGCGATCCGGAGATTGACTTGCGGAGAATGTAGGATTCGTGGTGATGTTGATCTGCAATGATGGTACAGTGTCTGGACTTATATGATCTTTGAGTTCTTTGACAGGTAGTCGCTCTTCTTCCTGGATTCTAAAAAAACGATATTCGCTCCAAACCCGAATACTGAACATTACGACTTAGAATATGCTGCTGCCATCCTTTGCTCTATTTGCTCTGGCGGCCACTGGCCTTGCCCAGGTCCCTGATGGATATCGCGCGGTATACATCACCTCCATGGTGAATGCGAAATTCGTCGTGGTGCCTACGGCGCGAACTAGTGGAAGCGCGCTCGTTGTGTAAGTCGAATACCATATATCTAGCTTCTAACGATTACTCAATTCTAACCATCATTTACTCTTCTAGCAAGAGCGCTACAAGCACGCCGGAGCAGCAATGGTATATCAAATCTGGCGAGACCAAGATTCAACTGGCCAACACCACCATGTGTATCGATGCTGGAGCAACGAGTGAGAGTTCTATATGCCTTGAGCCAGTCTAACCTTCAAAGAAGAATAGTGTCTGACCTGATGAAATAGCAAACTGGAAGGATATGGCGAGTCTCTCGATCACCGCCTGCTCAGACACATCAGACGGCCAGAAATGGAATGCCATGGCCGATGGGAGAATTGCCCTTCAGCTATCGAGCCCGCGTACGTCCGACTCCAATGAATAAGTGAAGAGTATCTTGAGACTAATGGAATGTTATAGAGGAATGCGTTGACCTCCAATACATGCGAGCCACTGAGAACAACCCAGTTGGTCTCTACAGCTGTGCGGGCTTGGGCAATATTGGGGCAGCGGATAAGGGCATCAACTGGCCTCTGGCTAACGTGACAACACCCTGAGAGTTAACTGGAGTTTTCACTGGGTACACCAGGTCCACGACCCAAGACTGGAGAGGAATAGTCTAGAGAGACGCGTGTGGTGTAAATGCTTGGAGTCATCATGGATCAACAGGCTTATCTATGGAATCAATATCTATCGATTAGATTCAATAGATCATTCGGACATCATTACACCTTATGTTGCCCTTGAATGTGAGTCATACAGTGACGGGGGGCAAGTCGATCTGATCACAACTCGAGCATAAATCCCAAGAACACATTGGTGTCGGTGCTTGACGTAAAACTCTTTATGTTTCTACGGTTTGCCCAGAAACAGCTGGGTTCCCCAAGGGAGATGTTATCGAGTATCTGGAAGGACAGCAAATACTATAGGGAATGGAACTGGATCGCTTGCAGACGTATTTTTCAGCGCGCCTGATTACGAAAACCAGAAAACATCGGTGCCCTGACAAGACATCTGGTCTTCTTGGTACATATATCTAACAATAATAAAGAAAAGCCCTGGGCATGGACAATCCTTCAAACTGTCGACTGCCTCGGCTTGCCATTAATCTCCTTTCTGCACTACTCAGTCCGAAGCAGCTCCAGGCATATAAGGAGTCGCTGGGGGAGGATCAAGTTGCACTTAGGCAGAGCCTTCATGCAAGAGGTAGTAATATGTTTCGAAGAAGAGCGAAGCAATAAAACTCGTCTCAGACAGGGAGTAGGAACACGAATGATATGTGCTTCTGCTAGGTAGGCACATAGGCCTGCACTGCCAGGTTTCAGCAATGATGCATCTCACCATTAACTTCTTGAATACTTACCTACGACACATTTCCAATATCTCCAGAAGAACCGTGTATGGGTAAAGTTGATCATAACAAGAAGACTTGATCCAGTCATGATATCTCCCTCCTTTGAGACAGAAACGTGTCATACCGACAATTGAACAGGGAGCATGTATAGTCTGGACCTTACCTACCAATATACGGATTGCAGCATGGTTCCAAGTCATCAATTAAGTTATAATAGTATAGTATATCCGCTGTCTTCAATATGGCCATGATTGGGCAGTGTGTCCCTGTCTCCCGCAGCCCGCGACTACCACAAGTGACGGTACTCACTTCCAAGCCTGGGTGTCGATACCTTGAGTCGAACGTCCGCAAATCGACAGAAGGTCCATGTTACCAGCAATTGGAGGCATGGGAAGGTGTTCCGTCTTTGCCGCGTCGAAATAGCATGTCAACGCAACTCGAGCAGACGGCTTATCTCCTTCTTCACATCCCAACTCTCTTCTTATCGAAACAACATCACTCGAATCGACAGCATCATTTCACATCTTTGGCCTCCCACATCTCAAATTTCATAATCTCGACGACGGCAAGCTCTTGGGTTCCATGTCTGTGGGTACCTCCAACTCTGGCTTCAAATGCGGTACGTAAGGCTTAGATATATCTCGTGAACATCCGTCCACTGATTCATCAGCTCTTGAACCTTTCATATAGTAATTTTGGACACGAATATCAGCTAAAACACTGCCGAATGTAGAGACACGGACACACCGAGATGGCAGTCCCAGGGCAGTCCTCGCTGCCTCAACGACCCGTCCAGGACGACATCGTGACCCAACCCTCTAAACCAGAGTCTATGATCAACCAGGCCTTGCATTCAGCGCCGCTCGCGAACACCATTCACACACCGCGTGAAGGAGGCGGTTAGGAAACCGGTCTCTGTGACTGCAGCCCATGTGGTTCATGTTTGGCTGCCTGGATTGTTCCATGTTGCCGTAAGTGCTGAGCTCAGGATAGTACAGAGCCTGAAGTGTTGAGTGAATGTGCATTTATGTGTGGCGAGTAACGGTACCTGACTCTCTATCTAGTGGTCGGCCATACGTCGGATCGAATTCGCGATCCCACCCTCACCACGGCAGAGCTCCCAAACTCAGAATGTTGCCTCCACTGTGTTGCGTGTTGCTTGGACCTATCATGGCTGTAAGTCACATCGCAACTCTGCTTCATGTTTAATTGCATTCATTGTGATTGTTGCAATCAACGTATAAATATACACATTGCTGACCAGAGATGTAGCCATACTGCGTTCCTTCGCAACGAAATTCGACATCTATACAAGATTGATGGCAACGGTTGCGAGGATTGTTGCATAGCATTCTAGTGCACACCGGTGCGTACCCCAAAACGAAACTCTGATAGCTGTCTTGAATTGTCTGCCGACAGAGTTGGTCATTCGTGGTAGCCGTCAGAATCTCCAGGGCGGCTTTACTCCCGAACCAGAGAGTCAATGTCGCATGAAATTGAGGCTGACGTTGGACATCAGTGCTCAATCCTCCAGCACGACAATGAGGTCAAACATCGTCATGCGACGGGCAAACCGCCTGTTCTCCCTTACCAACCGGAGCCCGTAATGGAGATACCACTACCTGCGCATTACTGAAGGCATGTTGACGTCTGTAGAGTGCTACTGTTTGCGTCGGAGCAATGGGCGAAAGGAAATGTCGTGAAGGTGCCCGAATTGCCTAGAGGTACCTCTATAAGGTCTGATCAGTCAGTTGCGAGCTTATGTCACGGCTGCCCGGCATTCGAGAGGATTGGACGTAAGGAGTATGACTTCTCGCTGGAATGAGCATCGATCCACGATAACCCAACATACTTACAGCTTATACCTAATAATGATCATTTCATATCCACACACGTCCGACTCGCTTGCAGATGAAAAAACGGGAGAACACCTGTACAGGCTCGACAGGTATCCAACTGAGGTCCTCTAGAGGTTATTAGGGTAGACCCCAGTGCCACGCCCACCAGGTGCATCCCTGTCACTAACTGATGCCACCGGCGTATTTGTACCCTATTGGGAATCAGACACCCGACACCCGACGTGAACACCTACATACAGCAGAAGAGGTACCTGTCGAACTTACAGAAGAGCACGCCGTAAGCAACGCTACATATTACGAACAGGATGCTAAAGACGAGAGCATATAAAGAAAAGCTGCGCCCGGACGGAGGGTTCTTGTGAGATGCCGCTCCCATAGTCTCCAACCTTCGATGAGTGATGGTGCATGGGCCATTTCAAGGTTTCGTGGTCGAGCAACTACTTCAACCTTCACATCTGAGCATCTCCAGGACCCGGCCGGTTGATCATGTCTCTGAACAGCCAAGTTGACGTGGTCCGGCCCGTTGGGACATTGTAAGTCAGTTCGTAGAGCTCGTCTAGCCGTGTCTAACACCTGACGTCTGCTGGCTAACAAGAGACCATCAGGGCCAAATTCAACACGGCTCGTCACAGTTTAGGAATCATGAGAGCTGTGATTGTGACGGGCCGATACAATGTGTCTTCCGCCCACCTCCAGCAGCAAGCCCCGTCTATCTCTCTACCAAGCGCCATTGAAAATGCAGTGTCGAGAGTCGTACTTGGACAGGCAATGTTACGTGTTGGCATTGCAGGAGAGGACACCAAGGATCCTGCGTTCGTGCGTCTCAAAGCCATCGATATGCGCAGTGTCATCGAGTGGAAGAAACTCGGAATGAGTCAAAGAACGCCTCGAATCCAACATGAGGAAGAAGCGGCATACACGGATGATTTGATGTGCTCATTTGAGCAAGCTCACCAATCGCTCTGGGAAGGCCTAACACAGAAGCCGGGCTGGAAGGTTGTTGTGCATCACGATTCGCAAGTGCCTCTTGGCCCTGTTCAACGGAATGATATGTCTACCTCTATGTCACTCGACATATCCTTTTGTTTCCACCATGCTTACGCAGATGGGGGGAGCGGATACATTTTCCATGCAGACTTGCAACGAGCACTAAACGATCCTCTACCCAGCCCCTCCGAGTTACAAAACCACATATTACATCTCCCTAATCCGCCCGAGATCCCTCCGCCAATGGAAAATCTGATACATTTTAGTCTATCATGGAGATACATTCTTCGCACAATTTGGGCGGAAATCGTCTACCCGAATCTAATACCCTCGTTCATCAAGACATTGTTTGGGGACGAGCAGCCCGATGTTCCATGGACAGGCGCGCCGATTGACCCGTCACACGCACGTGGCCACATTCGGCTCATAGAAATTGCTGCTGGTAACCGAATTGAGTCTTTACTAGCACTCTGTCGGGCTCATGGGGTTACTTTGACTGCCCTGCTTCACGCCCTAATCGCGCTATCTCTTGCACATCGACTGCCGCACCCAAGAAGTTTGAAGTCATCAACACCCATCTCCCTTGCCAAGTACGCAGATGCCAAAGTAGCGGGCACCACGTTCACGGCTGGTAAAACTATGTATTGTCTAAACACAGCGCTGACGACCGAGCATGGTACGTGTTTCAGGATCTCAGCGCGAATCATTTCTTGACCTGCTAAGAACACCATGCTAACTTTTTAGCAGTAAGTAGTTGTTGTCGGATACTACAAACTTGGGTTCTGCTCTTCATCGTGGTCCCTTGCCTGATCAACTCAGGAGACATGACTGACACCGAAGCTTCTTGGCTACTACAGGACATATACACCGTGCGCTCCCTTCAGACGCAAGAGCCAGACACAGAAATATGGATCTTTGCAAAGGATATGGTGGCACGAATCAGAGCTAGGGCGGCCACCCTCCCGCGAGATGATATTCAAGGTTTATCTGGCCTCGTGGGCGACTGGCACGAATTTCTTGGAAAGGATTTCGGAAAGGCGCGTGACTTGACTTGGGAGTTATCGAACCTGGGGAGTTTGAGCGCGCGGGATGCCGGTACGGAAGAGGGATGGTTCCTAGACCGTGCCATCTTCACTCAAGGCGTGCTTGCAAGTGGCCCAGCTTTCAGCGTGAACGTGTCAGGTGTCTCTAGACACGGTATCTGCGCAACAGTGACATGGCAGGATGGCATCGTTGACGATGGGCTCATGGAAGGTCTTGTGAACGATCTACGAAGTTGGTTGCTTAGACTTTCAGATACTGGACATCTAGATAAGCTATGAACTATAATGCTACTTGTGATATTTGCAATTCAGCTACAAGCTTATAGCTCGTCTTTGGCAGACGAGCTTGAGCTTCTCTTACAGAGGCGCTTATCGTCCTGTTCGACCCTACATTGGCCCGAAGTCAATATGTGGGTTCTATGGCAAAATGGCCGCCAGGAAGAATAGGATCAATAAGAAACAACAGTTCTTATAAACGGAATATGATGCTTACCAAAAATCGCTGCCAACGGCAGTCAAAGCATAAAATAGATGGGTCGGGTCGTATTTGTTTTTAATCGCCTCCAGTTTCTCATAGTTGACGCCGAAGAAATCTTTCTTCCAATTCGGATTGAAAGCAAACCCCTTATAGAACGTATTAGTATTTCAACTGCTCGTTACGTCGCGACAAGGGTAAAAGCCACGGTGTCTGACATACCTCACTCATATAGGCGCCAGATTCGGGAGCAAGGTTAGCAAGCTTCGCAATTCCCTCATCTTGAACAGCAGCTAAGGCGATCTTGTTTTGCTCGGGGGTCGATTGCGAGTTATAGAAGCTGGTAATGTTAGTGTTAATTAATTCGCAGATGGCCTACGAAATGAACTTACGTCGCGATGACAGTGTGAAGAAGGGTACTCCTAGTGTGTCAAAACATGTTAGTCCGTTTTCTTATTCGTAATGGTCCGGAATAGAATCGATCTGTTTTGTATCTCCCGGCCTTTCCCTGGGGTTTAAAACAAAACAAAGAAGTACTACTTACTATAACACAAATTAGCATAGATCCTTCTGGATTATAACGAGTAAGAGAAAAGAACGGTGTTGTCTTATACACACCCTCCATGCAGGCAGAACAGCATTGTCGATGTCACTTGCGGGTTTCTTGGAGACATTGAACCCGAGCTGTTGGACGATAAGACCCGACTTCACAATTTGTCTAACTGCCTCGGCGTATTCTCGGCGCCGCGTTTGATCTGTGATGCTGGATCTTGGCATAAGCCAACTACCCCCCTATGCACGTATAGAGTCAGCATCTGCAACATGCTCAAAGCTTCAGATCTCTTCAAAGATTCTTCGAGAGGAACTAGAATTGGTACGAAGAGTAAACATACCATGACGACATTTGCTTGTTGTTTTGTCATGGGGATGAGAGCATCAGCTTGGAAATCGAAATCTAGTAGCCAAAAGGAATTCGAATTAGTAATTTTCTTCGATCTTGCAATCCCCACCCCGCTTTTCAAGGAAGGAGTTTGCTTTTTTACGTCGAACAGTTTGAGGTACGGTACTTACTACAAAAGAAGTCAGTACGATGTTTCCGAATTATAGTTAAAAAGTAGGCTCCGCAGGATCTTTTCCAACGTACCAGCTCTTGTAGGGGACAATATTCTTCACGTATTCGATCCCTTCAAGTTTCGCGATGAAGGGTTCCAAAAGATTTTCAACTTCAGTCTCGGTCATATTGGGAGCAATCAGTTCTTGATAAACAATCTGGGTCAGTATCTACTCTGTAAGATACTTTAGGGATAATCTGCCTTCTTGGGTGTCCAAGAGCAAAGATATCAACGTCCAAGATGCCGGCTTAGCTAGAGGCTTACCTTGAAGCGCGAAAACTTGCGGCGTGAGGAGAAAGATTGGTACGGCGCCGGCATCTACTATAGATGGCACGACTTCGTAGAACGCGGCAACCTGAAGTTAAAAGGTTTCAGTGAACTGTCACTCAACAATCTGGAATTGAGCATCGGGATGCACTCACAGCTTCGTAGAACCGATTTTCCTCGAGACCATCAGATGTGAACATCAGCGAACCGAAACTTACTGACACATCGGCATAGGCTTTAACTGTGGTGCTGACTACTACACCATATGTCGAACCTCCGCCTCCCCTCAGCGCCCAATAGAGGTCAGCATTCTCCTGGTAGCCACCAAGGTGCCGGGTTAGTTATTTTTCTCGAGTTTCCCCTGCGGTGCCCTGGACTTTACAACAAAGGACTAATTTTGATATATAACAGATCAGATATCACTTACTACAAAAAAGTCAGTTAGTACGATGTCTTAGGAATGTAGTTAAAAAATAAGTCGCGTGGGATCTTTCTACACTTACCATTGGCGTCTGCAGTCAGAAGCTCGCCAGTTCCGGTAACAACTTCGAAAGCCAAAGCTGAGTCGGCTGCCATTCCTAGCAGCGAGCCCAAGGGCCCATGTCCTCCTCCTTATCGTGGAAACTCAGTCAGTTGTTACTCTTTTCACGTTATTGAATTGACTTCAAAGGGCATTGCTAACTGATTTGAGAGCGGGGGAAAGAGACGAATTCTCGAGACACGCCAGGAGGCGAGGAAAATATCTCCAATGCTTACCTTGAATAAAGCCACCCCCTATTCCCACTGCCAAGGTCGTTAGCATTTCACAACCGAATTTTCTACGTGACATTCGGATACAGCGGATGTGCATACCTGTTGGGCAGTTTCCTGACATAACGACCAACCCCCGCTTACTGGCATACTCGGCAACCTCTCCAGCTAACGCGCCGGCCCCTATCTTAATGGCATCACCTTTGTATGTGGTACCATCATACGTAAGTTGTGATACGTCTTTCAGCTTACTCGTCCATATTGCAATTGCGCCGGCTCCTGTAGACTTGCCAAGGTAACTGGTGTAGTAGTCAGCAAGCTTGCTCTGGAAATGTTTGCCCAACATACTCATGTGCCGTATTGCGAATGACCAAGCGAATATTCTGCGCATTCGCGAACTGGATGGTCTTCGAGATATCGTCGGCGTTGCTGACAGCAACTGAGTACTGCACATAAGTTCCAATCTGATCACGAGAGAGACCTCGTGTTAGTTAAACCCAAGTTTCGGACCTCATGACAGAGATCGGATTTCTGACATCTGCCAGAAGTACCCACTACAAGAAAGTATTAGCCCAAGGTCTTAGCAATACCGTTCAAAAGATAAGGGTTGCGACATACCCACACATGGCGCTTCACGTGGTGCCATAGGGTCACAGCTTGCATCAGCAAAGAGCCCAGATTGAACAGAATGTGAAGATTCGATGTGGACATCGGGATCGAGCCATCTCGCTTTCAATTCTTCGCAAGCCTCTTCATCGTAATGCGGATCGTGACAGACTTGACCAATTGGAGTTGTACGGATGAGATTTCCGCCAACAGAGGCATTGAAGGCAGACCACGTCTCATCCGTCGGCCAACAATCGTCGCCAGGAAAGCAGCGACAATCCTCTGTTGGTGTTGAGATAGTCGTCTGTACTGCAACGGCTAGTAAAGCCAAGTTGGACACGAAAGTCTTCATGATGTACGATGTTATCCTTGTCCCTTCTAACGTTGACTTAGATGCAATAGTCAAGGGAGATAATGAAGTCCAAGCAAAGGTTTCACTTGAAACGCGGAAATCAATGAACCCCGGGAGTTACGGTGATACACGAGTATGTAAGAGCACGATATGATGTTTTGAGAGCGGCAACACTCAAGCTCTCACCGAGCCCGGCGACCCGGACGATGGAACCCTGTGGTCGTCGCTTTAGGATGGAAGAGATCGCTGCACGTAGTGGGCCCGTCATCTCCATGTCCGCATCGAAATATCCAACTACGGGCGTCCTAGGAATGAACAGGCATGGGAGCGCACAATATGAATCCAGGATGATTCGCATCGTTGCCCAATTGACGTCCGTCGTTCACCGGGTGCTACGGGCCAAACTAGCCCATCGAGCCCACGCGCTCGTCAGCCACGTAGTGCATCCGGGATGCCGATGCGGTAGACCAAAGAATTGGAAAGTGGCACACGACGATGATGCGTGAGACGCAACCGAGCGACTTAAATCAGGCAACGACACAGCAAAAGAGACCTGACTAATACTCTCTTCGACATGATACTATGTTCACCGAGCACAACTGACACGTGCTCGACAGCGTGCCACCTATCGAGGGGACCTATTCACGCTCTCAACGCACACCGATCCCTTCTTATGGAAACGCCAAATCATAGCCTAATATTCAAAATGGCGAAGAACTAATTATGACCTGATGTTCAAGTTCTATAACCTGTTCTACGCAGACCGGCGAGGCTAGTCGGCCGGAAGACATCCGGGCGGTTCTTTTCAACGTCTGAGGGTACGTCGCCCCCGCTATGAGAGCTGTCGGGCCACCCACAATGTACCTTATTACTGCACTGCAACTAGAGGAGGTGGAAAAAGTCCCTTGCTCACCGACAAGCAGCACTCCATAAGGGACTTTCAATTACAGTGTCCAACTCATGTGCACATCAAACTCGAAAATGTGTATGCGGAAGCCAACACGAGCAGGCAAGGCAAAGGGTTTCGAGAGGTGCAGACATTTTCTATACATGTCTACAGTCTCTTTGCCGAATTGCATAAACTACTCGTGAAGGCTCCTGGCCTGATGTGCCGAAAAGTTATAACCACACATAACGTGTGGCTGATTGCAGCTATCATCGGGGAAGTAAAAAGTAAATGAGAACACTTATCCACGTCTGTGAGAGCGAACGATTGTGCTTTTCAGAGCATGTCTACTTAGCTCCACGAAGGCAGCCTTGAATATCATAAACAATGCGATCTATCTCGATGCCTCACATCTGGAATTTGCGCCTCAGTGTTATTGCCATAGCAAGTTACTGGTTCCGAGTTGATCTGGTAGGATCTGTCATTTCAGTCCATAAGGTAAAGCACCCCTTCACCACGCACCCCCTTCACCACGCACTTGAACAAATTAATACAAAGCCGTATAACGCCCCCACTTTTAATATTAATAGAATAAAAACTATTTATATTTATAAATTATATATAAATAACTTATAAAATTATTTTTTCTATTTTATATATTAATTAGTTAGTAATTAGTTTATTAATATATATATTATTAAATAAAATAAAATAAATAAGTAATTAATATAAACTATATTTTTAATTAAAAAATTTTTATATTAATAATAAGTTTAATAATATAATTATAGTTTAAAATTAGTTTTATAATAATATTATTAATATTTATTATTTTATATAATATTTAACTTTTTTAATATTTTATATATAAATATATATAGTTTTTAAACTAGTATAAAACGCTCCGTTTTTATTGTAAATAAAAACTCTTAAATTAAAATTAAAATTAAAGTATAAAGTATATTATTTATATAAAAAAAATATAGAAAAATCGTAATATAATAAAATAAATTAAAAATTAAAAGTAGAATTTTATAGAATTTTTGATACGTGTGTTTTCGCGTTATTTTCGCGTTTAAGAACTATAGAAACTTAAAGAAACTTATTATAACTTATTATATATAAAATTTTTTTAACTTTTTATTTTTATTTATGATTTAATAATTTATAATATTTAATTTAAAATACTTTTATTAGTTATTTATTTAATAATTTAGGTTTAAATATTTATAATAATAATTTAAAATAAATATTATAAAAAAGTTAGATCTATTTTATAAATTAAAAAACATTATTTATTTAAAAAATTTTATTAGTTTTATTATATAATAACATAAAAAATATTAAAGCATTAAAAAAACATATTATTTATTAATAATATATATATTTTTTAATTTAATTTAAAAAAATGTTTTTTTAATATTATTTTTATAAAATAATATTTTATTTAAAAATTTTATCTTATTTTAAAACTTAATTTAAATTATATTTCAAAAACTAGAATATATATTTATAATATTAAGCTTTAATATAAATATAAATTTTATATTAAAACAATTTTTATTAATTAATTAATTATATTTATTAATAATAGTTTTATTTAAACTTTTAAATATATATTAATTTATATAAAATTAAAACCATTTATATAAATTATATAATTATTTATATTAGTTTTATTTTTATATAAATTAATTATATACTTAAGCTCATACTTCTAAGTAAAAAAGTGGGGGAGATACTCCAGTTTTAGTTTTAGGTCTGATTAAAGTTCCAGGGTGCGTGGTGAAGGGGTGCTTTACCTTAGCGTAATAGAAAACATTACCTTCTCCTCTGGAACTGCACCTATCATATTTCACCAGAATACACGCGTGTGTGTATGGTAAACATTAAATCTTACCAATTCCTACCAATTTGACACGATGATTCGATCTGGGTCAGAACGAGTTCCACGGGCACTCGCTGATTGAACATACGCGAGCCAATTGGCCTGGAGATACCAAGTGATCTCGTGCAACAACTTGTGCCTCATTGACTGTCTAAATAGAGAAAAGTCCCAACAGATAGTTGCACAAATCCCACAGGATGCTGTACGGAAACCAATGAGGAATAGGAGCCCGAGTCACCATGTCAGACAACCCCCCTTGGTATCACGGCCGAGGCGATGCCCCGTGCTAAGGAACAGAGAGGCAACATTTCACGGGATCAGAACTGAATTTTCTCGGCTCAATCTTCAGTCTTTATGTTCTAAGTCCATTGGCCATAGAAATGTCAGACCGCAAGATCGCTCTCATTAGCGGCGGTGCGTCAGGCATTGGGTTAGCTACCGCAGAAGCTCTGGCCCTCAAGGGGTGGGCGGTTCATATCTGTGATATCGACAAGAGGAGAGGCGATGCCATTTCGGAAGAAAATTCCAATGTCGTATACCATGAAACCGATGTTTCCTCCTGGCCATCTCTCTCCTCCACCTTCGACGCGGTCGTCAAAGCCGAGGGGCATATCGACTTCGTTCTCGCCAATGCCGGGATACTTGAGAAAGGTAATTTCTACAAGACATCCACGCTAGAGTCTGACGAACAGAACATGGAAACAAATGGTTCTATCTGTCTGCCTCCCACGCTACCCTTCGACGAGTCAAGCCTTGACATTAATATCAAAGGCACTATACGGACAGTGTTTCTGGCGCAGCATTACTTTCGGGAAAGCTCACGTAAGAAACGCGAATGCGTGTTGATAGTCACTTCAAGCATCGCTGGCATCTACGGTCAAGAAATGTCACCACTTTATTCCGTAACTAAGGGAGCTCTGATCACCCTGGTGCGCGCTGTCGCAGCCCCGTTATAGGTACGTCCAACGTCCTGTCTTGTAGAGCTGTGAGACTGTTACAGCTCGAAGTAGTTCCAACGACCAAATGCTTACATCGGCCATAGTTTGTCACTTCATTATCTGTATCTCACTAGAAGGTCTCTAACAGTGCCTGAACCGCAGTGAGAGTTGCGGTATCCGAACTTACGCAATCTGTCCCGGGAGCGTGCGCACAAATTTCGCTTCGAAGGAGATGTGGGATACATATCCTCAAGAATACTTGACACCAATGAGCAAGATTACGGAAACTGTAGAGATGCTCATCACTGGTGATCGGATGGAGGACTCGGGCGGAAAAACGGTTGACGGGCACTCAAACAATGGTCTCGTAGTCGAGGTCTTCGGAACTGATACACATTTCCGAGAACCTCCAGCACCATGGAGCAGAGACTTGCAATGGTATGTGGAAGGGTTCCAGCGAGAGTTGACTGCTTTGCAATACACTTTCGGTTCATCTACTAACCGCTGTGTAGTAAGTACTATTTGTGTTAGACATCAGAGAATCTTCCCTTCTCTTGATATCCGGAAAACGAACGACTAACGCACGACTTCTCTGGCTATTAGACATCTTGGACCTTGTGTCGGGCTCATGGAGGAAATTCCAAGCACATCTGTGATCTAAGAGTTGGGCTCACTGGAACAAAATTGAGCACCTGTCTTCATCGTTCAAAATGAGTTGCCTGACAAAACTTGTCCAAAGGATGTGCCATCTTCCTCCGGCATCATGATGGAACATTATGGTGACAATTGTCAAATGTAGAGACACCAAAGATCGCACGCTAAGAGGACAGGTAAGCGGAAAGGAGATTAAGTCTATGTATTATAGATGTATCTTGCAAGGCAAGTAGGCAGTTTAGCTACGATAAGGACTGAGATGTTTCTTGCGGAAAAAAGGCAGCTTCCAATTAGACCTTTTCTTCGGAGGTGGCTCTTCCACTGTTAGGCTGATTGTGGATTCTATTGAACTTATTGAATCGTCGCTTTGATTAGATTGCTGGTATATGGGAGATGGAAGCGACGCTGGTGCAGATGGCATCCTCTTATGTCGTTTATAAAGTTGAAAACTATGGGCTACTCGGATGATCTCGGTCTCCGGCTCCCAGTACCCTAGGGGAGCCTGAAGTGGTTGATCCAGAGTCTTCCGCTGGTGTTGATCACTTTTGGCGGGAACGGATGAAGAGGCTCGTCGTAATTTCTTACGATTATCCGTTTTCGTCCCTGAGTTATCGTCTTTGCGTGAGATTGATGTCTCTTCATCGTCCACCTCCGGCCTGTGCTTCCTCTTCAGAGAAAAGGACCGCCGAATCGAGGAGGAGCGACGTCTGATTGCCCGGGACATTTTATTTCCTCTAGCGCCACTTTCGGACTCGTCCTTGTCGTTCGGGCGCACTTCATCCATCAAATACGGATTTTCATTAGACCGTGAAGTCGAGGGAAGTAATCTGAGCGTTTCGCTCAGCGCCGGATACTTCTCTGCCTCTGTTTGACCATAGTCATCCATGCCGTATTCATGAAACCGTGAGTGTCTGGTTTGAGATTCATCTTCTTGTTCGGTGTCGTCGCTGTTCGATATAAGCCGTATCGTTGCACGTGGTGGAGGATTAGCGTCTTTTACTTCAGCTTCTTCGGCCAAAGTGTAAAGAGGCAACAGCACCTCGTCGAAATAGGACACGTTATCTGAGGCTTCGGGATGCCGTAGCCATACCTGGCAGTACCAGTCGATATCTGTCTGGTGCATTGACTCTTCGGGATCGCTTTCGGAGCAGATGGTGGCGAAGTATATTGACCACTGGATGAAGTTTTGAAGAGTAGCGAGCGGGATGTCCTGACAGATGCCGACAGCTTCTTTGGCTAGGAAGTGAGCGGCTCTCGCAGATGCAGTAGCGTCGAGGAGATAAAGCTCTATAGCTAAACGTACGACGAGATCAAATGCGTACCACTCATCCAGTAGCTTTGTCTTCAATAAGCGGCGGACACGCCATGACTTTTGTGACCCGACCAGCAGATCGGGGTTCGTTAAATCGACGACTGCCGCATCGTCCTTCAAGATGCCTGTTTGCACATGGTCGGGTTCATATTGGATTCTGATGCCGTGAAGCTGCAGGCAGCACATGAGCAATTGTGAACAAGTAATTGCCGATTCGAAGTCATCTTTGGCTAGGTTGCAATTTGCCAATGCGATGGCATCCCGAAAGACAGAGTCAGCATCATCTTCTCGTCTTTCTACAGGAGCCATCGGCGACAGATGTGGCGAGGAGTGGAGGACGGAAGCCTGATGCGCAAGCAAACAGTGGTCGCCCGCCACCCTTCAAGACACCATGAGATACGCTGCTTCTCCGAGTTGGCGCTACTTCGAATGTGACGTGGGGAACGAGATGTGCGCTACAATTGATGATGTATAGGTAGAGCAGGATGTTGAAGATACAGAGGAGAGATTCACTTTGCAAGTGACTGTTCCCACAAAGTACGGTCGTTGAAGAAATCGCTTTGATCAAATTCTGCTCGGGTCTTTCGGCACTGTCTAGAGTACTACGGTACCCCTCATGGTTTTTTAAATTCAATGCAGCATCCAATTTGTTTTGTTTATTACGGTTGATGAAGCTACCTCCGAATCGAGACAACGTGTTGCAGGGGACCGTGGACGTCAATCCTGGATCCTGGGAGGTCTGACATCACGTTCCCTGCGCAAGAGTCTACAACTACTTTCATTGCAAAAGGCATTTTTGCTGTCAATGCTGAGGTTCATCTGAATTGTCACAATGCACAGCATGTGGTCACGGTGGTATTCATCAAGGCCTCATAAAGCTCCTCTTCTAGAGCCGTCTTGTTTCGTCCTTGCGCCATCAACTCTTTGCCCGTAATTACATGCCCCCTTGAACCCATAACTTCACTTCGTCTCAACACGTTATAGACAGACCCCCCATTTGGAGGAAAAACAAAAGTTATAACACCACCCTTCTGGTATCCCATCATGCAACATGCGCCTTGCCAGTAAAACCCAAACCACAGAATTTTTCGAAACACCACGCTCTTACCCATCACCGAGCCTTTCACTCATCCAAAGGTCCATAACGCGAAAATCTCGAAGTCCCCGGGCCCGCCATCCCCTCCTCGGCCGCCTTGCCGCTGACATTACGACGATATCCTTTATTACTGCCCGAGCCTAGGTCGTAGTCGTTCCCAGATGAGACCTGGCGACCATTCCCACTTCGCGGACTTGCCGTGAGGTTAGCATTCTCGCCGACCATGATGGGCGGCGTTGCGCTCTTCAAATCGCCGTAAGGCTTGGAGTAGAACTGATCGTCATGTTGGATAGAGGAGTTTCTAAGTCCCTTATTCCGACCCCAGTTCCCGATTATTGTTCCCCGACGACCAGGAGTGGGAGCAGAGTTGGCGTCCGCAATGTCCTGGCTGCCGCTCACGCGCCGGGCGTTGGAGCTGACCTCTCCCAAGACGGGCGCCGAATCGTGCGGACGGAATGGTGTCTTTTGCCGGGGTGTATTTGAAGCACTGCTCCGAGGCGGCGTGGAGATGACAGGGTTATAGCGCAATGGATTCGGATGCATGTTACCGATTGGGCCATCGTTTTTATCGTCACTGTACTCTGACGCGTCGCCGGGCCGCATGTGCTCGTCCCCAGAGTCGTCGTCACCGTATGGTTGGGACAAGGCCTCGTAAGCCTTCGCTCGCTCGGCGACTGATCGCTCGGACGCGTCCATGGCGCGGTTGCGCTGCTGCGTGCGCGTGACGAGAGAATCCGAGGCGTACCACTTCTCGGTGAATTTAGCTATCCGTGTCGGCGAGCTATTAGTCGGCTGCGATGCAGCCGTTATGGCTACGCTGCTAGGCCGTGAGGCCGGGCGTGCGGGGGATCCGGCCTCATGAAGCGGGACTTCCATGTAGCTACCTCGCTGAGCCAATTTGGGGGTGGACATGCGTTTCTCATCTGCGAGCGAGTGCTGACTATGTCGAGGCGAGTTACTGGGAACGACCTGGTACTGCCGACTGGGGAGGTCGACTCGAGAGTCACGTTTCGACGAGGACATCGAGTCTTGAGAGCCACTGCGTGTGTGCATAAATGGAATACTCGGCGGCCGGGACAGAGTTTCGTACGGTGCCCCGGATCTGCGGTAGTCCTCGAGGGGCGTCGAAAGACGTTTGGTGCTCTGAGAGACTGAAGTGTAGTCGCTCGCTATCGACGACTTGCTGCGCTTATGCTTTGCTCGGGATGTGAGGTTGCTCTCGAGCGGGTTCATGTCGGGAGGCATATTGGCAATGCGCTTGAACGCCAAACCAAGATATAGTGAGATTCCCAGAGAAATGAGATGAAGACCTCCTGCGCCGATGAGACCGTAGTACTCTCCCTTGATGAACCAAGGAATATAGCTTTTGTCAACCAGAAGAGTGTCCCATTTCTCGCTCTCCTTGGCCACTGAGATTCCTCCAAAGGCGTATATCGAGACGATAGCCAAATCAGTGATTCCGGCAAACAGTTGATACGCAGCGGACGAAGCGGGTGGTCTTGCTCGTGCAGGTTTGGCGAGATGTAGAATGGCGTAAGCGTTGCATAGGATGATGATGCCCGGCGCAATGCGTAAAATCCAAGCGGTAAGTGGTTGAACCTTGTCGATGAGGATCATGAGCGCGAGGAGCCCCGCAGCGGCGAGCAGCTCAATGGCGCGAAACGCAAGTTGAAAGTATCGAGTCCATTTTATCCACCATTTCGCTCTGTCGCTCATGGGTCGAAAGTTGGCATACGTTCTGCCGGGCAGCACTTCGTGCGCGCTGCATGCGCATTAGCTACCAGCTTTGGAGGCGAACAGGAAAGTCAATTGGACTTACTCGGGATGGCGATTGAAAGACACAAGCGGGCCATTTTGCTTGGGCTTCTTGGGTACGGGCTCCCACTGCAGCACTTCGAGTCAGTAATTACTCTTTATAGCCTGTTTGCGCATGTCTCGGGAGTCTTAAAATATGTTTCTAAAGCACTTGCTCCCCTGAACAAAGGAACTGACTCGCGAAATCTTCTGAAGTATAGAAAATAACACCAGAAGTTACTCACGCTGGCTCTCGTGATGGCTTTCGGGTCGAATTCTTTCTCTGGCAGTCTCGAGTCTCGGGTGTTGGAAGTGTACAGGTAAGGTTGTTGGGCCCCCATATCTGCAGTTGCCTCAATCCCGTGGGAAGGAGGGTGTGCAGTTGGAATGTGGTGTCTGGGTTTTATTTGGGATTGGAACGTAGAAAGAGTGTCAAGATCATACTATGACGCTGGCTGCTAAGGGTACGTCGCACATGAGCTGAATGTACACATGTGTGTCGTCTCCACGGCAACGATGCTAGGTGATGTGTCTGCCTCAGACCCCTGACGGCCGGGAACTGGCTGCGCTATTCGGCGGCTATTTTTAGTCGTCATATCACTCAGCGTCTATGAAGAAAGCATTGAGCATAGTGAATTGGGTTTTGTGATTAATAGCCTTCTATGGAAGGGATCAATTTCGGTCAAATTTGTCCTTCGCAGGTGCTCTTGCTCTAAGCCATGGAGATGTTTTTCTTCTATTCTAGGTGAAGAGGCAGGCAGTGGCTGGAACACCATCCCGACAAGTGATTAAACACCTGTGCCTGCAAAACCTACCCGGTACTGGAGTATTGCACTTCGGACTGTCTCGGCGCAAAGGTTTCGGAGGCGACGATGAGTCTAAACCTCTTGGTGTCGTTTGTGACTTCTAGCATGTTCATGCTTTCTGTACTTCCTGCACGTTTCTAAGGATTCTATGTGGATACTTTTTCGCTGTAGACCATGTCGTCTCTTGCCAATTCATGGCTCTGTAAGACATGCCTGCGTAAAGCGGCGACTGGGAACATCCGTGCCTCCAAGTCATGGTTTGCCGTCAACCATCGCCCATATGCCACCGCAAATGACCGGAGCAGGCCGTTGCGCATGGCCGTGGTCGGCTCTGGCCCTGCCGGCTTCTACACGGCCTACAGAGTCATGTCTAAGATCGTAGGCGCAAAGGTCGACATGTTTGAAGCTCTGCCGGTGCCGTTTGGACTGGTTCGTTTCGGTGTTGCGCCAGACCACCCCGATGTCAAAGTATGCGGGAAAGGACGACATCACGACTTACAACACGATGACTAATTGGGACATATACAGAACTGCCAGGAGAAATTCGAAGAAGTGGCAAGCTCGCCCGGCTTCACCTTTATCGGCAATGTGTCTGTTGACAATCCTGCCGGCCACTTTGACGGGTGCACTATTCCGCTTGATTCAATGATGCGCCACTACGACGCCGTCGTATTTGCATACGGCGCCGCCAAAGACAGGAAACTTGGCATTCCGAATGAGTCCGAGCTGAGTGGTATATACTCGGCGCGCGAATTCGTCGGTTGGTACAACGGCTTACCAGAGTTCGCTAATCTTGCGCCGGACCTGACCCAAGGCGAGGAGGCAGTCATTATCGGACAAGGCAATGTGGCTCTGGATGTAGCCCGGATGATGTTAGAGAATATTGACGTACTACGAAAATCAGACATTACGGACACAGCGATTGAAACTCTCTCTAGAAGCCAGATTAAGCGCGTACATATTGTTGGGCGGAGAGGTCCGATGCAGGTATGTGTGTCTGAAGAATACGTCAATGATAATCTGTATGCTCATTACTGTACAGGCCGCTTTTACAATCAAAGAAGTGCGAGAGCTAATGAAACTGCACGACGTCGGATTCGATCCAATCGACATGTCTCTGTTGCCAGATGAGATCTCTCAACTCCCTCGGCCCCGACGCCGGCTCATGGAGATCCTATTGAAAGGGTCAGTGAGCCACCCCAAGGACCCCTCTAAGTTATGGTCCCTCGACTTTTGCATGACGCCGACCGCTTTTGTTGGTAACTCGGATGGACGTGTGTCCAGTACCCGATTTCAGCGAACCTCCCTCTCATCGCCTTTCGACCCATCTTCCGGTGTTCAATTCCTGAGCGAGAAGCTCGAGCTACCATCGTCGGTGGTATTCCGCTCCATTGGCTACAAGTCAGTAGCGTTACCCGGATTCCCCGCAGCTGGCGTGCTATTTGATGAGAAAAAGGGCGTCATAGAAAATGATGGGTTTGGGCGTGTTTTACAGAAAAACCTGAGCAGCGCACATGATAGCAACCAAACGGCGCATCTCCCTGGTGTTTACTGCGCCGGATGGGTTAAACGGGGACCGACAGGCGTCATTGCATCGACCATGGCAGATGCATTCTCTACAGGCGACGCCATCGCCGCCGATTGGGATGCCGCGAGTCCTTTCTTGCCGTCAGAATGCCCTCGTGGCTGGGAGGGATTGCAATCGGAAGTCGACAAAGACCGAAGCCGTGTCATACATTGGGAAGACTGGAAAAAGATTGATAAAGCCGAGAGAGAGCTGGGTCTGTTAGTAGGCAAAGAGCGAGAGAAATTTACGAGCACGAAGGAGATGCTAAACGCCAGCGGCAGTTGATCATAGATAATAATAAACGCCCTCGCGGGCTGATCTATATTTGTTGTTTATTTTTGTTGTATATATCATGAGCTCTTGAGCTTCTCGGTCAACTCGGGTACTTTCTCGAATAAATCACCAACTAAGCCAACATCGGCGACTTGGAATATAGGAGCGTCGGCGTCCTTGTTTATGGCTGCTATCACTTTGCTGTCCTTCATACCGGCCAAATGCTGAATGGCACCAGAAATGCCCACAGCCATATACAGCTGGGGCGCCACGACTTTACCGGTCTGGCCGACCTGCAGACTGTTGTCGGCATAGCCGCTGTCTACGGCAGCACGGGATGCGCCGATCGCAGCGCCTATCGTGTCGGCAAGCGGCAGCATAACCTTGTCAAAGTCCTCCTTGGACTTGAGACCACGACCTCCAGAGACGACCTTTCCAGCCGTTGCGAGGTCTGGGCGGTCCGACTTGGCCAGGTCCTCGGACAACCACTCGACAGAGGCGTCGGACTTGGGGTCAACACCGGCCTCGACGGTGGCGGAGCCGCCCTGGATCTCGGCGGCGGGGAAGGCAGTGCCTCTTATAGTGATGAACTTGAGAGGATCCGAAGACTCGACGGTGGCGATGGCGTTGCCAGCGTAGATCGGCCGGACAAATGTGTTCTCGCTCTCAATGGCGGTAATGTCTGATATCTGCTGGGAATCGAGCAGGGCGGCCACACGTGGCAGCAGGTTCTTGCCAAAGGCAGTGTGGCCGGCGATGATGTGGGTGTAGCCGCCCTTCTTGATGTTCTCGACCAACAAGGGGGCATATGTTTCGGGAAGACCCTGGTATGAAGATGAGCCGTGTATCCTGTTGAATGCGACTGGGGGCAAAGATTGAAGGAGACGCGGGAGGTTGATATACCTTGTCGTACGAAGCACTATCGACGGCAATAATCTTCTCGACACCCTCTACCTTGGCAGCTTCTTCGGCGACAGACTTGATACTGCTGCCGGCGACAAAAGTGTGGATGGGGCCGCCTATAGCTTTGGCAGCGGTGATTGCGCTGAGAGAGCCATGGTTGAGCACGCCCGCGCGCTGCTCGAGGATGGCCAGTGTCGACAACAGCCTCTGGATGGCGGATTGGTGGAAAGGACTGGGGCGAGCGAGGGGCCGAAGGACGGCTCTTCTGGCGACGGGCAACATATTGGCACGCAATTGGAGTGGTGGTGCAACTGCGTGGCGGTAGCGATCGAGAGTCGAGTGTCAATTCGCCTGGAATGACAGTGGGATGGCTGTCATGACCTCGTCGCGGAACTCTTCGGTACTGTTCCGGAGCAGGCCCGACAACTGAAGGCGAGAACTGGAACATCGATGGCGGCGGCTGTACACGGCCCGAGCTCGGCCAGCGCCCGAGGTTAGGTCATGTAGGTACAGTACATCACCGTAGTGCATCCGACACAGTAGGTAAGAGAAAGCCTACCCTGAACTAGGCCACTGACTCTGGACTGCCAAGAGCCGCCAGAAGTCAAGTGAGCTTAGACCACTCGACCCATTGTATCTCCCCATCCACGCTCGCACGCTTTCCCCCAGCTCGCCAGCTCAGCGCTCTGTCTGCCCTGCAGTTGCCCAGTCGCGCCGAAATTTGTTCTCCAAACGCGCGATCGATCCAGTCGCCAGCCTCATCCCCATCGCATCGCATCGCATCGTCGCCTCGTCGCATTGCGCAGCAAATCCATCTTGTTTCTCCATTACTCGCAGCCTCCCGCACTCTAGCGCTCTGCGACCTGCGCACTGCCTCAGACACCCATTTTCCCTTGGCTCCCCCTCCCTTTTCCACTCTTGATGACTTGAGTGTCACCAACAGCCATCCATAACCCCCATTCGCGCTGCTTCAACCCATCACTTCAAGATGGAAGACAGCGCAGGCTATGGCTCTCCAGCCAATGCCGCCTCGCCTGGCAGCAATCCCATTCTAGCTCAACCTCTTCTTCCGCCCGCTGCCGCTGCCGCGCCCCCACAATCAGATGGTATGCTGCCGCCATCTACTACCACTCCCCCCAGCATCGACCTGTTCACCCTCATGTTCATGTTGATGCTCATGCTCACGCCGCTGCAGATGTCCACATGTCCGAGGTTCCGTCGGTAGAGCCTGCCATTAAGCAAGACAGCACTACGCCTGCACCTACGGGTACTTCAGACAACCCCCTCGATGCGCCCCCTGCACCACCCGCTGAATCCACTACAGCCAAGGAAGACGAAGAGATGGGTGACGCCCAGCCCGAGTCCAAGGACCAGCCCGACAGAGACGGCCAGGATGCACCCGCTGCGGCCGACGGCGCCGCCGCAGAGCCCGCAAAGTCCAAGGAAACCATCGAGAACGCGGCCCGCGAGCACCTCATTTCCCAGACCCACGCCATCGTCCTGCCCAGCTACAGCACCTGGTTCGACATGGCTAACATCCACAACATCGAGCGCAAGGCTCTGCCCGAGTTCTTCAACAACCGTAACCGCAGCAAGACCCCCAACGTCTACAAGGACTATCGTGATTTCATGATCAACACCTACCGCCTTAACCCCGTCGAGTATCTAACAGTCACCGCATGCCGACGCAATCTGGCTGGCGATGTGTGCGCCATCATGCGCGTCCACGCTTTCCTCGAGCAATGGGGTCTTATCAACTACCAGGTACCGTGCAATACCAACACTGGTTTATTGTCAATGACCCTGCTAACACGACCCAGGTCGACGCTGACCAACGCCCATCGCAAGTCGGCCCGCCCTTCACCGGCCATTTCAAGGTCATCTGCGACACCCCTCGTGGGCTTCAGCCTTGGCAGCCATCGGCAGATCCAGTCCTGCTCGAAGGCAAGAAGAACCCAGACACGGATCAGAAAGCAGTCACGGCAGCAACCGCCGCTGGTGAAAGGAACTTGGAGATTGGTCGCAACATATATGAGGCTAACGCCAAGGGAACTAAGCTGACCAAAGACAAATCCAATGGCGACCCCGCTGCGAACGGCACCTCGACTTCTGCAGGTGTGGAGGATGCTCTGAAAGGCGCTGTCGCCAAGGTCTTCTGCCAGAACTGTTCCATCGACTGCACCCGGGTCTACTACCACCTCCCGGAAGCCAAGGCTACGGACAAGACTAAGCACGATGTCTGCCCTAGTTGCTATCTTGAAGGCCGCATACCAAATAACCAAACCAACTCTCAGTTTGTCCGTATGGAGAACAAGACATACTCGACCATCCGTGACCGCGATGCCCCCTGGAGTGACGCAGAAATACTCCGACTTCTCGAAGGATTGGAGAGATACGACGATGACTGGTCTGAGATCGCTGAACATGTTGGCACGCGGAGCCGGGAGGAGTGCGTCCTTCAATTCCTTCAATTGGATATTGAAGACAAATATCTGGAATCTGAAGCCCCAGTTCAAGCAGCAACTGGGCTCCAGTTACTGGGAAGCCATGGTGGTTTCCTCCCGTTCAGCCAAGCAGACAATCCCGTCATGTCTGTAATCGGTTTCATAGCTAGTCTTGCCGATCCCAAGACGGCCGCTGCTGCTGCTAATAAGTCGGTTGAGGAGCTCCAGCAAGGTCTTCGCAACCGCATCGAAGGTAACGGGGAGGCTAAACTCAATGGAAAGGGCAAAGAGAAGGAGAGCGATTCGATGGAGGTCGATGTTCGCGCCGAGACTACCACAACAACGACCACGACCACAACTACCACCACCAACGCAGTTGCTTCTATACCTCTAGCCGGAATGGGTGCTAGAGCTGGTGGACTGGCTTCCCATGAAGAGCGCGAAATGACTCGTCTTCTATCGGCTGCTGTCAACGTCACTCTCCAGAAAATGGAGCTTAAGCTGAAATATTTCGATGAGATGGAGGCCATTCTCCAAGCCGAGCGACGTGAGCTTGAGCGAGGCAGGCAGCAATTGTTCCTTGACCGCTTGGCCTTTAAGAAGCGAGTTCGCGAGACGCGAGAGAACCTCAAGGCTGGCAACGGTGTTGCTGCAGCTGGTGGCAGCGGCCTGAGCTTTACAGCCGCCCCCGCCGTGTCCGCTGTGCAGCCACTCAGTGCGGGAGGACCTATCAAGAGCTACGACGCCTAGGAGGTGCGGACTATGTTTAGGTCGGGTATGTATTAGTGGGATGGTGTAAGTGGCGAAATCAAGGATTTATTCTGGTAATGGACAGGCTTCAGTTTATGAGTTTCTGCACTATTTCTTAAACTGGCGTTTCCGGGGCAAAGCTTTAGCAGAGTGCTTAGAGCTTATCTTCTTTCCCTGTTCCTCTCTTGTTGGAGCAAAGTGTGAATAAAATGTACTATCCCAGAGCAACGGATTGCTGCGGCCGAGAGCAGAGAAAAGACAGCTAGCTGGTACCCCGTTGGTACAACATGAAGTCGTTCACACCAATAACTATACATATCCTATCATCGTGATGATCTGTGATCGAGCGAGACATCCGTGGCCATTGTGCCGCAAAAGTGTGAAGATGATAATATGAAGTAAATGCTGCCATACTCTGTGACGAGTCTGAGATTATCAATTGTCTGCATTGTGAGTTTTGTAGCCTGCTAATCGACCTCTGGCTGCTGCGCAATGCTGACTCCTGTGACTGAATCAAAGGGCTACACTCCTAAACAAGCAACTATGAGAACGAAGTCATCATCTGAATTGTCATGTATTACAGCACAATGTCTCCACTAGATAGAGACAACCATTGTCATTGCTACCCTGGGAGACTCCATACTCTCATTGTCATTCATCATTTGGCTTGTGAGCTGAATCTATCATGATTGTGGGATCGACTGCCCCAAACTAAGGGACGACAATCATGGTTTGGTTACTAACTTCTCAGACTCATCTCCCACTCGCTGTGATACTTGAAGTTATCTCGCCATTCTGGCTCAACATCTACAATCCCCCCTTTGCGCGGTCTTGGTTCCACCTCATCCTCATCCTCATCATCCGTTACATCCAACTCACTGCCTTTGTACCCATCATCTTCAGGGCGCAGTGATTTACTTCTCGTCCTGTGAGCTCTGCCCGGCCCGTAGCCCCCTTTGAAGTTGAAGTTATTAACATCACTACTGCGGTTCGAGTCTGTCCTCCCGGGGTGAAGCATCGACCACAGATTGTTCTCGGCTTCGACACTTGCCTGGATATCCTGTTGCTCTGCTTCTTGTTCGAGGGCGTGTTCAGCGCGGATCCGGGATCGTAAAGCCTCTTTTGCTCGTGCCGTGCCGACGAACTCGAGAGAAGCAGAATAAACTGTTGCTTCTTTGAAGTCTTGGATGATGGCTTCGGAATCAAGCCCTGTCTCCTCCCTTTCTTCGTCATCGGAGGAAATGCTTGGCTTGAGTCCAGTGGTTGGAGAGTCTGGGTCTTCCATCTCTATATCTGTCTCCTCCGTTTCGGAGCTCGAGACACTAGGTAAATCATCCAGATTCACCTCAGGGCCATTGTTCTTAACGATTCCTAATGCCGCCTCAACATCGTTGTAGCTCATCACATCATAAGCCGGACTTTCTGAGGGCTCCTCTGCGCCATCCAGATCAGCCTCAATGCTCGAAGCAGGCTGTTCTGGTTCTGACAGTCCGTCTTCAGTGATATCTGTGACCTCATCATCAATGTCAGCGATCATTCCATCGTCATCCTGATCATCCACAATATCTAGCCGTATCCTTCTTGCGCACTTTGCCCAGAAATGCCTGGGATTAAGCTCCATCCCCAGCGAAGCTGCTGCTGCCTCGACATCATATCGCCTGATCAGACGTCTAGTGTGATGCCCCGTATTGCCCAGTGTTTTCGCTCGAAGCCGTGATTCGGCGACGAAGAGAGTAGTTAGAACCAGTCGCTTAGTAACGCTGACCGCCAGCGCATGGAAATCCTCAAATGCAGTCGCTCGGATCGCAGGCGGGTTATTGTCATCTGTGACAGCTCGCCAGTTCCCATCAGGCACGCTCGAATTCATGAATATCCTCTCCGATAGCCGCAGCCAATGCCGGACAGGAAAAAGCTGCAAGAAAGGCAGATTTTCCACGCTTTTGCCCATAACACCTTGTCGTTGTCCGTGCCCAGGTGTCTCGGGTTCTTCACTAGGTTCCCGCAACCGTGACTGGTTCTGAAACGAAAGCTCCAAGATTTGCGCAAGAGCCGGATGAATCAACCAACGCGTATCCCAGCGTTTCCTCTCCAGGTCTTCTTCATACGCTTCCTGGCGCAGCGACAGTGCGTCCGCAGCGACTTCGAGTGCAACCGTGCACTCGGCGCTGAGTTCGACAGCGGCTGGTATATCACTCGGTTTCAAAGCGCGACTTCGCTTCCCTTCATCACTACGTCGTTGGCGATCTGCGTAGCTGAGAAGCATCAGATACTGCGTCACCTCGAGCTCGCTTTTGGTCCCTATTCGCGAGGCGATGTTCGCAATGTCGCCTCGCCCGAGACAGCTCAGTGCCGTGAAGAGCGATGCTTTTTCTGCTGCGGTCCAACTCACGGCACCGACTTGAGTGGGTGCCAGTTCTGTGTTCTCAGGAGCTTCATCTTGAGTTCGTCCCGTGGCGAAAGCTCGAATGTCATCATTGAGGAGAGCCCTATAATCTGCATTCAGGTTACCTTTCTGGCGTTTGAGGCATGGTAGGTCATGGCGCTCGGTAAAACTTAGTGGGCGTCTCCTTTTTCGGGGTATTGTGAGGTTGCGAGAAGGTGCTCGACCTCGCACCTGTGAGCTGGCTCTCGAATTTCGCCGTCTTGGCTTTGGGGCATCGTTCCCGCTGTCGGGCTGGTACTCATCGTCTGAGTCTGAATCCATTGCCGCGGACTTGTAGGAAATTCTGTCATATAAAGTACATCCATGCAGAATCCAGATGCCATCTCTCGTGATTAACGGTCAGACGTGATCTGAGGGTGACTTGTGGTGTATTGAGTGAAGTCTTGGCTTGGTGTACGTAGAAGCTAAGGTAGTCCGCTATGGCATGCTATACCGGAGGCCATAGAATGGCAACACAGGGTAAGAACCCTCAGCTTACTGATACCGAGGGAAAGGCTAAGAAGGAAGGAAAATGCCATGTGGTGATGCTGCTTTGGACTATCGCATGAGCGTGAAAAGGTGGTGGCCGAAATGTATAAATTCTGCTCCACACGGCTTCTTCTTGGCTTCAACTTAGAAGCCAAAGCTGTAGCAACCACCACGGTCAGGGGTGATTAAGGTAGTGCACCAATCCCAGCCCCTGTACTCATGTAGAAAGATCTGCAGAAGATAATTCCGTTACGACACATGCAAATGTCTCGAGTGATTGTCATGCTCGTTGCTGCCCCTTCAAATTTGATGAGAAACTCAGGTTGGATGCACATGCTACACTACGCGCATAAATATGCTTAGAATGATATCTTCCATGGTGGAATCGATACCGAACTATGTATGTATGTGAATGGTCAAAGCACCTTCTGGAATGCCCAAGTTCTCATTTCATCATTCTCGAGACCGTATCAGCAACAAATGGATGGAAACATCATGTGCCATGACACGCATTCTTGCAAAATGGCTGCCCTTGAGCCCGTCTTCACAACGCCTCTGGGTCATCAGGCCAGCGCAGTGGTCTCCATTGCGACCCGTCTCATCCACTATTGCAGGGACGCGGGCACAGTCAACACAACCCATGCAGCTCCGTGAATACCAAGAAGAATGCATCCAGTCCGTTCTCTCGTCGGTGAAGCAAGGAGACAAGCGCCTAGGCATATCCTTAGCAACGGGAGCCGGGAAGACGGTGGTCTTCACCCAAATGATTGAGCGGATCAAGCCAAGCTCTAAAACAGCCACGCAGACATTGATCCTGGCCCATCGACGAGAACTCGTAGAGCAGGCTGCTCGTCATTGTAGCACTACGTATCCCGACAAGACCGTTGAGATTGAGATGGGGAGTATGCACGCCTCGGGAAGTGCAGACATCACAATCGCCAGTATTCAGAGTATCACTTCCGGTGACCGCATCAGCAAGTTCGATCCCAAACTATTCAAACTTGTGCTTGTTGATGAAGCCCACCACATCGTAGCCCCAGGATACCTGCGTACACTGGAACACTTTGGTCTCGATTCCAAGAACGCTAGCTCGCCAATCCTTGTGGGTGTTTCTGCAACTTTCTCTCGTTTCGATGGACTTCGACTCGGAGCTGCCATTGACGAGATTGTGTATCACAAAGACTACGTTGACATGATTGGCGAGAAATGGCTGTCCAACGTGATCTTTACGACGGTCGAGTCCACCGCAGACATTTCCAAAGTTAGAAAGGGAACCAATGGCGACTTCCAGCCTGGAGAATTATCTCGAGCAGTCAATACGGAACAGATCAATGAGATTACGGTTCGGAGTTGGCTTGCTCGAGCTGGCGGGAGGAAATCCACACTGGTATTTTGCGTGGATTTGGCTCACGTCTCTGGTTTGACTCGGACCTTCCGGCAACACGGCATTGATGCGAGATTCGTGACCGGTGACACGCCAAAGGTCGAGAGAAGCGATCGTTTAGAAGCATTCAAGAAGGGCGAGTTCCCAGTGCTTGTGAACTGCGGTGTCTTCACAGAAGGAACTGACATTCCTAACATCGACTGCGTTATCCTCGCGCGCCCGACTCGCTCTCGGAACTTATTAGTCCAAATGATCGGACGAGGCATGCGACTTCATCCAAACAAAACGGATTGCCACGTCATAGACATGGTGTCCAGTCTTGAGACTGGCATCGTAACCACCCCCACGCTTTTTGGGCTAGATCCATCTCAACTCGTCAAGGAAACTTCTGTAGACGAAATGAGGTCTCTGAAAGAGCGCAAGGAGGCAGAAGAGCAGAGAAATGCGGTACTGGTTGCTGATGATTCAGAGCTGCCTGGTACAACACCATTAGACCCTGCGGTTAGTCGCAATATCACCTTCACCGAGTACGACTCGGTCTTCGATCTGATATCGGATACTTCTGGCGAGAAGCACATTAGGTCGATCAGCATGCATGCATGGGTGCAAATTGGACCGTATCGATACATCCTTTCTGGGCCAGAGGGCACATTTATCAGGCTTGAAAAGAATGAGGTAGAAACAGATGAGGAACCTGAGTTTGTTGCCTGGGAGATCCGAGCTCTTCCAAAGGGTGTCTCGAAGTCGCCTTTCGCAAAACCGAACCGTCTTCTCCAGGCTAAGACTTTCATCGACGCTGTGCATGGAGCCGATAAATATGCAGCTGAGAAATATCCTCATTATCTCATATTTAGAAACATGGGCTGGCGCAAAAGCCCGCCGACAGAAGGTCAACTAAAGTTTTTGAACAAGCTACGAGATAAAGATGATAAGCTTGAGGCAAACGACATTACCAAAGGTAAAGCAGCAGATATGATCACGAAATTACGGCATGGAGCAAGAGGTCGCTTTGCCACGCTGGCGGCTGACAAGCGCAGGATGGAGCGGCAAGTTTCATTACAAGAGCACGAGAGAGATTTGAGGCTTCGGGAGCAGGTCACAGTCGGACCATTGTCAGTGTAGGCCAAGTGTATTATTCTATGTACAACATGTTGTTTTGTTGATATCTGGTGTACTTGGCTAGCACCTCGTCACCGCGCTCGAGTGGTTACCAACTCACTTCCTGTCACTTTGAGTGCCTGCCTATGCCACCACAGCCTCATCAACATTCACTTATTCATTCCATTCATCCCGTAGTTTCTCCATTCACTTCCCACACACTGTATCCAATTCAATGAGTCTTGCTCTGGCCCCTCCCATCGTTGGCAGCACCAGACCCCTCACCCTCTTTGGGCCATTGGTTTCCTCCTGGTCTTCTGGAAGGGTTTCTTCGGTCAAGCATTCTAACTCCTCACACTTGACACGGGCGCATAAGTTAGACTTGAATGGCGCCGCCATCCTGAACCCGAACTACCCAAAGACTTCTTCGAGCACGGAAAGGTGCAAACGTCCACCACTCCGCAGGTCGCAAGCATCTCGTGTTCACAAGAATGTTTTCCTCAGGCAGGCGCTTTTTTAGCGCCCTGGGCGATCAAACAGATTCACTTGACACAGATAAGAGATCGCAAGTCCTATCCGTTCCTCCTCCGTCAGTCTGGCCCGAGCCTGGTAGGCAATCCATTACCGTTGCTCAAAAGCCGGTCCCCGAAACCACAACAACTACATTACCAGTACCCATTCCTACCACCAAGAGTAAGGCTCAAGATGTCCGCCGCCATGTGAAGCATGTGAGATTCGAGCTTGCGGAACCCCAAGTCACCACGCAGACAAAGCCAAGCCTACTCGAATCAGCGCTACCCTTGTCGACGCCCGTCAACGGATCTCAGAGCTCTCGAGCCGTGGACCCTGTTTTCCCTCCCATATTCGAGGAGAGATATCCCAGATGGCACGTCTTTCCGCCACCGTACCCAACGACCTTTGATTCGCGCCGTCCGAACTCGAGCACTGCTGAAGGCAGCCTACGTATCCCGCTCAACAGCTACTTACGTCAATCAGCGACGTTCCAAGACTGGGTCAACGAGCAGAACGAGTCGCGGATCGCTATACGCCATAACTCGGTATATCAAAATCTTCTTGAAGTACAACACAAGTTCGAGTATCTTGCCACGGAAAGCCACTGGCCCGAAAATCGTGCGGAAGCGAAGCATTGGCTGTTTCGGCTAGACCAAATTTTGGCCAAAGAGCGCGAGAAATTCTCGAAAGATGAGCTCCGTCGGATCAAGGACATCGAAAAGGGCTTCTTGGCCTTTGTCAATGTCCACAATGATGAAGAAACTGGGCGCGATCAGAAGAAACAGACTCCCTTGGTGCAATCAGTGCCTCAGCCTACATTGTCAAGAGTCGAGATGCTACTGGGTAAAGACGGATCACAACCGTGTGATGAATGGACACCATACTGGACACATGAGACTCTACCAGAGGATGGTGAAGTTGCGCCGTGGGACGGGCTCGAGACTCCCCCGTCCCCAGTGAAACAGATGTCTACAACAAAACGCCGACGAGGATCCTTCAACACTGAAATCCCAGAATGGTTCCTCGTGGGCGAAGAAGAAGGTATCATTGTGGCGGATGGCCGCACTTTTGACGACCGATGGTTCAATTTTTGTCGCCAAATCGTTGAAATGGAAGAAATCATGAAGATCCACGAGGATGACAAGAAGCGAGATAAAGTGCAATCCGAACCAGGTCCACAGTGGCACAAACCTCATCCCGGATGGCCAACGCCACAAAGGCAAGTAGCAGGAGGGCTTTGGCGATGTCGAAAAGGATACATGGCCACTCCAGCCGAGAATAGTTGCAAGCTCTGCCCAAACATCCCGTGGCCGGAGCCTAATATGTACTATGAAGCACAGTACAGGCTTGAGCGCCTGATGATGCGTGTTGCTCGATCTATGGTATGTAAATCCCAAACGCAGTGTTTTTTGCCCACAATCCCACCACATCATACTAATTTGTTTATAGTGAGTAGTATACCAGTCAGATACTGATCCCAATAGACTCATCCAAAAACCCGGCTGCGTGCTAATATCTTGTGAAATATACTAACATGGGATTGCCAACCAGGGCCGTGGCAGCGCAACCACTCGATGAAGCCGATCGCATCAAGAAGCCTAAAGGGAACCAAATCTGGGTCAGAGGTGTTCTTGTTCACCAAGACTGAGCCTCACGGGCCGATAAACGACGGAGACAGCCTTCTCCACAATCATTGCTGCAGAACCTCCTGCTTTCCGCCGTCTGTCCAACTACACGTCGTCAGGGTCGAGACTCCCAGAAAGAGACAAGTTTGCGTTTGACAAGAAAATGTGAAAAACGTCTTGAGGCATCATAACCAATGTAATATTGTGCTGGACTCACCAGGTTGCTCAAGGAAATTTGCTCGCGTCGCTGGGCGGAGACTATTGCGGTATCTCCTTTGCAAGAGCCATCTTTGTTCAGAACGCATTTGCCAGTTCGGAAGTCAATGCGTTTGAGATTGTTCTGTTCACGCTGTTTGTGAACACCAGAGCCACCGAATGTGCATTTAATGTATAATTAATGCTTTGGCAAGTCGTTGTACAACAGGAAGAGATAGTCGTCTTCGCTGAGTTACATTATGTAGCTGATCCACAAGCCTGCTATATCCATATCCTGTTCATGCGCATGCATAATGTAATGGACGTTTTCAAATGGTCAGTAAAACTCAACACGTTGCAATGATACCTATCAGGTTTTGTCAACGCAAATCACGGTAAATCAAAGTGAAATGGAAAGTAGATTCTGCGTGTAATGTCATTATCATTGTTCCATAGCTGTCATTTATACTCCTCACGCCTTTTCTGCAGTCCGTAACGCGCCAGGGAGAGGTATCTAGATCAGAGGGTAATCCATTCATACATTATGCCATGCCATGCCACGCCATGCTTCGCTGTGTACTGTAAATCCCAAGATGCTGACTCACTTTTTGACCTTCTTGTACGGTAATGGTTTCGAGTTATAAAGAATTCCGCTCCAAATATCATGCGATAATAAGCGAAAAGGAAGATTGAAGGAAGTGAATGTTAGTTGGAAAAAAAAAAAGGAAACAATGACGATGACCATCCATCAGACCGATCACCAAGAACTCTTGGCTAAGTTGCAATTAAGATGGATAGAAACCTCCAACAAGTAGACGTCAACTTCAGCCTTCCTCAAGCCGGAGTGTCTGAATCTTTAGTGGCTTCTGTCGCGACTGCGGTCGGAGCTTCGTCTGAAGCTTCCAAACGGCGGCCTCCATCTATTGCTTCATCGGCCTGGCTGGCCTCTGATGGTAGATCTTTTGGAGTGGTTGAGTCATTAGCCGGTGACGTTTCTGCTTCTGTAATCCGCAAAGACATAGTTTCTGTCTCGTCTTCTCTGTCGTTTTCGGTTTCTGCGTCCAAGTCGCCATTCTGAGCCTGTATCTCGTGGGACTCGGTTGCATCATCTTGCTCTTCAATGTTGTCGTCTCGAGACGCTTCATGTTCATCTGTACTCAACGTATGCCCGTCGTTGATGTCGTGTGTTTCAACTGCAATTTCGAGAAGCTCCGCACCTTCGACGGCGCTTTCCGGGACTGAAACAGTTGGTTCCTCGGAATGCAAGGCATCCGTAGACGGTGCCGCGTCCATTTCCGTCTGCAATACTCCATCATTTGTAGGTGTTTCAACTGATTCATCCTCGCTTTGTACCTCACTCTCTTTGGTTTCGCCAACATTCTCGTCAAATGGTACAACATCGATTGCGTTTGGCGAAGCGTCTGCCTGGCTATCACCACCAGTCAGGAAACTCGAGTGCATTTGCTCGAGTTCTTCTTCCAACTGCTTCGCCATTGCAGCCGTGTCGTCAAGATCTCTGGGAGTCTCTACCCTCGCATCGTCAGCTATGGATTCCATTTCCATAGCTGCAACATCATGCATCTTAACCCCTGGCACGTTTTCGGCGACAAGGGGCAAGCTATACAAATCATGATGGCTGGGTAGAGGGCTAGGCGGAGATCGACCACGTGGCGGGTAATATGGCTCATCCTCAAAACTTGGTGATGTCGCCTGCGTGTCACTTCTGGACGAATATGGCCAACTGTTCCGAGGTTCGACAGTGCGAACAATGGGAATGTTCTGGCCCTCGTCCACGTCGTGTCTCTGGAATGAAGCCGTGTCATGGATGGAGACCGGTAGGAAACGTTCTTCGTCCTGTGCATCATCATACGGCGCTTCGGGGAACATTGTTAACAGCGCTGTTGCCTGCAATCTAGCCCGTGGGTTTTCGTGCAGGCAGTGCTCAACTACTTGACGGTACCATAATGGTACTTCTAATTCGGGCTTCAGATGAAGCGGCCGGGGATGCGCCTCGGGCTCGTCCTCGAGAGTGGCGAGCGCCCAGAGCACCATCCCCAGCTGGTAAAGATCGGACTTGACACCAATATACATGGAGATACGTTGATTACTGTCGATGAGGGGTGTTGCCTCCGGTGGTTCCCAACCGATCGGGCAGCCTCTTCTGTTGATGTCAATGATCTTGGCATTGCCGAAGTGGTCGATGACGATGTTAGATAGGGTGAAATCGCCCTGGACGAACCCGCTCTCGTGGATATCGGACAGACCACCAACGATCTGCCGCGCCCATTTCTCTCGGACAGCCCAGAGCAGATGCTCACCGCGTTCTTGCGAATCATAAATGACGTCAATCAAGGCACCTTGTTCGGCATAATTGATGAGCAGGCCCTTGACAAGTTCATCAGCGTCATCAACGACGACACCATAAAACCCGATGATGCTGCGGGAATATCGCAGCGAACTCAACGCGTTGACTTCATACAGAAATTCTTCAATCGTGTCCGGTCCAGGAATCTCTTTTTTAATGAGCGTCTGGCCGTGTACCTGCACCTTGTACACGAACCCAGACATATGCGAGTCGAAATGAAGATCACTCTCGCGAATGCGCCGGCAGCCCATATGCTGGACTGTACGGACACTCGGGAAGTGAATAATTTCCTGCCAGGTAAACAACTAGATTAGACTCGTTCTGGGAGCGCCAGGTCGTAAGGAAATATCTCACATTGACGTCCTCAACTACGTGGACATGCAATCTGCCTTCTGCGGTCTGTAGCTTGAGATTGGTGACAGTCTCGTAAAATTGGATATCTTGAAGACTTTCACGAATTGCTTCGTATATTTTGGAGCTCTTCTCTCTTTGAAACTTGGTGTTCAGAAGATCCCTTTCGAGTGAATCGTCAGGCGCATTTCGATAATCAAGAGAGATGGTCACCCGGCGCCATATAGAGTGCCTTTCGCGATACGTGACGAAGAACTTTTCCCTCTTAGATTTATCTCGAAAATGCATACTCAAATTTAGTATCCATTTCCGTTCCAGTTCGTCGTGAATGATGGCCTCGTAGCGAGAGGTCGAAATAGAGTGAGCATCCGCATTTGAGAGGGCGTCTTGATAAGTGGCCTGGTCGTCTGTGGCACTTTCAAATTGGTCCATGCTAGTGCTGCTCATGTTGTCCAGACTGGGTAACTGCTTTTCCTCGACAGGACTATGGGGCGCAGACAAGGTGTATCCGGGAGCGAGGCCCTGGACATGCGAGGGTGCAACATGACCAAGGAAGTCAGGCGCACTTGAGCGAGGCAAAGGCTGGCGAGTATACGAAGCGCTGCGTTTGACATGTAGTCGCCTATCAACCGAGACGGCTCTCCTCTCGGCCGGAGTGGGCAGGTCGACCTCCAGTTTCTCCCGGCCCTCGGACTGCTGTCTTCTAAATGTTTTTGCTCGTGGCAATCCAGGGACGACCTTCCGCGACACTCTCCGAATGAGACCCGAGTTGGGCGATGAATCTCGAGACAGCCCCGGCTCGGCTCCGGGCGGAGACGGAGAAGCCGGTGCTTGCGCTTTGCCGGTAATCTTCTTCCAAAAGGCGGTCAAGCGACTGCCGTCTGAAGAGGACGGAGGCGTTGCATACGTCGATTCGGCGGCCATGGCGACGTCTGTATCATGAGAAGGGTCCAGTGGACTTCCAGCAGTAGAGAGATATCCAGTCAAAGTCGATCATGCAGAGGAGGAAAAATGAAGCAGATGAGCATGTATGAAGACGGGGCGGCACTGTTATGTTGGGATCTCCTAGTCGCCCACGTAGGCTCGCAGACGACGGCAATGCACAGGCAGGCAGAGTGGGGGATGGCTGGCGTCGAGAGAGAAGATGTATTGTGCTTTCTGACGTTACTGAGGCTGTGACTAGGTAGTTGTGTATCCAAGGCCAACCGGCAAGCGGCCTATTGTCCCTCTACAAATGGGTCAGGTGGGGAGGGGCGTGGAAGGGCAGTTTCTTGCCAGGACGGAGGTTGCACAGGAGGGCGCACGGAATGCTATTGTAAGGATGGTCTGGACGTAGAGGCTGGTGGGATTGGGCTCGACATGGCTTCTTAGGCACGCACATGCACAGCGAGGGAGAGGGAGGATGTGGGCAGCGAAGCAGAAGGGAAGCGGAAGGGGAGCAGCAGCGAGTGAGGCTACGGTATGCCACTGGCAAACACTTACGATGGACGATGGACGACGGACATGGGGCAGGAGATGCGTTGGCGGTCTGGTCTACAACTACGGCCGACGTACATGAAGCGCGCATGCATACTAACCGGGTTGGGGCGAGAATGCACCATGCCTCGACCTGTTGGGATCGAGAAGTGGAGAGACCCAGGAGAGAGGGCCGAGAGAGGGCGGGCGGGCAGATTGACAAAGGCGAGAGGGCAATGGGGATGCTGTTGCAAGGGGCTCGAATGCGACGCCCTCGCCAACCGCCAACCGTGAAGCCAGGCGGGCGGGCACTGGAGGTTGAAGACAAAGAGACGGTGAGGCGGGCGAGGACGATGACGGGACGGGCTGGGGACCTCACTTGATGAATTACCGTACCCAAGGTACAGTTTAGGTAGTGGGGGCTCTCCATGGAAATCTCAATCAACGCTGACGGCTCGAGTCCCTTCAGATGTCAGCTGATGATCCCAATTCGCATCAATTGATCGCCAAACTGATTTGCATCTGGACACCCAAGCCTTGCATCTTTGCGCCCATCATTGGCCATCGCCGCCAATCCCAGCACCAGCTACGACCTGAGAATCTCCATCGCCGAGGTACCTATCCGGCCTACCGCGGTTGCATTGGTGGGGTTATCACGGCGTGGAGGTGCGTTGTTTTAATTGACCAATGCAGCGTCAGCGTCGCATACGCCGGCAGCATCTTGATTACAGCTCGTCTCTGGACTGGCTCGATGCTTCTTCACTGTCATCGCTATTCACGAGGATAAGCTCGCCCATTGGGTACCGCTTCGACAAATGGAGAGCATCTGGTATCACGTCTTGGGTGTGAGATTCTAGCAGGTGGCATTGGAGCTACATGTACTGCATTTCGTGTGCGGGGTGTTGAGGTATACTCAATGTTCTGAGCATCAAACACTAGGTAGTTTCAGTACCTACTACTTGATGTACTCAGTCGTAGGTATTGACCTACAGTCCTAGTCCTATCTTGAGCCCTCAGCCACTTCAAGGTATTCCTGACAAGGGATGAGTTTCGTTTCATTACAGTAGTTAAACATACATATGTATGTATGTATACAGGTCTGCAGGATGGTAGTTCAAACTTGCCACCACTAAGCCTAGTAGAGTTAGCATGTAGTTCACCACCTTATTTTCCCTGTATTCACATGAGAGAAAGCCCCTTTTAAGATCTTCCGGGCCTCAGAATAGGCTCTTACCTAAGCTACAGGGGCTCCCGATTCTGTATCTCCAGGGAAAATAAGGTGGTGAAGTACATGCTAACTCTACTAGCCTTAGTGGTGGCAAGTTTGAACTACCATCCTGCAGACCTGTACTTGATTAAAGACGTTGAGCTTCCCTGTCAACCTCTGAAAACCCCATACAAGTCAATCACATTTTATAGGCGTCTTTGACCCCTCTCGATCTTCGCGCAAACCCCGTCGGTTCCAAAAACGGCAAGAGAATGCGTTTCGACGATGGAGTCGATGAACAACGCATCAACGCTCGAGACTAGCTTGCATCATCCTCTACCATTTTCCACGCCGGGACGCCCCTTCTCTCACGTATAGCTTCACTGCCTATACCCTGTTTTCTTTAGCCCATGCAAGCCATTGCTGTATTGGATTGGAGGCTGAAGGTTTTTTTTTCTTTCTCTCTCTCTTTCAATGGACAAAGGCCAATGCCATTACTCAAACCGTAGGTAATTCTAACCGACTTCATGCCTCCCTTGGCTATTCCAAGTTAGGCAAACCTCACGAATGAAATTACATCTAAGTATATCCTGGACGAACTTGAAGTTAATCATGCGAACTCTCTCTCCCCAGATCAGATAAGGTATCTGGCTGCTAGACTGTTCTACCAGTTTTCATCAAGTCTAAACGTGGGCTCTTTCAAGTCCTTGGGAACTAGGAGCCTACCTAACACAAGGAGCTAGCAAGTACATGTGGGCACGTATGTATCCGCATCATTTTCTGACAACCGTTGGCGACGACAGGTCAGAGGACTGGCACAGGCTACAGCATAGCTAATCGGCAAGCTCAATGACAAGTCGTGCAATAATAGAAACGTGCACTTGGCCCAAGTCATGTGGACAAACCTGGACGTAGGCGACTGCACCATATGCTGCACTCAGCCTGAAGGCTTCATGCACATGCATGCCATGCCGTACGGCGTACACGGTCATGAATGACGTGGACCGAGATCGCAAGCCTTACAAGACGGGACAAATACCTGCAGCCGGCCTTGAATAGCTCTCACGTGTAGATGCCAGTTCGTACAATGCCATTGATGTCGTAGAACGTCCTACTCCCTGTACAACTAACAAGGAAAGGGACAAAATCCCAACTTCGATCGAACAAATATCTCCTAAGCAATCCATTCCGGCAATTGGCACACCTAGGCATGAGGTCAACCTGCGAATCGATGCGTGCTGCAACTTGGGTGTATAGTTGATACCCAACGGCAAGCCACTCGGCTCATCACCTTCTGAGCTGCCTGCCGCATTTACACCTCACGACGTCTGTACAACCACCAGCTCACATACTAGGCTATTTACAGGAACGAATCATTATTCAGCCCCGGACAAAGACTGCTATGGCAGCACCGTTGATCTGCTATTGCAGCAAAATCATATCTCTCCATCTCGAACCTGATGAGTTGTACGACACACCTCTCAAGACGATTACCCATTTCGGGGCTGAGAGTATCCATTGGGCAGCCATACATCAGTGACGGTATCATCCGATACATCTGGTCCATCGTCATCTTCTTCCCGGCATTCTGGAGTCGCAATGATACATGTCATATCCGGCGTCCAGGGAGCTGGGCTGCCTGTTATTCGATTGGTGTAGAGAGTCGCACACCACGCAACGGCACTTCCGATTGCCTGCCAGTAGACCGGCTCGAGACTGGTCGTCGTCCATCGGATCACGATGGTCTCATTTTCGCTACTCATGCTCTCCGACGTCAAAGTGCTACTACAACGCTCGCGCCCCGGCATGAATCCCGTCCCTAGAGTAAGTCATGTTGGTCTGGTTGCGTACCAAACACTAGACTTGCCTGCCATCGACTTAGCGTAGTTTGGACACCCCCGTCCGGATCGCATCGTGACTGGACATTCTACTCAGGGTTACTCGGCCTACATGGCATCGTATCTTACCCACAACTACTATTCTCTTCCGTCCGAGAAATACAACCAACAGCATTGATCACCAAGAGCTTCGCAGACCAGGTATCAGATGACAGAGAATGATATCGACAGCAGACGAAACGAGCAAGGCAGTGTTGCAGACAATATTACGTTTGTATGGTTCTTGGGTTGAGAGAGCGTAATCCATACCAGCGTTACACCTCTGCTACCTCTCCTACACTGGAATATTCGGGTCTTTCAATGTTGACTCGTCATGCTTGTTATACATAAACTTGAGATGAGAGTTCCATGAGGTTTATAGCCTCGGTAATACTGTGCGCCACTGCAATACACAATGCGGAGAGCACAAAGGGAATATCACACCCACCCTCTTCTTTCTGTCGCGCTTCCTCCTACTAGATGCAATATACACTGCCGATGGTGCTTGTATGCAGAGGCCTTTAAGCAAGAAAGAGAACCTTGACTCGCCGGAAGACAAATGCTATCCCATGCGCCTCTATGTAAAATCTAAATGACTTATATACCTCGGACAGAATGTCTCAAGCCGCAGCCTGATGCCCAAGAAGGTGTGGTGATTAGGTATGATATACATCCGAGTAACCTCGGTCGAGTTTCAGATTAAAACCATGCGGGTGTGGTCGTCAGTCAGTTCTTTAGTCGTCATTGTCGCTGTCCTTGGTTGGTTTGGTGTCATGCTCCTTTTTATATTCACAAATTTTGCAGACGTTCGCCTTTTCTTTATCGAGATTGGGAAAGACAAGATCAAATACATCGGTGTACCAACTAGCGGGGCGGCCTTCGATGCCCTCCTTGATGTTCTAAATGAGGGATTAGCACAAATACCGAAAACAAAACTTGCAAATGACGAAGAAATCCACATGTCAGTTACTCACCTCAGGAAGTTCAAGCCAATCAGACATATTATCCTCTGGGAAAATGATCATTTTGCAACCAGCACGCCGGGCGGCCACCGTCTTCTCGCGCAATCCGCCTATACGGAGGACTTTGCCGGTCAGAGTCAACTCTCCAGTCATGGCGACAGTGGGCGCCACTGGTGTGTCGAGCGCCAACGAAAGGAGGGAGGTAGCCATGGTAATGCCCGCTGATGGGCCATCTTTTTGCACAGCGCCTTCTGGGACGTGCAAATGGATTTTCGCCTTGTCAAAGAAGTGGTTTTCAGTGAAGTTCTTAGCCATGTGTGCCTTGGCAAAAGAGTAGGCAATCGCAGAGGATTCTTTCATGACCGTCTTCAGATTGCCAGTAATTTCCAGGCCAGCACGGCTGCCAGGCCGTAGCGCAGATTGGAGAATGGACTCTATGTACATGGCGGAGCCACCTAGCTGGGTCCAAGCCAGGCCCATGGTGACACCAGATGGGGTGACGTCGTAAAGGCGATCAGACGTGAAGATGGGCGGGCCAACATAGTCTTTCAGGTTCTCGTGGTCAATCACTACGCTCACAGAGTCCGGTACCTTCAAAGCGACTCGAGGTACTTCTGTAGTCTCTTTCTCGGATGCCTCGGTTGATACTGACTCGTCTTCGCTCTTAGACTTCTCGGATTCTTCTAGAGCTGCTTTGCCGTCTTCCGTCAGCGCCTGGGACTCTGGCAGAACCTCTTCACCGAGCTCCTGTACGATCTTTAGAGCAGATTTGCGGTACACCTTTTCGATTTGCTTCTTCAGATTACGGACGCCTGATTCTCGACAGTAAGACTTGATAAGTTCCTCGATGGCCTCATCCGACAGTGTAACATTGGCGTCCTTGAGCCCTGCGAGTTCCTTAGCAGCGGGTGCTAGATAACGATCTGCAATTGCTTTCTTCTCGTCGGATACATAACCAGATAATCGGATAACTTCCATACGGTCGAGTAAGGGCCTCGGTATCGTATCCGTCATATTGGCAGTGCAAACAAAGAGGACTTTAGAGAGGTCCACGGGCACATCCATGTAATGATCCAGGAACGAGCCGTTCTGCTCAGGGTCTAACAATTCAAGAAGAGCAGATGACGGGTCCCCTTGATGCCCACGTCCAATCTTGTCGACTTCATCGATCAAGATGAGAGGGTTCTCCGTCTGACACTTCTTGAGAGCTTGGATGACTCGACCGGGAAGAGCACCAACATAGGTACGGCGGTGTCCCTTGATCTCGGCAACATCTGTGAGGCCTCCAACGCTGAATCGGTAATATTGCCGGTTCAAGGCCTTGGCAATGGATTTACCAATGCTTGTTTTGCCAACACCTGGAGGGCCGACAAAGCAGAGAATCTTGCCTTCAACAGTTCCCCGAAGCTTACCGACTGCAATGAATTCCAAGATGCGATCCTTGACGTCCTTCAACCCGTAATGGTCTTCGTCCAAGATTTTCATAGCATTTTGTATACCAAAGTTTTCGGCACTTCTTTGGCCCCATGGTATCTGCGTCAACCAATCCAAGTAGTTTCTCGTAACGTTGAATTCCGAGGCCGCGGGCTCTAGATGCGCAAGCTTATTGATCTCGTCATCGTAGACTTTTCGCACTGCCTCGGGCATGGCAAGCTTATCTGCTTTCTCTTTGAACTTCTCGATAAGCTTGTCCTTGCCGTCGGATTCTATGCCAAGCTCCCGGCGGATTCCCTTCATTTGCTCCATGAGCCAATACTCTCGTTGGCGCTTTGTGATTTTCTGCTCTACGTCCTTGGTGATCTTAGACTGTAGCTGGGCATTCATGAGTTCTTTCTTTAGCACAACGAGGGCTTTTTGCATTCGCTCCTCCACATTCAAGCTGGAGAGGACTTCCTGCAGCTCAGCCGGCTCTCCAGCCGATACCGCGGCGGCGAAGTCCGCGAGTTTCGCAGGCTCCGCAGTAACATTTCCTGTCGACTGGCTCATGGAGAACGTTGAGATTTGGTCTCTGAAGAGACTGTTCATCGTCGCGACTTCTTTGAAGACATTTACTATTTCGTTGGTGACTGCTCGCACGACAGGGCTCTTGGGGTCGAATGGCTCCTCAACCAGATTCTCGACATTAACGAGACTGACAGGGTACTTGCGCAAGAAAGATGTAGGTTCGTACTTTTCGGGGACTGGATCAGACTTGACTACTGGCCCCTCTTCGAAGCTCGCGACCACATCTCCCTTCTTCTCCTGTGACGCATCCTCTTCGGGCTTGGGAGGTATGGGATCCGGAATGACTTCAGGCTCGGGCTCGGATTTCTTGGCATCTGGGGCTGTGGGAGGAATCAAGGTCGACAGTTTGATCCTGCGATGAGGATACAATATAGCCGTAAGACTATTCTGTTCGCCGTGCACGGGAAAAGCACTTGTGATCTGAGCGAAGACACCAGTGTCGTAGACATCGGCCGGGTCTCGTATTATGTCTTCGTCTGCATTCTCATCTTTGAATAGGAAAGCACCGACGTAGGGCTGGCCTCTCTTGATCATTTCTTGGATTGCCGCAGAGACATTAGGGTCCTTAATCGTAATGGCTTTGTAGAAGCCAGGAAATAATGGTCTTTTAGCTATGGGAATAGCCATAACCTGAGGGTAAACATCGGGGACGACGGGCTTTTGCAGTGCTTTTTCAGCAGACTTTCGACCTCTTCGACCGCCATCGCCAGGTCCATCGCTATTAGAGCCAGACGATGCGCCACCGGCAGCGCCGCCTGGCTTTTCGTCCTGCGCGCCGCCTTGGGCTTGGTTGTTTCCAGACGACGGAGATTCTGCCGTAGAGCTCTTTGCCTCGGTCACCTCCCTGCCGGCCTCGCTCGCTTTCTCCTCAACACTGGTATGAGCTTCCTCATCAGTGAGAGGCTGGACAGAACCATCGAAAAAATCGTTGCTTTTCTCTTTCCGTCTCGTTGTGGTCGTGGAAAATGAGGATCTGGGAAGCGTGGCAACGCGAGAGGCGACGGAGGCTCGGAGGCACGCGACCTGTGATCTACCAGGCCGGTCGAGGGCGTTTGTCAGATACAGCCTCGTGGATGAGCGTAGGCGGATTTTTGAGGGATAAGAGGGCGAGGCTCGCACGGCAAGCTGCCGCGAGAGTTGTTGGCGGCAGAACATAGCAGGAGGACGGCGAGGTAAATTTTTCAAGTGAAGCGTGCGATGGTCGGAGGATGGGCGCGCAGGTGGCTGCAGGCTTGGACCCTTCGGTAGCCGGTGTGTGCAGACCGGAGGTCTATGGGGAGTAATACAGAACACGAATGACAGCAGATGGCGAGAGTAGACACGGTACAGTGCCCATCGCCCGCGTTGGAGATTCGAGTGCGCGTGGAAGAGAGTCGCCCCGGCGTCGAGATGGAGCTCTGGCGAAGATTATCTAATCCGAAAACTCGGAATACATCATCAGTTATTCAACTTGCCTGCGAACTGACAAGACGGCGTTAGTGCAAAAGAGGTTAGCGGGGTTAGGTCACCTCCATTGTTCCCCTTAAAGCCGAAACACCCGACTCGGGGACATTGTTATCAGAGCAAACCCCCAAGAATGCTGAGAACATGCTCAATTTACTACCTGTATAGTAGCACTGCAGGCCTCATGATTTTAATCTAACCATGCTTCTCGTTGATATCCTTTTTTTTTTTTTTTTTGGGAACATTGGGTACGTCCGCCCGCCAGGAGCTTGCGAGAACCTGGCGAGGCGCCTCGAATGTTGGTCGCGGTTTTGACAACGTTCGTGGTGGCAACAACTATCAACAACCAAAGTGAAACCTTCAACGGTTTTTTCCCAAGCAAGATCAGCTCAAACCTTCATCCAGCACTTTGAAATCGTCCCCCTTCTCTGTGGCTCGACACAAACATCACAGTTCTCATCACCGCACACGGTAGCGTAACTCCCCTATGGCGTCGAAACTCGGCCAAAATGGAGAAGCATGCTTTAGCTCGAGCAGGTAGGCGACCTTAGGCGCCAAGTATGTCAATCGTCGGGGCTTGTGGCTAACATCGAATAACGCTGCTACCTGGCCACCCGGGCTCAGTACGACTGTTCTTCCAGTTTGCCGGTTGGCGCATCGTTTTCTGGACTTTGCTGATTGTAGTACGGTATGGTATACGAGCTCGACGAGCATGAGCCTTCGAGTGCGAGAATTCGCTGTGCTGCCATTTTCAGCTTGTCTTTTTCTCGTTTGAGCCGGTCACGTCTGCAGGCTATCTCTTCACTATCATGAGGAGGTTAGCAATCATCACTAAGATTTACCAGAATACTTACTTCTCGTCCATGAGCCGTTCGTATATCCTTCGAGCTTTAATTTGTCCTTTGTTAGCAGGTATAGCTGTGTCGATAAGTGTTTGCTGAAACTTACTTGGATACGACGACAGACCTAGCTTCTCTTCCTGCAGCAAGTCAGTACCAAGACCTTGGATTGTGCGCCACCTGTCGGTACTACTAGTGACATCGAGATCTGGCAACTCACAAGGTAGTCGTCCATTGCCCCTTCACGAATGCCGCGGAAAAATCGACCGTTAGTATCCATACTAATGCCATCGACAAATCGCGTCGCGGCAGTCATATCTAATGTTCAGGAAGACCACCCGTCAGTTTAGTTCCATGATTTTGCCCTACGCAGCCTCGAGTTTGAGAGCTTGAGACATGGAGGTCATTGATCTGAATGGCAAATGACGTACTAAGAAAAAGAAGAAGTCAGCATGCATGTCTCAAGAATCAGGAAGAAAAAACAATAAACAATCAACTTATGCAGGGCATTGCGTACCAGTAACCTATAACGGTGGCTACGATATCAATCTCCCTCGAGAACGTGTCCCCGGGCAATGTTCTTGCCCACCTACGCATTACGAGTTAGCAACGACCCCTTTCGGCTAAACTTGTGCTCCTCGCGGTGTCTCGGGGGCTTGCATGAGTAAAATCGCAACCCCAAATGACAGAAAATGACTCCCAAAAGGTACTTACTCCTTCTCCGCCTCGGATGTCGGTTTTTTCTCCCTCATTAGTTTGTAGTGATCGTTCGTGAATCTCCTGTCCTGTGTGTCGAAAAGCCCCTCGGCTGTTGCTCGCGCAAAAAGTCGATAGCGCTCAAGCGCCTTCTTCTCAATTGCTTTGGATTGCTCCATGCCACTTTCATTCCTGGTAGACACTCTGTAAGTTTCATTTGACAAGAGGTCTTCCAAACGCTTTCCCTGGATCTTTCCCTCGTCCTTGATGAAAGCCGAGAGATGAGTTTCAGCATCTCGATCTAGCAACCAGAAAGGAGCCGGTTAGTTATTTTTCGCGTGCTACCATGTAGAAGCTCGGATCCGGGGTAAATATATGAATGGATTGCTGAGTGGTCAGGTACTTGCTGCTTTGAAGTTAGCATGAGACTAGGAAACAACTGGCGCAAGATCACTTCAGGTACATACCATATTAAACGATGACGAAGGTTTTCGAAGGTAGTGCGCAATGCATCAGCAACGGCTTCCATGAGTAAAGTAATAGTCTGCTGAATATAGACATTAAGTGGTCCATTCCAGCGCGAAATGGCTCGAAGACTCAAAGTCTCGTGGATTTCCAAAGGCACAACAGCGCCGAATCCTGGTCGAGTTGCGCTTGCGATCTCGTCTCTGATGTCAGTCAGATGTAGCTGGACACCCCTAAATTCACCGCCACGGAACGATACCGTACGGTCTCTCAACATTTGGGCCGGCCGTACGGATGCCGGTGACGGCATGATAGACCCGAGGCGAGGCTCTTCCTTCTTGATAGGCGTGACGGGTAACCCTTGTGTGCGCGGTTTCTTTGGTGTACACTGGATAGATGCATTCCTCGACGGGCGTTTCGATCCAACATTCTCGTGCTCGGAATCATCATCTATGATGACCACTGGCTCTTCCTTTCGTTTAGGAGTATCACACGTGCACCCTGGTCGCATTCGGATAAGACAGTTGTGAAATTTTTGGTTCAACTCTTTGAAGCGTCCCTCAAATTCTGGTGAATTCATGGCTATTTTGACGGAGGCATGGAAGTTCTTGAGGCTTGTTCGTACTTCGTATTCCACATTCTGTGGGAGCTCTGGGAGTTCGTTCAGTTCGAGTTCGATCTCCTCGAGACGGTTTTCGACCTTGAGCTTGATATCTGGGAGACTATCAGAGAAAGAGTCGCCAAGCTCCTTCGTAATAAATCTTCGTAGATGATCAACACCACACCGAACCGCGAAGGCGTCAAAGGCACGCGGCCAACTCGATGTACCGTGGCGAAAGAAAACATCTTCCCAGTTGTCACCCGCTTCTGGCGGCAAAGAAGTTATGAAGAATCCCTTCTCCACAGCATGTTTCTCTCCGGTGAACACTGCGGCCCAGTCACTGACTTTCGCATTTGTGTTCCAGTCCGCTTTGTCGGCTTTGGTGATGACTCCAATGGTGCGATCTTCCGCGTCTAGATCTCGGATGATCCTGAAGGTTCTAGATGTCTCTATGTCGTTACTCATCGGTAACGCAAGCATGATCTTTGCCTCTGGGCGAGACACGTATCGGCGTGTCAAATTCTCAACAACGGAGACGAGATAGTTCTCGTTTCTATTGCTTGCGACTGCGAAGACACCGGGCAAGTCGTAAAAACTCAAATCGGGAAAGCCAGGGCCTTTCATTTCCAGAGCAATCAGATTTGGGCTGAACTTAGTCTCAGTTTCGCCTCTTGCGAAATCAATTCCTGTTTCTCGAGCATACGATCCCTCACCGGGAACATATTGTCTGAAATCCGTGCTTGGATTCAACGTAGCAATCTGGGCCCAGCGAAGAACCTCATCTACGTCAACCGAATCATTTTCGTATATAGTTTTAAACAATTTGACGTCGGTTACTTGCTTCGGGACCCAAGGCGGAAATGGATTGCTCTTCTTGACGTCCGACTGCTTGGGTGGCTGTCCATTCGCGTTAGGTTTGAAGTCGAACTCTTGCTGCAACGACACAGTGCAGGACCAGGTGCGTGTCTTTGCTGGAACTCATGTGGATGTGGAAGGGACACCTCGTGCATATCCCACTAGAAGTTGGTAGATCCAGCTGAGCTAACGCTGACATGAGGCTGGACTTGCCGCTTGACTGGTCTCCCACGAGAACGAGTTCAGGTAGAGTGGCTACCTAGCGTGGAGAAAAGCGTTAGTCTCCTCATCAAATCCAAATCATTGAGACCTGTTATCGAGTATTCAGGTCCCATAATAGCCGGGCAGAGGCCAGGCGTTATGTTTGCAACAGAGAATTACGCACTATTAAGATGTTAGTATGAGCGCTTCTGAGAACTAAAGCTTTGAAACACGGGACTGGAGTTCGCACGTACCATGATCGATTCCGAGTAGCTGAAGCTCACCAAGAGTATCGTTACAAGCTTTTAATTTGAGGCCGATATCAGCAAAGGCAGGATGGGCGATGTTCCTTGGAGCTCTTGTTTCTGCGGCTCCAGAAGCTAGATCGGAAGCATGGATTAGCCATTGTACATCGGAATAAACAACCGGTAGATGAAGTAAACTTAGTTGCGATTCGAGAGGAATGGGATCTACTTACAACTGTCGGAGATCGAGATAACACCATCGGACATGTTTGCAACAGTATGAGAAACCTCCGAACTTGCGGGAGATTGGGCCCGTCCCTGTTGGCCTCGGGTGGGCGGCATCCTCTGACAGCAGGATGAGAGAGAGAAAAGAAGCAACGAGGTATAAAGTCGAAAGCCCTTCTTTCGTCCTGAAAAGCAGAAGGTGCAGTCGTGATGGGAACAATACAGCCTTTCTGCAATCGACGGCACGAAATGGTATTCGCCGTCCAGCAAACCAAGAAGGCTTTTGTTTTGGTGAGAAATGAACAGAAGACACTCGGATTTGGACGCGAAGATGTCCTCAGGCAGAGGTAAAGAGCGGACTGGACTATTGAAAAGAAGGCAACGAATATGAATGAGGTGGGTGTGCGAGGAGAGTATTTCACTTCAGGTGGCCAGTGTTGTTTATGGCCAAACTGTACACCTACCCTGACAAACTCAGAGAAACGGAAGGGGTGAAGTGTAAAGGGTGAGTAGAGACCAGAAGTTGTGGGGGGGGTGTAGACTGGGTGTGTGAAAATATATCAGTCGCTAACACCAACAACAACCAAAGTCGAAGCAGCCAAGGCAGGTACGTGTAGACCCTGTCGAAGTACTAGCGGCGTACGCGAAATCTGGGTGGGAGAGGGAGACAATCATAACAAGAGAGGAACTTACCTAGGTAGGTTGCGGGGTTTGGAAATAGCATAGTACCGTAAGGGAGATGTTTGGAATGAAGACGAAGGCGCGATATGTAGTCCGATGTGAGGAAGCTGCGATTGGGCAAGTTCCAATTCCACACAATGCTCCTACATTTTTGCCAGGGAGATATGTCAAACACGTGGGCATAAGGGAGTTAAGGGTTGACTCCGTCAGCCTACATACTTAGGTAGGTAGGAACTCGGGCAAGCGTGTGAGAAGCGTAATCTTTCGGCTTAGAAGTGACGAACCCTCAATCAAGAAGCAAAAAATTTTGATGCTGAGAGACCTTGGAGATTTTCTGCCATTGGTGGCCGCACCTTCTACCTTTGGGCTCAAGGCCTTGAACTCGGGTCGTCAGTCGTTACGGGTTTGATCATGGTAATGATGGTATGTAGAATATGAGATCCCTGTGGCATACTCGTAGTCCGACCTAAGCAAACATGTCTGGAATGAGGTTTCAATTTGACTCTTATGAGTTAATGCCTTTAACTCAAGGCCAGAGCAAGTACGGTCAGCTATCATTTTCCGAAGCCAAAAGGCCGTGAGAAGCAGAGAGCAGTGAGCCAGATCATGCTTGAATTTTGCGAGTATACCGATAGTCTTCTACATTCCTGAAACGGTCCACTGCCCACGATATCTGTAGGCAGTAGGAGGAATGGGCGCAAATTATGGTAGTAGTTCAAGAAATCAGTGCGCGATTCGTCTCACACTATGCGATGTAGATTTTCATCTGTGTGGTTCATTTGTAAGGCAGAAGCCAACACTCCAAAGTCCATCATTCGAGACTCGTGGCGTTGACGGCGGCATATCATTGCTGGTTCTTCGTCTCATCATCTTATATTACAAAAGTGCTAGGTCGAAACAACGCGCCGCGTAGGCGAAGATGGTAAGTTTATAACCAGTCAGGATGTTATAGTAGCCATGAAATTCCGTCAACATGTGTAATGGATGTGTAAAGCCTTGATATTGCTGTTGTGGGTCCGGGGGAGGAACGCACCGGGGAGAAAGAGGGAAGTGGCTCATGGAACAAGCAGGTGCTAGTATCGTTAAGATGCCGAATGGTTGGGCGTCACGGCCGAGAGACTTCCCATTACATAGCAAATACGCGTTCGCCTTTCGACGTCGAGAAGAACTCATCGTCAACCTCAAACTCATACTAATTGTTCGTTGCAGATGGAGCGGCTTCTCTGACTGCCGAGATGATTCCTCCCGGGAGGAAAATAGCGGTGTGATTTTTCGATGATCAGAGTCTTACAGTTGATCACTTGCTACAGTCACAGACCAACACGCGCACCGAAGAATGGAACATCAGTCGGCTGTACATAGCGCGTGATGTTGCAAAGAGTCCAAATTTCGTTACATCAACCTCATCTTTTTGAGGAGACCGCGCTCGGACCGTGATACCCCACCGGAGAGCCCACCTTTCCGGATAGACGGGAGTGGCGTCTGTGGTGGTGCCGTCCGGGCTTGATGGAACTTTTCTAGAAGCCTGCCGATTCCAGGGAGTGCGCTACCTAAGCCTCGTCAAGCATTGCGAGCGCAGAGGAACGAGCCACCATTGGCCCGATTGTTTGTTGGGAAGACTTACAAGACCCGCACCCGGCCCCAAAGATGGATCGCCGTGTTGAAACCCCGAACTGGTCGTTCTTCACCTTGATCAGACCTGCTCGCCTGGTCTAGAACAACTGTCGCGTGGAAAGACTCTGCGATTCTCCACTGCCATAGTCTTGGACTCCTTGACATCCGGGGTTGTCCGAACAGCCGCTTCTGAGCAAGGCGGCGAGGAAGCTTTGGGAAGGGCTTGCTGAACCGAGGCACCATGTACATCCATCCGTACATCCGCACTGTCGAAGTTCTTCCTGCCGATGTGTCTCGGATGTATCATGTCATCGTTAAAGTGACTTTCAGATGCCAAAACGACGGAAGGACGTGACTGGCGAGAGGCGAGCTAGCTGAGGGTACTGTACCGAGCTACTAAACTGCGCAATCGCAAGCAGTATCGAGTTCGACCCGAGGTTCGACATCTGACGTGCCATGCTCTCGGGACTATAATCAAGGTACGAACATTGGCACATGCCCGGCGCTATATAAGATTCCTCAAAATGTAATCGTGCTTATATGAGTTTTGTGGCAAGTACCTAGATAGGTAGAAGGCTAGGAAGAGCAGCAACAGTGAACTCTGGGTAGACCGTCAACATTCAGTTGGTACGGTCTGACTTCATTTATTCGTCATACTTTACGATCAGAATTTGCTCAGTATCTACATGTATGCTTGCTTGTTCACCGCAGCCTCAAACCATCGGGCGACTCACACGTAGAGTTTGCGCTTTGGCCGTGGAAAAAGCAGAATCGTGTGTTCTATGGCACGACAGTGGACCGAGAGAAGAACCAAAGACTCAAGAGAGCGGGAGCAACGTGGTTACGGCTGCAGTGGCAGGTTCCAATAGTAGGCGAGAGTATTCCGTCAGGTACCTACCTAGGTAGGGGACATGAAGGGATCCCAGGGGACCGTCGGCCGGCAGCTGAGACAGGAGTTTTGATTGGCTGCGTCCCTTGCCGGCTTCCCGCCACAATGGGTCTCACCCCAACAATTCAACAAATTTCAGATCTGCAACAAGACCAGGGCAACAGGTACGTCCAGGTACACCATCGCCCGAGCATAGTTGCATCCAGATCTTGCGCAACTGCAAGTGTTTTTCTCGCCTGGCTATGGCGAGTAAGATGTACCACATGGTGTGAATCCGGGTCGTATGGGAGCTCGGGAGCTTGCAGTAAGTATACTGTAACCCTGATGAGCTTTATCGGTGGGCTGTCGCAATCCAAACGCTGAGGATGCCATATAGTAGATTAGGAGATCCAGTCAGCCAATCATGCCAACGACTGAGACCTGATACTGCCAACACGCCAATGCCCTCCGTCATTCTTCACCAACCTCGGTTCCATTCATTTCATCAGTCCTCGTTTCAACTTGTTTGACTGTGTGTGCTGTGGCAGAAGACTGCTGTGAAGTCGATCATACTTGCTGCCGGAAGACGCAAGAGGCAGTCAACATCCAACGTTGACCTCCACAGCCGACAGGCAATTGCTCGATCATCTGAAAGATTTAAGATCCAGACGTATATTACAATAGACCTGAGATCAACAAGGACGAACACGCCTGATACCCACAGACGTATCTGTATGTACCCCGTTCTCCGCCACTCAACGTCGTCTTGTCGGGTCCTGTTCGATGCAGGGTTCTGGATTCTAGGTCCCACCACGCCGACGTTCCTGCGCTCCTTTAATCCTTTCTTCCTCGACACCCTACACTGTCTGTACCTTGCCCAAGTTCGCCTGCGTGTTCATCCGAGCCACTTATCCTGAGCAAGTGTCCATATATACATAGTGGCCCATCACACGCCGAACCCGTCTCTGCGAATAATAAATATCCAAACCCCATCCCTCATATCCATTCCCTCTGTTTCCCTCACTGTCTTTGTTCTTGTACGTCTTGGCTTGCCCAACGACCGCGGTCTGTCGACTATCAACTATCAACTATTTCAAAACTAATACCGATTGTTCAAAGTCTGATATTCTCTACGTCGATAACCGCATCGTCAACATGGCGTCCACCGCCAGCCTGCCCACAGGCTCTGGTGCCGATGCCACCAGCGACGGCACCACGGATTACAAGCCACTCAGATCCGCCAAGCAAGATATGAAGAAACCTCACATAACCGAAACTCCTATCACATGGGGAAACTGGTACAAGCATGTCAACTGGCTGAACACCTTGTTTATTGTCATCACACCCCTTGCTGGTCTCGTCGCCGCCTACTGGACTCCTCTCCAGACCAAAACGGCTCTATTCGCCATATTCTACTATTTCAATTCCGGACTGGGGATAACGGCTGGCTACCATCGTCTGTGGGCCCATACGTCGTACAAGGCCACGTTGCCACTAAAAATATATCTCGCCGCCATGGGTGCTGCTTCAGTCGAGGGTTCATGCCGTTGGTGGTCACGGGGACATCGTGCTCATCATCGTTACACAGAGTAAGAACAACGGCGCATACTGTGTTAGAGTAGAAACTAACATGATTATTGACAGTACCGAAAAAGATCCGTACTCAGTTCGCAAGGGTCTTTTGTACTCTCATCTCGGCTGGATGGTTATGAAGCAAAACCCTAAGCGCATTGGACGTTCTGATATCTCCGATCTCAACGACGATCCGGTAGTCGTCTGGCAGCATGTCAACTACATCAAGTCTGTCGTCACCATGGCCTTGATTGTCCCAACCGTTGTCTGTGGCCTTGGTTGGGGTGATTGGTGGGGTGGATATATCTATGCGGGCATCTTACGAATCATGTTCGTTCAGCAAGCTACTTTCTGCGTCAACTCCCTCGCTCACTGGCTGGGTGATCAACCTTTCGACGACCGCAACTCGCCCCGTGATCACGTCCTCACTGCCCTTGTCACCCTAGGTGAGGGCTACCATAACTTCCACCACGAGTTCCCGTCCGACTACCGCAATGCCATCGAATGGTGGCAATATGACCCAACCAAATGGGCCATCTGGACCTGGAAACAGCTCGGCCTCGCCTACGATTTGAAACAATTCCGTCAAAATGAAATCGAGAAGGGTCGTGTTCAGCAGTTGCAGAAAAAGCTCGACCAGAAGCGTGCTGTTCTCGACTGGGGTACCCCCCTTGAGCTGCTGCCCGTCATTAGCTGGGATGATTTCGTTGCTGAGTCTAAGAACGGAAAGGCCCTCGTTTCCATCGCTGGTGTAATCCACGATGTAACCGACTTTATCAAGGACCACCCGGGTGGTAAGGCTCTTATCTCTTCGGCTATCGGTAAAGATGCTACAGCTATCTTCAACGGAGGTGTCTATCTCCACTCCAACGCCGCCCACAACTTGCTTTCCACCATGCGAGTGGGTGTTCTTCGTGGAGGATGCGAAGTGGAGATTTGGAAGCGCGCTCAAAGTGAGAACAAGGACGCCTCTGCTATATACGATTCTACCGGTGCCCGAATTACGCGCGCTGGTGATCAAGTTACAAAAGTTGTGCAACCAACAGCTAGTGCAGATGCTGCTTGAACCACGGAGGAGTAATGGGTCATGTTGACCACCTAATAAAAAAGGCGATTGATGCTTAAGTCACTATTGACCTAAGTTTAGCCGAGTTCCCTCCATCTGAGGACGAGCGCAACTATGATTCACGACACTGCCATGTACGTTTCTCAGATATGAATAGACTTTTGCGAAAACGACAACTCGGTGTATTTAAGGGACAGTGTCTTGTTGTACCCAGTCCTGATGTCATGCAAGGGCAATCGAGACTAAAAAAGCAGTTGTTATTGGTATTGGTATGCCAATTAGCATGTTAGATTATGATAGAGATCGTTGCTTCAGGCATAAATAAAATACAACCAGATATGAATCAATCTTTCTACAAGGTTTAATAGTAGTCGTATCACTTTTTTAAGTGGATACCTGTGTGATAATTCGACTTGAAATCTTGCATCGGAATTTTCGTGTGACGTGCATCTGGTACGATCGCATTAAGCGGATCTACCCTCGGCCACCTTTTGGTCTTTTTTGCCCTCGTTCCAACCCACAAATGGGATTGACTGGAGGTGAGGAACGGTACTCCCTCCAGCAGGGTCTGAAATCGAGCCTCGGACTGGGACCGGCAGCACAAGACTTTGAAGTGTCACGGTATGTTTACACATTGAAGACTTTACAAGATCACGTCTATTGGTATCTGACTACCTTAAGCCGATGCTATCTACCCGCGAGAAACCCACGCAGAATGCCTTGGAACTGAAATAGAACCCTACTTTTTGGAACCCACCAAGGGCGATGAAAACCATGTAGAGAAGTATTGCAAGCATAGCGAATCTATACCGTTTGGTCATGCGAGATTGCATCTCTCAAACGAGAAGACGACAAAATCATGACCATCGTCTGTTCCTCCGGGCCCGTTTCCGCAAGGGGTGAAGTGCAAGGTTGGATATCGCATCGCAATCGCGCAAAGCACTTTGAGGCCGACATGGGAGCTCAGAGTAGCATATGTATGATCCATACCCGTCCCGATGTAAGCCTTATCCTCAAGGCATATGATCGTCGTCTCATGACGCCATGCATAACCCGATTGTCCTAACCAGGTGTGATTTGCCCAATCCAGTCCAATTACACAAGCAATGCACCTCAGCAGACTCCTTAACGCCATGAAATGCCCTGCTCATCTGAAAAGATCACGAAGATCTAGCAGCTTCTGTTTAGCGGCTTCTTGCTTGTCTATAACACGGCTTCTATCCATGCTAAGACTTGCAAGCTGCTTCTTCTTCTCTTGAAGTTCCAGCATTTTCTCCTCGATACTGTCTCTCATGATGTAGCGAACAGTACGAACAGGCCTCTTCTGGCCAAGTCGGTGAACTCGATCCACAGCTTGAGCTTCAGCTGCAGGGTTGTATTGCGGTTCCATTACGTAGACGCTGTTTCCTGCCGTAAGATTGAGGCCCAAGCCTCCGGCAGATATGGAAACAAGTATGACGTCTATATCAGCGTTGTCCCGAAACTTGATCATAGCCTCGGTTCGGTGGGCTCGGTTCATCTTTCCATCCAGACGCACGTGGCGAATGCTAGCATTGTTCAGCGCAGTCTCAATGAGGTCGAGGTGCGAGGTCCAGGCCGAAAAGACAACTGACTTGAAGCGGGGCTCAGCGGGATTCGCATCGCTCTCAGCCTGAGATTTCTTAAGGTCTTCCACAAGAGCAAGAGTCTTGGTATGAGGACCAGTATAGCCCGTGGTTTTAGCCTTGGAGCGATCCTTTGTATCTTGTTTGCCTGAATCATTGCCTTCATGTTCCACCGCGATCCTGTTCTTGAGGATCTCGTTACACCCAAATTTCACATAAGAACCGCAAAGGGGGCAATCGCCCGAGTCCCTATCTCGAGCTTCTTGCTTCCAAGCGTCAATGCAGGTAGAACAGAGAAGGTGGAAGCAGACCGTCATGTAACCGATAACAGCATCTTCTGGGTCCGACTCCAGCTCTGAGCCATTATTTGAACTGATCGTATTTTGGCATGAACAGCACTTGTCAGTGCCGGTCTCTTGCATCAGCCCGAATGCCTGATATGCTCTTGCCTCGGTGACCGCGGCCTTATTGGCCTCATCATCGTCTTCCAGCTCGATTGCCGAATCAGCAGTCATGCCCTGCACCAGCTGAAGATCCGCATCATTGAGTAGGTCTTTGCCATGGGCCGATATCAGGCGAAGCCTCAAGATAGATTGAAGGATATGGATGTAAGTCTTGCCTCCTAACATGCGCTCTTTATCGGGCGCAGTTAGTACTGTGACTTTATCCTGGGCATTCTTCTCGAACAGCGAATAAAGTTTGCGTTCGGATGGGGAGAAGTCTAGCTTGATGAGGTGGTCGGTCCTAGGAGGCAAGTCGATCTTGTCTTTGAGACGTCGAAGCGTAACGCTGTCAACAAGCACCCGAAGCTTGGGCACAATCTCCGGGTCGCAAACTTTGAATGGGGTCGTGATGAACTGGGTAAATTTTCCCTTTTCGTCGAATGGTTTCAGACGTAGAAACGCTAGGAGGGCTGCAAGATCGTCCAGCTTGTTCTGGACCGGAGTTCCCGTCACTGCCCAACGACGGTTGGCTTGCAAACGGCAGATGGATTTGAAGGCCAAAGTGGTTTGCTCGCGGATCTGGTGTGCTTCGTCGAGAACTATGCGGAACCAACCGATTTCTTCCAGGGGGAAAGGGCCACGTCCGTTCTTGCTGCGCCCCGACACTTCACTTGCCACGGAGCCATAGGTGGTCATGACGATGTCGTAGGAGGCGAGGATAGCAGGATCCCTGATCCGGTTCGCTCCATGATAGACGTAATATCTCATCTGCTCAGTTTTGATGTGTGTCTTGATTTGATCCTCCCAATTAGTTATGGTACTGAGCGGACATACCAGGAGCGTAGCCTTTACATTACGCCGCAGCTTTGTCAGAGGCAGTGAGGGAGCGGTGGGCACTTCGAACCCCCTTTTGGACTCTGTGTTCTTCTTAGGAACAGCTTTTGGTTGAGTAGGAGGCTGCATGGACCACTGGGCTGCGTCATCCATTGTAGAAGCTATAAGGGACAGAATGCTCAGTGTTTTGCCCAAGCCCATCATGTCAGCGAGGATGCCACCAAACGTCTCATCCGGGGCTTCGCGCTGTGTGGCACCCGTAATGACATTTTTGTAACATTTCTCGCCACGCGGATTAAGCTGGACCTGCCAGAACGAATCTGGCGTCTTGCCATGTAGTTCAAGCTGTCGTGGTTGCTCCTTTTTGGTCATGAAATATAAACCCTGCTTCTGGTGCCGGAGCAACTCGGTTTGTATTCGCGAACTGGGTCTCATCTCAGGGAGGTCTTCGCTGTGCGTGAGAGAATCGAAAACACCCATAACCTCTGAACGAATCTCTTCAGCCGATCGCGGAGGTTGCCAAGGTTGCGCGGTCGGCGGCGGCCGTTCTTTCAGAGCAGCAGGCGGCGGCGCTCTCGGGCCTTCAACGTCCTGTGGATTTTCGTACGGTTTATCTCGTTCTTGAATGAGCGGTTTTCTGAGCCGAACATCCCTCTGCGAAAGATACCTTCCGATGGCCTTGCCACTTTTTCGGGGACCGTAGAGAATCAGATCTAGAGGAAACGATCCAGAAATGGCATTTCCGACCTCCTCTCCCTGTGGTCGACGACGGGACCTCATTTTGCAACTAGTTCGTACATGCAATCGGGGAGCATCAAGGACGGGCGCAAGGCCTTTGCTGGTACGTGCATCGATTGCCCCAACAGTTATGCGGGAGCAGTCGTAGGCGGAAATGGTGTAGTCGTCCTTTTTTGTGACTCTCTTCAGCACTAGTTTGACTTGTGGCCACCAGCCTGGACCACCTATATTAAAGGCGTCTGGCTTGGGCTGCGGCACTTTGTGACAGTTCAGTGTCACACCCTCGACCAAGCCATAGCAGACCTCGGTGTCACCGGGTGCCTGGATCTCGACCACGTCGCCTCCGGGAGCTAGATATAGTCAGCGGCTTCAGCTATCATCCCTATAGCCTCAAAGAATGACTTACATCCGTCTGTCAAATCCACAGTCTCGACCTTTCTGGCTGAGTTATTGTTGTCGTTGTCAATGGGTCTGTCTGGCCTCTTCTCTTTGATGTGGTGTGCAATGATACCACTTCCGCCCCGGGCTTGCACGGGCTGCAAGTCTATGCTAGCCTCCGTATCTAGTTTTCGGCGCTTTGCCAAAGGAGCAACGTGGGTGCGATGCTCCACATTGTTCATACGCTCGATCATGTGTCCATAGCCGCTGGGAGGCGTGGTCTCTGGCTGCGAAGTAGGGGAGTTGACGTACTCACTGCCCGGTGTAGTGAAAGTGAACTCAATAGGAGTGGAGTTGCCGGAATTGTTGAAACCATTGTGCAGGTTGCTGTGGCTACTTTGGAGAGTATGGCCGTTGGAGCCACGGGGGTTCAGAAGCGCCGCAGGGTTGTATGCTGTGGGCATGGGAGGAGAGGCTACGTTGTGTTGACGCCCGTTGGGCAAAGAGCCTATAAACATTGAGTGTCAGCGCTGGTGTGTTGTCGGTAAACAAGGGTGAGTTGAATGACGGCCGCAAACAAAAAAAAGCTGGAACAGAGCACAGCATAAATGATCCAGCGACGAAGAACAGCACTGGCGAGAAGAGCTTATTGTTACCTGGGGACTTGGTGCTTGTGTCCATCTTGCCCTGTTGTCGCCTGGGTAAATGGCGACAGGGGACGAATATGTACTTAGTAGGCAAGTACGGAGGGGCAAACTTTGTCCAAAGAGGCCCTCATAGCAGAAGAGCCCAGCAGGGGAACAGTGGACGTGGTCGCGGACCGCAAGTCTAATGTATAGGATAAGCTGGGTGAGGTACGCTCCTGACCCAACGAGGCACCAGGTAAAAGGCGTTGGAGCGGGGCGAACAAAGAGACGAGGGGCGCGCTGCTGTTGTCGACTCCGTGCATGCAGGTGGACACGAACGATTTTGAGGGCGGCACCAACAAGCACAAGGCTTGGTCACACAACAGCAAGGCTGAGAAAAAAGACCTCCAGTGAGATAAGGTAGTAGGGACGTGTCGGGGGAACAGCGTCGAGAGGGATGGTGGGGCAGGGCGCAGAATGGATTGCGACGAGCGAGAAGGAACGAGTGGCGCAGCGTGGAATGGGTGCAAGTGTCGGGTGTCGAGTCGGCGGCAGGGCAGAGCTGCGTTCGAGTCACGGGATCGTTGTTAGGAGCAAGTGCATTCAAGATGCGCACGCGATGGTGGCTGCTTGAATGTGGGAGTGGGAGTGGGAGTTGGAGAGGAGGTCGACGAGGGGTGGTTGTGGATGGGAAAGACGACGATGAACAAGAGCTTTGGCCTCTGTTCCGGATGTGTGCCTGAGGAAGCCGTGTTGCGCTCTCTTGCACCTGCTGGGCCAACGCGCCAGAGAGATGCAGAAAGAGAGACGAGATCGAGCCGGAATCACTGCAGCGACGAGGCCGACAAGGCGCAGAAAAGGTTGACGTGAGCGCATGCAGTAAGTTCCTATTGATGTGCATATGCAGCATTCCCCACCGGTGCCACCGGTGCAACCATAGGCGCGTTCTTTGACTAATTCAAGAGATCCCTATCGCAAGCCTTCTGCCCGCACTGCACTGCGGAACCTGGTTTCACATTCATCAACGACTGCCCATCACCATATAGTTCTCCGTGCAAGTTGCGAGTCACAGCAAATGCTTGCTGTTGAGAGGTGGGTGTTGTTGACTTCCTGTAGCAAACACCACAGCAGACAGCAAACTCTTCCTCCTCCTCCTCCTCCTCCCTCATTTTCGTCTTTGTCCACGTCCTCTCTCTATTCATTTGAGGCCGCAAAGGCAATGGAATTCTCCCGAGGTCCTTCGGAATGCAACTCGGATCAACCTGCTCGCCTGCCTTGCACCACAAACAGGGCTCGTACAGGGATTCCAATAGTCATCCGTTGCTTGGCAGCGAGAAGGGTGCTAGTCCGTGGTGGATCGCCTCCAGCCTGCCTGCTTGAACCGCCTCCAGCTTGGTCTGCTGACCAGTCCAGCACCACCTAGTAGCTCTACGCTTCTGGCCACGTGCCCTGCAAGTTTGACTCTCCACCTGCCCTTCTTCCGCCAACATTCAACCATCCTCATGCTCTTTACATACCTCCACCCAGTCTTGTTAGATTGGTGACAAAGTGTTGCAACAAGCTGTCCGACATTCCATCGCTTGCCTGTGCTGTAGAGATCTGACCTATCACCCATTACCGCAAGAGGCAACCTTTCCAGCTATCGTGATATAAATCACCAAGCGGGCTGTAAATATATGACATACCCAAAGAGCTAATTTGCTAGTCTTTGCTTACAAACTTTCTGATCATATCATGATATTCCGATGTATATAATTTGTTTAGAGGCCCAAATTCTTGTGTGTGCTAACGCATCGCAATGCCAATACTTTGGTAGCCGTGGACATTGGCTTTGGAAAGCTCAAGGCTTCATGGAGAATATGTTATTTGGGGTTATTTGAGTTGGTAATAGCAGAGTACAGGCTACTAGGTATGAGCTAGAGTCTGAAGTGTTAATCACCGTCACTCGTCTCAGCTGTATGCGCAGTTCTGCATACCTCGTCAATGGGCAATCGTAAACAGTTTGTTTACAGAGTCGATTCCGGACACCTACCTTACCCATAAGAGCATCTTGCTACTTCACTGGAAAAAGTTCCCATAGTCATGTCGCTCACATGCTCTTTGTCGTATGATCAATAAACCCAACCCAAACATTCCTTGTCAGCCATACCGCAAGTCTTATCGCTACCCGCCCAAGGTCTGCGGGAATCATGAAAAGTTTTCATGTAACTGCAAGTCTCCAAGGTCGACAATCTAGTCGTCAAGACATCTACCATATATGCAAATTCGCTAATCATCCTGTCAAGACGCTATCACAGCTTTGGAATTAGCCATGGCCGGTCTCGGGGAGAACTGTTGCAGAAAGTTCTCAAGGGGCTTGCGCCTCATTGGTTGCAATGGCGATCATGCCCCAGAACCAGCACCAAGGGGAAATAAGATGGAAAAACATCTATAATGACGACCATAGGTCTCTCTCGTCTATATACTCCAGATGTCTTTCCACTTCTATACGTCTCAAGTCTCGAGATGCTACACTAGTAGTCGGCGCGGGGCTCTTTGAATAACGCAGGTACCCTCTAATACGAGCTGGTTGAGCAGGGGGTAGCGGCGTTTACGGATGGGTTGGCGTTGCAGAATGAGAGGGTTCATGCAACAAGGGGTTGCCGCACCCCTGGCATTCTGTCTGATCGCTGCTTCAGAAACAACGCCCGACAACCATAAAGGCATCGCAGCTGTAACACCACTTCTCGGGAGCACGGAATCAGGGTGCGCTACACTGTGGCTTGAGCCTGTCGAAACCTCAGCTCCAGCAGATTTTGCATTGTATGAGAGGAGGCTAACCCTAGTCCGCCGTAAGAATCTCAGACACGCTTCTGCCAAGGATCGTCTTGAAATGACGCTGAGCGGTAAGTGACAGATGCAAAGGAAATATGTAGGCATGTAGGCAGCTTCATCGATTCCTGTAACTATTTTCAATTCTCTCTTGGGCGAGTCTGTATTTTCGTTTCTCTTACTATTCGTCTTTGGCTTCGTTCAGTTCTTTTCTTCTTCGTTGAGATTCCTTTCACTCCTTTCGTGGCAGGCCACATTTTATTTTTATTTTTAAAACCATATCTCACTCGTCCACTCGCTGTTGTCGGTACCGAGAAGAGTATCATAGACAGAATCCAGGCAAGGAAAGAAGGCGAAATACAAATATAGAAGAAAGTCGAATAAAAGGAACAGAAACACGAACGTCTCAAAATGGCACGAGCAGGATTCAAGCATATTTCCTCTCTAATCTTACTGCTCTCTCTATTCTCGTTCGCCAGCAGCGCAGCAATCGAATTCCGCACCGTTTTAGCACCAAGGCAGAGCCCAGCCGCTACTCTCCCTCAAAACTCCATCACCTGCGCGGATTACAGCCGAGCTGCCAATTTATCGACTATCAACACGAACTCGACGCTGCGAGGTGCGTTCCTGCGCTCAACCCCCGAGGGTTTCAATGCTGCGTCGAACCTGCTCAACGCCGAGACAACCAAGCTGTTGTCTTTCATGTTCAACGTGGACCTAAATCAGCAGTGCAGCAACTTGAGCGCCCTCGCCGTTGCCGAGGCTGATGCTAATTTCACTGCGGGCACTGTTGCTGGGCTTAAGATTCAGACCGCACCTGGCGTTGACCCCGGCAATCTCACGCTTCCTGTTCTCTGCGTTCTGTTCATTCTTTTCATGGGCGGAGCGGGAATGTCGCTCTGAGTAAATGCACAATAGCCCCTCATCCTGATGTGCTGAATGCAGACATATTTGCCGAGGCGAACGCAGGGTTCAGGACATTGGGACATGGAGGCTTTGCATCTTCGTTCTGCGGGAGCGGGAGCAGACCAGTCAAGAGATGGCATACTATAGACTTGACGATTTGGTATATGCTGAGGATATTGAGGATTTATTCGAGAATATCATCGACATGTTGGTTATTGTTGTACATGGAAACCAAATCTCAAAAGGAAAACCAAAGCCATTCGAGACACTAGCGTATGTTGCGTCATTTGCCTATCAATATGCCTCTGTCGAACTGATAGTTTGTACAATGGACAAGTACGCACATCCTCGTGTCGTTTGAGTGCCAGCCCCAACATGGGCATATGCGGATTAAGACCCAATTATGCTGCCATTCTCGATATAACAACCTAGTGTACAACGGCATAAAAGATGGTGTCGACGTGCACATATCTTTGACCCATTACAGAATCAATTAGCGACGCTCGTTATTGTTAGTGATTGCTGATTTTTCATCCAAGTGACACTGACGATATGGAGTCAACGATGTTATGGCGAGCGCCTTTTCTGTTGACATAGTAGTTTTCGCGCTACGATGTAGATCAGACTCCGGGCCGATGCTCGAAATTGTATGTGTGCGACTCCGACTTCTTGTTCTCTGGTGTCGGCGTTTTGGCGTTATCTGCCCCATGCCTATATATATATTGTAAGGCGAGCGGGATCTAGAGGGCGACTGGCTACGTTGATGACTACTGGTAAGTTGCATCGCGCGCAGAAGCTTCCGTCGAGATGGTGACAAGGAAGTAGACTTCGTGCGGTGGTTACCACGTTGCAGCCGCCGCTGTGAGGTTGGTCGCGAAAGGGACATGTCCAAGTATCGCGACGTGCTACGGTAACGGCATCGGCCACGAAAGGTAGCGGAATCAGTTGATGCGATTTGTGTCCTAATGCTATTCGCTTCGAGTAGATCTCGATCTCGACGGCGTTTGCGGCCGCGTTGCTCTTCAGACGATGGGGGTACGTTGAAGCTGAGATCTAGTAAACGTTCGTTTGCCGTCACCGAAGAAACAGTCATGTTCAAAATCGCAAGACGTTTGGAGGCGTGAATCGAAAAGCCACCGGTATCCTATCTGGCCTATTGAAGACGATTTGCTTGGCACATTGAGTGTTTGCATTTGGCAATGTCGAGCAGAGGCTTCAAAGTGCACGAGCGATTGCTCCTTTAAACATCAAGAGCGGATGATTGGTATGTAGTTAACTAGGGAGACGGCAGTTCTCATGTGATGATTCAGACAGCAAAAGAAGCAAGGGAATGTTGAAGCGCTCAAGAAGGGATTGGAGCCAGGGATTTATAAGCCAGGGAGAGATGCGTATGGGTCAATAATCTTGAACTACTTTTGAGTCGTAATGATTGTCCAGAATAACTCTGCCTTTCCTCGACTTGAGAATAGGTAGAGGAACAGGTGATGATCAACGGCGCTTGGCTGGGTTGACGATGTCCTCTTCGGTTGGCGGCAGGCATGCGATTGGCGGACGGCAAAGTTAGCTGCTGGACGTATGCTAGTCTGACGTGAACTTTACACGCGGCGCGGCGGAACTCTATTGTGTAGTACTACGCTCGCAGTTGTCTGATTCTACTGGAATGAACACGAGGCGATCCTCCGCACATGGGCAGGCAGGACTAACGAGTGGCGAGTGGTGGTGATGGAAAGTGAGAGTGAGTCGGATGGATCAGAAGCCGTCCTTTACATGAGGTTTAGAAGGAGTGGGCATCTCGATGGTGGTTTTAGGGGCTGTTTACATGGGTGGGAAACGCAAGAAGGATTCCGATTGTCTGCGGTGGACGGGGGAGCCCCTCCAAACCATCGGTTACCGGCAACAGCTGGCGATTTCCTGTTCCGCTTTGGCTCATCGTGATATCAAATGAGCTACAACCCCGAGACCAAGACTCAAGGATTTTGCGACGGAAGAGGATGCCTCGTTCAGGAGCGATTGACAGCTTTGATGGCGATCGATGTTTTATCTAAAGAACAGGATGATTGTCTATGTAGGTAGGTTACAGACCTACCTCAGGCAGAGGCTTAGGTATTATGGCATTCCAACCAAGCGATCGTCTTCATAATTTTACTTGTTTTTGTATTCCAAACTACTTGGTTTCAACATGGAAAGTGGCTGAACAATTCGAGGTAATAGAGTGGATGTACATGTAGTATGCGGGTATGTACCTATAGGTACGGATTACATGTAGACCTATTAGGTAATCGACTAGGTACATTACCGTGGGGAGGGGGGTATACAGGACTATCCCGGGCATTATTTCAGGCCTCCAAAATCGTTTTAATTTGGTGCTGTGCTTTTGATGATTTTTTTAAAGTGATAATTTCGGATACGTAATAATTTTAAACGCGTAAAAAGGTATTTAATATAAATTAATATATAGCGGAAATAATTTTGGATATTAGAGAAATGACGCTAGCTACCAAGTGATAGACCAGCAGGGGACTTTACTGAGAGAAGATTTCTTATTGTTGTTTTGTACAAGTGATACCATACAGACATTTCTATCAGATGCCTTCTATAGAAAGCTTCTGACAGAGGTATTCTCGGCGAAGCTTTCTGACTAGTGCTTCAGCCGACACCGACCACCGACACTGACCGCCTATCCTATCCTCACATAAATGCAATCTTAAAAATCTAAAACGATCTTAAAGCAAGCTTTTAGCAGGAAAAATATCACTATACTTACTAAACCACTTATTTTATATAGTACAGTCGGTACAGCTATTTATGCATTACTACTAAATCGTATATACTACTAATAAAAAAAACTTATTACATTAAATACAAATAGAAATCGAATACTACGTTTACGGAGTACTAGAATTATAAAAGCATATTAACTAATTAAGCTACGGTATTATTAAATCTACGTATACGGGAAAAAAGACTAAAACGGCATATATACTATCATTATAAAGTAAGGAAGTTACGAAATACGTACTTTTTTAATAAGATCTTAAAATTCGGAAACGATCCTAATAAATAGTAACGGCCTTTAGTAGTAGTAATAGCCTTTAGTAATAGTAACAGCTTTTAGTAATAATAACGGCTATACCGTATAAACGGGCATAAATTCGAACGCAATGTTTAATTTGAATTAATTTCGGCTATTTGTGACAACTTATAGTACAAGATAATACTAGTAATTGTCCTGCAAATCCAAGATCTATTTGGTCTGGCATGACTGACTTGAACGCGAACATAATGCCCGAGACCGTCCCGTATACCCCCCACCCCACGGTAATGTATATAATTACGACATGGCTGGGTGCCTGCCCAGTACCTGCGTATAAGGGTTCTGTTCGTCCTCAACTTCTCAGCTTACCTGTACATAATGCTTATGCCATCGGTCTAACCCACTGCACACTAAATTGTCCGTCGATGGGCAGAAGTCGGTGCATAGAGTCGACGGGAAAGGGGGCATGGTGGATGATGCGATGCTAGCGGGTATTCGTTGCTTTATCGGGTTGCTTTGGTCCGACGATCTTGCTAGCTTTTGGCAGACATGAATCTCTACGAGGGAAAAGGATCACACATCAAACCAGGACTGAGAAGTTCACAACTTGTTGGCCGAGGGCTTCGTTCAACAATGGGATTACCATAGTGGAGCGATACCACGCTTCGCAACTTGCCTAGACTGCCCCGATGGACCGAGCCGGGCTACATGGATGCAGGTAACAGAACAAAAAACCCATTACATGTACAACTATGTAGGTACCTGAATTATGTCCAATAGTACATGTAGGTATGGAGAACAGCACGACTAAGCCGAATGTTGGTAAAGTATACATATGTAGGTAGGTAGTAAGTTCTATTGGCACGACCAAGTAGGTAGGTAAGCAACCACAAGCACGAGCACGCGCAACGTATGCACGTCAACCTTCGTAGAGCTTACGGGATACTACCTAGTCTGATTTGATTCCATGGAAGTGCTCCCGTCTCTATGCCTCAGGTGTTCACTTAGACCGTAGCTGAACGTGTCAGTTGAGCTTGAGCGAGAGCACCAGCTTTTTGTCCTCCACTTCAGAAAGCTGTCACCAGATTACCAGATTGCCACATTGCCATCATACCTGCGTCACATCTTCACTGCACCACCTGCACCATCGACCTCTCAACTACCGTCTCTACTCCCCATAGCCACCATTATGTCAGCCAAACCCTAATTCATCACGTTTTGCTCATTACGTACACCTCGTAGCTTGGGGGAGCCTGTATCTGCGGCAACGCGCTCATCGACGCGCTGCAACTGTTCGTACTGCCTTGGTAGAATGCGGATGCCATGAGCCGACTCCTACCGAGAGCAAAACCTCAATCTCCTTGCTCATTATCCAAAAAATCCAGCCTTCCCCCATTACCATGCCACGCAACCGACCCGCGACGACAGGCTACGAACGCCTAGCTCAGGCTGACCAGTTTAGCGATGAGTCCGATGACGACTTCATGGCCCAAAGCTCTACCTCGCTCCAACCACAGTCCGCCCCTCGATTCGCTTCCATCACACAGCCCCGCCCGCACTCGGGCATGACCTCTCCTAAGGGCCTGCACAACCAGAAACACCGCCCAAGACGGCATAGAAGCAACTCGGGCGTCGACTTGAAGGCCATCAATGCCCGCCTCGAGCGCTGGGCCGACGAGATCGCCTCCAAGTTCAAGCGCGGCAAAGACAAGCACCATGGCGAGGATGAGCGTCCCGAGATACACTATAGCGTCTTCCACCCGCCCGAGGGCGTGCGGCCTGCCACACTCGAGACTCTTGCCGCTATGCCTGGGCCTGCCATGTCCAAGTCCCAGTTCGATCAAGTCGTGAATAGCGTGAGAGTCGCCATTGACCAGGGCATGCATCCCAGTATGATTACCCAGGGAAGTTCTGGGAGCTACTTCGCACGGAACACGGATGGCAAGATCGTTGGTGTTTTCAAGCCCAAGGACGAAGAGCCCTATGCGGCCGGCAATCCTAAATGGAACAAATGGATTCACCGAAACCTATTCCCTTGCTTTTTTGGGCGAGCATGGTATGTAAAGCCATTCTCCCGTAGAAACTTTGTACGCTATTGCTTACCCATCATAGTCTTATTCCTAATCTTTCGTACGTCAGTGAGGCAGCAGCCTACACTCTCGATTGCCAACTCCGCACCAACATGGTGCCGTACACTGATGTCGTCTGGCTTTCCTCGAAATCTTTCCATTACCCCTACTGGGATCGTCGGAGCTTCTACAGGAAGAAGAAACCTTTTCCTGCCAAACCTGGTAGCTTTCAAGTTTTTCTCAAGGGCTTCAAAGACGCCAACATATTTCTTAGGGAAAATCCCTGGCCAGATCAGTACTGGTCTGGGTTTCGAACGACTGATACCCATCGGAATAAACGCAAGCGATGGGCGGATAACTGCCGGCCGGCCAATCGTCCAGCGATTGACGAGTACGAAAGCGATGAAGAAAATGGTGCCGAACAACAACGACCACTTGGGCCGGACAACTTTATGTGGACCGAGACCCTGAAACAATCATTCCGCGAAGAGTTGGAGAAGCTGGTTATACTTGACTACATTATGCGAAACACTGACCGGGGCCTTGACAATTGGATGGTAAAGGTGGACTGGGAGACACAAGCAGTTTCCATCGCCTCCGAACCACCTCAACTGAATATGGACCTTTTGGACGAGCAAGTTGAGCAAGCACCAAGACCTGTAGATTTGACCCAGCGTAGCTACCCAAGTAGCCCCCCATCCCATCCTTATAAGGCCCAGAAGCCTATGAATGCTGGCCAGTCTGGCACTGGTCCTCATCCTACCATATCAATAGGAGCGATTGACAACTCGCTTTCCTGGCCATGGAAGCACCCCGATGCCTGGCGAAGGTATGTCTTACGTTATCCTTCCACATCCTGCCAACTAACCAATCTACCAGTTTCCCGTTCGGTTGGCTCTTCTTGCCGGTTGACTTGATCGGCCGGCCCTTCTCTCAGAAGACACGAGACCATTTCCTCCCGTTGCTGACATCCACCCAATGGTGGAGCCAAACTTGTCATGAGCTACGGAAAGTTTTCCAACTTGACCTAGACTTTCAAGAAAAGATGTTCTCTCGGCAAATGGCGGTCATGAAGGGTCAAGCTTGGAACGTTGTCGAGACACTGAAGACACCAGATCATGGGCCTTTGGAGCTCACTCGTCGACCTCGAGTCTGCGTTTGGGACGATTTGGTGGATGTCCCTATTGCGGTGCCTATGAGACCGTCTTCTGATATTCGACGTACCACCGAACCCGCACTTCGCGATTCCATTCAAGAGGAGATGGACATTGGTGCCATCGTCTCTTCCGGCGGCCCCAATAGCAATGGAGACCTTGGTGCATCTGCACCCCTCCCACATCCTGGTCGCTTCGAACTAGCTTCTAGCCCGAGAGCGCAATCGCCAGAGGCGCGCGAAAATGCTTCGGCGCACGAAGAGAATGGCGACAACCTCAAGTCCCGTCCATCCATGCACGGAGGGCCTAGATCTAGCTACCAAGGCCCCTTGCGATCTGACTTTCACGCGTCCCCGTCACAAAAGTTCCGCCGTTTCTCATATGCCACGGCCCGCCGGCATAGCAATACAGTAGCTCAGCAGATGTATGCTCAGCCAGGTCGTTACAGCTATGATGCTGCCGCCGAGGACGATGTGGACGGCGATCTGGGGTATGCTGCTGCCGAGGGCATGGAAAGCAGCAGGCGGAAAGTCATTGTGGAACGATTAGAAACAGTCAAAGCGAAGAATCCGGTGTTTACATGGTGTTAGAGCACTCGTCTTGTTGGTATTATTAAACCTTGCTTCAAGCTGTGCTTGAAGTCTATGACAGTTCAGTGCCGGCCAGATCCGCCATCTCGGTTTTGGAGGCGGAACTTTTCCGCCCAGTCTTTCTCACTTACTAGTCCATGGCGTAACAGGGTTTGGCAGGATAGAATGAGCATGGTATGGATAGAGAAGGCATGATGCATTTACTAACAGGACGAATGGATAAAGCGGCTCGATTCGCGCCGTATTTGCATTATATGTGCCAATGCAAAGACATGGTCCGAGGAGGATAGTGGTTCGATGTTCACAGTGGACTAATGTACTAATATAAACTGGGAAAATTAATGCAAAACGGTACAGTATACAATGTCGACTATCGTGATCTTCAACTGTGTTCTGTTTTGGGTACCGCGATTTTGCACGGATTAAGTACACGTACAAATACGTGCCGTCTGAGTACGGTCTGATATAGGGATCCCAGTCATAGAAACCCGTTAACGACACTCCGGATTCTGGAACCGAGCTGCCGGATCAGAAGCAGGCTGCCTGGTAGAGTACGAAGGTCGGTCGCCGGTGAGCTTAACATTTCCGGAATCCCTCCCGGTAGGTACAACGCGACACCCTCCTCTGGCCTTCCTACGAGATACGTCTTGATAATTACCTACGGATATGCGTCTATGTGGACCCCAAAACATTCGGGGGCCGGTTTTGGGCAGCAAACCTGCCTATTCTGAATTTCCTTGCTCCGGCCAGATCCGAGTCCCGACCAGCTGGGTGCTGGGGCATAGAGATTAGTATGAGACAACAAGGCATTCCGAACCTGATGTAAGAGAGCACTTCAAATGGGCAGACGTAGCGTATCATACGGAATTCACATAGGCTTGTTGGTAAAAATGGAGGAGACGAGGCGCTGCTGCCACGCTGTCAAACTGTTCGTTGTAAAAGCCCTTGAGAACTGGGTCAGGCATTAGATACCCAGCGATCATAAGATTGGCAAGGTGTGATAGAAATCGGCATGGAACTGCATGTAAATGTGTCAACCTGCAGCGAAGCCCGACAGCTCTGTTCAGTATCTCCTTTCGAACTTGGGGTATCAATTCGCCTAGCTTCGAGGTTGCACGGATACGACACCGACGGCTACTGGTTTTCGAGCGAGGGCGCAGATCTCCCTTGAGGTAAGAAAGAAAATGACATGCCAAAAATCAGGATGGCAGTGTATATAAGTTCCATGCCGTAGTGGCCAAGGGTGGTATTGCATCAGAAACGAGCTGCAGCATGCAGCATCAGTTGGGTTCACGGACGAGAAGAAATCTTGGTCAGATAACTACTGAAAGGACCCAGCATGACACGTCAACCTCGCCCCTGTTAAGATGGGAAAATTCTCTGAAGTGGTGGGTACGCACATGTGAGTATTATATAATTACTTGGATCTTTGTTTATCGGGTCTTCGAAGCGGGTTGGGCCACAGTTTGGCGACATGTGGCCTTCGGCCTGTAAAAAATGGCCTCTTCAGCTCTTTACCCGCTGCGTGTCAACTTCTTCAAGCCTTTCCAGCCTCACCTAGATAATTACTATAGATGGATATGAATTCGACGCCAGTGCAGTTTCTCTACCCACAACAATATGGACCAAAGGACATCGAGATTTCCGGTAGGTACGAAAATGATCGCGGAGCGGGTGCTATGTTGAATATCGTATAAATCACAATCAATGTCAGTAGTGGAGAACCGGCGGCAAAAGCGGTGGGCAAAAGAGGAAACGGGCAAATATGGCGTGGCATGACATGGCAAGGTAGCCATCGACGGCTTTGAGAGGATGCACAGAACCGGCGCATGAAGTCACTGGTGCCAGGCCACCTGCCGTTCGAGGCATCCTCCAGCATCTGTCTGGGACTTTTCCCCTCTCCCCTCCCTGCGTGCAGAATTGGGGTGATGCATATGACCCGGTGTAGCGATATTGGAATGCACTGCTACATTACGCTGCATGACGTGTAGCAGTAGCACCTCAGCCGTTATGTAGCTTATGCATAGTCGGCGTTTTACCTGCGGTATTCGAGGAAATACTTCCGGCACTCGCCTGGGAGATATGGACCACAATGGAAGGTTGTGAAAGATACTGTATGGAGAACAATTACTCGATGACCAGTTGGGCCAGTTCCCCGACCAGATGTCGCTATTGTCTTGAACCACATCAGTTCACATCAATACACCTGATACCATACGCTCACGTACGACCCGTACCGGTTACAGATACTCCATCGATTTTATGTCAATCTTAAAGCAGACACATTGCTTGCTGGGATGAGATAAGACATTGGCTTGTTTCCACTCGGACTCCATGAGGCTACGGCCGCAGGAAGGCAAACAGCCTGTAGACCCTTGCGAGCATCAGGGCACGAAACAGGGCGCTGTCTTGGGAGTAAGGTACGGGTATGCATTTGGAGCCTTGTCTTCGACTTAGACATGCCCACACGAGGCCGCTACGGACATGATTCTGCTGCTTGCCAGAGCAAACAAGTTGAACGTATCTGTACGCGAGTATGCCGCTACGACCGTGGCCTCGTCCCACGAGTAAGCGACGACACAAACTCTCCTCGGAGCATGGTAGCACGGGAGGAGATTTGCTTTTCGCTGTGGCCCGCTCTCCTCCATTCCAGGGCCACGGCATTGGGCCATCTGCAGTAGTGCAATAATGCACTGCACTCTCTCCTCTTTACTAGAAGCGAGACCACATGAGAACCGAGAGAGTGTTGTACGGCTAAAATGACCGACGGATACGTGCGTTGGAAATTGACACATGCAACGGGAGTAATTCTAGCACATCAGCTAGTGTGAAAAGATCTACATATCACACTTTCTGGTGATCGGGCGTATCTCATACCGCCTGTTTGGAGTGTAAGACAGCGGTGAGTTCGAATGAAGATAGAAATGTAGTAAATCCGTTGGTCAGACGAGATCAGCTGTAGTGCCCGGGGGTAATAACGAGATGGCGGTTGTGTTTCTCTCTCGTGCCGTAGGCTATGCCGATGGCTATACGCAGGGCACATCATCGGGTGTATTGTTATGGCCTTGAATGAGTCGGATTTGATTCGCCGTAGTCCCAAGAGGGCCTGACGTAGGAGTAGCGTGCAGTGAGCTGGAGGGGGCTAATAGGAAATGAGGTACTCGATATGCGGCCCAGGGATTTGGGATCCCTCACGTACCAGGTTCGCGGAACTGACTTAGTAGTGAAACGCCGACAACTGGGGGGACGACCCAGTACGCTGGGCTGATGCTTACATGATGTCTTGTTTTGCTCGACCGTTTCTGTCTTGCTGCTGGGGAACTTCTTGTACACGGCATAAGAGTGATATTAATGGATATGGGTTATTGTCTCAATGCGCAGTTCACCAGAATGGAACTCGTCGATATAGAGGGGGCAGGGACCGTAGAAAAAGGGCAAATTAGGTCGACGCACTGGGCACTGGTGCTGGGGATTTTTATTCTTGGTCGCCAATGCTCGTGAGCTGCAGCATTGCGACTCTGTCCGCTGCCATCACCTCTTTGCGGTTGAATGAGGCGAAGGCGACGGAATGGGCGGTATACCGAGGCCGGACAAGCAAGCAAGCCATGCTAGTAAGATGTACTTATGTGGTTTGCCTATTATCGGAAGAATTTTGTCGTCGGTCGAGCAATGGAGGAGTCGAACTTGGGACATGAGGCGCGAAGTCGTGTAAAAGAAATGGACCCCGAAGATGTTCGTTTCAGCCGGCTCGAATAGGTGTGGACACGTTATTAACAGGAAGTCAAGGGGGCGTTGTATCAAGTTGGATGCAGGGATGCTTTCACTACGAAAATACGAAAAAGAAAGGATACAAGCACACCCATAGGTCCTGACCCGATACGCCGGTACACGCTAATGCATGCTCACCAAAATAAGGTAAGACATCGTGTGGAAGGATGGAGGAAGCTTTCCAGCTCGCCAGGGGCCATATTGTTGTTGTTGTTGTTCTTCTTCTTCTTCTTCTTCTTTTCTTCTTCTTCTTGTTGATGTCTGTCGGCGGGTTTGAATCATTTTCAGGCAATCAGTAGACGTGAAGAATTGTCCGTGTAATATGGTCCCTTCAAGATCTGCGGCCCAGCGGGAAAGCCCTCATGTTTTCCTGCCTCTTACCTAGACTTCACACGACACGCGAGCCATCCCCTCGCTGTGGTATTTGCTTCACTTCCCTTTTGTCGACGCCGTCTCGACCATCTCCAACCCCGGACCCTGTTGAAGGTCCACTGGAGCTCTGCTGGAGCTGTTCGGCCATGATCAATTCCCAGCGTTTTGGATCATCCTGGCGGGCCGTGGTTGGGTTCGCTTGTCCGCTTGTCCGCTTGTCCCGTTTCAAGGTCGCAACAGTGGAGCACGGCGGGACATTACGTGCGTCTGGGACAGGTCGGGTAAGGTATGGCATTGTAAAGCTTGTGGCTTAGCCTCATCCAGCTTGGTTGGTCCTGTCAAAGACCGCATGTCGTCGGGTACTGTACATACGTAAGGTACTCGATGTAGGAGCCAGCAAGCCGCATCGCTGCGAACAGAAGCTTCCAAGTGCGCAGATACCCAGGTAGGCACAGGAGGCAAACAAAATGAACCCGACTGCTCATAAGCATGGCTCCCGGCTTGTCTGCCGTACACGTACATAAGCGAAAGAAGCTGTTCTGACCGCGCCCGCTTTTGTTGTTTTTTCGCCCTACTAATAAGAAACAGGGGCTTGCCCATCTGAGTAGAGTGGTGCCTCGCGCGATGCCATGACTTTGGCAGTAGTGCGTGGCTGGCTCGAAGCCGCGGCATCTCGTTCACTCCATAGCAGCATCTCAAATGGTGGATATACCTATAATGACCCTTTCCTAGCCTGGCCCCAACGAGATCCAACGTGCAATGGTCTTTCTTCAAATTTGCCCAATTTCGGGCAGACGACTGGTGCGCCTCAGATCTACGAGTACACGTGTACTTGAAGATTCGGCTACCCCTGTGGCTCTTGGGTCTGTCCTGGCGTCCTGGGATAACCATGACATCGACAGCCTCAGATTTCGAGCTGCATGTAAAACAGCCTGTCTCTTCTGTCTATCCGACAGCCCCATCCCCACCCACAATGACGGCCCGCTTGGTTCACCAGCTTCCTTCGGCTGGGACTTTTGCGGACTAGCAATGACCAGAGTCTTTAGCTTCTTAGGAACTGCAGAGGCTGCTTCAGGTAGATTTCTCCTTGTCGGAGACTGCCTACCACCTAAGTAAATACCCGTATGCTTTCTACAGGGATCATGCTTAGGGCAGCCAACGCGAAATTGTGCCTTCTTGGAATTGGGGCACTCATTCTGAGAACAGTATGCATGAGCTCCTTTGGCTGTTGCACACGATAATACCATGCCCGAGACGGTGTAGCGGTGAACTGAGGTGCTGATGACCTGGCAGCCCACTACATAATGGGACAAAGGAGTACGAGCATCGCGACATATCACCTCGAGTCCACCAGTCCAATATCTTGGTGTACTCAAGGATCTGTCTATAGTCTCGGCCTGTTCGGACTGCTCCGTTCATGCATAAATGACTATCCTACACTGGGCAAAACGCAAGGGTGGTTTAATCTACCCAATATCGTCTGCGCTCCATCGCTGTGAGTCTCTCGGCATATAGCACCGTCAGTATTGTCGGTTTGGGATAGTCTCACTGGCCTTGGTCGACGCAGGTCTCGCAATAGGCCGCCTCGACTCGTAACAACAAGGAAAGTAGTATCTTCTTGTTGGCAATGCGCAGTATCTCCAACATGCCCGTTCCGTCACTAGCTCGCGCACCCTTCCGGCCGGGTCGTCGCACTGAACCGTTCTTGGAGAGGCTTCGATTGCTGTGAAACAGGGGAACTTAATTAATCAGCCTAGACCCGAGGAAACGGAGCCGGTGTTGTTAGTTCCACATCCCTGGGCATGGAACAGACAATGGGTAGGTAATTTGAAACGTTAAACAAATTCCTTCTGTGCGTACTAAAGGGCGTTAGTTGCGACTCGGCAGTACCATTGGCCTGGATTCTTCAGACTCCAGCACTACTGTTGTGCGCCACTCGGGACTTTTTTTTTGGCGGGAGCCATCAGCCCACCACAGTGTCAGCGAGTTGCGCTTCGTGCCTCTCGACTCCCTTGTCCTCCCTCCATGGGTAGAACGCCAGGTTGTTCCACGTTTCTCCGCTCTTGTGTCGCCGGCTCATGGGTGTCGTCAGCCCGTTGAAATGCTACCTGCAGTGTGGTATGGGTGGGTTGGCGGCGAGCGATACAGAGACCCGACTAGTCCTACTGTACAGCTCCCGCGGCATAAACATTCCTCTAGCCGTTCGGGTGGTCTCTTGACCGTATCGGCCGCATAAAGAGGCCAGAAATTACTACCCAATCCCAGCAGGGTTTACGTGCAGTGCTGAATCGAGTCCAAGTACCCTCGAGCTAAGCGTATCTCTCATGCGGAGAAATGTAACGAGACGTGGTACCTCTAGACCATGGTGGTTTCTTCTGGAGCTAGTGGGATAAGTATGGCGGGTGGGATTCATTGTGCACATACATAGGCTACCGTGGTATTTCCAACATGTGATGCAGCAGCCCGCAGTGATTATGACGATGGAAAGTGGTTCCCCTTCGTCCTGGGGTTTCCCTGGGTTTTTTTAACTGGGTAAGTAAAGGCGATGGCGGGTGGAGCAGGTCGACTGATTTTTCGATAAGGATACTTTTGGGCGAATGTAGTACCCGATCGACTGCAGTACCTCCAGCATCGTGAATGCGAGGTTTGCAGATGGATGGCTGGATGACCATTTTGGTGGTGGTTTGCCTCCACAGCCAATATACTTCAGAGCTCCATAGTGAACCCAAGTTTGTGACAGTAGGTAGTACCACCCTTGGTTATGTTAACGGTCAAGGTGGGAGAGATATCGAATTTAATTTCGGAAATCATCCTGGTGGCTCCCAAGCCAAGATGAGTAAGGCCCCAGGGTCTTAGACCTGTTAGACAGTCGAACGGCAGCATGAAGCACACGAGTCCAGGCTTCTACTGTATACTTGAGCGAGGCAGTTACTCAAGCTACCAACTGATCAGAAAACCCGACAGATTACTTTGAGCCAGTTGAAGCATAACAGGCTTACCCAAAACCCGTCTTCAAAAGACGAAGTGGACTTGAACAATGGCCGAGTATATATCCTCAGCTTCAATGACAGGTTACTGCCCTGCTAACCCACCATTAGTCAAGCGGATACCGAAGAACTGAGCGAGGAGGTTCAGGAGACTTTCCTTTTGCACAATCGAACATTTCAACGATATTCTGTTAGCAATAACATATATTTCGCGCCTGTTGACGAAGTACGTTATGTTCAATAGTCTCTGCTAAGTCGCAAATTAGGAGGGTCGTACTGACTTGCAGGAACTTATCAGGACGAGACCATTCGATTGCGTATTCAACATGTTGTTCTGTCTATGCTTTTTGACCAAAGAACTATATTTCCACCCGTCACCGCGCCAAGACGAGTGCTGGACTGTGGCTTCGGAACAGGAGAGGTCAGAACACCCGCTGCCGTCAAACGTGACTTGACTTCGTGCTAGAGAATCCGTCAAAGGATTTGGTCGTCTGGGTCAGCATCCACTATAAGCGATGCAGACCAGTAGCTGCGAGTTGCAATGCGCACGCGGCCTCGATACTGACAATTACAGCAGTGGGCTCTTCAAGTCGCCTGGCAACATCCTAGATGCGAGGTGCGTATGACAAGACTTCTTTGGCACCATACTATTTTTCACGTCCATTCGCCCATGTCTTTCTTTCCCAATGGATTTGAGTCGATGCGTACATCGGCCACCGATTACTTGTCCTCGGAGTTGTCGCCCCGGCTAGACGGCTAGGGATTGAGACGGAACAGGAAAAGCTGGATTTGGCAAAAAAGACGAATACAATTCGTCAAGCTTTTGCCAATGTCAAACTTCCTCAGTCAGACTGATTAGCGCTTGTGAAGAGGTGTCTCGGGCTGACCAGAAGACTTATAGGTGCGAGGCATAGATATAACACCCCACCATCACAATCCCGAGGAAAGCCTGGAGAATTTGTACCTCGACATCGACGATCTCAATATGTCGTAAGGGCCGATCCGACTTGTCCGCACCCTCGTTGATGGAGTCTGACGTGACGCCAGTTTCCAATTTCCATCCAACCATTTCGATCTCGTCAATAGCAGATTAGTAGCAGGGGGGTTGAATAGTGATCGATGGACTGGATATATTCGAGATATTCTTAAATGCCTAAGACCTGGCGGCTGGGTTCAGATGGTCGAGATTGACCTCAACGCACAGTCAGATAATGGAGCTCTGGCTGATAGTAAGCTTCTTGCGCGATGGTCGTATCGGAACACTTGGGCTGAGCTGACTGGGTAGATTCTGCCCTCCGGCAATGGTCACAAACGTATCTCTATGCCATGGAACAGTGCAAAAACCCTAGAGCTCCACGGCGGCTCGGTCACTGGCTTCGGAGCGCCGGGTTTACAGACGTGGATGAAAGGATGATACCATTGCCTATGTGCGGGTGGTCAGAAAGTGAGGCACCGGCCTACCGACAGATGAGATTTAGACTGACGAGAGCCATTACCGTAGACCAGCGGGAATATGACATCGGTACCTCGAACCAGGAGAACGTTCGAATGTTGCTTTCGTCTTTGGCGCTATATCCTTTCACCAGCTACCTTGAGTATGTTGTCGAATGGAGAGTCACACTCAAAAGTAACGGCAGGGCTGACGACTGTTCTGTAGCATGACGATAACGGAGTTTCATGTTCTTGTCGCACAAGCCAGGGCCGAGGCTGCCAATCCGGCACTGAAGGTTGGTACAGTTCCACCCCCCTTACCACAGTCCAGCTCCGCTAAGAAAATGCCATCTGCATCAGCCGTATTTTCCATTGTAAGTGTTCATGTGGCTAACTTGGATTTCACTCGTTGCACTTAGCATGTTTTCTAATGAGGTGCACAAGATATGTCTGCGTTGGGAAGAAGCCCCGTCGATAACCTTCGAGATCGAGCCACAACGTCTTCGACACGTATGTGACCACCTTTCCAATATTCCAGACCAGCGGTATGTTACCCGGATTGGCGGAAAATAGGGGCATGCGACTGAAATGTGCTCTCGCTTGTGTTATTGGGCAGGGCATTGCCCAGCATGAACGATGCAGTTAGGCAAACGAGGTACCGCCAACGCCTAGGTGGTAATGGGGCCGCATTCGAGTTTCCTCCAGCACGCTGCTTCAGGGGCTGCCGCTGCTTGCGTCGAAAGGCCGCTCGGTTCAGACTCCAGAGTCACGGACGGAGAGCGGGCGTGTGTTCAGAATGAGGAGACGAGGTAATTGGACACTACCAAGAGTGGAAGTCAACTTAAAGTTGGTGCCCAACATATTCATTAATCGGAATAGTTCCGAGTCGCTGGTAACGAATCAAAAGTCATTGACCACCATATGCAACGTGCCCGTCGTGAAACAACCCTGGCTGACTCGCGAACGCTTAGAAGTTGGCACGCCTCCTAACCACTTGCCTGGAGTTGGGGTTCTGCGGTTCCGTGCCGCACTGAGACGAGAAAGTATGCATTCTTGGAACCCAGGCCGAAAATTCAAAGTCACGCATTTTTTTCTACTCGGACAACGGCTCATTGAGGAAGTGATGGAGCAGGCTGTCACGGTGGATGCCGAAATCTATGCCATGGCACATTGTCGCTTCGTGATGCTGGTCGGCCTATATATCAGGCATGGAGTTTCCTAGTCAGCAATCTCTTCAACCCAGGATGACCCAGGACCTGGACAGATAGAAGTAAATGCCCTTGGCGCGCGTCCCTTGTCGTGCTGGTTCCCGCGCCTTAGTCGCCGGGTGCATTGCCAGGCTCCTCGAGGTGGGTGGGTGGTACGCAATGTTATGTATATCTCGCGAAACAGCATAGCAATCCGGGGTCAAGCCACTGAGCCATCTAAACATTGAAAGCCAAAGGCCCCTTGAGATCTGGTGATAAAGAGTGGGCAATTCAGGGCAGGCATAAGTCATATTCAGTCGTCTACAAGAGAGCGCAGGGGTCCCGTGATATTCCGAAATGATCTTTACGACGTTGCAATTTGACGTTACCCTAACAGTCTATCAGTACATGTAGCCATATGATCTGTTTCTGCATGGCTGACAAGAGCTATAGTCGCCAATATGAGGGCTAGGAAGCATGCATATGTTCATCGTTCAAGTCGTGAACGCTCCTTGTCCCGTGCGGGATTTTGATATTTTTGTCACCGTGCTGGAAAGCATGATCTGAAACGAGTCAGCTCTGCCATGAGTCAGGTACCCCCTCTACCGGTCGCAACGTGGGTAGCAAGAAACACCTCGGATAGTGGTGTGATAGTCGAGGACCCTCCAGTCTCCAAGTGACGCACAATGAACGGAACTGTCTACCGCGAATGTAAGGGTATGGACTGCCTCGACTGCCTCCTGTCTGGTGCTAACATGACTCGAGGCAACCTCAGCATCGTGAGTTCTAATACAGCACGACAGACAGCGACTGCGTCTAAGCGAGTTTACCTCTGTACCTATAGGTACTTACTATACCTAGCTTACAGTCTCGATTCACAGCTCACGACGCCCCTCGGCCATTGCCATGTGACGTCGTCAAGTGACAGTGGACAGACAGACACCATTGAGACTCGACCTACCTTAGCTGCCTCATGCACCTACCTACAGCCAGGGGGGTTTCGTAGCGTGGACAGATGAACCCTGAAAATTGAAATAAGCTCATCACCAAGGCCAGTGCATGGAATTGATGTGACGGGAACAGCCGATGCCACACAGCGCCGCGTAAAAGGCCCCGGCATGCCGCCCCACTACCCAAGCAGTAGGCACTCGGGTAATTACTGCAAGTGACGGCGGGATCTGGCGCAGATTTGGCCCCCAACCTGTCGACAGGCGAGACAGGCTATCAAAAACTTCGAGTGCCTGTTCTTTGTTTCCGATTGGCCAATTGACTTGGCAGACTTCTCGTCTGCCATCCTCAAACTTCTTCTTGTTTCCAAGCCATCTCTCGGCATTCTAGCGTCCCTTCTCCCATGAAGATGCTCTTCAGAACCGCCACGACCCGCCTGGCCCCGGCCGTCCGCCGTCCCAACGCCCGCCTCGCCACCACCCTCCGTTCCTACAGCGATGCCGCAGCCCCAGCGCCTCCCCTACTCCAGAAGCTCAAAGCGGACCTCAAGACCGCCATGCGCGCCAAAGACGCCGCCCGCCTCTCCGTTCTGCGCGCAGCTCTCGCCTCCACCCTCAACGCATCCAAGACTGCATCCCCCATAACCACCGATGCCGCCCTCGTCGCCCTGCTCCGGAAACAAGCCCGCGCCTGCTCCGACGCACGATCCGAGTTCGCTGCTGCCGGCCGCGACGACCTTGCCCAGAAGGAGGACGCTCAGGTCACTATCCTGGACGAGTATGTCGCCGGCAGCGGCGTAGAGGAGCTGGACCCCGATAAACTGCGTGCTATCGTGCAGGAGGCCGTCACCGGCCAGGCTGGCGCTAAGATGGGCGAGGTGATGAAAACTCTTCTTGCGCCTGGCGGACCGCTGGACGGCAAGAATGTGGAGAAGGCTGAGTTGGCGCGCCTTGTCAAGGAGCTGACCTCATGATCGAGGAGCATACGTGAAAATGATGAGAGGGATGAGGTCTGCGAGGGCAGAAGTTTTCAGCTCCAGACGAACGAGTGGTAATGTGTGCGATCTGCAGCTGTTAAGCTTTGTACAAATAGTTATGTATCATCAAGCACGTGGTGTAAATATCCATGTATTTCTAAACATGCCGGGCAACGGCCGGATGGAGAGGGACTGAATCACATACGAGATGGACATACCAACCTCCCACCAATACCCAATCCCATCTTTTTCACTATGATTTCGAATTGCACAGACATGCACAAGGGTTTTTTCGGACACCTATCGCATTCGTCAACCTGTGTGAGGCGTATTAAGTAGTATGTTAGCGAACCTCTTCGGCATGCTCCAAGATACATCACGAACACAGTCGCCTTAAGCTGCCTTTTAGACTTGAAAACCAAAAGTGTTTCTTGTAATTCATCGCACATCAGACCCGCAAGTCGAAAGATAGTCGCGAACCAACCTCCAGAATTATTAGTATGCAGACCAAAGACAAAACAGGACCCGCGACCAATCAGTCACCCATTGGAACTTCAGGTTAGAGGATCACAAGGGTCGAGGATCATCAGACAAAAATATCACTCAAGATAGTGGTAATTATCAAAGACCTCACTGTTAGGGCTCTCTTATCACGGGCAATACATGGGATTTACGAGGACTGAATGTAGCCTGGGATGTGTCGCCGACGTGTAGCGCAGTGTGCACATCAAGCTCAAAGATTCGTATCATTCATTAAACTTCCCACTACGAAGCTATATCCTCATCGGTTCTCAGCCCAGCGTACTCAGTCCCTTGGTTCGCCGTGGCAAGCCTGGCGCACAGACTCAACAGCACCACCGTTTCCGTCGCGGCGTAATGATTGAGAGCATCCAGTAGGATCTGCAGGTGTCGACTGAAATTCGTTTCCCACTTCTTGATGATCTCAAATAGCTTCTCAATCAGGCCATCTTCATCGTGAAGCTGGCTATTAGATGCGCTGTCGCCAGATCTCTGGGTTTTCATATTCTGGAATCGCTTCCACTGCTTGTCTGACATGTTTGGCGGTTTGATGGGGCCGATAAGATCCGGGTCGGCCTTCTCGAGTTCACGAGATAGCCAATTCGTGTAGGCAGCGAAGACAGTGCAAGTTTGCATGAGCTTTGAATGGATCTGGATACTACCATCAGCTTAGCATCTCTTTTGATCGATAGAAGTTTTAGCTCACTCTTATTAGCTTGCCATTAGTGAGCATGCAGCCCTTGAGGCAAGTATCCAAGAAATCGACATGGTCTTGCATGAGCTCGTCGACAGTCCGATCCGGCTTGCCCGAGCCGTCGAGACTGCCGTCTTTTGCCTTTAACCTAGAAAGTAAAGACTGCCAATTGGGCTCGATGACTTCCAAAGTGCAGAAGTACAGGAGCTGTTGGACAAATACAACCATGCGTGCTCTCAGCGTCCACACCCGCCTTTTCCAGATCTCGAGCTTCTTGATAGACGACTTGTGATTCCACACAATGCTATTGTTGTGCGTATGCCAGGTCGTAGATAGTTGTGACTCGAGGTATCGCAAAGACAACAAATAACGAAATATGGCCTGGTAACGCCAGACAGTCTTGCGGCTGATAACGAGGGAAACGGGGAAAGGTACATGATAATCTAATTGTAAGGATGTGAACCCAGATGCGTTCTCGTCGTTCTCGACCGCTTGGCCACTTAGAGGTTGTAACGAATCGCCTTGTTCAATTCCAGTGATATTTACAACTCTTTGCAGCATCTTTATAAGTCCGACTTTGTTCATTTCCACATGGACATCCTCTTTGAAAGGATCTAGAGACACGATGCTCCCAGGCTGGCGAAGCACAAGATCGAGAAGCGATTGTAGTTTGACGGTGTTTACCTTATCGACTGACTTCCGTAATTCAGAGGCACTAAGCTCCAAAAAGTATGTGAAGTAGTCAGATGGATCGAGGAAGAAATAGTGTTTGAGCGAGCGCAGCCTGGCGGGGAGGGCGTGTGTGGTGAGAAGTAACGTCATCAGGGACTCGTTCGCATACGCGTAGGCGTTGTTCACATTGTCAAGAAACCGGGGATCGTCAAATGATGTCGGTACATCTTCAACCACCTTGCTAATGTCGACACCGCCGCATTCTCTCACAACGTTGAGGTATTTCCCGGCTAGAAGCACCTTGTCTTTAACACTTTGGAGCTGAGGCGGAATATTTTGCTTTTGGATCATGTATCTCCTCTCCCAGTAGTCATCAGTGTAATCCTGTTCTAACATATCGCGGCGAATACTCTTCTGTTCTTTGATGAGGAACTCTGAGTGTGGATCCTTGATCTCACCGTGGTGAAGCCATTCGTTGAGCATGGCCATGTACGGCCGACTCGCATCCCGGAGTAGCGATGTGAGCAGCGCTCGCGCATCAGGATCTCCACTCATGGTTTCGAGCCTCTTGGTCACCAAGTCGATGACAGCACCGCCCTTGCACACTTTCTTCACAGCCATATTTCCTGGCACTAAGCCGCCTCCCCGTTTCAGATTTTCGATGACCTTGTCATAGTCTTCAGAATCCGAATCCTCTTCGCTTTCATCATCCAGTAGTGCATTTCGTTTCAGAAGGTCTGAGGCCAATGCATAAAGCTGAGACATCATCTGGCTCGTGGGAAGAGTGTGAACATGAAGTAGGTGGAGAGTAAATGTTTCATTGGTCAGGAATTGAGTCTCTAGCTGAGCGATCATGACCAAATAGTCTTGTAGAAACTTCCTAATGGCAGCGCAAAGGGCATGATTGACGATGCCGAATTCTTCTCGGCTTTGCACGTTGATGAACATCTCAAGGGCCGAATAGTGCGTAGCCATCTGCAGGACGGATAGTGTCAAGTCCTGCAAGCTAGGGTCTAAACCAGGCAGAATCTTGAAGGTAGGCCCTTGCAGGCGATCCCTCTCATCGGCGGGCTTATACGAGTAGGCATAACGTATGTACGAGCCCTCATACCCCATGAAGACGAAGAGCAGGTCTTCAATCATGGCGGCCTCTTGCGCCTCAAGGGATAAATCAAGAAGTGGCTGTGGCTGGTGTGAAGACGGGGCGGCTGCAGCTAACGGAGGCACGGAAACGCGGATGGCGAGAGGAGCAGAGGTATGAGGTACAAGAGTGGCGACAGGATCCCAGGTGGCCGTGGCCGAGGAGACATTGGATTCTGGCCTCGGCTCCTTGAGCTTGGAAGAATCGGGCCGCGATCTGGACATGTCCTTGGACCGGTACCGCTCTGGCGGAGGAGCATCTTTGGGGCGTCTTTCGGGGCTCCTGGTTCGGGTGACGAGCTTCTCGCGGGTGGTGATAGTACGGCGCTCTGTTACTCTTTCGTCGACTCTGCGGCTGGCGGGCCTGGGGTTTCCCGACGCTGATCGCTTGTGCGGGGGATTGGTAAAGCTGGGTTGCGGCGACCGGCCGATACGGGCATCAGCTTGGGAGGGTTGGGAGGCTCTCGAGGCGGCATGGGCGCGGGGCCTCGGAGCATCACCATCCACGCCGTTGGAGCGCCGGTCCGTGTAGTTGGATAGTCGCGAAGACATGATGGCGACGCGGCCACCACATCTGGGAGTGCTTTGCCTTCGAAAAACAGAACCACAGAATTACAGAACCAGGGATGGCGCTCGCAATGAAGCAATCCGCTCAATGAGTCTGACGATACATGTGACGTGGGATTGCTCTGGACTCAATCTACCTTGGCCCAATCTACTACGGTTCGGTTAGACAGTTATTAGACGGCAAGGTACAGTACTCGTAGAATGGCACCTTACGAAACCCCATGCATGTCGCGTCGCGCCGCGCAATAAAGCTGGGCCAGCTCGTTTTACCACCTGAGCAGTTTCGGGGTCGTTCAAGGAGGGGCACCGGTTATCGACAAGTTACAGAGAGGTCATAGATGGGTAACAATCAGTAGCAGCCCCGGCTTTGGGTCCAAGCTGTTACCCGATGCAAGTCTCCAGGCTTGGGCCACTTACCCTGCAACGCAGCTTGCAGGCGGGCAGGTGGGATCTCACGTTTAGCACACCTACCTTAAGGTACCTGAGAGACGGGCTCCAGTTGAGCTTCGTCAACGCCATAGTAGCCTTGAGCTTCCCATCGTCATGCCGCAGCTCTGAAACCACCACTTCTACGACTTCATTCTTCCCCATTTCCTCTCAGCTCTGAATTCGAGCCTCTGCCTTCTGCCAGCCTTGTTCGTCACATACCGTTTCGACTCTCCACGCCCTAGCTGGTCGCAGTATCACCCGTCTATCCGGCTTTCACCCCCCCAAACACCGCCAACATGTTTATGGCAAGATCTGAATACGGTATGGTTTTGCGCTTATACTCCTGATATATTGCGCTCTGGTTGCAATCCGACATGTTTCTTGCTAACGAGCCTGCCAACAGATCGGGGCATCAAGTACATTAATCCCCCAACCAGCCCTCACACACCCCTCCAGCTGACCAACTCACCCCTCACAGCACCTTCTCTCCCGAAGGTCGGTTGTTCCAGGTCGAATACTCCCTAGAAGCCATCAAGCTCGGTTCCACCGCCATCGGCGTAGCCACATCTGAGGGCGTCGTCCTCGGCGTAGAGAAGCGAGTCACCTCCACCCTGCTCGAGACGTCGTCCGTCGAGAAGATCGTCGAGATCGACCGCCACATCGGATGCGCCATGTCTGGCCTGCAGGCAGATGCTCGTAGCATGGTCGAGCATGCCCGTGTTGAGTGCCAATCCCACGCCTTCAACTACAATGAGAACCTACGTGTCGAGAGCTGTACCCAAGCTATCTGCGACCTGGCCCTGCGCTTCGGTGAGAGTGCCGATGGTGAGGAGAGTATCATGAGTCGTCCCTTCGGTGTCGCTCTGCTCATTGCCGGCTACGACGAGGATGGCCCTTCGCTCTACCACGCCGAACCCAGCGGCACCTTTTACCGCTACGACGCCAAGGCCATCGGCTCTGGAAGTGAAGGTGCACAGGCCGAGCTCCAGAATGAATACCACAAGGTAAGCAGTCCTCATGAGCCAGATGTGTAAATTATCCACCATGTCCGTTTTTTAACCTGACGCTATGCCATAGTCTCTCACAATCGCCGACGCCGAGCTGCTCGTGTTGAAGACTTTGAAGCAAGTCATGGAGGAGAAGTTAGATGCCAAGAACGTGCAGTTGGCCAGTGTCACCAAAGAGAAGGGCTTCAGGATATACACCGACGAGGAGATGGCTTCCATAGTCGAGAGACTGCCTGCGAACTAAGACGACTTAAGACAAACACAAGGCGCAGTCATGCCATGTCATGGGTGAGTGCGGGCTGAAGGGGGCCAGGCCAACTAATAGACACGGGGTTGAGAGAAGTCAGCTAAAGTCTTGCTCATCTCGCCATTATGACCATGTTGCTTCAACCCGGAACAACAAGTTTATAAGCAGAATTCGCGACCTATTAGCTGATCGCGAGCTTCATGTATTACTAGCATCTAAAGTGACATGAGAACATGCTCAAGGCCCCCAAGTTCTTTTTGATACCTGAACCAACCTACACATCATTAGTGACGTTGCGTGGCCAAAATATTACCAATCCTCCATCCCAAGTCTTATCCGCAAATACATGGTAAACCACAAGTTACCGCCCAAGCAAACGCCATCATTTTTTGTGGTTATCTTTATCGTCAGCATCTAAATCTAAATTCTCCAGGTCCTGCTCCACAGTGAGCAAGCCCATAGCGTAAAAAGCCTTCTCGCCTTTAGCAAGGACAATCTTCTTTTTGCCACCGTCTTCGGTCGACATTCCGGCCTCCGGTCCAGCACCGACACCCTCTTCCTCAATGCGTCGGTCCAGACGCCGCGGGTTACCCCACACCCACGACAGTCCAGGCGGTCCGTGGTTCGGAGGCTGTGGGTATTGCCGTCTCTGTTCGTGTTTGCTCCGGACTTCTTGAACATTGACGTCGTCGGGCTCGGGTCGGGGCGTGTACGGCGGCCCACGCCCCAGCGTTGCGGCTTTCGACCATGCTGACTCACATCCGTCGGCAATCTGGTGTGCTGATTGCCAGCCGGTAAGGCGTCCAATATCGCGTAGGCGCTGGATGACCCAGTGACGCTGCGCATCGCCTTGGAACTGTGTGTGGGTTTGCAATCAGCGAAACGGGGTTCTTCATGGTCACTTGGAGAAAATGCCACGTCTGATACTTGTTTGAGGAAGAAGAATCGCTCACCTGCACGCCAGCTACGAAAAGCGAAAACGCCGACTCGATAAGAGCAGCTCCCACCAGTGTACTGACAACCTGTAAATGTGTGATGTTTTCTTCGAGCCCGGCAGCGATCCGACCAATCTCGTAAGCCCATGCCATGGTGGTGTTAGCAGACATACCAGCGGCGAGCATCGCCACCGGTGGCATGGTAGGGTGAGCACGATGAAGCAAGATCAGACCCATGTAATAGTTCATCCAACAACCCGCAATCGAGTATGTACGATAATTTGCAGCGAGGCCAAACGGCGTCACTTGCGTAGGATAGATATCAGCTCCTAACGGCTCAAAGTCCGGGCCAAAATGCTTTCTTATCTCTTCGAAGGCTTGCCGAATGCGCTCCCATTCCTGGCATGCCTCGACAGTTCTAGTATCAAGGTCGATGTCGGCACGGTCGTCATCAATCGATGGGTTCTCGCGTGGAGGGCTGAAGCCCATGGGTGGCGTCACTTTCTCCGACGCGGGCATCATGCCCGTGAACATGCCGGGGGGCGGCCACACACTCCCAGCTCCTCTTGCTGCAAGAGCCTCCCTCTTTCGCGCAAGATCTCGTGACACAAAATTAGTCAAACGAGCTAAAAGCAAGATAAGATAATCGTAAGTGCCGTAGCTACATGCTATTAGCTAAGACCCATTCAGTGCGGTGAGCGATCTGTAGACGTACATAGCGTCTAGCCTTCCAATAGGGGCTCTTGGTGGGCACTGTAGCCATTTGTCGATTTCCAAGCTAATAATATCAAGGTCAGTGTATGTCTATTAAAGCTTGAATTGCATACGAACAAAGGGCGAGTTCCACCCAGGATGCTTTGATAGACATCCATCTTGCCATACCACCAGAAAAGATCACTCAGTTGCTCGTATCTTTCTATGTCTTTGTTGGTGTAAATGTTTTTGGGCCTGGGGCGCGAGCTGAGAGCTTCCGGAAGCATTCCTAATTCATCGAATGTCACTTCATAACCAAGCAGTGTGCTCAAGAGCGAAACATCCATCAAATCCCAATCTTTGTACAGGAAGTCGGGGTCTTCAGCTGCGGGGTAGTCTTCGTAAGTTCCAAATTGAGACTGTTCCAGCTCACTTTGTCGTTTTTGCATTTTGATCGACATGATTGCCCTCGTCATCTCAGAAAGCGGTATCTCTTTGAGGATCCAACGGGCCCCCAGCAGATGCCTACACCATTTATCGTGGTCAGAATTCCAAACTTCGTAAAATGCAAGAATAAGAGTCGCTGCCAGATTTGCGGTCTGGGTTCGCCTGGCGGGTCGAGTGACGTTTTTAGCAATCCGCCTCAGAGCTAAATGGTAATGCTTCAAGGATGCGGTCGGAGGGACTTTCTGCAGTTTGGCAATTTGCAGACTACCTAAAGCAAGGATGGCCTGCAAGAGCGCAGGGTGACTAAAGGACATGATTGGAAACGCGTCTGGATAAATTAGATAGAATAACGGCGGGATATGATATGGGGCTTACAAGTCCATGTATGTTGCTTAGATCTGGTGCCATGACCCTGGAATATGTTGGAAGTATCAAGCGGGTATCTTTCATACAGTGACATACTAGGCCCAGTAACATTGATAAAATGCCAGAACACGGCTGCTATGTGTTTATCAGTGAGAGGCGAATTTCCCGGGGAAGGGTCATATGTCGCAAGCACAGTTTCTGCTCCATGGGTTGAGAACGTTCTGGTATGGGTACCCATCATATGATATTGGTGGTCAAATTTCTGTGAAGAGACGACACCCAACTCGTTAAGGCTGAGTTGCGAGTCTCGTCTCGCCAGCGAGAACTCCTCCTCGGACTCGGCCATAGATTCGTCGTCATCGAAATAGTCATATTCCCAGTCGCCTAGTTGTTCTTCTTGAATTCCATGCTCAGGTTCACCTTGAGCAAATGTTACAGCTCCGAGTCCAGTGCCCTGGGGTGGTGGCGGCGCTGTAGTCTCCTTGGGGTCGCTATCTAGAGCAGGGCGGTGAGCATGTTGAGTGGCGCTCCCGGATCCATCTTGCTTCCACAGTCCTTGGGCAAAGGCGTCGGCAGTGGTTGGAGGGAAGAATGTAAATTTCGATGGCTGTGGCTGTGGAGGTCCACGATTGGAAATCAGACTTGTTGGTGGCGGAACTGGTCCAGTCTGGCCAGGGTAAAAATGGCTGAATTGATGTGTAACAAGTTGATGATGTCCGACAGCTGGGGGTTTAGGGGCAATTATCTGGAGAGACTGAGATGATGACCTGTGCTGGGCGACTGACAATTGCTGTTCTCTAATTAAAGCATGTGGTGAAGACGCTGGGTAATGAATCGGACCGTATGCAGAACCAGCAAAAGTGCCCAGAGGATCTTTGAAAATCACCCGCTGATTGTATCCATCACACTGTCGCTTCGAGCGTAAGCAATTGTTGCAAGTTGGTTTTCCTTCGTCACATTTGATGCGACGCTTTCGGCAGGCTTCAATGCCATCAGTATTTGCTTCACAGTATGTTCACGAAGAGCTTGGAAATGTGCACATACTGAGGCAGCCAGTCTTCGTTCTTTTCCGTACTTGCGACTTCTTTTGCGCTGGGTCCTCTTCCTCGTTTCCATCGGGTGAGGTCGACCGTTGCAGCTGCGAGTCAGTAGCGAGAACGCTCGCTCCTGGGGCTGGTGTATCCATCCTCGCGGAATGTTCCATTCCAACTTCACCAAGAGCTAGTTCGTCATCTGTGGTAGATCGAAGCTCAATGGTTCATTTTAGCTCGCCAGTCGAGATCACCATTGGTCCAATGCACTCCAGTCCGATAGTCGGGGAAAATTAATGCGTTCTTCAGCTGGGTTTGAAACGCTATCGGACTCTTCCCAAACATGAAGTGATGTCTGTGATCTGGCCGTACGATGGGTTTAGGAGCAGAGCTGTGTTCAGCAACAGCGCAGCTCCGACAATCCAATAGCTCCGAGCTCTAGCCTGTTGATGGTCAGAAAGGCACCACCAAGAAGTGAGACCTGGGCAAGGCTCGTGCTTGTCTATTATTCACGAGACCTGGAAGCTGAAATGGTATGACAGACTCAGGACGAGGTATGCCTGCCCGCGGACAGGCAGACTTGGCGACTGTGCCGACTGTCAAACCCTGGATCTCAGTGGCAGGACGAGGAGATTGAGGCGGCTGCCGAAACGCGCAGCAGAATCAACATCACCCCAAATTACATAGAGAGGGAGAATGGCTAGAACATGGACAAGCTTGGTTGACATTGGACACACTCCGGCTCAGAGATGAATACTTTGTAATTGACTATAGCTCAAGAAACCCAACACCCGGCGCTAATAAGCGACAACGTGGGAAATGGTGGGGGGGTTCGGTCGGCGGAGAGAACCGCCATGGTATTAAAGACGGGGGCGATGGTGAATGCCCGTGGTGGTTGACTTACCACTCTTACAGCCTTATAGTCGAGCCCCGATTGAGAGAACATTGAAGCCCTTAGTATCAGAACTTTTTTTGCTCTACCAACGCTTCTGCGGCACTCTCAACGTTGGTCATGAGCCGGGCCGTTAACCACATAAGGATCTCTTGGTACTGGTGCAGAACCCATGTTCGACCGTCGGATAGCTTCGGGAGTTACAGCAAGAAGTGTTACATGAATACGAAATGCTGCAAGCCTCTCGAAAGCGGGCGGAATGGAAAATTGTTATGGTGGGTTGTGGGAAGTACTGATCTTCAGTTGACCGGAAACACGGACGGATACTTTGTGATCTATCTGTGTACTACTTACCTTCAATATCCAGATTATATAGGTACCTTATGTAGGTAGTCACGGTCTGGCACAGCCGTGACTTCGAATCAGTTAGATACGATTGATCAGTCTTCATATCTCGATCGCTTATAGTCAGGTTCAATGTTGTTATTAGGAGATACTGATCACATATCCAAGCGACTCGAATCACCAGGTACATTTGCATGCCGCTTCCGGAGATACCTACTGGGCTCTCCCTTGGATTCCTTAACGCTGTTGAGCATGGAGAAGCATTGCCGGAAGCCACAAATAGATCAACCTTCTGTTGGCCTAGTTAGCAGTTGGTCGGACCAAAGTGCACAAACGCCATGATGACCGCTGCATTGCTGGCGGGTACTTACGTGCCGAACTCCAAACGCCAGACCACTTGACGCCCATACCCTTGGGAATGAATAGTCCGAGTACTACCCATACGCTGCCATCGTGTAAGCTGGAGTGCTGGACTGCTTGTTTTACCCATTGCACTGCCATGCACCAAGGATTCATTCATCTTGGCAGGACTTATCAGCAGCCTACGGTATAGTCCATAGAGGTTGAAAAGCATTATGTTATTTGGATTCAATCGCACTCGCATTGCTGATGCCAACGCCTTCTGTTTCGGAATTACTTGACGAGGCCCACGCAGAAATCCAAACATCCCATGTCATACTTTTGATCTAGGGCGATGATTGAAGCATGCTTTTGGGAGAGAGAGAACTTGTTCAGCCGATCAGAATGAGCCGATGACTTTGTATCTTAATCGCTTATGGTTCCTACGATTCCTTGATAAACCGAGGACATGCAGCGAGGTTGTAACGAACCCAGCAGAGCCGAATGATCCAGCGCGACACCACCCAACATGGGAGGATCGCTACGCCACAGACAGTTGTCTTGCGACTTGTGGCGAGTTGTGGAAACACTTTGTGCCGGATACATCCAATACCAGCAAGCTCAGATTCGAAGCGACGGCATCCATTTGTTCTTCTATTGCATGGCTTTTGATCGTTTGCCACTTTCAAAGGGCCGTTTCTAAGGGACCGAGCTGTTAGGCCGCCGAAGCCGCCAAACATCGAGAGGGACTCTGGAGGTGAGGTCTCAAAACCGCCAGATCTAGGTACATAGGATGTGCTGATTGACCGAATAGTCATTCGGGAATGCCCCGGGTCCGGGTTTCGGCCGTATCATACCTACCTACCTACCTAGTAAAGCATTTGTACAGTCCCAGGGAGCTTCCATGGCATCGCGAACGCGAAACTGGCGAACTACTAAACGATCGGTAAGACAGTGGGCTCGGGATCGCGACGTTCCTCTTGTGCCTAAGACGTGAATGTCGCGAGCCGCCAGAGACAACATTTACTGGAACATGTTGCACCCAGGCATCCTGGAAATGCGCTGCCACAATCACTGAGTTGATGGCACAGTGCAATTCGATTTCAACGCAAGAAGTGCTCCGCACAAACCGCAAAGTGGGATTGGTCATGCCTTCATATTTGAGACTACCATATGCGTACCTTACACTTTGAGATCTCCTAATCTGTGTAATCGCGTACCTTGGACGCAGTCCATCGGAGAAGCTCACGAACCCAGAGTGCTGAAATTGACACAATACCGTAGGGTAATCCGTAAAACTAGGATCGTGGAATGATGATATATCATTGGTCCAAGCATAGACCCACTACGGAGTCTTAGCGGGCGGATCTCAAGCTCCAGCCTCCAGGGCCGAAAAAAAAGTCTAACAGCTGAAACGCCAGACTCAGCATCCTTGTCTTGGGAAAGTGTACGACATGAGCTACATGAGCTTTCGATACTCTAGAGTCAATCCAAATACTTACCAGACTTCTCATCGCCATGTTCGCTGTCCCAGGTTGGGCTGTCTCGAACGACAGTCTTGTGACAGAGACTATCTCGACTCCAGACCAAGGCTCTCGCGATTCACAACCGTCAAAAAAGCGCAAGAGACAGAATGAGACTGTCAAGGTCACTTCTTCCAACGTTTCCGAATTGTGGGAAAAGGTCATCGAAGGCAGAGATGATAAGAGACCAAAAACTGGTCAGCCCGACGTCGAGGGCCGAGTCAGCAAAAAGGGCACCATGCCAGACGGCGCACCGCGACTGACACTGAAGCAGAAGAAGAAACTCAAGGCACAAAAGGAACGTGAAACCAATCAGGATACGACTGGAGATGGCAACCAGCGCACTTCAGAGTCTCGATCGCAAGTACTGCACGAAGAGGACGCAGGCGAACGCAAGAAGAAGAAGAAGAAAAGTGGAAAATCAGGGAACAGTCAGGAAGAAGATAGTGTGCCACTGGCAGAGGCACAAGAAAAGCACTCTTCGGCCACCGAGGCACCAAAACTTACGCCTATGCAGACTGCCATGAGGGAAAAGCTCGTTTCCGCCAGATTCCGTCACCTCAATGAAACACTGTACACGAAACCGTCTGCTGAAGCATTTCAGCTCTTCCAGGATTCACCAGAAATGTTCCAAGAGTACCATGAAGGATTTCGACGGCAAGTCAATGTGTGGCCTGAGAATCCTGTGGATGGCTTTATCGAAGATATCAAGCACCGGGGCCGACAGAAGCCTCCGCACCGCTCCAAGTCTGCCCAATCTGCTCCTAATCCTACATCAGGGTCACTTCCACTCGTGCGAAGTAATGGTCTTTGCACTATTGCAGATCTTGGCTGTGGCGATGCGAAACTCGCAGCCGATTTGCAGGCACACAAAAAGAGACTAAATCTCAAGATCCTTAGTTACGACCTACAAAGTCCGTCTCCGCTCGTCACAAAGGCAGATATCGCCAACCTTCCTCTTGAGGCCGGCAGCGTCAACGTGGTCATCTTCTGCCTCGCGCTCATGGGCACCAACTGGCTCGACTTTATCGAAGAAGCCTACCGCATTCTGCACTGGAAAGGCGAGCTTTGGATCGCAGAGATCAAGAGTCGTCTCGGCCACGTCAGCAACAAGAATAAAAAGGTGCCTGTGAAGCACAGTGTAGGCAATCGCAAGAAGAACGCGGCGCTGAAAGCCAAGGGCAAAGATACGGAGCAAGAGGAAAATCATGATCTCGATCTCGCCATCGATGTGGATGGGAACGAAGACAGGCGGCAGGAAACTGACGTCACAGCGTTTGTGGAGGCCCTGCGGCGAAGGGGCTTCGTGTTGCAAGGCAGCGGGGATGAGGCAGTCAACCTGCAGAACAAGATGTTCGTCAAGATGCATTTCATCAAAGCGGCTCAGCCTGTTGTCGGAAAGGGAGTCATTGAGACTCGGGACTTGGAACGGCGAGGTGGGAAGAAACCGAGTGCCAAGTTCATCGATTCGGAAGAGCGAGAGTCGATTGACGAGAGCAAGATTCTTAAGCCTTCGCTTTACAGAGTTCGATAGGCTATGTCAACAGCACCCCGTAACGCCAGGACCAAGAATTATCGAAGAGTGCCAATTCCCTACGCCACATGGCTTGCTACCCAAGAGAACAGTCTACCTCTGATGTGTTGATTGGGAGCGTCAGCTACTGGCGTGGTCTGATCTCAATACGTCCACCTCACAGGAGAGGGATTCAATAGAGGCGCGCTTATTGGACTGCGGCACGGCTAGGGTGCAGGTTACCCGTTGCTACCTGAGTGCTCAGAGAGCGAGGTCAGATGCTCCCCCCAGTGCAGATCAGGGACGGAAGCAACGACAACTGTGGGCGGCGAACAACTAGAGAACGGAGATCAACATGATCCAGTGGGTGATGCTGCGTTGAAGTGGATCATGGCGTGGCTGGGGATGCTTTGAGTACGGTACCTGGAGGTATCAATAGATTCAATGTTGCTAGTAAAAAATGAAAAACGATAACTCTTGAACAGCTGCTTCACCATCCACGTAACTTGAAAACCTGTTGACGATAGCTGGCCATCCGGAGTCTGTAACAGACATAGGTACATACAGCCATGGTTCAGAACAGGCCTTGGCCGTGGCAATGAGAAAGATAGGGCTGCCGGATGTGAGGTAATGGAAATGACAAGCTCTCCAAGCTGTCGAAGCGCTGCAAGGCTCTCTCATAGCTTCCCGCGGGCAGAAGCGGTACCTGGCTCGCCTGGTGGGCAGCTTGCCCCTCTAAGGTATTGCCTGCCCCTCCGCTTTACCCCTCTTAGGGCAATTCCAGCCCAGCAAGACCGAAGCTCGCGCGTGGGCGTGGTGGGGTCGCAAAGATGATGTCGTGGTCCCAGTTCTGGTTGGATCGAGAGTGGTCATCTCGGCGACGCAGGCAGAGTCGGGCGAGATCCTTTGCTGGCCCTCGGACAATGCGCTGATACTCAAATGCATTCGCTGGGCGGCCGAGGCGAGAAAGAACTTGAAGGAACTTTTTTTGCCTCGCCGTTGTAATAGACCCTCGGACCTTGACCGCCGAGCAGGCATCGACTGGATGCCGTAATCACTCAGTGACCAACTTCTGGATGACATTTACATCAGATGTAGCTACATCCACCTTGTCCTACATGTACCGTAGCTGAAGGCTGATGCGGTACAGTAGCATCACCTCATTTCTCGTCTGACATTCTGACATCCAACTCCATCTCCGACCACATCTTCACACCCGCGCACCACGTAAAGCCAACCACTCCTCCTCCTCCACCCGTGCTGTCTGTTCCTCAGAAGCCACGCTGGCTCGGCAGCCAAACTATCAGGTAGTGTCTACGTGCACGATTTTGTAACTTTGCAACCATCACGAATCCCGGCCGAGCAGAACCGACGCTTTCCTTCCGCCATCCCACCTCGACCTGCTCGACCTGCTCGACCTCCTCCCACATCCCCCACGCCGATCTCCCTCGCGTGCATCAACGACCCCCTACATCCTCGATACATCAAAAGAACCCAATCTGCTCATTATCTGCGTCGCAAGCGCCCGCGCACCACTCTCGCTCGCCTACAAAATGTAAGCTGCGTCGCCCTCTGTCTTTCTCCTTATCTTTCTCCCTCCTCCCCCGGTCTTCCGTGCTGACACATCTGTGAAAAGGCGCATCACACTCAGCGTGAACAATCCTGAAGTCGAGGAGCAGGACCTACGCCTAGTTACCCTCGATGTCTACCCCGACATGACCCTGGGGGCCCTCCGGAGCTCCATCGAGGCTGAAGGCATACCCGCTCCCGCACAGCACCTCTACCACAATGGACAGCTCATCACCGACGACTCGAAGACCCTGCAAGACCTCCAGATTACCGACGGCGACATGCTGGCACTACATGTCCGTGACATGAGAGGCACCAATGTCACCACCAGTCACCGAGATCCTGAAGCCCACAGGAGACAGCCTGCCGGTCCTGGAGGTCCTGGCTCTTCTCAACCACAGGATCCCGAACTCATCCGGTTGCAGGTTCTTGGTGACCCGGCTTTGCGAGCACAGCTCGAACGTCTCAACCCGACCCTGGCCGCCACCATTGAGGATCCCGTGCGCTTCGCTCAGATATTCCAGCAAAGCTCAAACCAGCAGGAAGAGGCGCGGCAGGCTCGTATGCGAGAAATTGCGGCTTTGAATGCCGACGAGTTCAACCCAGAAGCTCAGGCCAAGATCGAAGACATGATCCGCCAACAAGGGGTCATGGAGAACTTACAGAACGCCATGGAGCATAACCCGGAATGTGCGTTGCCTTGTCTTTTGTCTTTTTCATGGTACAGCCTGTCTTCATGTTGCTAATTCCGGTATAGCATTCGGGCGTGTACATCTGTTGTACATTGACGTCAAGGTCAACGGTATCAAGGTGAAGGCCTTGGTTGATTCGGGCGCCCAGGCCACAATAATGTCACCCTCGTGTGCTGAAGCATGTAACATCATGCGCCTCGTCGATAGACGGTTCGCTGGTGTTGCCAGAGGCGTTGGCACTGCCAATATCATTGGTCGTGTGCATTCCACGATATTACAAGTCGGTAGCAAGCATCTACATGCCGCCTTCACCGTCATGGAAGGCAAGGCTGTGGACCTGCTGCTTGGTCTGGACATCCTGAAGGGTCACCAAGCAACGATAGATCTTTCGCGGAACAAACTCATCATACAGGGCGAGGAAGTCGAGTTCCTCGGCGAATCCGACATTCCGAAAGAGACCGAGGACGCTGTCAACGAGGAGCCCACTGTGCCAGGTCCCGGAGGAACTACAATCGGTGCCCGCTCGGGAGCTGTCATCGCGCCTTCCTCCTCAGCCTCGGTTTCCAGACACCCAGGCCCTTCCGCGCCTGCACCAGCTCCGGCTATGGTCTCAAGCTCTCGGCCTACAAGCGCACCTGCACCTGCTGCCGCCCCTTCCGCCCCTTCGCTTCCTCCCCGGCAATCCGACAATTTCCCCGAAAATGACATCAAGGTGCTAACAGATCTTGGCCTTGACCGTCGGCAAGCAATCGCGGCACTGGAAGCGACTGGTGGCAATGTCCAATTCGCTGCTAATTTACTTTACGATAATTAGAACACCAAATTTCCCAGTCCGTTTGCGGACGACAAGTGAGCACTAGACAGGCAGTACGAGGAGGGAAATAAACCATTCGCAGAGGTAATAGGAGAAACTACTCCTTTGCTGGCTTACTGGCTCCGCTCTCAATGGATCGCCCAAGCATTCTTGTCCCAATACCGGGCAACACATAATGCGTTATCGGGCCGCTGGTCCTAGTTTTCGCCTGGGAACATGCACAGATGATAACTTTCAGCTGGCCTGGACGATTATCGACGATTCGTCTGAGCAAAGTGGTTCAAACTATAGGTCTGTGTCGGTGTGTGTTGGGATGCGAATGGCTTGCATCAGGGCGAACCACCAGTGACCAGAGCACTTTGTCTACTGAGCTTGTCGTAAACTGACGCTAGCTCGAAAAGATACTAGGTAGTGACAGTCTCAAATGAAACACAAGGGTTTTGATCATCTTGAAATCCGTTTTCCACATGCTTGCTGACTGAATAGCTCCGCAAAACGGATGTTTCTCTGTTTAAGTTAACGCACAGGGGAGAAGGACAGTACCATGGTTTTAATTCTTCTATCACAGCATCTGTTCAATTTCAGTTGCAAAGAAGTACAACATCATCAAGTCGTACTCAAGATTCTCATGAGATCAACTATAATACCAATACTTTCCCACTCTTTTAATCAGCATGACTTGGTTTCTATACAATCTTAAGGCTTTAGAACAATCAATTTGGTGTATTTGCATGATGGTAACAAGTTGTCGTCTAGACAACAAGCAGTCACATGGAGAAAGACATGTGATAGCATGTCTTGATATTCACTATTAGGAACATTATGTGCTATATTAGTAGCGAAGCGCAGACAGTCGCACGTCTGAAAGCAGGTGTGATAATCAGTCAAGTTTTACTCCTTCCACCTCGAAAGCCATTCTTTAAAGTATATGTATATATGAAACATGACCTAAGGAGATATAGATACACCACCTGTGCCGTTTATTATTGCCTCCCAACGCTCGGGATCACGGACATTACGGAAACGATGATGACACACAGTAACTTGAAAATGAACACATACGGGAATGGGCCATTTACTGTGTGGAATCATGAGTTACATTTCAATGTATTTGCCACCATTCTTTGCGCGGCACGTGAAGAAATATCCACGCTTATGTCACAGCTTCTTGGTCTCCATCTTGAAACTACAAGACAACAACATGAAACATTCCAAGTTATAACCAGTCGTTCAAGGCACGGCAGAAATCTTGTTCATGCTCTATTAGTATCATGGTTTCTGTAAAAAGTGGCTGGCAGCAACTCTTCATATGATTGATTACAAACCAGAAAAACGCTCGGCATACGGTCCACTCTACACTGGATTGATTGGCATTGAATTGAAATTTATTCACGGTCAACCCATTACCTACACTGTATTTGATGTTGCTCCTCTTGTCTTGCCTGTTTCGACCAATTTCTCCAATTTCATCAATGAATCCAAACTGTAATGTATGGTTTGGCTATTGCTGCAACTTATGCAGCACCGTCTCCTTGCGTGCAGTGAAGGACTTGAGGATGTATAAAATTAGCGGTTGATAGCAAGCTTATTTCCCAGGGGAATTGAGTTGGACGAATTTGCCCAACACAGCGTCCGTATCTCACAGAGTTGGACTGGAAAATACTGGCCTGCCTCGCCTGTTGGACTATTGGGTAGATAAAACGCACCGATATCCCATTTACTGAAAATTATATTCGGTACTGTTTCTCCCGTGCAGTCCGATTTCTCGTCCTTCGCCCTCTCGTCCCACACCCGGATAGGACGTATTAGAGTACCTCACCGAGAACGTATGTCCTACCCGGACTGCTTCTCTACGTCCAATAATTTCTCGGGTCACTGTTACGCATGTCAGGTCATGTGAATAATCTCGTCTATGACAAAACGTCAAGAAGCCGCCAAGTTTCATATACAGAATGCAGCGTCGGTGCTTCTCAGCCCGTATGCCACGATGGCGAACCAGTCAATGGCAAGCCAGCATATGCAGAGCAATCCTACTGTGCGAAGTCATGGCAAGACAATTCTCGTACTTGGCGAGTTGGACCACCATGACGTTGTCGAGATGCTACTTGGAGAAAGCTAGTCCACAAGTGTAGCTCATGTGAGGAGATCTAATCGATCGCATCTGCAAGGGGTGGTATTAGGAAGTCAAGCGAGGGCTGGAACTTAGAACGTTAGGTAAGCTCTGGTACATGTAGGTGCAGCGCTGGTGCAGCAACAGGGATTGATCCCATTTGGCCAGCTGATTCCTCACGAACCATACAAAGGAGCTAACCAATGGAATGGCGATATGCAGAAGTGCCCGAACTGTTATACACTCGGCAGCGGACGTCGAATGATGGCACAAGACACAGCCAAGTAACATCAAGATTGACGATTGACGTAGCAGAGAGTCGCTGTCACGTGGGCTTTTACTAGTACGGGAGCGTCGGACATTTTCAAGCCTGTATTATGGATACCTCGTACGTAACCTATGTTACAGTCGATGCAAGTGAGGTGAATTGGCGAGAGGGCAAGAGTCAGCACGTTTCCAAATTTCCATGACAAGTGACAAATGTGAGCCTTTTGACCGGATGAAGCGACCTGGTCCCTCGAAGATTGTCGGCGGCGGTCCAACCCCGGGCGTGGGCTTATCGTGCTTGGGGAAACTCGAAGTAGAAATGCATATTTGTTGAGTAACGCGAGACCACTCAACTCAACGACGCTCGACCTTGCGAGGAGTAGAGTCCGAAGCTGCTTTGGACCCCTGTGTCCTCGGCAGCGGTGCACAGCCCACAGACTACTTTCTCGTAGTTGGAGGGCCCAGATGCAGCAGGTGTCCTGCCTTCACCCTGGAGCTGTTACTCACAAAGAGGTAGGTAGCCACCAGATGTGGCGTATGAAGCGGCTCAAAAGTAGGCGAAATGCAGTGTAGATCGCGTGACGATGACGGCACAGCCTTCACTTGTGGAAGAGTTCTCGAAACTTGGAGTGCAGTGCTGCGTCGTGTCCGTCCCGTCTCACTCGGGCACCTATGCATTGATATTGCAATGGTCCTTTACTTCTGTCCTTTTCCTCGCCCCTCTCTGCCGCGAGGATTAGGTGGTAGCTTCAGATCCTTTGCTGTCCGTGCCGCAGCGGCATGATACCTTGGGTGCCACGGAAGTCAGAAACCAGGCTGCTTTCAACTCGGCTTGGTTGGCTTGCTGAAAAGTCTCCATAGGCGAATCCGTCACGTAGGTAGGTACCTACATTGGCATTGCATTCTGTGGTCTGGATACACACATTGACGCGTGCGTGCAGCAGCAGCTCGCTCGGGCCGGGACACACACGAGACACATGAGTATTCAGCGTGGTGCCACTGGGAATCGATCTGCGGGGTTGAAGACCTCGCGTGGTCGACTCCTTGCAGTTCTTGGCCGACGCCGCTGGTTTGAGCCTCTGATTTGCTAACACTTTGTTCGACATCCCACGCCGGGGACCCAACGTCTCTCGCACCATCATGACAACTTGAAATCGCACGTCGGCACCTTTTCCAGCTGTCTGCATTGATTAGTCGGCCCACTTGTTCGCAGTGAATTAGGCATTTGGAGCACAGAATTATACCTTAGCTCGTTCCTGGCGTTTGAACCAATCCACAGCGCCGTCCAGCCTGACCGTCTCCTGATGTGTAGACAGAGCTTGGCACATGATCATCGTATGGCCACATTCCAACATCGCAGCCAGGGACGTAAACCCCCACGATTATAGTCCCTTTTTTACGAGGGCGAGACATCCGGGACTTACCAAAGTGCTTCCTTTAGCGCCTACAACGGCCGCCAAAATCATCTAAGACACCAGTAGTGCTGACAGGGCCAGTACACCGACGTACAACAAGAGATACACAGAATTTACCTGTGGACACCGGGACGCCGCCCCAGCACAGCACGTATCCAACTGGTCCTGCCGGGTATCATGTTGACATCACCATTTTCTTGAGCACACGGAGGTACATATCCTCGATCCACGAAAACCAGTCGGGAAACCCCAGCAGGTCTGAGGGGAACGTGCTGCACGTAGGCAGGTAGGCGTGAATTTAAAAAGGCCACTCATTTTTATTGCGAGCGGGAACGCTCGTACCTGATGCACATCAAGCCCGTCTGGTGTATAGACGTGCATCTAGGTTGGTACGTAGGGTTAGTGAAAATTGTAATGATGTTCGATGTCTCGCGGCACTAAGATTTGGTAGCAAAAGTACATGACCTATGCCCACCAGTTCTGTTCCGTGGGAGTATACCTCAAAATGCTCTTTCTCATCCAAAATTTTGAACTTATATAAAACTCTTGCCCCTTCCCTGCTATCTAAGTCGTATTTCTCAAACTTGGAGGCTTGTCTTCGATTTCTGACCACAACTGTCAACCGTGCCAAAACGTACGCGTTGCTCGCAGTCATGCCTTCTATTCTTCCGTCTCTCATTGAGACTCAGTTATCCGCAGGGGCCGTGAAGAAGGCTCCTCAACTGAAAGGAACAGCAGCACCCGTGGACATCATTGATATTCGTCAGGCAAATGTAGAAAGCAATCTCAAAGAAGACATCCACGAACTTCTCCTTCCGCAACAGGGCCCCAGAAAATTACCCACTCTATTGCTCTATGATGAAGCAGGCCTCAAGCTTTTTGAAAAGGTTGGCGCTGGATTGCACTACTTCGCCAATTGAACATCTTTCAGTTAATGCGTGCTACAGATCACGTATCTAGAGGAATACTACCTGACCAATGCCGAGATTCAAGTGTTGGAGCGTTCAGCTGCAGATATCGCCGAGCATATTCCCTCCGGGTACTTGGTGATCGAGCTGGGCAGTGGGTAGGTCAATTGGACCTCGAAAGCACTTCTCCAGTGCACCAGCTGATCATACCCTAGGAACCTGAGGAAAATCAGCCTCCTTCTCCAGGCGTTCGAGAATAGCGGCAAGGCGATCGATTATTATGCCCTTGATCTATCCGAATCGGAACTCTCTCGGACATTGCAGCTACTCCCCGCTTTCAAACATGTTCGATGCCACGGCCTCCTGGGTACTTATGACGATGGCCGAGAATGGCTCAAATCACCAGCTGTCTCGGCAAAACGCAAGTGTGTCGTGCATATGGGCTCAAGCATCGGTAAATGGGCTCGCTGAGTGGATCGCCTCGGATCGTGTGTCTGACCTAATACGCTCGAGTAGGAAACCTCTCCCGTTCTGAGGCAGCCTGCTTCCTTCGAGGCTTCATGGATGTGCTCCAGTCACGAGATAGCTTCTTGATTGGAGTGGACTCGTGCGCCAACCCTTCCAAGGTATAGTAAGTGCGAGAAGTCTGATCTGTCTTGGCATCAGAAGAGCAAGAAGTCGCTAACGGAGCCCCTTCGGTACAGTCACGCATACAACGGTCAGTGAACCCATACACCAACTACACATCTCTCGAGTCGGACAGATGCTCATCCTGGTAACGAATTAGACGAACAGGGCGTCACGCATGAGTAAGTGGGGACCCGTCTGTTAATGCCCGACCCTTCTGCTGCCCTCACGCTCATGCGCCCAGCTTCATTTTGAACGGGCTTCAGCACGCCAATAGAGTCCTGAGGGAGACGGTTTTTAAGGCGGGAGACTGGAAAGTCATTGGCGAATATGTCTACGATGACGACGGAGGGCGCCATCGGGCCTTTGTGTCGCCACTCCGTGATGCCGTGGTCTTGGGAGAAACCATCAGGGCCCACGAACGAATCCAGATCGAGGAGAGCGTCAAGTTCTCGGAAGAGGAATGCGACCGTCTGTGGGGCGCGGCAGGCGCGTCAGAAGCGAGCAAGTGGATGACAGATGATGAAGACTACGGTAAGTGGTCCGTCTCATCACGACATCTCTCATGCACCTATCAGACCTCCCTTCGGACAAATGGTCTGCCCCCTTTATTGCTTCTTCGGCGCCGCTTCCGCGAATAGGCAGGCCGCAGAGTTATCCTCCAACTCTGGTCATACGTCGGCCCACCTTGGAGGCGACAGGTGCAGAGTTTCTGCGATGTGTCTATTAATATCCCTGAATCCTCCTTTGCTGGTTACATTTTGCGGGGGTGAACCACTCTGCCCCAGATCTTGGAGTCTGCTGCGACTGGGTTAATTAACAATGCATAGGTCTGCATCTGCTGATGAAAGAGGACTCGTTGTCCTTCAGCCTAAATCCGACAGTATATGCTCGCGAAAGCACTCCTCGAGTGAGTGACTGGGAGGGCCTATGGGCTGTGTGGACGAACGTTACGCAGCAGATGCTGCCCACCGATGAGCTACTTGAGAAACCTATCAAACTGCGAAACGCGTGCATCTTCTATCTAGGCCATATACCGGCCTTTTTAGACATCCAGTTAACGAAGGTGACCAAGACCAGCCCAACCTCGCCTAGCTACTATCACTCCATTTTTGAAAGGGGCATAGACCCGGATGTCGACAATCCTGAACACTGTCATACACATTCAGAGATTCCCGACGAATGGCCCGAGGTTGACGAGATATTGAATTATCAGGACCGAGTGAAGGAAAGATTGCTAAGTCTGTATGCTGATGGAGCTGAGCATATTCGCCGAGACGTTGCCCGAGCCATATGGCTCGCATTCGAGCATGAGGTCATGCACACAGAGACGTTGCTTTATATGATGTTGCAAAGCGACAAAACTCTGCCACCTAGTCACAGGCCAACCCCCAATTTCAAGGCCTTGGCACAGAATGCTAAACAGTCGAGAGTGGAAAACCAGTGGTTTGATATCCCTGAACAGGATATAACTATCGGCCTTGACGACCCAGAAGGCGACCTGGAATTTGACGGCCACTTTGGATGGTATGGCTCTAGAGCGCAGTATTGTTGGTCTCGTCAGAGCTAACAGTCGCTAGGGACAATGAGAAACCGGCTCGCCGCGTTCAAGTTCATAGTTTCAAGGCTAAGGGGCGACCTATCACGAACGAAGAAGTGAGTAGAGATCGTCGGATGTTCACTCCATATCCTGCATGCTAACTTCATAAGTATGCGGAGTATCTGTTCCACAACAAGGCGGAAAAGCTGCCAGCGTCATGGGCCATTGAAGAGGCAGAAGAGGCCCTCGACCATACAACCGAGGTAAATGGAAACGGAACTCACGCGGGCCTACCTGCCTCTTATCTACACGGCAAGGCTGTCCGCACGGTCTATGGCTTAGTGCCCCTGAAATATGCTCTTGACTGGCCAGTCTTCACCTCCTACGATGAGTTAGCTGGATGTGCTGCGTGGATGGGTGGACGCATCCCCACATTTGAGGAAGCTCGTAGCATCTATGAGCACGTCGACCTCATGAAGAGAAAGCAAGCCGAGCATCACCTGGGAGCCAGTGTCCCGGCAGTAAACGGGTAGGTCACGATACGATCTCCTATATGGGGATGAGGATGAAAAACGACTAATGCTTACAATGACAGCCATCTTGTAAACGACGGTGTTGAGGAGACACCCCCGCCATCTCCGGCTACTTTCACCCTTGTCGATGAAGATGATATCTCGGCTTCTTCTCCCGCCAGGAACGAGATATTCATCGACTTAACGGGTGCTAACGTAGGATTCCGACATTGGCACCCGACCCCCGTGACCGGGCACGGCGATCGGCTGGCTGGCCAAGGCGAAATGGGCGGCGTGTGGGAGTGGACAAGCTCGCCGCTTCGAAAGCACGAGGGATTTGAGCCCATGGCGCTTTACCCCCTTTACACTGGTGGGAGCCCCTGAGCCATGACTGGTCAGCAACTACTGACCACGCATGACAGCGGACTTCTTTGATGAGAAACACAACATTGTCCTAGGTGGTTCTTGGGCCACGCACCCTCGTATCGCGGGAAGGAAATCTTTGTAAGTGGTTCGCCTCAAATCACCATGATCTACTTCCACTTTATCGAGACGCCAACTACATTTACTTACGCTTCGAGTGATATTAGCGTCAATTGGTACCAGCGCAATTACCCATACGCCTGGGTCGGGGCGCGGCTGGTCAAAGACAACTAAGCACGACCATTGGAGGAAACCCGATCTCACTACGTTATTGCACTAATTGTTTATTTTATTAGCATGGCTTGCGAGTTGTTTACGTCCAGTTCATCCTATGCCCGAGTATGGTAACAAAACATGACGCAGACTGCACAAATGGAAGCTTCCACCTCTGTTTCTCTACTCATCTTTCCTTGATAAGATTTGCCGTGCTTCGGTCATTCGATATGTCTACTACGCTGTGGGAACAGCTTGGGCGGGTTATTTCGGCTTCGCACTTCATGGCTCCAAAAGCAGCGATGCTCGCTTACCAGAATTGACAACACCATTTGCTCACTGGGTGGTTGCAGTGCGTTTGGCAAAATTTGGTCTCAAAAATCAGGAGGAATTCTATGCGGCAATTCGTAGCTACGTTATTAGTAAAGATGACACAAAATACAGTCGTGATTGCTGCTTGTTATGCACCATGACTACCTACTTTCTTCGACGCATGTGCTCTGCTGAAGATATCTCGGTCGGAAGGGACGAGTGGTTGATAGTGTGATTGGCACTAATTGTGACTAGTTGAAATATGTCTCGATGACCTCGTGGTGAATCCCCGTGGTGGTTTTGACCCCGTGATCACAGATGAAGCTCGTGATCAAGGTAGGAGGCGTGAAATCGAGAGGGTTAGCAGCGGCTTGAGAACTTGAACTGTCTTTGGTCTCAGTGTCGTCGATCTTCTTGTGGAAATCGAGAATGTTCTGTTTAAACTCCGCAGTACCGCTGAGCTTGCTCTGACATGTGGGAAATGTCCGTCCGATCTTATGCTGCTCGGCTGCGACATAAAAGGGCTTGCCACTTTTACCAAAGTCCTTGGCCAGCTTCGCGATCTGATAAGTGCCGAGGGTGCTCAGAATGCCACCCTGTGCAGTCACGGCTTGGGCACCGACCAGCACAAAGCTCACCTGCTCCATGATGTGTGCCACAGCGCCCTCGGAGATGGTTGCGACTCGGATGCCCTTGGCACGCAGATCGGCCACGATCTTAGTACTCTTCTCCCGGCTATTCTCGCTGATGGCATAGATGACTTTGAAGGGCGGTGCCTGGCGATTCGCAACAGCCTCGGCAGCACGCCCCAGGAAGATCCCCACGGCTCGTGAGCCGCCGTGTGTTAGGACAGTGCAATGCTCAGTCAACAGAAATCTGAATAGTTTCATAACATCAGCTCATCTACACCTTCGCAAAGGGAGACAGTTCGTTCTGAGCTTACCGTCCTTGAAGGGCTATCTTCTCTCTTGCATCCTTGGCCCTCTCGGCGAAGAGACGGCCGTTGCTGACGAGGTGTTTTCGAATGAGCTCGAACTCGGAATCGTTATTCTCGGCACCGGTGTTCCCGGCAGCACCAGATGGGCCCTGCTTAAGCGCTTTCATGAGGGTCTGGGTGAACAGGTCGGTACCGTGGCGGACGGCCATGGGGTTGGAGACGGTGGCGCTCTGGCGCAGGCGCATGGACTGCGTCTCGACGAGATTCATAGTCTCGAAGACGGTCTTGGCCGACGAAGCGCCCAAGGCCTCGATCAAGGCCTCGATGGCGGCGACAGGCATGGTCAGGTCAGGGTCGTCATCTAAAAGTCTGTGGTACGCCTTGACGATGCTGCGACGGGAGGGAAAGAACAGAGAGTTAGCGCTGGTGCTCGCTGGAATGACGACCCTCTGGGAAAGTGCTTACTCGAAGGCATCGATCTCTGGATTGCTGCGCAGGGGCAGCTGATGCGGATACGTCGTCGACGCCGCATCCTCGTCGGTCGCCATCGTCTAGACGTGGAGAGAGGTTGGGTTACACGTCCAGACGTAGGGGGCAATACAATGCCTTGTTTCTTGACAACTTGGCAAGAGTATCCAACTCTGACTCGCCTGTGGTCAAGCCGGTGGTCTTGACTATTCTGCTTGGACAAAATCAGGTGCCGGAAATTGTGTAAACTCTGTTGTATGATCCCAGGTGCGTCGAAGCCAGGGCCCATGCAATCCGGCCCATTTAGCTCATAATGAACTTCCATGCACGTGGTGACTCAAATCGCGGGGCAGAGTTCGCAACCCCACCATGTCGAGCTATCACCATACCTAGGTATCAATACCCTTGTGCAAACTTCACCATTTGCTTACGACAGCTATTCCTTTCCTAGCATCCTATACTCGAAGTATCGACTTAGAGAAGCAAAGGGCTTCTTTGTGCACCCGTGTACCACATGGATACCACACACAGCAGCGAGCGTCAGCTTGAGAGTCGTTGAAAGACAATATCATGCACTGGCCAGCAATGTTTGATCATTGGACTTATGTTCATTGCGTTACGTATAAAAATCGCCTATTCCCAACGTCGGCCTCGACGGACATGTCTCTCTTTCACTTCTCTGATGCTGCGTGCCGCCGTGTCGTGGTATCTAGAAGCTAGTGTTACTGCCCTTTGCTTCACTCATCCGCCACCTGAAGTCCTTCCCTCAAACCTTCAACCTTTAGCTCATCGCCTGTAGCGCGCAAGTAGATGTCCTTGACGTCGTCTGTGGTCGTCTCAAAATGAGATGTGGGGTCGTAGCTCTTGGAGATGAAGATGTTGTCTGCCTTGCCACTATCAACGGGCTCGTACAGCGGAATGGGTGGCCCCTGTAGACGACAGTGAGTTGGGGCTGCACTCGCAGCTGATCAGAAGTGGGATCGGACATACCATGAACTGCTCCTCAATCTTGCCAAGCCGGTCCAGACCAGGCTGTAGCTCCAGGTGATGGTTGGATGTAGTCTCGGCAATCGTCGAGACAATGGCAATATAGTAGCCCTTAGGGCACACATTGTGCGCCGAGGACACGCAAGCAATATAGATGTCTAGGCCCCGTGTTAGCATGACAGGCTCAGAAAGACTCATGTACAAACAGGTTGTGCCTACCGTTCTTACGCCCAACTTGTGACTGCGGAATAATGAGTTGGGAGGAGTCGCTGTCGTTCGTTCCAGCGAGAGGATGCTTCAACACACAGATGGCCTTGAGCACGTGTCCAACCACTTTGACCTTGCTGGAGAAGTAAGACGGGTCACCAAGGATCATGCCTGCTTTCGTCTCGAATTTCATCTGATCGGCACTGTCAGGGGTGCCCATGGTGGCCTTGATGCCAGCCGCCTTGCTGCCATCGTAGATGATCTCGTCCACCGATGTATTGAGCATGTATGTGCCGCCGTAGATGGCCGAAAGGCGGGCAAAGCCTTGAGGTAGCTCCCCCAGTCCGTACAAGGGGTAAATATATGGCGACTTGCCATATCTCGCCACCGAGTTACCATACAGTCTAATGCGCTCGATTGCTTCGGGTGCCTTGCCTGGCGTGGAGATATAGCTGTCATCGAGGTACAGCGCCATAGCGTGGCCAATGAAGTCACGGGTACCCGTCTCGAGGCCGAATTTGTCGTACACTTCCTTCATGGTTACCTTGCTCATGTCAAGGCCTGTCGCGAAACCATTAGCTTACAGACAGTCTCTGGCCCACCTTAACACCAAGCTCCAGATGCCGACAGATGGGTATCACGAGTACACTCACCCTTGTGTGTTCCAGGATCTTTGGGGTCAAATGTGCCGACCCATTCAATGAAGCTCTTCATGCGGCGCTTCTCGAAAATACCCATCAGAGGGGACTTGAGAGCCTCACCCGCATCAGAGGGGACCTTCGCGACAGTGGCCTTGGTTCCAGAACCCTGTTGTACATAGCTGCCGGCCACTTGCTTGAACTCGAGATAGCGCGTGACGTCGGTGGATACGAGAATGTTGGTCAGCTCGCCCGAAGACATCAAGAACTTGGGCACCAAGTCAATGTTCCAGTCGTTTGCACGGCCGTACTTCTTCCACGGTTCGTCGCCCTCTGCGTAGTTGCCATACTTCTTGAACAGCTATCGCACAGCGGAAATATTAGTGATGAGCTTCGTAGGCTCCATGCCGGGCAGCGGGGACACCTAGATTGAGGAAGTGACAAGGGATCGGGGGCTTTGTCTGTACCGTCTCGAGATTTACGGAGGCAGCCTCTCTGCATTGAAAACACCATCAGCTTGGAAGACACGGACCCGTGAAGAAGAGAACGGATATCTGGACAGCGGACGAGTAGAGACTTACCCTCCGTAGTGATCATTGCGATCGATGTGCAGCACTTTCTTGCCTTTGACACTCAGGACACTGGAGGGAGCAAGACGTAGGTTAGTAGCTTGTCGAAAATATGCAGCGGTGGTTTGCTGGGACTAGACATACCCGGAGAGAATGCACTCAGTCAAGCCTATAGACGGTCAGCATCGTGGGAGACTGGAATGTAATGTGCCTGCGTTGACAGGCGGCGCTGGGTTGCCTGCTTGAGTGTTTGGTGGGATGGAGGATGAGGATGCGGGGCAGCAACGTACCGGTGCCCAGCACAATGACATCGTACTCTTTGGCGATCTCCTCCATGGCCGGCAATGTGTGAAGATGGCTCTGTGCTGTGTAGAATACAGGATGTGTCGAGGAATGCTAGATTTCGCTCTGCTCGACGCCGGGTCAAGATGCAAAGCTGTTGTCTCGTCGGGTCGAAAAGTATCGGTGAGTGAGGAGGAGGTTCTGGAGTCTGGAAACTGGAGTTGTTGTTCGAGTCGACGGTGGAGGCGGTAGCAACGGTGGTGGGCTGCAGCTCTTCACACTAATCCCACTTTCGCGGGCGCACTTGAGGTAGGTGTAGGTACGTGTACCTCAGTGGTCCCAGACTTTCGCGCGTTCGACAAGTACTCGAGACAAGCTATTACGCGACAGGCATCATTGACAACACGTCCGAGACACAGCTACGGCGGGAAATGGGATAGCTGTGGCCAATGAAACGAGCTGCCAATTCCTCGACTTCCATGCGTGGACGGTCCTCTCCTCCACTCCTCCACTCCTCCACTCCACACTAAAAGGTATCAACGTCGAGTGCAATCCCATGCCATTGCCCCTGAACCCCTATAGCACGAGTCTCGCGATCTCTACAGGCCTTATACTGCCTATTCCCTTACTCCTTACACTGAAGCAATTACTTCAGACTAGATGTACGCTGTATCTATCACCAACTTGGAGGCTATCGCTTTGTGTCGGCTTTGTTGATACTTGCCTACTTCATCCGCTGCAACGTGTGTGCCAAAACCTAGAACATGCTCGTTCGCAATCCACGCTACCTCAATCTTGCGTCTCTCACAATGCAAGGGATACTTTATCTCGAGGCACAGTGATCAAACCATTGATACCCAGTATTGTACATTCCATATTTACAAAGCTCTCGAGACCCGAGCTTTTCTCTAGCTACACTTTATGAGAACATCATGTATACAATGGTCTATGTCGACAGCATTTCGACCTCGGACCTCTATCAGGAAGGACTGGATCCTCGGTGTCAGGGCCGGGTGGCCGACTGTTGGCTTTCGGTCACGGTCGGTTGGCTCTCTACAGGGGACTGAGGGATCCCGGCGGATGGTGACTTGCTATCACTGAGGGGCTCTAGACTCTTCAGGTTGCCGTTGCTCTCATTTTCCACTGCGAGCTCGGGCTCAAGGTGCTCAAGGTGCTGACCCCGTGGTACGTAGGGGCTCGAGACGTTTCCAAGGTCGACCTCAGGGTCCGTCTCAGCCAACGTCCTTGCATCCTCCCACACATACCATCGCTCCGTAAGAGCATGCTTGATTGCCTTCATCGTCTTGCGAACCTAGTGCCCGAGCTTGTCAGCGGACCGGATTCAGATGAATGGACGGTAAGTGCTGGGCTACTCACCTCTCGCAGGCGTGCCTCGCCTTCTTCGATTCCATCTGTGGCCTTGAGCCGAGTTTTCTCCTTCCGCGCCGTGGCGATTCGATTCTGTTCCTTCACACATACCCACCACAGCTTGTGTAGATCTTCCCAGCTCTTGTGCCGTAGCTCCTCGACAGTCCAGGCGCGACCGTACTGCATTTCCTCCGTCGGGGTCAACATAATCTTGTCCTTGGCGTAGAAGAAGTCCCACAGTCCGTGGTTAGGGTCGACCTTGATCTCAGGTTTATAGTTGGCGACGGGCTTAGGAATCTGCGACTTGTCGATGTTCATGCGGAATCGTGTGCCAGACCGGTAGATAGTGGACAGACCACGAAGGCGATTGTTGTCGCGACGGGGTCGACGATTGTCATTTTTGGGGGTAGATGAAAAGGCACAGGCTTGGGAGCCAGTTCTGGAAGCTGCGGTGCTAGGGACCGAGAAGCTTAAGCTTGTCGTGGATTTGATGACCCGGCTTATTGACGGCCGGAGAGAAGCAGGTGTTGCCATGATCGCTTGTTTCGTCGGCGCCGGAGATGCTCGACGCGAAATGGTCGACTACTCTTACTGATAATCGCGACGCCAATGCAGTTGGCTTCGATGTGAGGCCCGAATTTTTAGATCAAATCACCAGGTAGGTTTACTGCAGGATTCATTCCTCAGTCCGCTCCGCTCCACTCGGCTTAAGGTGCGTGCACGTTCTTACGCCTCGACACTGACATTTTCCCGTTTGTCGCATTTAACGCAGAATATCTCGCTCATGTGCATCACCTCGTTGGCCTGCATGTAACTGGACGACCGCATTCCAACCAAAGACAAGCCGCTGTAATATGTAAAACCACAACGACCTGTTTCGCATGGGTCAATTTAGGCCTCACATGTTGTCTGTCCAAAATTGTTCTCCGCTATGATAAATCGCAATGTCAGTGGTGTATGACGTCTTGGCAGCGAGGTACGTTTTCGAACGTTTCCGTGTTTTCAAATAAACCACTTAGAGCGTCTAATTCCTTGAGGGTCTTTCTCCATTTGTATATTGCAACCTCACAGGTTGTTTTTCTTCTTCCTCTAAATGTATAATTTCTGTTGATCGTTACTGGGCGATTCCCTCAATGTAATGATTAACCAAATGTATAATATGTCAAAAAAAAATATTGTAACCTTAGGTTTCTTTCACTAAGGTAGTCCCGCAGCAGCATTATGTAACAATTCCGTTTTATGTTTTGGTCCTTAAGACATGAACCCGATATATTGCACGGACAAAGGTCCTTAAACTGCAACAAGGACTTACGACTGCAGCATAACGCGGGCTAGCACTCTCATATAGTATCAATATTCGTTCGAATCCAGCCTCTATGGTACTAAATACGAATCACTCTGTCGATTGCAGAAGAGCATGTATATACCCCTGTGTAAAATAAGCCTTGGTGCGCTCCGTGCTGAAGACTTCTAGGTTTGGTGTCTCTCGCTTGCGAAAATTGGCTAGAAATGTTTCATCAGTGGAGAGCGATATTCCACGTCCATGTTATTCCTCGGAGCAGTGACGAGGTCGATTGTTTTTTATCAATGTGAGAGTTTTATCCGTGAAGACTATCGGATGTATTTCTTCATTAAATGTGTAAATTTGTTGTAACCCGCGCTACCCCCCCCCCCCCCCCCCCCCCCCCCCCCACCGCCCTGTGGAAGAGAGACCATATAAGAAACAGTGTGACACGAGCCGTGTTTCCTAGTCAACTCGACTGGCAAGTATTACCGCTCCCCATCTGCTTGATGGTCGGTATTTGCCTGCAACTTCATCGGGCTGATGCTGCAAGGCCGTTGACTGAACATCGGTTCATGCAAATTAATTATATCACCCAATGTTAGGTAGCGATGCTCAAGAGATAGTCTATATACTCGTAACACTTCTAGTCGACAACATCCAGGGCTTTTACTACTTCATATGAGCAACATAGCACGTTTTGATGGCCCTGTATCTGCGTAGCAGATGCACACCGTCGGCAATAAGGATGAGCAACACAGCATTATTATCAAGCACTTCAACAATTGTTGCGTACATGTTGGCCAAGGGCTTAAAGATGCCAATACTCAACCCGCAGCTGTTAGTTTTCATCACCACGTAATACAAGCGGATTGCGCGAGTGTTCGGCAAAATGAAAACTGCCATGTCTCATCAACGGCTAACTCAGGACATCTACGGCAACTACAGACCAAAATACTTCCATAGACATCAAGTCAAAGTGAATGACCAGTCGTCACTATAATATGTGAATTCAACGTTTTTACACCGGGCTCATTCAATTCTTATTCGCACGTTAGTTAGCCATGAATCGATGACATTAGATCCCATTATCGACTCAAGTTAAAACGTTCTTTTTCGGAGGTCAGATCATCCAAAACCAATTGATTCAAACCACGCCAACACCTTTCTGTCACGAGCACCACGAATGCTCCCTTTGAAGGCATAAATACTGGATCCGTTAGATCTAAAACATTTCCTAATTTATGGTTATATCAGTCATCAAACCTAGCCAGTTCCAGTATTGTTTGAAACAATATTTAAATGGGTGACTATTCCTGTAAGAATTGTACTCCTAAATATAAACGGATTCTGTTCATACGGAGAATAGTATAAAACTTCGTTTAACTTCCCAATACTCATGCTCTAAGGCATTTTCTTTAAGTGCACTGTAAACCGTCTCCAGATATCGCTATAGGTCCAAGCAGCATGCTTTATTTGATTTGAACCTAATTATTTATCGTCACATCTCTGAAGTAACGTACGTTCCTGCACATATCCAAGGGCGTACGCCGATTGATACGGGCGAAGAGCATCCAGCTAGCTGGATGACCTAAGGCTCATGGTTCGTATTATCTTTTGGTTCTCTAGACGCCAAACACAGTCGACAATTCATAAACAAAGAGCTTGAGTATCACGGATATAGCAGTAAAAAAGACAAGGGTGCACAATTACTGCCACTCCTCGTCCAGAACAACACAAGGCTTTGGGTTACATAATAATACACAGGTGGGATACTAATTCTACCCTCATTCCTGTCCATTGCAAAAGTTTACTCTTTGACGTGTGAAGACGCTGACCCAATATAAGAGTTAGATAGTTTTCCCATCAGTAGCTCCTACTCGTAGAAACAGTAAATCTCCCAAGTGTATGATACTTCTTTCAATCACAGAAAGTAACACAAACTTGCTAAATGTCGATGAAAGCCAACTTAGTATATCCTCATTTTTCTCGGCAAATACTTATCAGCTCCTCATGGTACAAATCATTTAAGTGGCTGCATTTGTTGGATGCTAGACGTGTCATGAAGGCTTTGGTTGTTGGGCCATCGAGGACGGTTAACGTCAATCATCTTTGTTGTCTATGTGGTCAAACAGTCGTGGCGTCGCATTTCTTTAGTTTGAGACACAATCTCTCACACAAGATTATTAGAAGCCGAAACTCAGACAAGGTGCTTCCTCGGTTTTCATTGGTTTCCTACGGCAACTGATCCTGCAAACACGGAGCCTGCAATAATGGCAACGTTGCAGTTCGAGAGTATCTTGATTCTTGCAAGAGTCGCTCCGTAGCTGATTTGGTCGGGTTCGTTTCTGCGACATATCAAGAAAGGCATAAACGCGAATCATTACATTGAGAAGCGCGGATGTAACGGGCGCTATCGACCGGAAATAAGATGGAAACAATATGCAGCAATATCCAAACTGTCGATCATCGTCGTTTATAAAGGATAATTGTGACCTGAACAGCTGAACTCACTATTGGTAGAGCTAGCATGATGAGGATCACATGTTGTTCAACAACTCTTCGTTGGGTTGTGCCGGGCTGAGAAAAGGTGGGAGATCGACGACACAACCTGCAGCACCTTGTTACCTAACAGAACCCAAGGATGAAGTCGCCCATAACCTCGTAAGGGACAGGTATCTAGGTCGACGTGTTCATGGCACCAAGATACATAAAAAGTTGTTAATACTGTATAGGCAACCTCACAAACAACGGGACTAACTGATAGGGAGGTGCGGTATCGGTACTCCTACCAACATCGATCGTAACCACTGGCGACAGAAAGTAGGTCGGCTGAACGGGTGAAAGGAAGCGAGGCCGAGCAGAACTCGTACCATACCTGCAGTCCCCGACGCGAGAAGTGTTGTACGGTACAGTTTGCGAGGAGCCAAACCGCCGGCGACTTGTGATAGGACATGGCGAGGTTGGCGGCAATCTCGGTCCAAGCTCGGCCGCGACCAATCCTTGGAAGTTATCTAGACAGACCACGGCCACTGACCGCTAGAATGCCGGACATACATGGTGGAAGAAGAAACGCTAAGCTGCAATTGGCAATTCTCATCTCAAGGAGTCTTAGCTTTTTCATGTAGCGCCGCCTGACCCTCCAACTATCAAACAGTATTGATGTCGCACATGACGTGGCGCCCCACTCAGCGTTCCCACGAAAAACCCCTTCCTTTCCTGCGTTTGCGCCTCGAGTCATATGCGCGCATTATCCTCGTCATGAATCGCTCATCTAGGAAAACCGACATGCCACAAGCAAGAAAGGGAAAACCGCGTATGTTCAAGTATGTACGGTATAGTCGCGTAGCTCAATAAATGCCAAGTTTACGAATTGGACTCTGCCGTCCCTATGCGATTAGTCAGGTCTACGCAGCCTAGGTACAGAGGGTTAATCCATCTGATAGCTGTTCTCGCGACAAGCCTAACAGTAGAATGGCGTCCAACGCCACGAGCACCCGACAAAATCGTTGGATACAAATCGTCGGAATTAGTGCACCGAACCTCTTGGCATATTCTCATCACATGAACTTTTCGGCGGAACAAGGCTGGTTACGTTTCCGCTTAGCATAAGACTTGTACGGGCAGAGTACGGGTTTGAAGTCTAGTCCGTCTCGTCTAGTTCCGTTGCCTCTGGGGATATTGAACGCAGGCAAAACATAGCGGAACGCGAGTTGGGAGCTTGAACAGTTTGTTAGACAGATCTAGATATTAATGATAGTTATATATCCCTTTGCAGTTACTCCTCATGCTCTCTTTGCAATCTCATCTGCAGCGGCCGAGATCGAAATTTCGTACTGTCAATCGCTAATCGCGGAAACGTGCCTACACACAGAATGTCGTTGATTCTGTGAGCGACAATTCCTTTCGTCTCCCATTCTAGCTGCTCCGGCGAGCTGGTTCTGACACGAGGCGAAGCCATACGCGCACGTGTTTAGTGTGATTGTCCCGCCGAATGTCCAACGACGTTCGTTGACTTTCAGCCTCATCGATGCCCCATTGTAAAAGGTTAATGAGGATCTCGTAAATGAGGGTCTTTATGTTACACAGAATGGGTCTTTAACAAGCCTCTTCGCTCATCGTCCGAACGAATATATATTATTAGAAAATGCCCACCTTCTATCCAATTGATTAGCCTTGAATATATCCCACCCAATAATGAGAACAATTGATTTCACATAGGCTAGGCGTCACCGCTTTGTAATATGGCCTCTGGCATTTCTTCATACAACGAGAGCATCAAATATCTTCAGGAAACAGAAGGTGTATGGTGGCCGCCACACGTACAGCAATCGATCGTCGCGGTACTTCGAGATAAGTATCTCACCCTTGTAGGTACATTTCAGGGTCTTGATCAAAAGTGGGCTCACTCTTGACGATCGTCTTCTAACCGTGGTTGGGTCTCGGCGTCTCCGCTGTGTCACACTGACGCGTACCTAAGGAAAAACGACAGAACCTGTTTGCGTGTATCGCAACGTCGAACACCAAGATCACATTTTCAAGTCAATAGTAAACGACTGTTTGTCGCAAATGACAGACAGAACTGTATGTGTCTCCGAGCACAGTACTCAGGAGGCTAAGGCGACTTTGCCGTTGGTCTGCAGTCAGGCTGATTCCAAGAGTACTAGGCACGGCAAATTCGCCGAGTGGTCGGTCTTACACTAGATAGACGATGCACACGAATGCTCGCTATGGACGGACCCCTGCGAGCCTGGGTCTTTCGCTTCCATTACGGTATGAGAACGAAGCCGATAACAAATACTCACAACGGGCAATGCGAAGGCTACTTCTTCTTCAAAAGGGTATGATACGTCCAGCAAGAATGTGTTGTTCTGCATACCCACTGGTATATCTTTCGTAGAAGTCATCACCATGGTAAGGTATGTTTCTGTTACGAAGATTTGGGAACCTTCAAGTGGCACTGACTGGGGCTCTAGTTATCATGCAGCATCTTAGTAACGTCCTATGTGACGCGAATGTCGAACCGCCTTACTCGCTATGGAACGCTTTTCAATAAGGGTATGTAATTGTTTAATTCGTGGGTATTTCTAGGAATGTGGATTAAATAGACCATGTGACCTTTCAACATGGGTTTATTCGTGCTTCTTATCGGGTAACACGTCGACAGGGAACAAACATGAACAATTCGACATAACGGTACCAAGAACGACAAGTGAAGTACCGGCACATTGGATTAATTACCACCGCAAGCATGTTTTAGGGGCTGAGCAAAACAAACAACTCTACTTCATCTATCGTTGGGCAGCCCTGACGTAAGAAGATGCGTTGGAACCTGATATCGTCGTGCTGATCTTGAAGTCGACCCTGATGTCTATGTTTCTCTACTCAGGATTCATGCAAGTCCGAGAACCAACATATGATGCGAACCATAGGCTTGAATAGCCACTGAAGATAGTCGTTTCTGTGGTTTTTATTTTTGCTTGCTCCTGTCTGTTTATTCGCAAATCTTCAATCTGTCGAGAAACAAGCAAGTCGCCGTTGATAGGAAATAAAACTGTCCCCCCTGGGGTTCCGTTCAACGGAGACAGTTCACAGAGGGATGTTCGTTCTTGGTCTTATATACTTAATGTTAATGGATTCATCTTGAAGATTGGTCTTTGGAAATGACTGGTTGTTTCTACCTGTCGATACAGTATTGTGCCTGGCAGTGTATTTTAGTTTCTGGCAATATCTACGTTATTTTGCATATGTTTTGGTGCTAGTACCAAAGTATGACACTTGGCACGAACCACGAAAACTTACCAGCATAATCTAGGCGCATATGGGCTGATAGAATAATCTCCAGTTCCCCTCCAGCAAAAGTATGCTTTGTCGTGTCCTTAGCTTTCGCCAACGTTTTGTTGCTTTATGTCAGACTATTTTATAAAACACAGCTCGTTAACTGGTTGCGTTGGTCGTTATCGTGGAACGGATCCCATATTACACATGCACGGTATGAATCAGGGAGAGAATGGCCACTGCGCCAAACGTATTGATATTGATATATTGCGCGAAGGCGGCGATTAGTTTCTTTCGACGGTACATACCATACTCCACCAGTATCGAACACGCGCAGCCAAGAGAGACGATTATGGAGATCAGAGGATTGGTAAGCAACGTACAATCAGGCATCTCAAGGTGGGTTCACAACCAACATACACGTTGAAGGCTGAAGACGAGAGCACACATGAAATACTGTTGCAATGGCCCATGGTAAACTTGGTGCCACAAACCTGTCTGTATCTGGAATGGTTGCAACGATGCATCATAACGAAGTGCTTCAGCATTCCATCCCAGTGTCCCATGCGTGCAGAAACGCGATACTGAGAACTCTTGTTAGGATATAGTACCGTAACAACCATGTTCTTAAAGTGGAGACTTGACATGGTTACACAGACTATACGCGTAACGGAGAGTTAAAAAGCTAACAATTAGTCCAGAGCAAATGTGCTATGTTGGTGATGTAAATAACATGACCTCGGCAGGACTGTAAGTTCGCCTATGGCGGCGAAATGAATGGCGAATGCCATTTGGCTTTCGAGACACAATCCGGGATGCTTTCGGGCGGTACAGTGAAACTACCTACATATGTACGCAATCCGAGTCCAGGTAATATTACTGGCGATGCGAGCTTGGAAAAGCTGGTGACATGAGCTCTTATTAGTAAACCGGACTCTATTCAATACCGCTCTTTGCCGTGCGTTAGAAACATGACGGTTGGGTAATCAAACATAAGTCTCTTGCCGAGACTCAATCTTGTTGTGTTTATTTGTAGGTTTATGAAGACGATCAGGCAGATATTCTTAGGTACACATCTTCTTTCTTTTCGGTTGAAGTATTCCTTTGAGGAAGAATATAACTATAGGTAACTACCTAGGCAACCCGTCGGGACGATATGTTTAGCTAGATTATCTGGACAGCCCACCATGCGTGTGAGTTGTGACGACTCGATGGATTGCGGGATGACATAATAAATTGCTAGGCTAGTATGAGTGGGGCAGGTCTGTGCATCGGATTGACTCGTAGTCGAAGTCTCGATTTTCGAAGTCCTTCCTTTACCTCTTGATTTTGAAGGCATTGAATAGGTAGGTACTGTGTTCGGCAGTTCACCCAGGATTCAATGAGCTCGGAACGAGACCAGTCATGAGGTAAATACTCGGTGTAGCATCTGGACATTGAATACAATATACTAGGTATTGTGATGCATACATCTAGGGCGGTACATGTAATCAACGTTGATTTCGGAACGTTGATTTCGGAACAGCTCATACTCTCTATATGTACATACAGCACCTCAGCTTGTAAGCTTCCGTTGCAACCTGCCCACGTAAATCTAACCTGAAAGAGAGGCGCACCGTAGAAACAGTCGGAACCTCAAGCCGCGCGTACCTGTACTTCTGCCCGTGTAGCTGGCTCGGGCGATCCCCTAGATTGTTCTGTATTGCCGCCGTACTGTACCTGTTCGTTGGCTGCCGCTGGCGGCAAAAGTGGTAAGGTAGGCGAGGCAGGTGCACTGACTCTTTGCACTGTCAAGGACTCAGCTTCCCCGACTCGCGCTTCGCTGTTGCTGCTCAAATTCATTGGATGATTGCCGTGAGGTACTCGTAGAGGTAGGTGATCGTGGGCGTTCCTGTCCGTCCTCCCACTTTCCTCAATATCTCGCCTGCCTCCATTTTCCTTTCGCAATTCCCAATCTCTCTCCTTTCCTCTCCTTTCTCCCCTTCGTCTCTTCTCCCCTTTGCAGTTGGTCCAAAACGTAGAATTGCATCTGTGATTACCGCCGCCTAAAGCACGAGCGAAGCAGTATTCTCTTTTGCTGCTAACGTCCCGAGTCTGTCACGCACCCTGTCGCTGCTGGAGACATCGAACCCGTTCGCCAACAAGCCGTCCCCACGTGTGCAGCCTTTCCTGAGGGGCGCCGACAAGAATTGTGGTACAGCAACCGTTTGTGGGTGTGGATATCTGGATCTGTATGTGAGTCTTGTTGTTCATTCCATTTTTTCCGCCCCAGTTCCCGCCCAACCACTATCAGCTATCGTTATTTATTTACCCTGGTTGTGGCCTCCCTTTTCCCTCATTCGGCTGGCCGCGTTGTGTCTTTTATCTCCGATCCGAGGTGGCGTGCGCCGGCCCCTTCTATTCTTCCCATTCTGTCTCAGGTTGCTTGCTTTGAGCTCCCCATACGTACACGTATATTCCCAGAAGTCGACTGCGTGGCAGGTACCCAGGCACTGAATAGTGATCTGGTCCCAATTATGCTGCCAGAAGGCGGTTTGGGTAGTTTTACAGACAACAGGCATGGTTCTTGCATCAGCCCAAGGGTCTGCTGGGTGCCTGTTGTCGCACACCCCTTCCATACGAAGAGGTACACCTTGTGCCTCATACGCGGTCGACGTGCAAGTTTGCCGCGCTTCCCTGCTGTATGTGTACACGGTTGGGTAAAGGGTTCGTACCGAGACCTGCCTGTCCCAGCCTCTGGCCAGCGCTCCATCCCACCCCCCATGGCTGAACCCCCTGTTGAACCCTGCTCTGTCATTCAATGTCCCTGCACAAGATTTCATCACAGCAGATGCATCGGCCAAGAAGAACAATGCAACTGGGATGCCTCTTTGGGGGTTAGGCATGGCCACTCCGACTGCGTAATCAATGGAATTAATCCGTACATTGCGCTCAGTGGTGGTTTCCTAGGCACACACGCCATCTGATAGACTTCTGTGTCTCGCCTCTGGCTAGATGGCCTATTGAATTTTCTCGCCTGGTGCAAAGCTGCTTTCCTACAAGTACCTCTTCGTGTCTCCACCCACCCACTCTTCTTCCTCTTCCTCTTCTTCCATTTGCACTACTGGCCGAGGAGATCCACCCACACGATCCACAGCCACCACACCCACTCGCCGAGCTTGACTTGCAGTTTGCATGCATCAAGCTCTCGACACGCTATCGTCATTCTCCTAGTCTGTCATCGTCAGCAGTTTCTGCCCGCCGCCCGTCGCTACCTAGGTAGGTCGGTGCCGTCTTCCACCATTTCCACCATCCTGTTGTTCCATTGTCTGCCAGCCGTCCCTTTCGTTGCATCGGTATCCACTTTTCCACACCGCGCTCTCGTAGTCTCTTGTCGACGTCGTTTTCTGACCACCGCGACCCACAGACTGACCGAAGTGTCAGGAGAAAAGCACCGCGGCACCAGTGAAAAGGGAAAAATTTCTGCCCGCCTGAACACCATCAGACGGAGAGCCTGCCTGACCCCTGCTTACGAGTGATTGAAATAAGAAGCCCGCACACCTCACCGCACTCGAGAAACGGGTCTCCTTTCTCCACTTTACAAACACCACAACCTGCCCGGGCCCCATCAGTCCCATCTCGTCCATTGCACCTCACGAGGCTACTTGTGTCTAACAGCTCTCCATTGTGGCCCCCAAGCCTACCCCAATTCCACTGCCCCTCATCGCCGTTATCGAAACCCTTTTTTCTCAATTCGGTTCCTTTTGGTCGGGACCACATCGTCAACTCTATCGTCGCAAGCATCAGATCCGCCATACTGATACTGGAGTCAGCACTATCTTGTTTCCGTTAGGTATTAGACGTGGAGGATAAGGTCTTTCGGGTGACACGTTTGCCACTGTCGATATTTTTAAGCGACAGAAACTACTAGGCCGCCTACGCGCTGCCCTAATCGCGACGCCCTCACCAAGCACACTGATCTTTCTCGGCATCGAGAGGACACAGGCTTGAGACCTTGGCATCGCTTCTCGGTATTGACTTCAATACCGTAACTCTCCTCATCTTTAAGGACATGGACAGCGCCCATCATCCATCCCACCAGCCGTACTCTAATCAGCTAGGCACATCAGGGTCCACATACCCTTCACCATCAGCCATCGCTCCTCATCAGTTGCAGCAAGGCTCTGTACCTCAGCATACACTGCCTCCCCTCCAGCACAGCAATAGTATGCAATCGATCTACGGGAGCCACCCTCATACTCCTAGAACGCCGGGGACACCTAACAACGGCACGCCCCAACCCCCAAACATGAGCAACTATCCGCCTCCTAACGCGGGCCACGGTCGTGGTTCGTATGGAATGATGCCCAATCAATACCAGAACCAACCTCAAGGCTATCCGACGACCACGTCCATGATGCCCCAAGCTTCGGTCGCAGCCTCGCACCCACAACCGATTGCACCGGCCCCAGCTGCTGCGCGTCCTCCCGTTCTCCGCCCTATGCCTGCTGGTGGGGTCATTCCTCAACCTAGTCTGAACTCACCCTATGGCGGAGCTTCGATGATGCCTCACCCATCACCCTATCAGGACGCAGAGCAGCCAACCCACGTTGTCGGGTCCCAAGGTCGCCGTGGTATCCTTCCCAGCGCCCCAGGTCGACCTGCAGCGCCGACTGGTAGTGGTGCCTCAAAGAACACTGTTATTCCTCAGAAGGATGCTGACGGAAAGTTCCCTTGTCCCCATTGTACCAAGACTTACCTTCATGCCAAGCATCTCAAGCGCCATCTTCTGCGCCGTAAGTTGGTAGTCGCGTGTCACATTCATTCTCGTTTAACTGACAGATAAACAGATACCGGCGACCGCCCATACATGTGTGTGTTGTGCCGCGATACGTTTTCCCGAAGTGACATTTTGAAGCGTCACTTCCAGAAGTGCTCGATTCGTCGAGGAAACCCTACTGGGGCGAGTCATCTGTCTCATCCCCAGGCACACGTTAAAAAGCAACAGCAGAATGCCCAAAAGGCAGAAGGCGACTTGGGTCACATGAATGGCATGACCAACATGCCAGGTGACGGAGTTGTCCATCCATTCGGTATGGTCCAGATCCAAGATGGTATGGGAAACATGGCCAACGACCAGAATCAACTCTCTAGATCGAGTAGTATGAGTCGGATGGACGACAACGCCAACCGGGACCGCAGAAACATGCCGGGTGGATACAACGGTGAAGTTCCGTCCTCGATGTCCTCCAACATCAACCCCCAGTTGGCAAACTTCAGTATGCCACCGAACCAAAACGGTATGCCTTTGTACGGAGCTTCGGGCTCGAATCAGCAGTCTGGCCTTGACTGGTCTCAGATGTTCCAACAGCCTGGTGCGCAACAATCACATACCTACACCACTACGTTCCCGTCTCCTAATTTGAATCAGAATCAGACCGCACTCAAAACCGAGCCTAACCTCGCTCCCGAGAGATTCAATGGCATACCGGGCGCTCCCTCCACCGATGGTATCGACCGACCCCTGTTCTCTAACTGGGAACCGCAGATGTCAATGCAGGACGGGTGCCAGCAGCTTTCCACCCACATTATAAACTTCCTCTCTCCTGGCAATTATGCATCTCCCGAAAACGCCGCCATAAGTCATTTCTTCGTGCCCGAACACATTAGAGCCTTTCTTGAGTCGTTCATCCATTTTCATATTCATTTTCCTTTCCTTCATATTCCTACTTTTCACATCATGAAGGCATACACGGGGCTCACTACAGCCATGTGTTGTGTCGGTGCTTGTTACTCAGGACTCGTAGATCCATCGCTCATCCGCGAAGTCATGGCTTTGCTTAACATTGCTGTAGAGCGCGACTGTAGCCTGAATTCCACTGTCGAGATACCTTTCAAGATCGAGAATGGTAAAGATAGTCTTGGCCTCGAGAAGTTGCAAGCGCTGCAACTGGTCATCGTCTTACTGACTTGGAATGGCACTCCCATGCATCGAGAAGTTGCGCGACGTCACTTTAATGTCGCATGCCTAATTGCGCGAAGTTCTGGGTTGCTGTCCGTCGTTAGTGACTCGAGTCTTCACAGCTTTCTGCACCAACCTCATGTCGACCTGCAACCAATGGGGTTGCATGGCTTTGACTGGACATCGTGGGTTGAACAAGAAAAGCGAATACGGCTGATGCACATGATCCATTTGATGGATACCGCGCACGGTCTGTTCTTTAACTTCGATCCACTGCTCGATGCGTTTGAGATCACCATACCACTCCCTGCTGATGATGCACCCTGGGAGGCGGCGACAAGTGACGAATGCGCCCGAGCTTTAAACCTGTTTGGCACTGAAGCTGTCAAGAAGAGCAATCCTGACGGGTCTCAGCGAAGTAAGCAGCCTGAACTTAACATGATTCTTCGCGCCATGCTTCAAGGCTCTATTCAAATACAGCCAGGGAGTACCAACCTTTGGGGTAAATTCATCCTTATCCACGCGATTCTTGCCCAACTTCGACGAGCACAGAGCGAAGGACATCTTGCAGAACTGAACGGGTCAATGACGCCACTTCGTCACAATGACTGGGTCATGATGAACGGTTGTGGTACGTCGACAGGCCATAACAGTGCAAATAATAGTGGCCGAGGTACTCCAGTACCTGGAACTCAGCCTCTATCAGTCCAAAACTTTGCCACTTTTAGTGCTGCTCTAGACAAATGGAAAAGCTACTGGGACATGGATATGGCTATTCAATTTCCACCATCAGTTTCCAATCCTCGACGTCTTGGTTTCTGTCGAGATGGCCCGCACTTCTTCTGCCTCGCCAAACTGTTTCTCCGCAACCCGCACCTGAATACTGTGCCACTGGGCCGAGACGAACGGTTCACACAAATCCTGCAACTATTGAAGAATGTTTCAACGTGGGTCGAGAGTGACGGCGCATCAAGAGGCGAGGAACTTGGCTCTGTTGGTGAGATAGAACACGATCATGTGGTGTCTAATCTCACGATTGACCTCTCCCAATTGTTCAAACCGCAGCCATCCGTCATTCAGTCTTCGACTACGTCTATGGTCCAGACAGGCATCTAGATCTGACAACAGTGGACTAGTTCAGTCCCCACACGAGCATTCACGGCGTTTTTGTTTTCGGCATGTCTGACGAAAAGTTTTCACACAACCAGCATTGAAGAAGCATCGAGGGCGGTCTGTTTGTTTGCATTTCCCGGTTCGGTTCTCTTCGTTTTCATTAGACTGGCTATGGCTTTCTCGCATTAGACTCGACGATTAGATTATGAGGTGGTTCTGCTGTGTTTTCCCGTGGAGGTTATGTGTTTACGTTTCGCATCCTGAGCAGACATGCGTCAGGGGCCGGATCTTGCCTTCTCTGGGTGCCTGTTGCATGGTGCAAAGATATAGGTTGAATGGAAAGGTGGACTCCAGTATGTTTGGTGTGAATCGACGATGAGCGACGCACAAGTATCAGTCAGTGTCAGATGCATTAGATGTTATAACGAATGAATTACAAAAACCTGTTTGTCTGCTGTACATACCTCGGCCATAGACTGGGCGAATGAATTGCATCTGTTTTGCTGATGTGACTGGGATTGTCATACGGAAACATTACCTGAGCCGTCAGCGCAGCCAGGTGTTTTTCAGGGGCAATTTAACCCGCCCGGAAGCACCAAATTCAGGTACTCGACGATGCTCTCCATTGTCGGGCAGCATATAGTTTATCACGATTCATACTAAACATGGCTGCTATTTGTTACATTGGCACGACAGTAGTGATAGTCGGGTGATGGGTATTCTACAAGATCAAGGGTGAAGACTGTGACCTGGTCACGAGCTCTGCGGGCGAGACTGGTCAAGTCGATCGACGGCTGTGATGCGCGGCGTCATCTCTTGTAACGCGGCGCGGTCTTCGTCGGTGGCCTTGAAGTACCTCTCCTCAGCCCTGTCCGATAGTTGCAATCCAATGGCACCCCAGGCCAACAGCCCGATCCCGACGCCGATTCGTGTCCGGGATGATAGAGAACGGAATGACCTTTTTCGAGTTAGTACCGAGCGTTCGTTGTGCGATATAAGAAGCATTTGTTGAGCTGATCAGGATAAGTGAGGTTGTATAGAAGTGACAGTCAAACCGACGTTGATTGGCAAACGCTCTAGTCATATGAGATCCAAAAGAAGTATGTGGCGGCTGCTTGGCTTACCGAAGTAGAGACATAGGTAACGTGGAATGATGTCGTGTGTGTGCTGACCTCAGACGAGATACGATGAGTAATACGTGGGAGGAACCGGACGCAAAGGCAAGTTCATCTATGCCTTTTTCCTGATCGTACGTGACGGTGTCAAATGCCGACTACGGAGGCGAGGGCAAACAGATGGGCAAGGCAAACTTTGGCACCGTCTATTCTGTGCAAGGCGAGTGAACAGGCGTGTGGAATGGCGTGACACGATGGAAAACGGATTCTTGGTACTTATGATGCGACCGGTCGGTAGGTGTGAGGTTTGGATTTACTACGCCCCTGCTTGGCTCCGCGGATGGCGGGATTGCGATGTGTCAGAGGTTGGAATTTTCCAGTCCTTTCGTGGAAGGAATTAGCGGTGAAGAGTACCGAGGAGCGGGCCGTGTGCCTCGAGACGAATATTTGTATCGGTACCTCCTCTCGGGCTCTGCCTGGCTTTATTGTTGTCGGTCCTTGTTGCCTCTTATTGATGGTTTCACTGCAGAATCGTGCCGGACGGATGGATAATGTCGTCGAAGCGACACATTTACGCCACTTATGCGCCACAGCAAAACTACCACCCCGGTTAGAACCGGGTCGTATGATACCGTATCCCTTTAACTGCGGCTTCAACTTCGTGACTTCGCCACGCTCCACCTTACCCTGGCTAGTCCAGTTGATATGGCTACTAGGGGCTAGGTACGTAATGACCGTTAATACGTTAATTGAATAAATAACAACACTACGCTTTAACTATCGCGTTATATTGAATATAAAGTATATTATTTTGATCGCTTTATTTAACGTTATCGTTTTGTTATTTTTTTGAATTTTTTTGATTACTAATAATGACTGCAATCGAAAATAATGCTATAGAGGTTAATAAAAGCACTTATTAACTTAATATCTTACTTACTAAGTTAGCGGCCACGCCGGCTATTTTTAAACCTTTCAACGTATTATATCGCGATATTTATACTAAACTATTTTTATATACGCTTTTAAAGCTATTTTTACGCTTTTTTTTATTTTGCTTTATTTATTAATAGATTAATTACTATAAAAACGGTCGTAAAGACTTAGTACTTAAAAAACAAAGCCGAGATTACTACTAGAAGCTTATTATAAAAACAAAAATCTACGTCTTTTTAAAATGTTTACTATATATAACCGTATACATTAAACCTATTATCGATTATTATTAAAAAACGTTACTAAACGGCCTTAATTACTTTTTTTATAACTATATATTAAAAAACCGCTTTTAAATACTTTTTAAATATTTTTGTACTTATTATAATAACGACTTTCTACTAGGCGTACCGAAGCTTTTTTTAAAAATAACGGAATTAAAAAAACACGTATAACAAAAATCACGGGACTAAATCGAAGTCATGCCTTCCGACGTTACCGTCAATAAAGGTATAGTCCTTTTTTCGGGCAAATCTAAGCTTACTACGTTATGCCTTATTAAACTATATTTTCTAAGCTATAAATATTAAATTTACGCCTATTATAGGTATATTTTTTACTAATTATAGCATTATTACGGCGTAATACCTTAAAGTATTAATTATTTATTTAAAATGCTACTAGAGCAAAAAAAAACGCAGCTTTTAAAAAGTGCCTTAAACGCGGTTTTAAACGAGTAAGCTTTAAATAACACCTAATAAATAAGTAAAAAGCTCTTTTTAAACGTTATTAACTACTTTTATTTTATGTTATTTATAGCCCGATTTTAACGTTTTTTCGACGTTATTTAAATCGTTACCTCTTTTATTAAAGCTTTTTTACCGCAGCGATATTACGTTTTTTTTAATAACCTTTTTACCTTACTGCAACTTTTTTTTTATTTTTATTACTACTTTAATACAAATGTTACCGCAACCTGCTAGCCGTTATTAAATATATATTACAAGTTTATTACCTTAAAAAAAAAGGATAAAAAATTAAATAATATGCTATAAAGCAGTTAATAAATAGCTACTTAGACCGACGTCGACCTTAGCGCTCTAAAAGCCCTAGAAACAAATGGCACCAAATCAAGTAGCCCATTAGTTACTACAAAATTTACTACTAACAAAACTGCCGTCACTAAAAAAGCCACTATTTAAAAAGCTATTAGCGTTAATAAAAACGATATATAATAGTTTGCTTTTAAAAACTCCGTTATCGTATTTATAATAAATATTGTTTTTAATAATAACAAGCTTTCTATATAGCGCTTTAAAGCCCGTTTACGTATAAAAACCGCTAGTACTATATTTAGTACTAAAAAGCGCAAAAAAATAACCTTGCCGGCGTATAACTTAGCGTATAATACAGAGCGTTCAAAAGTTAATACAGTTAACTAAATACGCTAAAGCGTATAAAAGCTTTATATACGCTACGCCCGCGATAAAATGTTGTTTTTAAAGTTTATTTTAAAAGTAGTAATAGTTAATATTTATTATTTTTAATAATAAACTATTTATCCTTTAAAATAAAAGCCGTACTATACCGTACATAACTGGAAAAAAACTATCGTCGACGTTATTTTCGATACTTATAGCACTGCTTTATAAGCAAATAAAAGGGGTTATCTTAACGAAATAAGGTATTTTATTCTTATCTAATAGTATAAATTAATTAAAAAGGGTAAAAATAGCCTTTATAAAGCTTGTTAAAGTTATTAAATAAGTAATAAAAAGCGATAGCATATATTAAGTAAAACAAGGGTTAATTTAATACTACGTATAAAACAAACGAGTTAAAGCTGCGGTACCTGCGATATAGCGCTTTATAATAGTGAAGATTGTATATATTTGTGGCATAGGGGAAATTAAGTAAGAAATCCGGCTTTTGCATGTATATCCGATTACCTCTAATTGATTAGTCAATCTAGTAGCTTAGCGGTAACGAAGTTAAAGCCGCAGTTAAAGGGATAGTTTTGACAAAGTGACTCCTTAGCAACTCCACTTTTAAAAGTCGTTATACCCTATTAAGTAAGGCACAATGCGGGGAGATTCGTCATGTGACTTCACTTTTCTCGCCAAATGGTAGATTTCAGCAGTAAAAGCGCTCAGAGAATGGAGTCACGTGACGATTCTCTCTCCACTCTGCCTTACTCAATAGGGTATAACGACTTTCAAAAGTGGAGTTGCCAAGGAGTCACTTTGTCAAAACTATACGGTACATCACCTCAAACGAAACGATCTTGATTTCTTTTGCCAAATAGTACTATTATTCATTACATGATGTATCGGATTGCTTGTTTCATTAGCTTGTTCCCGTGTGGGAGAGACTATAATGTACATTGCACATATTACTCTGTCGCGCCGTATTTGGCACGGTATTCCTCGATGTTCTTAATGATCTCCGGCTCAGAAATGACACTCGAGCCAGCGGCAATGATATCGTCGAGTTTAATGATGGCCAGTATGGGGAACTGGTATTCTTTGTGCAGTTGGCCGATAGCACTTGTCTTGTCGTCGCCGTCGGGTAGGGTTTCCTGGCGGTCGAGGGCGACAATAATGCCGACAACCGTGCCACCCTGGCAGCGGATCATGTGGATGGCCTGGCGCTTTGCGGTACCAGCAGAGACGACATCGTCAATAATCAGCACGCGCTTTCCCCTGAGCGGCGAGCCGACGATAGTGCCACCCTCGCCATGGTCCTTGGCTTCCTTGCGATCGTAGCTGTAGGCAGTGCCGCGGTACTTTGCGAAATCAATGCGGCCGAGGGCATACAGCACGGTAGCAGCCAGCGGGATGCCCTTGTAAGAGGGGCCGAAGATAACGTCAAACTCGGGGGCTGCGGCGTGAATGCTCTGGGCGTAGGCATCGGCAATGGGCATGTGCAGCTCAAGGGTGAAGAAGTCGCCCGAGTTGAAGAAGTAGGGTGAGATGCGCTTTGATTTCAACTCGTAGGAGCCGAAACGCAGTGCACCGCCGTCGATGGCAGCCTTGAGGAAGTCTTGCTTGTACTGGGGAAGAGACATGGTGATAGGTGGGGATTTGCCTTGAATTTATGGCAAGCCTAGAGGTGAGGGATGCAGTGAGTATTCGAGTGTGGATGATCTAAGTCTAGACCGGATACAAGAGTTCTGAGACAGATGTCCCCCAGCACAAGCATTTGGGCGCAGGTGTCTCGCCAAATGCGTGCCCGGAGATGAGAGTGATACAAGATATAGGAGAGGGGCAAAGAACTCAGATAAGTGACACAAGACTCTCATAATCCCATATATGAGCGCACATTGACTGTTGGCGCATCCATTTGCTCTGGGTGGGATTTTCAACGTTGTTGGCGGGGTTAAAGGGACTGCAAGACTTGACATGAGGAAGAAGAAAGCAAGACACTCTTACCTGGGCAGCGGCCTTGGTTCAAACTTAGACACAATGGGACTGAACCGGGACTGTGAATGATAGACTCGATGAGCGTTGTTTTTTTTGACCCATCTAAGGTACACTCTCTGTCGCATTCACGTATGCACGTACTCACATCTCACACATGCACTTGTTCACATGCTTGTCAGTTGGGACTCTTTTCTCGGGAGTATTTGGCGATAAACAGCGATAAGATAAGATAGTGGAAACGCCCCTCGGCCCCACACAACTTTTTTTTCGGCGTGGATGGTGGCGGCGGTGGGTGCTGCGCAACCTATTCATTCGTTCATCCATGGGATTTTGCCCGAGCGGTAAAGGCCTGACTTCTCTGGAGTCTACAGCACTCTTGTCACCAGCGACAAAACAGTAGTGTGTACCAGAAAGACCTCAACCGCAAACCACACCGCGGCCGAGTCTCTCTCACCATCTCGGCGCCATCTTTTCTCGGCCTGGACGATCAACGACAAGCTTGGAACGAAGCAACTCTCCCCGCGACCACCACTGCGCTTCTTGCGCCACCCCGTTCCCAACATGAAGACCACATGGAAGGACATCGCCCCGGTGCCCACCTCCCAAGAGTTTCTCGATGTACGCATGCATTCGCAACACTCCAGAGCATTCGAATGACTGACTGCTGACGCATCCGATTGCAGATTGTCTTGTCGAGGACTCAACGCCGCCTGCCTACCCAGATCCGAAGGTATGTCCCGCTCTTCCCCCTACATCTACAATATTCTGACACATCACAGTGGCTTTAAGATCTCGCGAATTCGTATGTTAGCTCACCCAGCACTCTTGGCCATCGCCAACTGACCTACCTGCTCTAGGCAGTTTTTATACCCGAAAGGTCAAATTCACAGCAGAGACTTTCTCAGAGAAGTTAACCTTGATCTTGGTTAGATCCCTCTTTGTCCGGGCTCTTAAACCCACCGGCTGATTGTTATGTGTGCTGCAGGATGGCTTCCCACGCCTCAATGACCTCCACCCGTTCCACAAAGATCTGATGAACACCCTCTACGATGCCGACCACTTCCGCATTGCCCTCGGCCAGCTTGCCACCTCCAAGTCCCTCATCGAGAGCATAAGTCGCGACTATGTCCGCCTGCTCAAGTACGCACAGAGTCTGTACCAGTGCAAGCAGCTGAAACGTGCAGCCTTGGGTCGCATGGCCACCTTGACCAAGCGCCTTAAAGACCCCCTGTTGTACTTGGACCAGGTCCGTCAACATCTCGGTCGTCTTCCCAGCATTGATCCCACTGCCAGAACTCTGTTAATATGTGGGTTTCCCAACACCGGCAAGAGCTCTTTCCTCAAGAGCATCTCCAGGGCCGACGTCGATGTTCAGCCGTATGCCTTCACGACCAAGAGTCTTTTTGTTGGTCACTACGACTACCAATACCTGAGATTCCAGGCTATAGATACCCCGGGTGTGCTGGATCACCCACTTGAGGAGATGAACACCATCGAGATGCAGTCTGTCACCGCCATGGCCCATTTGAGGGCCGCCATTCTCTACTTCTGCGACTTGAGTGAGCAATGCGGCTATAGCTTCAAGGCCCAGATGGCCCTTTTCCGTAACCTCAAGCCCCTGTTCTCCAATAAGTTGATCTTCCTAGTTGTCAACAAGATCGACATCATGCGACCTGAAGATCTCGATGCCGAGACAGCCGCTGAGCTGCAAGATTTGGTCTCCTCTTCCAATGTCGAACTTGTTCAACTGTCATGCAACACAACCGAAGGAGTCCAGGAAACCAAGAACCTTATTTCCGAGAGACTGCTCGCTCATCGCGTCAGCGAGAAGGTCAACGCTGGCACATCCAGCAGCGGCGCCGTGGGCAGTCGACTCGCGGATGTCATGGCCAGAATCCACGTGGCCACACCTATGGACGGCCAAGTCAGAGAGAGCTTTATTCCTGACGCCGTCAAAGGGCTCAAGAAGTTCGACAAGAACGATCCCGAACGCCGTCTACTTGCCCGCGACATGGAAGAGTCCAATGGCGGTGCTGGTGTATTCAATGTGGACTTGAAAGCCGACTACCTCTTGGAGAATGACGAGTGGAAGCACGATAAGATTCCCGAGATCTTGGAGGGCAAGAATGTCTATGACTACGTTGACCCCGATATCGAGGCCAAGTTGCAGGCCCTTGAGGAAGAGGAGGAGAGATTAGAAGCTGAGGGTTACTATGACTCGGACGAGGAGGTCGATGATGTGGAGGCTGCCGATATTCGGAGGAAGGCAGTACAGATCAGAACGAAGCAAGCACTCATCCGAAACGAGGCTCGCATGCGCCGGGTCAAGAACAGAGCCGCTCTACCTCGCAGCGCTGTCAAGAAGTCGCTCTCACAGCTTGAGGACTCACTTGACCAGCTGGGTGTTGATACTGAGGACTTACAGCTCCGGGGCCGCGCACAGACTCAAACTCGTGGTCGTTCGACGACTCGTAGCCGACTGGGAACCGAAGATTCGAATGCCATGGATGTGGATATGACACCCAAGGAGAGACTCCGGTCCAAGAGTAGAGCACGCAGTCAGCCGGCAACCAATCGGCGTGTCGACGGTGTCCAGGACGAAGTCAGGACGAAGGTCGAGAAGCAAGCCAAGCTGAGCCAGAGGAAGATGAACCGTATGGCGCGGCAGGGCGAGGCTGACAGGCACACGACTGCTATGTTGCCTAAGCATTTGGTATGTTGCTCATATAACTCATTCGCGGACATGAACAGAGAGAAAATATGCTGACATCACTTCTCCCATAGTTTACTGGTAAGCGATCTATCGGCAAAGCTTCTCATCGTTAAGAGGGCGATGTGTGGATGGGTCGATGTGCTTTTATGAGATCATGCATGCTGTGTCCTTAACAGATGAAATGGCACCTTCATCATGAACCCGGAAAGTGTGGATGCTTTCATGACGAGGATGACGAGTAGCGGAGCGGTTACAATTCAAATGCTCGTATCAAATGCTCTGGCTAGGGATATAAGAAAAGGGTACTCTGAAAGCTGGCAGTGGCTGTTGAGACTTATGAGACAATCGCTTTTTGTTGCGTACGTGGCGTTATTGCAATGGTAGTTTTGCTTGACCAGGAATTCGGCAAGGCAAGGCAAATTAGGGATAGATATATATCTTCGCATAGCAAAAGATGGGCTATTCCACAACATTACACAAGCACTGGGTCGTGGCGATGCTCTAACACCATATAATACTCGATCCTGATGTTTGATTAATTCATGCTTGGCACGAGTCTTGCCCTATGAGAACGGCGAGGCGGCACTCGTTACGTCCAACTGCATGTTGTCCGTAACCATGATTCCATCCTCTCCTGCTCGAGAACACGAAACAAACCACAAGCGGTCAACAAAGCCAGAACGCCAAACCCCGAATGCAGGTAAAAGACTGGGCGACGGGCCCAGCAAATTTGGGTCAGCTCTCTATCCATATCTGACTGACATGTGTCAAGTTTTCCGGTCCACCCGCCAATATTCGTATCGTGCTCTTGCCACACACGTCATCTTCCTCCTTTCAACCGTTCATCACTCGTCCTCGGGGATAGTGTCGAGCGGGAATGCCCAACGAGAAGCCGACTAGTTCTCCGCAGTCGACGAACCGCCAAACTCGAGCGTCATGTCCTCCCAGCCGCCGCCGCCGAAAGCCGCTCTACTCGGTCCTGCGTGCGTGAAGCCGAAGCGCTTGTAATAGTTCACGAGATACTGTGACCACGGATCATTAGTTAGTCCCACGCACACAATGCGCACCACATTCACGGTATGAAATTATAGGGGTTAGACGGGGAGAGAAAGTAGATCACTCACATGCTGGCAAATAAGCGCGACCCTCTCACTCAGGGCCGAATTCTTGACCTGCTGTAGATAGCTCTTCATGATCAACTTGCCCAGTCCCACGCCCTGGAGCTTAGGATGAACAGCAAGAGAGTGGATACACAGCGTTCTTCCATCCTCTTGGTTTCCCAGCTCAGAGCGTGTCTTGGTCTTGACAGAGGCGTAGTCGCGCGGGTAGTCCATCGCTTTATCCGTAACCACAGTATCGTGAGACCGCGTGGCGATGATGTGCGCCATGAGGACGCTGACTGCGCCGTCGTCGCGCGATGTCTCGACCGGGTGCGCTGTGTGGATTGTGGAGAGGTCGAATCCCGTGTCTGCGATGGCGCTGGGTACTACGGTGCAGAATACACCCATGCTTAGCTCGGAGCAGGTTGTGAGGCGGTAGTCGAGCTGGAGGCTTTGTTAGTTAGTTGGGCTTGTTGGTCGGGAGTTGGTTGCTGTTATGTGTTGAATCTGATATAACCGTGTGTCTAATTCGAGAATTCGTTTTCAAAACAGCCCCATAACATCAAAACGTACCTTCTCGCTCGAACACCGATGCTGCGGATTCCTAAACGCAGCATTCTCCAGCGCAACGCAGCTCTCGAGGTCCGAGATGGTGAGCGGACGGATATTGGGCGCGAAGGGGAAAGGCAGCAAGTCGCCGATGCCGTGACCCTGGCTGTTCTGCGCGGCGCGGCGCTCATTGCTAATGGTCTGCTGCAGCTGCGCAAGGTCGTCGTCCAGGTCCTCCGTATCATCGACAGCACTATCATTCTCTTCCGCGTCTTTCTGGATCGGGTCCCGTTCCTCACCGGGAGGACCAGGAGGCGGGGCCATCTTGGCGGAGAGTAGGTAGTAGTCGGTATTCTTCCTCTCCGCAAGGGAAACTGCAGGTCCGGTTTTCTTCGAGGCTTTCCTTGCCTGCTTCCCAGATAGACAGATGAGAATTGCGTCGCCAATAACGGGATCCTGATTGATGTCCTTACTCCTTATTGATATCGAACCTGCAATGGTCGAAAGTTGACGCAGATGATGGGTGAATGTACGGTACTAAATGTGTGAATTGGGCACGTGGTACACGCAAGGTCGAATGCGACAAGTCGACATAGCCAATCTAAACGCGGGGTGATGAATTGACCTTCGTTATTCTCATTGCCCTGACGGAGCAACGGTAACCTCAACGACCGCCTGTCTCTGTTTGTTTCAAAATGGCAATGCCGCAATACAGTTGCTGCTACACCCTTTCTGTTTGCAGGTTCGATGGCTAGATGGAGACGGGGCTACCACCCTGGTCAACATGTTTAGAGGCCAGCCAAAACATCAATGCCACCATAAAACCGCATTATGTAGGTACTCTTTCCATCCGCTTTACAGGCCTTCCGACACTACTAAGTTCGCCGTATTTTCAAATCTGGATCGATAGTCAGATTGACATGCATTAATGTCATGGTTCGACAATAGGCTCTGACAGTTTAGCTATATGTACCACTACAAAGATTAACAAGCAGTTCCAGGTAGAGGGCCCTCTGCGGGTTAGTACGTGCCCGCATGTGGCCCTAACCAGTACCTTTTTGCCGTGTCATTGTTCCAAGGTCATAAGTCAATATAGGTAATCAAGTAAACGAGCCCCGTCACATTGGCTCACAGATTCGTTTCGAGGGTATCATTGCTTGTGTACTACTTCTATCGTACATCAACAGCTCTTCAGACACCAAAGCCACACACATCTGGTTTGCTTGCCCCCGCTGCCTGCCTCTCATCATTTGCGTGTAGTATGCCCTTTGGCTTCCTCATCCTCATTGGGCACCTAGTTTTCTGCCCGTTCTCAAGTGTCGAGTATCGTCCATGCAACATGGCGGGTACTGGAATGAGAATTTTTGCAGAAGACGGAAGAAAAGAGTGAACAATTTCCGAGCACCTGCGCAGGTGCAAACCCAAACAACAATAAATCATCGTGGTATTTTTTTCATCCATCGCCTCATTCGACTTTTCTGTGCTTTTTGTGGTATCGTGGTATCTCCCAGTCGCATTCCATCTCCGCCCTTCTGACAACGCCTTATAACCGCCAAAGGCGGGTCGTGGTATCATATCCGACCATATTCGGTCCATATAGCATCAAAAGAGAATCGTGTGCGCATCCGTCACTCGACCATTTTGGGGGAATCAAGCAGAGAGAAATAAACGTTGAAAACAAACAAATCAGTGAACCGGAAGAACGTGACGACCAATCATAAACAGAAAGCATGTCCCCAACTGCCGTTGCATGGACAACGTCTAGGGCGAGGGAAAGCAAAATCAGAGCCGACCAATGCGCGAGTCGTAGGACCGGGTATCTTGTACGCCAGGGGTATATCCCAACCGGGGAAACGGTAATTTGCATGTGAGCATCTAGAAAGACGGGAATCTAACGGTAAGGTCCAATGGGACCGGGGTATCCTGAATTGGTGGACTGTCATCACTTTTTGTTAGTGATTACCCTCCATCGAGTGCGTGCTAGGGTTTCGGGAGTCTTCAAACATGTTTCAAGAGCATTTGTTCTATAGAAAAAGAAACCGACTCCCAAAACTTTGCTGGAGAGGGACAGATATATCCAGAAATTGCTTACGTGCGAAGTCGATGGGCGGCCACTGTCACCGGACGCACGTGTGTTGTGACGCGGGGTCACGTCACCGCCATGAGGAACGCTGCTAGGCGTCACCATTTGGTCGTGTCCATTCTGACCAAAATGACGGGTTGGCCAAGGGCTGTTGTCGTCGTCTGGAAGATTGACACCACTGTCATTCCATGGGTTGCGGTCAGCATGAAAGCTGCGAGTCGACTCAATTGAAATGAGCGACGACTTGGACACGTTACTTGATCCCTTGAAGAACATATTCATAGAATGGGAGCTGTTCTTTCTACGATCAAGCGATGAGAGCAGCTGTGAAGGCTTCCGCAGTTTATCAAAAAGGGTAGCCGGACGCTGCTGTCCCATGTCGTCTCCGAACACCGGCTGTGTCGGCGAATCAGTGCCAACCGAAGCAGGGGCATGTTGAAGTAGTTTTGAATCGAAGTATTGCAAGGAATCCTCAAATGAGTCCGATTTAGGCCGAGGAAGAGCACCCTTGACAATAGTCACTTCAACATTCGCAGCGGTAAGATGCTGCATCAAATAGTCCATGGCATCTCGGAGGCCACCTGCGTTGTTGCGAGTTAACTTCCAGAGCAAGGTCGTTGTACGCTCGCCGTCTTCGGTCTTCTCGTCCGGGTTTTCATGGACCTCCAGGGACACTTCATATTGGGTCTTGAGCTTTGTGGTAAGCTCGTTGACGAATTCCGGGCTCTCGAGGAATTTGACCAAGGATGGACTTCGCATGAGCACCAGCTCGTGGTTTTCCGGAACCATGCCCTTTGAGGAAGTCAGCAAATGGACGAATACTGCGCATGGTGTTCAATTTGGGTCTTACTAAAAAGTCGTCAGCGCACATGGGCACCTGCCATTCAGGACCAGTGACTGTAATTTCATCACTCGCAAGTTCGGTACTTGGAAAGACGATTTTACAGTTCCACCTCTTCTCTAGCCCGTCAATTTCGTTGAGTCTAGCAATGAGCTGTCTATGGTACAGGCGATCGACGTGTACAATTTGAGAAGTGAATTCAGAATGCTATGTAATCAGTGTGTTAGAAGCTCAGTAACCAGCCCACCTTGTTGTGCAGTGCACCCAGGAAAACTCACGGCTCTGTCTACCATGTCAAGGATTTCTGTCTTGACCAATTCCAGGTTTTGAGCGTTGCGGGCTGGAGTGCGGCAGATCACATTATCAACTTTGACGTCGTCATCTTCACGACCCATGCCACCTAGTGTTTTTAGTAAGTGCTGTCCCCGTCGATGTGTTTTAGAATGTTGAAATCTCACCTCGATCCATGGCGTTCGAGAACTTGACGAAGACAGAGTGCTTTTTCATGATACGCTGGATGTGTTGACCCCCAATCCCAATGATGCGTTTATGGTACTGATCAGGGACATGGAATGAAATGGAGGCAGGCATCTCCTGCTCGACAAGAGTCATGCCCTGTTTCATAGAGTCATATGAGGGAGCGATGACATCGATGTCGAAGTTGTATTCTCTGAAGCTGTCGAAGATGATTTGAACATTGCCTGGTGTTCTAATTAGTGAAGAGAATATATCTGTGGCGCACGAAGAGACTTACTCTGTGTCATGATTTTGTTAATCTTGCCATTCTTTTTGCCAGAGACAAATTCTTTGTGTTCATTGGCGAGCTCAATCTTGACGCGAATCTGCTGCTGTGCTGAGGTAACAAATTTGTTTTGAGACATGACTGTCAGAGCTGACTTCACGGCATCATCTGAACCAGTGATTTGGAAGTTCATCTTGTCAAATTGAATATCGGCATCAGAGTTAGAGCATATGTCACCAAGCATGCCACGAATGTCATGGGGACCCGGGTGCTGGGGGCCAGGCTGAATCCACCAAGAAGCAAAGTAGAATTGGCCGGCCTGGCATAAATTATTAGCATCATCTTCATATAACAAGGTGCCGACGAGATTCAGTGAGACGTCACTTACAAGAGACATGATTTCCTTCATCGTGCGCTCAATGTGGAGACCCTCTACACCCTGGATGCGGATCATGGTGCGTGTTGAAGCCAGCCTGGGAAACATGATGTATGTTCCATTGATTTCCATTGTCTTTCGCACCTTGTCCATGCGCGTGAGGAGGATACTATCAATTTTGGCCGGTGAGACAACGGCATCTTTCATGAAGAGCTTTGTCCGAGCCACTGTGTCGTGAATCCTGCGTTTGGCAAGCTCAATGCCTTCACGGCTCTCGCCGGTGATATAGATCGCGGTGGGATCCCGATGCTGAGCCTTGGGCGGGCAGTATCTCGACAGCTGGGCAAAGGGCGGAAAGTATATAGCCGTGTTGGTCTGAGACTCAATTGTCTTGATATTCTTGCGAGATCGCCCGCAGACTATGGGGTGCATCGTGGACTCGAGGTTTACCATGTCGACTTGCCGCCCGAGCTACACCTTGCGTTAGTCTAGAACTGGGGTTGGGATTACATCGTCACACCGCACCAATTTGTCAATGAGAATAAGAATCTGGGTCTTGGCATAATAGGCAGATTCGATGTCACCGAATACAGCAACTCTCCACCTCTGGTCACGAATGACTTCCACATCACCATTGAGTCCATCCACCGTGGGAGTGAGCTTGGGGCCAAGGACAAAGATGTCTACGCCGCAGAAGACAGCGAGGGTATCAAGACCTTCAGTCACGTTCTTATCAAGTGTAGAAGTAGCAGAGTTCACAATCAAGTTATAGTCCACATCAACAGTGGTGCACCTCTAAATGGAAAGGCATGGCATCAGATACAGTGTTCCAGTCTCATGTTAAACGCTGGGGGTAGTGGACAGGGGTTGCATACCAATGCAAGGGGGACACCGCTCAAGATGGTCTCACGCGTAGTGTGGACAAGCTCAGGAGTGCCGGACAGAGAGATGGTGACAACCTGGCCCTTGACGTGCTTGGGAGTGGTCTCGATGACGTGGGCGTCGACAGGTAGAGGGCCGGTGGTGATGTCGTGGCACATGCGGCGGAGGTTGGCGAGGTGGAACTGGTGGATGGGAAGCTTGTAGATAGGCACGTCGTCGGGGGCCTCGGCGGGATGCGTCCAGCGGTCCACCGAGTCGGGAGTAGCGTGCAGGATGTCCTCTGTGTTGGGCCCAGCCAGGTCGGAGGCGAAGGGGATGTTGAAGGCAAAGTGGATGGTGGTGTCAGCAGCGGGCGACGGGCTGAGGGGCTGGGGCCCCGGGGGACCGGCCTTGGTGTGCGGGTTCATGGGCGTCATGTTCATGTTGGGACGCGACGAGATGCCAAAGTTGGGGCTCTGGATTCGATCGCTCCAGTGACGCATGCCCATGTTGGCCGCAAGCTTTTGCATGATGAAAGGCGAGGACGTGCTGCGGGTGGCATGCGAGACTCGGCCGGGGGTTATCGGGGTATCACTGACTGAGAAAAAGAAGACAGACTAGAGCGGAACCGGGCCAGAGGCAGTGGCACAGGAAGCGACGAGAAAGACGAAAAGGAAAGAGAGTAAGGAGGGAAAGAAAGTAACGAGAGGGCGATACGGTGCGTGCCTGTCCAGCTCGCAGCGGGTGGGCAGCGTCGAGACGTGGTAGGGAGGAGGTGGTGGTTGAGTAAGAGATGGGCTGGCGAGATGGATGTAGATGTGGATGTGGATGAGGAGAAGTGGACGAAAAGAGGTCGATGTGCGAAATGGGGGATAGACGTCGTGGTCTCTTGACGGGTCTTGGGGCCTGCTGTTGGGCGGGCGTAGGCGGATGTGGATGGGCAGTGGTGCGCCCTCGGCCCCCGTCAAGGTTTACGGGGAATCAATCGCCTGTAATCCTTACAACAGTAGTGGCTCGTCTGTGCTGTAGCCCTCCAGCTTGGTGCTGATTCCAACTCACTAAGAGGTACAGGGCAGTGGTATGTAGGCGCCTAATAGCACTCCCACGATGCAACGGTTACTTATACGGGTCTTTGTACAGTCAAGTACCTACCTATACCTACATATACTCACTGTACTCTCCCATCCACCTACATGTACCTACGTGAGGTATACCTACAGGAGCAACATTGAAGTCCTACAGGCTGGCAGGATATGATACTAGTTTTGTGGACTGGGTGGATATGTACAGGCGATCGGTACGGCGGAAGTCTAATATAGCAGTTTTATCGAGGCAATTGGACTGTTAACGTCGAAGTCGATCAGTCGAATTCGAATTTGCCACCGCGGGCACTAAATCGCAAGGTCATTCAGGGCCTTTATTACACTGAAATATGCCCTGGCGGTACTGGTGATCCCCCCCAATTATTTCCACAATACTAGTATCATATCCTGCTCGCCTGTAGCCCTACAGGACCTCGGATGGTCTGTGAATCACACCCAGCTACCTACCCTACATGTACCTAGTAGGTTCCTTATCCACTGTTGACGTACAGCCACAGCTTGGTAGGCCTCTTAATTGGATCTAGCCCGCCGTGAATGACATTGTGCCTGAGGTATTGAATACCTCTAGGTATGGACTGTGAGAGGACGCTTTTGTCCATGGCGTCCGGCAACGAACTCGTGCGAGATGCGAGTTTTGTCTCCTATGATTCGAACAAATCTTGCATCTGCAGCAATGATAAAGTGGCTCGACTAACTTGGATACTGCGGCTCATGCTCGTAAGGTACCTACATGTAGGTAAGCCAAAGGTTGGTTGGTATGTACCTGACGTACCAATTTATTAGAAAGAGCGGGCTGAAGTCAGCACCAACCTCGACGAGGTTCTGCCGCCCAGCAAATGAAAGCCGGAGCTGTTCCTGCTGCTTGAGTTCCCCATGAGCCCCAACTCCGACTGGCCAGTTTGACTGCAGTGCGTTCAGGTACTGGCTGCGTTATGTCAGACATGCGCACTGCACTGCCTCCATATCGTACCTTACGCTGTCTAATCTGTACAGGGACCTTGCCCCCTCTATCTGTTACAGTAGGTATGGGCTTAATTGCTCACTTCCAAGGTCGAGGGCCAGGTTTTCTCGTATCGATCAACTTTTGCTCGCCGAGCCACAGACCTGATGAAGCAAAGCTGGCGTGTGCGTTTCTTATGTACGCGTACTGTGTTTGCCGCTATTCTTTTCGATGATGTGCTAGTCTGTAATCAGGAAGGAACTTGGCATCCGGATCTGTCGCTGTTGGCACGCAAGCAATGACACTAGGTACCTTAGGTACAAGGTCACAAGCCAACATAGCACAGCCTCAGTGTGGGCTGCTACTCGTACGGTATTTGATATCACCGCGTACTATTACCTAGAGACTGTAATTCATCTCTGGGTAAGGTAAGTTTGGTCATTCTTATTACTGAGGCAGACATATCTAAACTCAGCTACCTAGATACCAAGAATCGAAGGGATCAACCTATTCTTAACAACAACAGAGGCATTAATGATTTTAGGGTTTACTTGCCTCTTATCGCTATTAAACTCATTGACCAGTTTGTCAACATCTGATTCCCCAGATCAGGTGGCCCCCTCAAACTCGGTGGTTGTGCTCCGGGCGGGCAAGTGTACCATCGTATGGCAGTGATTACCACATCACAGTGTAGAACACCAGTGTACCAGCAGATAATGTTGAGACCAAGATTCAGTCCTTCAGTCCAGTTGTCCCGTCACCCGGAGGCACGCCAGCCAGCCAAGCTACCAATCTATCTACGAGACAAGCTCCAAGTTTTTGAACTTTGTGCAACGAAGCCTTCCATTCGATCAGCTTCGACCAACACCAACGACTTATCCAGAACAACGTCTTACATCTTAGTTGTTAACTTCGCTTACCGTGTCTCGTTGATTCTAATGACAGTTGACGTCGGGAATACGACGCGAATGTCTAGCTACCGGGGATATGAATGACATACACACTGTAAATAGTATGCTTCACTACCGGTTTCTCAAAGTAATGCACGTCAAGCTTTAGCTCTAGCTCCGCAGTAGCATCCGGACTCCTTGCCCTGGGTACCCAGTCGCTACCTAGATTCTGACATGAAGCACATTGACCAAATCGGTGCCACTTCTCGGCCTAGAAGCATTCAAGGAAAAGAGTATTAGCCTTCGAACGTGCTCGTCTTTGTAGGCTTGCCAATATACACCTCTGATCACTGCGTTATGGCGGTGTAACGAGACGATATCTTGCCAATGTATGTGCCTATTGCTAACATCAATCGTACGATGGTCTTCGGTCACATAAGGCTGACTGGTATATGCCGGTGGGCTTATCGAGCCGCATCTTCGGATAGCATGACATTGGTATTGTGTAGTATGTTTGCCTCGGGTATAGATGTAGATATTCGTGTTGATGCCTTTTTCTGTCGAGGGCTATAAGCTGTCTAGTTCCTAAAGCGCAACGACTTTCTGCTATACCCGATCTTCTTCAGTTTGGTCGGATCGTCTCAACGTTGCAAATGCTCCTACACACAACACCCTATTTTAATCCAGTAGGATCACCTATTCACCACTAATTACTTATACAGGTAACAATCAGATCCTCAGATCCTCAAGACTGCAACTGGTTCTCCATACCATGCAAAAAGCATCGCGAAATCAAGGTTAGCAATATGCCCAAGCGAGTGGGACTCCAAACACCATGCTCAGATGTAAAGTTGAATTACTGGTATACTTGCCTACGAGGGGCAGCGTCGTCGGAGTATCTGATGATCTCGTGGCGTGTTCCATCCCCCGTGTACGTGACCTCTCTTTGTGGAACGTGTTCATAGTACCGCTCAACGGGTCGAGTGCTATAGGCCCGTTGCGCCAAGTCGACCTCGGCGGGACGCACGCTATATTCGCGTACCACATGGGACGCATTATCTCTTCTTGCCTCCGGGTGCACACTAGCGGCATATTGTCTAGGGGGCAATTCAGGGTGGGTGCTTGCAAGTCGGCTGTATGACATAGGCTCCGTAGGCCTGACAGAAGCTGCTCTGGGAAGATATTCCCTAGGCACATGTTCGGGAGCCGCTGCGGGAAGATAGTCTTGATTAGGCGGGCCCATGTAATCACGTTCCCGATAGCTTCTCAGGTCAGTGTGATAGTCTGGTTGGGTAACCACTCTTCGCGGAGCATAGCCTGGCGATGCTCGTCGATAGATGGTACCGTCCTCGCCGATAATCTCAGGGGCCGGCATTCGAGATATAGCTCGGGTCGGAGCTCTCTCATAAATGACTTCATATTCACCAGGTCTTGAGGGGGGCATCATAGACTGTCGATGGCCGGCAACAGGCTGCAAAGGCTCATAGTACTCGCGGCCATACTCGTCAAGCACAATTCGGCGCTGGGTAGGGGGTGGCATGGCTGATGACCGTCTCTCGATGACAATCGGAGAGCGTGATCTCCCACGTTCGACATGAGGTCTGACACTCATACGCCCTTCACGGTGAAGTGGCCCATACACGGAAGATTCTCGGACATCAGGAGTAGGGTTGACTACAGAATAAGACGCAGTACGCACTGGGCGACGTTCAATCGGGCCATACGGGTCGGCGTATGATGTTGGGCTTTGCGCCCGGCGTACATAGCGAACAATGGTACCGTCGGCTCTTCGTTCTTCATACAAGGTCTCTTCCGGTTCTTGAGCCCTTGGTGCGACTGATCGACGTACCTGTCGCGGATAGGCATCACTCACCCTCTCGAAACCCTGATCCACGGTATCAATCTGCATAGTCCCTGGCGGATCATTTGTTCGTACGAATCGCTCCTGTTCTAGTAGCGAGATCGGGCGACCGAGTGCCGGTTCGTCATATATAACCTGTGCGTCCTGCCTGCCCGATCGTCGAGGGCGCTTGTTTGGCGGCATGAACGGCGGCGCTGTTAACGGAGATGGGGATTTGGGTTCGGGCTTAATCTCTGGAGAACCCTGGAGCTCTCGCGCTCTAACATCAGACTTTCTCTGAGGCTTCTTCTTGCTCTTCTTCTTACTGCCTTTGTCACCTTGTGATGAGCTTTCTGGACTGATGACAAGCGCCTGCTCCTGTCTTACTGCCGTCAGTTGAGAGGGCACTCGTTGTTGAGTGCCTGCGGCTAGATCACGCATGGGTGGCTGTCGGGCCGTAGCTAGTGGGGAGACATGAGCAGGCTGGGGTGCAAGGGGCGATAGGTTATGAACTCGGACAACAGGCTCTCGGGGGGGCTTAAGGCCAGGAATCAGCCCAGGATGTTGCTGGTTCTGTGAGCGCTGCTGATCAGCAGACATGTCGGAGTCTGTGTTGCCAGAGTTGTCCGACCGACTAGCACCTCGGCTGGCGGAACTGATGACCAGAGCCTCCAAATGCTCTCTTTGCCGGGTCAGATCTATGCGACTGGGTGTTTGCACACGTGTATGGGCAGTACCGGCTGGGTCGCTACATTGCGCCAGCACGTTCAGGCCACTGGGCGAATATGGGTCTCGGTCGTCGATAATCCGGCGTTGCGAAGACATTTGAGGCGCAACTGGATGAGCTACGGGCTCGTTGAAAACAGCGGCTGGCTGGGATGTTGGATGTCGTTGTAGAGGGCTATGTTTCTCGATAGGACGTGTCACTTTCTGCGCATATTGCATGCGCATGTCTTCAGATCCGCTACGAACCTGGGGAACAGATGGGTGCGACGCGGGCGTGACAACAGGGCTTGAATAGAACGTGCTGTCGTCGAACGAGTCGGTGGCATCTGAGGCATTAGCAGCTGACGAATTGATAGTGGAAATTGGCTGCGGTGTGGTGGCCTGCACGAGTGTCAAAGCTTTGGCTAAGATATCTGGAAGGTCAAGGTCAGATGACTGCTCTGCTAGAAATTGGATGTTCTTGGCAGCGAGTTTGCGCTGTTCAATCTGGTCCCCGAGCGCCTTCTCGATCCGCTGTCTTTGAATCTGCAGCTCTGCTTTGACGAGGTCGTCAGACTTCTGTAACAAGACAGGGTTTATTGCTGGCTTCAGGCCACTAAAGCTGCTGGCGAATCCGGGAATGACAGAGGATATGGTGGCAGGAGGAAGAGTAACATATGGCTGCTGCGCATTAGTTTTAAAGGATTGGGCGTTGCCTAGAGCGTGTCCATTGACAGCTTTGCTGTCATGTGCCTGTGAGGCTGTCTTTGCTACAAGTTGAGGTGCAGACGATGGGGACGATTGCGATGCAAGAGTGGTTGAGGTAGGCGCAGGAGGATGAGCAGAGGCAGAGGCAGAGGCAGCAGCATGCTTGGCCACCGTTGAAGCCGGTACTTTGATGTGCGCATGCTTCCCGGACAACACAGCATCGCGAAAGTGAACAATCTTGTGGTACTCGCCGGTCTCATCAAATGCAGCCGTCGACAGATTTGTCGCTGCGAGCGCTGGCTTCTGAACAGCAGCCATGGCTTGAGACATTTCAGTGAAGTGAGTTGAAAACACCACCTATCCTACCATCGCCACAAAACGCTTCCCTCCACCCACAAGGCTGGAATGGAAGAGACCGAGACAGAAAGACAGAGACGTTCAAAATGCTGCCTTCGGCTTAGCTTAGGACGGAAACCAGAACAACAATGCAATACAAATGGAAGCGCGCAGTACGTCATGCGGCGATGCGATGGATCTTGTGCCGTAGGAGATGCTGCTCTCCTGAGTGCAGTGAGTTGGAGGGAGGAGGCAGCGAGATGAGGCGTGTTGCGACAGGAATGTTTTTGTGTCCATCCCAGCCCAGTAAATTCTAAATTTCGGCGCCAGGTGCATCAGCTCCACTCTGAGGAGCAAAGGGCCCTGCAATGTGTTGCAGGGTTTCGAGGGGTAGGTACATACCAAGTCCAGGGTAGTCTTGGTCCTGCTCGCCATGGTAAGTGCTCTGCTAGGAGGTGCTTCTTAAAGGCTGCACTCATATGAGGTAGTACCTTAGGTACCTACCTAGGTAGATACGGTACTAATAAACCTTAGGTCTCAACTGGCCGGTGACTCAAGACACAGTAATACTATCGCCACTCAGCTACCCGTACCTGTTCCTTTTCCTCTAAGACAGCAGATTCAAGTACATTTAGATCGTCGAATAGGTACGTTAGTGGGCATTGTTCCAAACTCTACTTACAGGTAGCATTATATCGACACCTCAACGTGATCAAACTGGATCAGACCACTCGCTCATGCTTGATCTTCCTCGAGTCCCAACTCCCCACTACTGATAGAAAAGCCTCGCAACATCCATCCAGTGGCACAGGTCTGGCTTCCTTAAGGTATAATACCTGGTTCTAAAGCGATCTATCCCAATATCAAGATGGGATCGGTATCCACAGAGTCAAACGGATCAGCTCCTGGCCGGGTGGTCTTCTTCTTGTAAGTCCAGCATCATGTACTGTCGCAGTCTCGTTTAGTTGGTGGAAGACGTTGACATTTTCAACAGCGATATCGACAATTGTTTATATCCTAGGAGTAAGTCTTTGCGTGGACAACCAAAGATTTACGCATTCGCCACTGATACTAATCTGGGCCTAGGTACCAAAGTCCACGACTTGATGGCTGCGCTCATAGATGAATACTTTGCGAAGCACTTGGGGCTTCCTGAAGAAGAAGCAATCCGCTTGCATCATGAATACTACAAGAACTACGGCCTGGCCATCGAGGGGCTAGTACGCCACCACCAGATTGACCCTCTGGAGTATAACGCCAAGGTCGACGATGCACTACCCCTCGAGGGCATCATCAGGCCTGACCCAGAACTCCGCAAGATGCTCGAGAGAATCGACACCAGCAAGGTGAAGCTGTGGCTGCTGACCAATGCCTATGTCACGCACGCTCGGAGAGTCGTCAAGCTGCTGGGCATCGAGGACCTGTTTGAGGGTCTCACATACTGTGACTGGTATGTATAGAAAGACCCAGGCGGGTTAATTTATTAACTACATCCCTAAGACATTGTACTGACTTCTTTATAGTAAGTCATCGGACACCAGTCATTTGTTTCAAAGTCCAGAGCCCCGCAAGGAAAACTCGAGGAAAATAACTAACGCAGCACCTTTGCGGCTGTCAGATTCATCGATTCCCATTGTGTGCAAACCAGGCGTGAACATGTATTACAAGGCCATGAGAGAAGCTGGCGTTGCAAAGATGGGAGATTGTTTCTTCGTTGGTAGGGACAAATACGGGGAATGCCCGCCTCCATTTCAAGTGTACAAGACTAATACCTATGGACAGATGATTCCTATCAGAATTGTGTCTCGTCACAAAATCTGGGATGGACCACTGCCCATTTGGTGGAAGAAGGCCTCAAAGTGCCAGAAACCAAAGCTTCCAAATACCAGATTCGACACCTGAACGAGCTGCAGACGATCTATCCACAATTATTCAAGTCACCTTGAAGTGTGCTGTTTCGATTCTGGAGAGTGGCACTTGATACATTATAGTCCATCATGGTAGTAGAGTGTTAAAAATAGAAGACCAGTGCGCAGAATTGCTGTAAAGGGGATCTGTGTCGCATGAGCTAGGCCTAAGCGACAGATAGGCCAAGAAAAGGACCTACAAATGAAGCCCGGATCAGATTATAATAGCTGAATGAAACGTCCATACATTGTCCAACCAAACGCCGTTCGCCATCAAAGCCATTCGATTCTCCTGGGTATCTTGAAAGACTCAAGGAAACTTTTATCTCCCCTCTCATCTTTCATGTTTGGACTGTAATGGAGTCGTTGGTCAGAGTGCAGTGATTTGATTTACCATCCTTTCAACCCAATAGACCGCTGCGGAGTAAGGATATCACGGTCGTCGAATGCTGCGAATGACAGAGTCGAGCTTCGCAAGTGTCTCCTCGCGCTCCTGGATGGCCTCCTGACGCTGAGCCTCAGCAACTTTGAGTTCTTCCTCGAGCTCACGTATGTTGCGCTCCTGGTCTTGTTCGCTGTTGTCGAGACCCGGGAGAATGGAGATAAGCAGTTCGATTTGCTGCTCCTTTGTGATCAGATCTTGGGCCAGTTCGACTTGAGCGGCGCGGAAGACATCTTCGGGGTGCGGATCCACTGTAGACAGGACATGTTAGCAGCACGTATCGGGATGTGGTTGAGGTGAACCAAGAAAAACATGGTGCTGTTGGCGAAGGGCGCGCGATGGTGCAAACTCGGTTGGCGAAACGAACCTTCCTGGTGATCAGCCTCTTGCTTCGGAATGACGACGATCTGGTCGCGAGGGCCGAGGGTCTCGAGGCTGTGGTGTTGGTTGATATAGTTGATGGATGCGACGAACTGGGTTGCGAGCTAAAGGTATTTCTCGGTTAGCCGGGCGCTTTTCCTTGCGCAGTCATCTGCGGAAAGTAGAACAGACCTGATCGACAGCATCCTGAAGTTGAGTGAGCCTATCACCCATCTTGGCGATTCAACATTCAACAAAAGGTAGGTTGCCTGAGGTGTGAGGCGATCGAGAGCGAGTTTAGGCGTCCTGAAGCTAGGTAGTATCTTGGTAATGCAGCAAGGGTGGGGTACGGGCGCTGCGTGCATCGCAATTCGAGTATGGAGTGAGTTGCGACAGGTTGCAGGGATCAGGTAGATCAAAAGCTTTGAATGAGATCGCTTCCATTGTCCAATTTCAAGTCTTTTCCTTCGTTAGAAGAATCTGCATGCACGCCCTACCTGGCCTCAATACCTTGGTCTATGCCATGTTTATTTCACTCCGTGCCGAGTCTCCTTCTAATCACATTTGGACAAGAGGGGACGCGGAATGTGGCGTGCTCTAGTTCTCCCCAGAGCTAGATGCGCTTCTGTGCCCAATACCTACCATTCCATCTCGAGACGACTTCTCTCATGGGGTCCTTTGAATTATCCAAAACCACCCACGGAAGAACATCATGATCTGCACTCGTACGAGGCATACGCTCTGCGTAAAGGCGTTAATGCCGATTCCACAGTCTACCACGGAACGCGCTACGAGTATACTGTTGCATCTACACTGCACTCACTGGGCTTCGATCTCCGGCGCGTAGGCGGGAAATCGGACAAGGGCATTGACCTGCTCGGTACATGGAGCCTGCCATCTACACCTGAACATCTGCCTTTGCGCGTCCTGCTCCAATGTAAAGCATATACGAAACGCACTGGGGAGGCCAAAAAGGTCGGCCGTCTTGGTCCGCAACATGTGCGTGAACTGGAAGGGACCTATCAGAATGGGCCATCAGGGTGGCGTGGCTCCGGAGTTCTGGGTCTTTTGGTCGGGCCCTGCCATGCCTCGAAGGGAGTCAGGGAAACTTTGGCACACAGTCGATGGCCCTTGGGGTACATATCTTGCTCCATAGAGGGAGCAATTGAACAGTTTCTGTGGAATGCAAAGGCCAGCCAAGAAGGGCTCGAACAATTGGGCGTTGCTCCGAGGCTTGTAGATGGCGATCACCATGGGCAGACAGCCAGCCTTGTTTTGACGTGGTCTGGACGACCTTATACCCCTATTTCCCCCCCCCACCACCACGTCCGAAGAGCCTGAAGCGTCGCAAGCATCGCAAGACTTATGAAAATGTGAGCCCTACAACAATCCAAGGAGCCGTCCGAGGAGCTTACCAGACTCATATCAGCCTAATATCAGCCTAATATCAGCCTGTGACGAAGATAACGCAAAAGCCTGAGCAAAACGCCCAGCTAACGCTCTCATGTCCACCTCGAGATTAGTAGGGGCGCATGTTTTAGTTCAGCCTTGGGTTGCACAGAAGCTCCGATATTCCCAGGCGTATCGAACCTGGGGAAGCTATCAAAGTCTGATTAAAGAGTATGAGCTGGCGCAAGCAATGCCGCCGAGCTGATGATCTTTTGAGTGCAGCATGGGTGACAAATGGGCATTGGTGATGAAAAATACATCGCAATGTGGATTGCACGCACAAGGACAATTGGGTGTGAACTAGGTTCAACAGCCTTGTGAATTATTAGAAACACTCCCGTCGCTATAGGCAGGAAAAGCCCTACTTGAACACATGTCTCTATACCCTGTTAAAAGATAACAATTGAAGCATAATGCCTCAACTCTTGGGAAACTCGATGGTGTCCTGTGGCCTCGCGGCGAATCATCTGTGCAAATATGGACAGCGACATGGAGAGGATTGTCCTATATAGCTCTGTGCCGTAGAAACCCTTCCATAGAGTGATAAGGGGAAAGACTTTGAAAAGCATGCTCGTAACGCAAGGTTTCCGCCTTAATCATTCCACATCGCAGCCTTGGCCTTGTCGGCATCGTCTTTCCGTTTCCGCTCAGCTGCCTTCTCTTCTTCACGCTTCTTGCGCTCTTGCTCGCGCACAGCGCGATCGTACGCCTTCTGCTCCTCAGTGGCCTTAGGCGCACGAACACCGAGTGCGCTCGCAATCATACGCCGAGCCACAGCATCCGTTTTCTCAGGTCGTTTGATATTTTCATCATGGTACAAATACGACCCGCCATCGGATGTGCTTCTGGCCAGCCAGGGAGCATCGTTGGTGTTGTCATCGGGTCCGTGTCGGCCATAAGAAGGCGATATGGGTGTCGGAGGCGGAGCTGCTACGCCGCCTGCTTTGCTGTTTTGTTGCACTGGGGTTGTGACCTCGTCTTCGCTGCTCTCTTCGTCCTCCCAAGAATCTGCAATTTTTTTCGCCTTGGGCTGTGATCTCGTCTTTGATGTAGATGTCGTGGAGGCGAATGGGGTTTCGAGCGACAGCTTGTCCAATGCTTTTGTCGCCTGCGACGTTGAGGGCGCCATCATCGAGTGAGATTGAAGTGTATGGACCGCTGCGCAAATGGTACTGGCTACAGATCGATGGTATTTGACAACGGCGCTTTGGATCTGGATGCAGGATGTCAGATGCGAAAATCACCTACTTGAACGGCTGTCAGACGTGCGCACACAAGTACACCGTCGATTAGGGTTTGATATGATCCTCAGATTGGACAATGACCACAGCCATCAGCGGGGTAGCTTTCAACATGGAGGAGAACAGAACAGACATTCAAGCTTGAAGAATGCAGACACGACGGGGATTTAAAGCTTAACTGCCCCGCTTCTCCACGATATCAAGCCAGGCGCAGGCCTATTTTTAGTGATGGTTCTCTTAACTTGCATGTGATAGCTTCCAGGCTGTACGTCGAGTACTTCAAGGGAAGAAAGCCCATTTGCCAGATCCATTATCCTGGAAACAATGCCACTTGTGATCCTGGACTGACACATTAATACTCTAGCTGCATCTTGGGCTCAGGTTACTCCAATTGAGCTCGTGGAGACGTTACTCAAGTCGAATGCAAGGAGTCTTATACATTGCTATCTGGTCGCAAGTCTACGCCTACACCCCGCAGGGCATCAACAGCCCATCCCGGATAGGCTGACCTATCCGAATATATGTTTGCGAAAAATTGCTGTATGAAAGCTGGAAACTCATCTGCAATGATGGCATCTCGCACTTCTCTCATGAGATTCAGCTGATACCACACATTGTGTATGGAGAGTAGATGTGCCGAAACGGTCTCCTTGGCTACGTTGTGATGAACAAATGCTCGCGTGATGCCGAGGGCACCCTCGCCCTTTCTGCAACAGACACATCCGCACCCTTCCTCGATCGGACCGAAATCATTTGCGTATTCTGGCCTCTTGATTTTGAGTACACCATGCCTCGTAATAGCGCTGCCGAACCTTGCTGTACGTGTCGGCCATACACAGTCGAACATGTCAGCGCCCAAGGCCACGCTCACGACCAGATCTTCAGGATAGCCAATGCCCATGACATATCGGGGTTTCAACTCGGGCAGCAGTTCGGTACACGTCTTTACAACGCGGCAGAAATCGGGTTTCGCCTCACCACCGCTTAGCCCGCCGATTGCAATTCCCGGGGTGTCTCGCGCGACCATTTCTTTGCAACATTCCTTACGCATTTCGGTATCCAGCCCGCCTTGAATGATACAGAAGAGATTTTGCCGATCGGGATTCTTGTGAGCGGCTATGCACCGGTCAAGCCACCTAACGCTTCGTTGCATGGCTTCTCGCATACGCTTATGGTCGGGAGAGGTAGTGACAAGTACGTCGTCCAGTTGCATCATTATGTCACTGCCGATGGTGTTCTGCAGCGATATGGAGTGCTCTGGCGTCAGGAGCATTGGTGTGCCGTCATGCGGACTCAGAAATCTAACGCCTTCCTCGGTGATGTTTGCCAGACTTAGAAGACTGACCATTTGGAAACTATCGAAAAGCAATCAGTATTCAACCAAACGTTGAATGTAGAGCAAGACGGATATGTACCCTCCGCTGTCTGTTAAGAGGTTGTGGTCCCATCCTTGCAACTTATGTGCACCGCCGATGGCATTGAGGGCCTCCTGGCCAGGTTTGAGACCCAAATGATACGTGTTGTTGAGGCAGAGGCGGCATCCCGTCTCTTCGAGTTGCTCCGAGGTAAGACCCTTTAGAGATGCTTGGGTCGCAACGGGCATGAATATGGGTAATGGGACTGAGCCATGGGGAAGCGTCAAGAGTGAAGCTCTTGCTCGAGTAGTCTTTCGTATGTGTTAGCAAAGCGTTCATAGTAAGTGTAAAGTCGTCGGATTTTGGGGGATCTTACCGAGCAACGGGCAAGAAGATCAAACGTGAGAGCGGCGGAGGAGGACGAGGCTATTGTGGATGCCATTCTCCTTATCGACATGACAAAAGACCGTTTCCCCAGAATGAGTGATAAATCCCAGGACTATACACAGCAACGATATCTCTTTCAAATCCCAAGCAATCAACCTCTCATCGTAAGTCTTGATGTTTAAAGGTACGTTGTGTACGTTGTGTAAGTGCGCGCTACCTTACCTGACTTGTTTGCGCAACTGACCAAATTTCTTGCAGGGACATTTAAGTGTCAACAGTTGCCAGCAGCTTCATGTCAGTTCCAGCCAGTCGTGCCCACGGCATAATCCCCGGTACCTACCTACATACATGTACCTAATGCCTTCACAGGTACATCTGAAGAGTGCCCATCAGCCGCAATGCTGTTGGCGCTCAGCCTGAAGTTAGGTAGTACCTAGATAAGATGTAGCTGGAGGTAATCGAAGTGGAAAACTCCCGACGTTGATCCTATCTTCCTTCAAAGCACGTAGACTTCTGAGCACGTGGACGCAAAGCCGTTTGAAGTTGTTGTTGCTGAGCATACAGCGGTCTGACAAGGACAGGCCAGGCCCCCCCTACGATCTAGCCATGCCCTAACGGGATTTTTCGGGTATTGCTGGAACTGGAGTGCAACGTCGTCGGTGGTATCCTGCAAAATCCAGACTCCAAAAAAGTCGTATGATCGTGACGGACCGGATCCTAAATGGGATGGAAAGTAGTGGCAAGCTCTCCACAAATGCTTCTTATCTGTTCAAGCGTCTAGGAGGCATCAATTGGTGATTCATGTTCTGTTCCCAGCTGCTTTTGCGACTACCTACCTAGTGGCGTTGCCAGCCAACATCGTGTACCTACTAGGTAGAGTTGGGCTTGGATGCTTTAAGTCGTGAGCGTCTCGTGCCTCACGGGTTCACAGTTCATGGGCCGTCATCCTGTTGCCCCTTCTTATGCGTTGATGCATGCGGGCTATCGGTTGAGAAATCTGGCATCTTTATCACATACCATTGATACGACCTCTTATGTCTCATTTCTGCCATACTATGACAAGCTGTTGAATAAGGGGCCCCGACCATGACACTTGACACAGGCTGGACTTCTCATGTTCATAGAAACTGTTGACTCTTTGGCAAAGGACTGCAGAGTTGTTTACGCCTCGTAGTTAGGACCCATCCATTCCAGCCGTATGCAACTCGAGTCCCGACTAGAGCAGTGTTCGGATCACTTCTGCCGCCCTTGGCCCTACACGGTGGATTCCACGTCACTGCCAACCACAAGATTTGCAATCATGTCACCACCGTCCCAACTCTCTCGGTTTGCCCTCTTGCCGTCAGAATTGAGATTACAAATAGTAAGCCGCCGTCTAACACAACTGTCAGCTTCTACCGCGTTTACGTGGTTGAAAATGACATTGCAGATTCAAACGGTGTTCGGAAGCTGCACCCAACTCTCACACACTCACAGAGTTAGCTTATTCTCGACGACAACTAACCGTTCATAGTGGCGAGAAGCTTGCCTTCCACGAGTAGTTCAAGTTACGTACGATCCAGAGCATGATCGTTGCACTTCGCCGGCGAGAGTTCCCGCGGTTCTCCAGGCCTGCCATGAGTCACGTGCCGAGACCTTGCTCATTTACCAGAAATTATTTGGCACAAGGTCTCATGAGCCCAGAATATGGTATGTGCCCAAGGACTGCAGTATATGTTTTAACCCCACCTTATGACCACATCGTGCTGACTTGGTTCCAGTGAGCGACACTCTTGGTCAACATTGGAGACGTGGCTTTGTGAACCAAAAGTCAGAGGCTCCCTTAGTGAAACTGTGAGAATATGTATGGAACTGATACGCATTCTTTCCAACTTAAAGATTTCTGTCTCGAATTTGACACCTTATATATCCCTCGCCCACCTTACATGGGCTATGATGACTCCACAAGATCTTTCGTTGATACAGTCTTCGGAACCAGTCATGTCGTCCACGTCGGACTCGACTTAGTCCCTCCCAGTGTTCGACGACCATGGGAGACTTACAACAAGTTTGTTCTCGTACGCAGTTTTCCGGAGGTTCACGAAGTGTCATTGGTCATTAACAACACGTCATTTGCTAAGACGGCCCTCGTACGTGATCAGCCAGACCTAGGGAATTCATCCTTGGATGGTTTGCTGGAACGGACCCACGCGTCATATCTCTATGAAGTCGGACATCAGCTGGGGATAGCTGAAAAAGAGGCTTACGCTGTGGAACCACCGGAAATCCCTTCGCTTGTTCTTCGGTCCCAAGCGTGGGTATCAGATCAGATTATTTGATCAAAACTCCTTGAGATCTACAAAAGGACGAGTTCGGCTACCGGGTCGCGATTGTCTAGTTAGCAATGAATTCGGTAGAGGAGACCACATAGAGAAGCAAACGCACTAAAGTACAACAGTAATAGGTACGGTCGAGAACCCGAAATCGTTGCACCGCTTTAGTCTTCTGTTCGTGAACACTGCCACAACGGCCTTTGATATAAATTCTCTGCACTCAATAGGTGTAGCCGGCGGGAACCACATTTTGAGCGCAAGTGGAGAAATCACTTATTTTCTAAGTATCTTCAATATGTCCATCTAAACCGTCGGAAGGAAATTTTTTGAAGGTAAGTGTCGAAGGCTCGCATTTGAGGACTGCTTACATATCTTTCCATGTGAAAAGGAGTCTTCATGACTGAACAGTTTGCATTGAGGTGCCAGCAACTACGTAACACGGTGCCAGGTACAATCATTATGCGAATTCTCCAAATTTCCCATCGTCGAAACCTAGATTCTGTGCAGATAGACGCTTCGCCCTTGAGCTAGTCAACGGCGCAGATGGCGGCGGCGGAAGGATGCCGCCCCCTTTCGATGAAGCGGAAGAAGATGGCGGTGGAGGCAGAGAGAATGATGCAAGACCAGCGCCGGACGATTCTTGAGCTAGCTGCGGTCTGCTACGGGAAAATCGTCCTGGGAGATTTACTGTGATAGTTTCCCCTTCTTTAAGACTCAGGTCGCGTTTTTCAGCAGAATCCTTAGTCTCCGTGGCAGGTTTTTGCCCAGGCTGCCCTCCTTGAACCCATCCTAGTGCCTTTTGCGCCTCTTGTAATGCCACGCTAAAGTCGAACGCATCGCTTCTCTCCTCGAATCCAATGCCCAAGGTGGCTTTCCTACCCGCCTCGTCCTGGACGCGGAGAGCAAAGAAACGAGAACTATCAGAAACAGGTTCTACGACGGCGGTAGTTGTATAGGGGGCCGCGGCGAACAACTGGCCATTCTTTGGGTCCTCCAAGACGACCGCTGCTGCCACCTTATCCTCATCCGACTGTTCTGGTATATCAAAACACGTTAGTCTGCTTTCTATACTGTTATGCTGTAGGATGCCCTAGCTGTTGCCGGGCCTCTACTGGAAACAAAAGATCACCCACTATTTCAACAGTCAGTCTAGATTCATCGCGAGAGCCCGGGTTTGAAAGAGACAACGAGATGCCTTTATACGCACCGTGGGATAGCTGTCTCCAGAACGCGCAGTCGAGCAGTAAAGATCTGGCGTTGATTTCCATCTGCGGTCCACTGTAAGAGTCTCGAGTCAGTGGTTGATATTCAGGCCCATCCACGCATGCCGATTTCTGAAGACTACCGATGTAGCAAACATGAGACTGCATGACATCAAGCTCGGGTGGTCAAATTTCGAGAACATAGTATCTGACTAAAAGCAGCCCGACTCACGGATGCAGCAAGATGGCCTTTGCCCGGTGTCATGGGCGGGATATTGTAAACATGGACGGTGTTGATGATGAACAATACACGCTGGATAGCATCGGCAGACAATGGCTGCCCTGTAGCAGGATCAATTGGGTCCATTTTACTTTCAAGCAGTACAGGTGTCCAGCTGTTCGGGCGCTGAAAGATGGGATATCTTGAGATGCACTTGATTGCGCCCAAAAGGTGTATGGACACGAGGCACGCAATGAGATGCATGCGGGAGTTGAACAAGTGGAGGTCATGTCCACACGACAGCAGTCCTTGGATGACTACAGGCAGCTGGGAACTATCACCTACATACTAGGTACCTTCAGACGTTCCCAAAATCTACGACAGGTAGAGGCGATGGAGACATCACCCCATCAGGGCCTTTGAGGATTCCATGCAATGTGAATACCATTGGAAACACGTAGACATTCCAGGCAAACACTGGCTGGAGAATGCAAATTATAGGTTGTAGATGGCGAATTGGAGGTTGCCGTGTCCTTAATTGAAGGAACCTTACCAAGCCTGAGGCACCTCGGGCAGACTTCCAAGGTTCCAGGTTCCGGGTAGGCGGGTACCTTAGGTGCTTCGAGTCCACTTCACGCCTCTCTACCAGCCACAGGTTCTGCCGACTGGGCCAGATCCGTGTCGGCGTGGCTGCTTCATCCTGTCGGGTCGAGCCGGCCCATAGAAAATTCCCTATGGCCGTCTGAACCTGTTACGTGAAGCAACGGCCATCGTCAGTTACAGATACAGGCAGCTTCATATCGCCCACGACTTCCTCGCTGCCCACCCGCCGCGAGCCGGATCGACGCAATGGCAGCTCGGTCGGTTTCTCCTGGCGCTGCGCTTTTGAGATCGTCACGTCTGTTCTCCATCCCGACGCCGATACCTGCCGCCACCGACGATTACTCGTCCGCGACCACAAATTATTCTGCCACGGCCACCATCCCCTTCCCGACCCATCTGTCCATTACCACGCCCTCGACATCTCGCAACAATGGCGACTGGGGCTTCAAGCGCTCCTTGCCTCTCAAGACCACCACCAAGCAGACCATTCCCCTCGTCCGCCTTCGCCAAGTCGACTCAACCGAGCACGTCACCGACTTCGCCTCTGCTTCGGACCACGCCATCACCCTCAAGAAGTTCCAGGAGCTGAACCTACCCATCTCTATGCCCCGAAGCGAAACATACAAGGGCCGATCCAATAAGTCTGTCTTCGAGGAAGCAGGAGACATCACCGCCCTCGACTCCTCAAACATGGTCAAGACCGAGGATATCCGATGGAGGTTCAAAGGCCCCTGGCTCGCCGGCATGACCGATGGCCAGTTCAATCGCTGGCTCCAGGATACCGTTCGATCCAGGCGGGCAGAGTTCAATCTCTTCCTGAAGGACGCCTACGCCCGAGAGCTGACGGAGCAACGCACCAAAGAGGCAACAGAGGCGCAGCTCCCAACCCCTCCAGCACTGACAGCCAGTGATATCACGGATGCGCAACTCGTTGAGTATCTGATAGATATTCGCCAGGATCGGTTGGTCTTGTTCCGGCACGTGAGCCGCTTTTTCGACCTCGCACCTCTCCCAGGCCCGGCCCAGGTGTACCACGTGCATCGCCTGAAGGAAGGCCGTGCCCAGATCATCCCCAGGCCCAACCCATTCAGCTCGCAAGGACCACCGATAACCCATCCATCGGCCGGTCTATCGTACCTGCGGACATCAAGCTTCGTAGACAATCACCCAGTTTACGGACCTCAGAAAAACCATCCTCCTGTCAAGGGTAGAATCCTAAAGCCCGTGAATAAAACGACTGGCGTACACTGGCCAATAATTGGTGTTGCTGGTTTTGTGGCAAACTTCGACAAGGGTATGGTGTCGAACCCATCGAACAAGAAAGAGGCCGTGACACTGTTGAATCTGGATGGCCAGGGAGGCTCGACTCTCTACTACAATACCGAATCGGTGAGCGTTGGACCCACTGGACGGGTATCAATAAATGTCCAAAGTGCGGCGGGCGGCGATGGCAGCTCCACAATGAGCGAGCTTGTGCAGCGAGAGTTGGTAGGCGATGGTGAGCCACGGGTCTATCAGGAGGCGACACAGCAGAGACCGTACCGGAGACTATCTCAATTTCGCAGCAGTGAGGGTCGTTCACCCTTTCAACGACCTGGCACACACATTGTGGGGAGTTCAAAGACATATGGAATGTCGTAAGCCTTCAGGCTTGTAAGATAACAAAATATGTATTTCTACGGTGGCTGACATGTATTTGTGGTGGGTGTCTGCTCTCACTGAGAGTCTGCAATCGAGTTCATAGCTCGTCCCATCGTATCAGCTCCATATACCTGTCGTCAGTCTTGTATTCACCTGTTTATATATAGAGCTTGCATAAGACAAGACCAACAATCGCAGACATTGCAAGATAGATTCCACTAGACAAGATGGCCACGGATATGTTGACCCGCGATAATTGTAGAACGTAAAGAACGCAACGGAAGCAGCTGTTGTATTGCCAATTGCGCAAAGTGTGTTGTTGTATTACGTCCCGAAGGACAATGGTACAGTTCGATATTGCCATTGATATCCCACCACAGCCGCCGTTTCAACCCACGCGGCAGCAGCTCGCCATCCACCTGTCAGCTTATCCTGGCAGTTGTCCGTTGATGCCGGGGCAAATGCTATGCGCCGCGGACTGGAGAGGTGGTCGGCGGACACCCGACTGGATTCTATAATCGATAAGAGTCGACTTATCTACCTCACTGCCCTAGAGCCCCACACAGCCCGAGTTCCTTCAACACCTGAGTTTTGCCGAAGGTGCCCCCCACACAAACATTCTCAATTAGAACCTCCAATAATTCTTCGCGAACACTTCCTTTCTGCTTTCCGCTCAGCGACAATCACCACCACCACCACCCTCCTTACGCTCTCACTCCCCCGTCGATATCGCCAATCACTAAGTCGTCAAGATGGGTCGCGTTCGTACCAAGACCGTCAAGAAGTCCGCCAAGGGCATCATTGTGAGTAGAGCCATCCGACCGTCACCTTGAGTCTGTCGCAGCGCAACGTAGTGTAATATTAACACGGGTTGCCTTTCCCCAGGAGCGCTTCTACCCCCGTCTTTGCCTCGACTTTGACACCAACAAGCGTGTCGTCGATGAGATTGCCATCGTCTCCTCCCGCCGTCTCCGCAACAAGATTGCCGGCTATGTCACCCATCTGATGAAGCGTATCCAGCGTGGTCCTGTCCGCGGTATCTCCTTCAAGCTGCAGGAAGAGGAGAGAGAGCGCAAGGATCAATACGTCCCCGAAGTATCCGCTCTCGACTTTGCCCAGAACACCGAGCATGGCCAGCTCGACATCGATGGCGAGACCAAGGATCTGCTCAAGCACCTCGGCGTATGTCTCCTCCTGCCGTTCTACATACCTTTCCACACCCTCGTTTCATGTAACCATATAACTAACATTGTTGCTCTTCTGCAGTTCGACTCGATCCCCGTCAACGTTGTCCCTGTCGTTCAGCAGCAGAGCATCGAGCGCCCCCGCCGATTCGGCGACCGCCCTCAGCGGTAAATGTACATTGCAGGAATGGGTTGTTCGGGGTTTTACGGCGGTTAGGGCAAAACTGGACATTTGGGCCCATCATGGCTTCACGGCGTCTACTTGAACGATAGTACCTATTTAGGGCTACGCGAAACAACACGAATTTATGAACAATAGGTGTCCCTGAGTCCGGCCAGTATTTGCTGCCGACGACGGTCGATTGCCATTGGTTCCTGTGCAGTGTGAGTGATGTAACCACGTGTGGCCAGCAACAGAATATTCTTTGTCAAGATCAATCACAATCCTCGGGTTTGCAAGGGACCGCGATGCGACGAAGGCCAACGACTGAATTGTGATGTTTCTCTGCGGGATTCAGTGCCTCTGCAGCGCGTGTCCGTATGTTCGGGTATCTCGTATTGTATCCTTTTGCCAACAGAAACGCCTCGTAATGCAGGGTTCAAACACGATGTAAACTCGGAATGCTGAAGACTATTTCTCGGGCGAATTGCCTTCAGTTGCTGGATGTTCACCATCCTGACTAGCTTTCTTTTCACTGGCCTCGAACGTAGTCTCGTAGCCTTCCATCAGTAGATGAGCCTGCTTACCAATGTCCAAGACTGGCTCTTGTGCAGGTGTGATGGCCATTTTTTCTCGGAGATTGACCTTGACGGCTAGCTTTGCAACTTTGCCGTTGTTCATCTTGTCCCCTCTCTCCAGGGCGAGGTCCCGAGCATTCCGTGCGCTCTTTTGCGCCTCTAGACTCATGCCTTCCACCCCCCGAGCTATGTCATCTACAGGTGTTTCTTCCTCGAAGAGATCAATCCGGATAGATTCGACCCCCGCGCGCTCCCAGGCAGCGGTCTCACTCAGCTGGACTTTGACGTACATGGCTCTCTTGGCGCATTTCTGCGAACACCATTTCTCGAGTTCCTTGGTTGGGACGATATTGAAGTCCTTCCGGCCATAATTGACGAGCTTAAAGGTGCCGCCGCTGGTGACGCGGGATCTTGGTAGGGAACATAGCGTGTAGCCGCACAGATTATTTGCGTTGCGCTCCTCGATCAGGTCGTCATAGTCGCTTGGTTGGTAGAGACGGATGAGGTTCCTGAAGGTTTCTGCGTCTGCTGGCGGGGGGGTCGCGGCGCTGTAAGCAGGCCCACGACTCAAAGGATACTTAGATAGAGTGATCAGGGACTCTGAGATCTGGTCTTCGAGGGCATGTCGGGAATGGATGATCTGTGCGTGTTGAGTCGCGATGTCGCGAGGGCTTGGCTTTGGCTTGTCGTGATCCGTGCCGGCGATCGCGGGGTTTGAGCTCGGTTTCTTTAGGATCCCTTTCGGGGAGTTTGAGGCAGTTGCCATAGCTGTAGGATTTGATATTTAGAATGAGGGATCTATTAGCAGAAACGAGAAAGACTCGAGCGAATCAAAATCTCATGCTCTCCAAGTTGCAACAACGCCACATTCCGTTTGAAGGACCCCTCCGTTATCGATAGCCGGACATGGTCAAAACCTAACGGGAAGCATGGCGCGATTACCTAACCTTAGGTGACTGGGATTGCATGCAGCGTCACGCTCAATTTCTCAACTTAAGGCCTCATTGCAATGCCATGCTGGGTCGGCTGTGGGCTTATTAAAGGCGAAAGCCAAATCTCTCTATGACGACGTAGGGTTAGTATGGCTTAAGACAATACCGAACAGTCTCTAAAAGATGATTAGCATTGCGACTTTTGAATGTTTTCTTAATAAGCTTTTACAATAACTCCGGACTACTACAAATTATCTGGGACTCCGTACGTAGGTAAGACTATACGTGGGATCGAAGACGTTGGCCGTTTGGCTGGTTGACAGAACTTCGATGGATCATACCTCAAGTTCTCGGCCAGAATGTATGACTTCGTTCAAGTTGCATCACAGTATCACTTATTCTGTCTATGACCTGGGCCTGTGAGAGCCCTGGAGGCCAGTAGGTAGAGATCGGTGCCGCTGGTGCGACCCTTTGCACCGCCTCGGCTTTCCCACACAAGGGGTTCCCGTCGTTCCCATCATCGCTCCAGGCATCCACCGCCATGCAATACTTCCGAACCAATCCTGTATGCATCTGTTGCTGATGTTCAGTGCCAACACAGCCCTTTGCTTTGCTTTGCATCGTTTTCGTTGCTGTCCCAGAATAGTAAATGCCTAGGCAGTACTCTACCTCGACTCTCGGCTCTGTCGACTGGCGTGAAAGCTCAGCTCCGCCTTTCGAGACACCACCAAGATCCGCCGGCAGAAGCCAGGCGTCACACCTTCATGCGCTGACGTCGACCTGCCTGCACTTGCTACCCACCTACCTTACATCTCGCAGCCTAGTCGGGTCTGGTTCTGTCCTGCTCAGCCTCTGAGCCTCCATCCAGGGTGTCAAAGCCAGAGTTGCATCCAAACAGTCCCATCCCACAGCCCGTACTTGCAGGCCATACATACCTACCGTACGGATTACTTGCAACCCTATTGTAGCTTGCTTTGAATCGGGTTGGCATCGTAATTAACCCCGAAACACACACCTCCTCCGCACTCCATCCAGCGCCAGCCTAGCTGCTATCCCGATCCTCACTAACGTATTAGCTAAAAGAAATAACTACCTGTCTCCTCCCGTCTACGCCACTTGGTATTAGCAACGGCATTACACAGTACTGCCCATCTAGCAATCATATCTTCTGGCTGCCGGGCCGTTGTCCATTTCATCGAGTCTCATCACTGTCCCCGACATCGTCAGACCCGCAGGCAGCCAGTGTACGGCGTCCAGGTACAATGGCTGCCGCGTCATTTAAGGTCAAGGCTGTCTATGACTACGCGTCAAGCCACGAGGACGACCTCCCCTTCAATGTCGGCCAAATCATCACCGTCAATGACGACGAGGATCCCGAGTGGTACGGTGGCGAGTATGTTGACGACGACGGTGTGAAGCACGAGGGCATCTTTCCGCGGAACTTCGTCGAGAAGTACGAACCCACCGCTCCCCCGCGTCCGACACGGCGTAAGAAAGAAGCTGAACCCGTCGCCGCTCCTCCCCCGCCACCGGCCGACGATACTTCTACCGAGAGCTCCCTCACGAATGCTGCTGAGGACACTCCCTTAGAGCAGGCCATAAAGGACGTGTCTGTTCCAGAGCTCCGACCTCCTATGCCGGTGGGAGAGACTGGGACGATTGAAGCTCCCTCTATCCCGGTCGCCAACCCGCCCGAGACGGCCTCTGTGCCTGCACCGGCTCCTATTGAGCCGCAAGAGCCCGATACTGTCAGTCCTCTCACGGCTGCTCCCCAGCCGAAACCTGCGCCGGCCCGCGCCGGCCCACCCCCTGTGTCGCAGAAACCAAGCAGCAATGCCTTCAAGGACCGGATCGCTGCCTTCAACAAGCCCGCAGCACCTCCTGTAGCCCCTTTCAAGCCTGGTGGGCTCAGTTCTGGCTCCGGCTCCGGCTCCAGCTTCATTAGGAAGCCTTTCGTTGCGCCACCGCCCAGTCGTAACGCTTATGTACCTCCACCGCGCGATGTGCCCACCCCCAAGGTATACCGACGGGAGGAGGATCCTGAGATTAAAGAAGTAGAGGCTGAGTCGCAAGAGAATGCTGAAAAGGCCGGGCTTGTTGCAGGTGCAAGTGCTGAACCTCAAGGCGAGGATCAGCCTAAGCCCACTACGCTCAAGGAACGCATCGCTTTGCTCCAGAAGCAGCAGGCTGAGGCCGCACAAAGGCACATGGACGCAGCTGTCAAGAAAGACAAGCCGAAACGTCCCCCGAAGAAACGCATGGACAGTGAAGGTGTCCAGGACTCGCAGGAGACGGCTACTACTCAGGAAGCGGCGGCGGCGGCGACACCACCGCCACTAGAGCGCAAATCTACAACCGAGACAAGTGGTAGGCCCTCCATGGATGAACCTCGCTCTTCGAGACCGTCATTAACCATCCGTCGGAAATCCACTGGTCTTGCGGAAAATGATGGGAACGAGGCTGACATGTCGGGGGCCGGCGATACTACAGAAGGTCAAGAAGATCTTACGGAGCGTGATGATACGGATGAAAAGCCAACTCCACTTGCCCGCCCTGCCCTTGACTCTCCAGTTGCAGAGCAGGAGCCTGGAGGAGAGAACGGGCAGGAGGAAGACGACGACGTCGATCCAGAAGTCAGGCGAAAAGAAGAACTACGTGCGCGCATGGCAAAGATGAGTGGCGGTATGGGAATGGCCGGCATGTTTGGACCCCCGGGGATGATGCCACTTGGGGGCGGTGCCAGAAAACCCAAACCTCCTGCTCCCGTCGAGCGGCGTCCCAGCGAACTGTCTGAGGGACCATCGTCGCCAAGAATGGCTCCACCGCCTATGATAATGGCTCTTCCAGGCATGGGCAAGCCGAAACCAGTTGAGGAGGAGGCACCTGACCATGATGTAGCTGAAGACTCTCCGGGGGAGGAGATTACGCCGGTCCCAACCACTTCTCATGCTCCAGAAAGTAAGTCATCCAATGGCACGAATCGTGAAATGACACGAGCGTCAGCTTATTGATATCTATTCAGCTCCGTCCTTCACTTCTGCCCCCCCACCTCCAGTCCCCGGTGGGAAGCCAGCACCGCCTCTTATACCAGCTGACTGTAAATCATCAACTCGTACTCGTCTTTCCTCACAGACCATACACTGACATTGTTGTATCAGCTCGACCACCTCCGCCGCCACCGCCTGCTGGTGTGGCATCGCCTAGCGTAGGCTCAGAATCTGACGACGAAATGTCAGAGAACCCACCTCTTGAGACGACCAAGGGCGAGAGTCCTTCGAGAAGTCGGGCACCACCCCCAATACCTGTAACATCGCCTCCTATGCCAATTTCGCCTCGCATGTCAACTAATAAGCGCGCTTCGACTATTGGAGACGAAATGTCCCCAGCGTCGCCTGGCCTGTCACCGCTACAAAGTAAAAGAAACAGTCGACCTCCGCCTCCCATTCCAGGCGCGGCTCCACCAATACCAGGTCAAGCACGACCACCACCACCTCCTCCTCCGGGAGCTGGACTGAGTCGTACTTCTACCAGTGACGAGCGAGTGACGCCAATGCAACCCGGTCGCTTGGATAATGGAGAGGAGGGTGAGTTCACGGAGTATGAGGGTGATTATGACACAGACATCGGATCTTCCGTGCATCATAAAGACGCCCTAAAGGCCCATGTCAGAGATTCAAGCATCGATACGAGCAACGCGCCACAGTCACCATCTGCTGAGCGACGTCCCACCATGCCGCCTCCAATTCCAAGTGGCAGTATACCCAGAGCGGCCCCGCCACCGATTCCCAGCCAGCCCGCTCCGGGTTCGAGAGTATCACTAGACGCCCCTCGTGCGGCTCCGCCACCACCACCACCACCGCAGCCGAAACAAAGCGCATATTCTTACGACGATGATGATGATTATGATCCCTACAATTACAATGCCATGAAAACTCCTCGAAACCATTCCGTGCCAGTATCTCGCAGCTCGACCATGCATGAAGAGGTGAACGTTGGAACACGGTCTGAAGTTGGTCCTTATGGATCGCCGCCACCTCCCCCGCCGCCAGCAGATAGACCAATGCCTCCTCCACCACAATCCGTGCCCCGGGCTCCCCCCAGAAAATCTCTTGACGTTCTACGTACCTCAATCGGAAGACGATCAGTGGACGCCGGGCGACCATCAATTGACACTAGCTTCATGGCCAATGATGTAGATCTAGGCATTCCGATGCAGTGGTGGCTCGCTTCAAATGGTATTCCTCCCGTCTTTCAGGGACGAAGAGACATATATACCGAAAGTACGGAGTCGACGGCGATGGAGGATGGGAGGTCCATTGTCACGAAGCAGCTTTTCATATTATTTCAAGACTATTCTCAGACTATTATCACCAGTCGTTTTGACCCTGGAGACCCATCACAAACCGAAGTTGATCAGAGCCACGAGCCTCCTCCACGGCCACTGCGACAAGACGAGCTTGAGGATGCCTACGAAAGCTTTGGGAGGAAGCTCGCCAGTTCGGTTGCATCCAAGAAGGACTCGGTCGTAGGGGACGGAAAGCCTCATGCTCTTATTCACGAGCTTCTCCGACCTATGAAAGGAGCATTACTGCCCATTGGCACGCGTGCATATGGCGCGCTCGTATACTCGAACATGGCCAATGCTTCGACACAGCTCAATGATGCAATCCGGCCGGGCGATATTATATCGATACGCAATGCTAAATTCCAAGGCAAGCATGGTGCCATGCATCAGAAGTACTCTATCGAAGTAGGCAAACCAGATCACGTAGCCATTGTGGCCGAGTGGGACGGTACGAAGAAGAAGGTGCGGGCATGGGAACAAGGCCGTGAGAGCAAGAAAGTCAAGCAAGAGAGTTTCAAGCTAGACGACCTGCGGAGTGGCGAGGTCAAGATCTGGCGAGTAATGCCACGAACCTGGGTTGGGTGGAGGTCTTCAGATTAGTGCTTTAGGATCATGCCATCCTACGTACTTATTCGGCTGAATCCAGATGGGAGTATCGAAGAGGCAGGCTCTAGCAGTCTTGAAAGAGACAGTTTCGAATATCATGGGTCAAGTCCCTGTGGACAGACATATTTGTAGTGGGTGAAAGGTATCCACATTATACAAACAAGGGGATTATGCTATGCTACATATTTGAATACCTGTCGCTATGGGACGTGAAGCTATTGTAGCGCGTTTTGGGAGGTTGGAATATGCCGTTCGCGTAGGTAGTGTTGCCGATGTAGGTGATGCGGGTGAATCTCACGCTCAGTCCGGTAGGCTGTTCTATGTTCCTTGACGGGCTTGGCGAAGGGTTTTCGTTCTTCATAATTCAAGTTCCATCATATCACTTGGAGCCATCGGACATCATCCTCTAGGTAAGCCGGAAAGATCGATGACAAAGAGAGGATGATGTTGCCTTTAAGCTTTTCATTCTTCTTTCTCGTCTTTGCCCGCATAATCAGGCGTTTCCAATGAAGCCTGTATGTTTGCACGACACTCTTGAAATCTGGTAGTTAGGTACTTACATGATCTATATAAAAAACTTCTTGTGAAGTATGAGTTGTAATCGTTCACTTCTCTGGGTCTTGGGACCCTTGAATGAGCCACTACTCGTATATTTGGCCTGATATATGTGTATTTGGGAGTTCGCATAGAAGAGCTGTCTATAGACTTGGGGAGATACCTATCGACATCCTAACGAGCGATAAATATTCTTGTTTTCACCTTAGTTCGTTATGTAATGGCATAGAAACATATACTAGCGTTGTCTAGATTTCGCTTTGATTGACAGAATACATCAGTTGAGTTTGACACTGATCATCCGAATTCGGTATGGTAAGATGAAATAGGGCTTCTGGCTTGGGGATGGAAAGTGTTAGGTCGGGATCGTGACAACGACTCGCTGCAGGGGAAATTGGTTTCAATTTTCAACTCGTCGGGCAGAAAATGTGATCATTTTGACAATCTTGTATAGCGTGACGCAGCTTGAGTTGGGTTAAGCTTAACCTACCTCAACGTCTGATCAACGTTTTTGAGGTATCAGGCACATGTTCCTAAGAGGTGCCAATTCAACTAGTTCAAGGTCGTTGACTATAACTCGTCACTGTTATACAGGATGCCTTGGGACTTTTCCTTAGTAGTCGTGTGATCGATCATGCTTATTACCTTCCACTGCGAGAGTGAAGGTCTGTTGATAGATTTCTTGAATTTGCGCATCGGTAGAACTCTCGGGCTAATGGTCCACGTAAAAAAATGCAATTGTAAACATTTATCATACAAATTCTGTTGTTACTGTCATTGTAAGAAGATATTTTTCTGTGTGCATGTGATTGAAAGGAAATACCTATAGAGACGTCCTGCGGATAGAGAATGCTTATAGCAGCCAGCATATCCTTAACTATAATATGCATGAAACCAACATTATATCTTGCAAGCACGAGTCCGACTATCCACTTTTGAATCCTTTAAGTACCGCCAGTGAGTTATGTGTTTGCAGTTTCGTATGTGTAAGGCGGAGTGTGTATCAAGACTGATGATGCTTTGGCTATCAGCCAGAGTCTCTTGTCTGTGTACCCATTCCCTTGGTTCGCGCATCGGTAAAACTCTCTGCGAGGTATAGATAATACAATACGGTGGTCGCGCATTTATGTCGTAAGAACTGTTACAAGTTTCTGCTTATCCCACGATTGGTCGGCCCCACTGAAATGTGTTTGTATCGATTCGACCATTGAATAGGTAGGTATGCATACCCAATGAAAGTCACGTCCACGAATTGCTTATAGTCGCAATCACTGGTAATAGATATACAGATCGTCGAGGTCTTATTCGAAGGAAAGATTGCAAGTCAGAGCCGTTATCGGCGTTTAGCCAATACAAAATAGAGTAAGCTACTGTATGCAGACGGCAGAACAATGATTTTTTCACTCCCTTGATCCTGGTTGGATCTTCGTCCTCCCGTCACTAGTGGTAAGAGTAAGGGCGGCACGTTCGGTATTGCTCCATTGGTAGGATCTTCTGCACGTCACTTTGTTCCTAGTGGTCAATTGTCCCGATAGGACCAAGGGCGAGATGTAAGTCTCGAAAGGCACGCACGTGGTCCAACATTTCTCTGTTGTTGGTGATTAGACTGTATGGGCAACTGGACATGGAGAAACGACAAGACTCGTCAGTCTCACGAGCCCAGTAGCGTGCTCGCCGTGTTTGACACCCTATCTCTGTTCTCTTCTGCTAACGGAGGTGTCTGTGTTGTAGGTGCCCGTACAGTGTGTCTAATAGTGTGGTGTCTAGATGATTAGAACATCGTGACGTGGCAATCTGTACCTGAGCATTGCGTTTCACAGGATTGAGCACGATACCTGCCTTATCTAGTGTAAAGACAGAAAGGGACTATTCACTGTTTGCGTGAAAGTGACGTTGCCTGAAGCAGACTTTACTAGGGACAGATGCTTTAGCTGTCGATATTGACATAGTCGATCAACAGTCTGCATAGTGTAGTATGAAGATCTGACTACATACCTAATGGATCAGTCTAGGCTTGCCTATTGCGTCAATGGACGCACAGCGTCGACGTGAGTATATGGATGACACTCGGTCGTATATGGCACCCAATACCTCGCCTTCGTGGGGTTGGTGGATCTTGATAAGTCCAATTGGCTGTTCTGGGCTGGAGTGCTTGAGCGGGAATGAAATTCACACCATCCCCCCATTCGTTGCCAGCGCTGGCTGGAGGCGGTTCCGAACTGTGGATGTAACAGCGAGGAGAGAGATTGCTGGACAATACGGTCCGGGCAGTACTGGGAAACACCAATTGGCCAGCTATCTGATCATTTTATGACCATGTTGTAGCGCATTGAGTAATTGCTCAACTTCCGCAATCGCTGACGAGTGTGAAGCCATGCATCAGGCATTGAGACGAGCGGAACTGTACGCCGACAACGCCCTGGCTGGAGCCCATGGTCGCAATAGACGTCCCCATAGTGTTGCCCGAGTATCTGGAAAGGGATATGCATTGTGACCTGACCGGATGTCATGTCCATTCTCGGCGACACGTGGAGTACCCCCATATTCGACCACCAAGCGGCCAAGTAACTGCATCGCAGCCTCAAGAGAGGACGTTACTGGTGCTGAATCACGTGCTCGGACATGGCTGGGAAAGGCTGGGGCCTGACGTGTTACGTCGGGCCCATTGCATGGATCTCTGAAGGGCGAATGAGGGCATGCCACACGCCTCGACGCGCTCACCAAAGGGGAGCATCCTGCAGCAGTGCACAGAGAGTCGACACCGTAGCTAGATGCCAAGTCAAGGCGAAGAGAACTGAGCAGGTGTTATTTCACGAGTGATATGAAACGAGTCTGAGTGTCATGCTCGGCCTAGTGAAGACTGGCTGATACAACCATCCGGGTTATGCTGATCGTCCAAAACCGCGAAGGTAATGCGAGGATGTGAAGGTCCAAGTGCTCATCATGTGGCTTGACACGAATGAAGCACCTTGCCGTACCTACAGTATCATGTCTCTGGTATTGTAAGTTTCAAGATGGAAAAGGGCGATGTCGTGGACGGCATATGTACAGACTACTACTATGTATGATCGTGGAAACCGTACCTAAGGTCTCCCGATATGGTCTTCCGATATGGGGCTTTATAATCAAGAGAGAATGCGCGAGTCGGGCTTGCAAAATGCAATTTACACGCAAGGGGAAAAGGTTTCGTCTAGAAGGCCAATCCTCTCTCGGCATGGTCGCTGATAATTGCGCGACCGAAGATAGTGATCATATGTAGAGAGAGTAGAATCATCTGTCGCCAGCGGGCAAAAGCCTCGGCATCCGCCTTTTGCCGCCACGGCCATTCACAGGGACGAAGTGCGCGAGAACAATGTTTCCAAGGCCCGTATGAACCCGAATGAGAATCCCAACGGGAGCAATCGCAATTATGCACACACAGTTGGTGATGCTCTGTCGCGACGGTCTCCTGATCAGCTTGACCGTCACACCACCGTGCAGAAGAAACAGGGTGTGCTATTGAACCACCTAGAGAGAGAGGTAGATATCGTGTGAGGGTTGGTTGACTGGGCAGTCCAAGTTCAGAGAAAGGGTGGTGCACGAGCTCTCTACCTAACCGTCGTGGCCGCCCGATCCCGCGCTACTCTACCACGTCCACGAAGAGCGACAAAGGATCTGGGGAGTCGGGACAGCTTTTTCTGCCGCCCTACACGTAGAAGATCCTGCAGTCGCCCACCCCCACGCATGGAGCCATTCACAGCCCGCTACCACGTCAGTAGCTATCCAGCCGGGATTCCCGCCAGAGCCATGGCAAAAAAGAAGACTCGCGATCCAAACCCTTGATGCGTCCTCACATCTCCCGATTTGTGCCCGCTGGCTCTCGATGACCGTCAATGGCCGTCAATGGCTCGCCCTCGCCTGGTGGCCCAGTAGCGAGTCTGCCGTCAGCTCACCCCCAGCCCGGATTGTGAAGCTCACCCCCTGTACATGCGATAGGTTAATCCACGTCTCTCGTCGTGCCATGTTGCTTTGGTCGACTTGTTGGACTATAATGGGTGCCGCCCTCCCCAGGCATACACACCCCCTTCTTTCCTGTAGGCAGTATATCCCTTTAGTCGACAACTTATTCTATGCCACGCCAACAATCTAGAAAGCCTTATCGTAGCGTGTGCATGTATCTTTCCCCTTGTCGAGTATCGACTTCAACCCCGGGCCAGCGCACGCGTGTTGAAAACGGCGAAAGCTGTCTAATATATCATCAGGCGCCAGCGGGTCGTCTATCCCGAATCACAGCTTTGTGCTGTCTCGGCCCACTTCACTCCTCGTCTCGCATCTAAAAGGACCCTGAAAGCGTCAGGCACAAACTGCTCAGACCGAGTAACATAAGTATCAGCCGCCCTGCTAGTCTGGATATCTGGTACCGGAACGGCCATTTGGAACCCTTGCGCGTTATATCGCCGCAAGGCTCATCAGTCGCTTCATCATGTCGAAAGGAAAACAGACCAACATATCCAGCTATACCACAGACACTCGACATACGAGACAGAGCTCTGACTCGTACGACTCGAGAAGCACAACTCCATCATCTTTGTGTGATAGTCCCAGACCATCGACGAGGGACTCGGGCTCCAGGGCTTATCGCTTCCAGTCATCCGTCTACACTCAAGACTTCTCGCCTGGAACGAGCTTATATCCTCGGTCCTCAGCTGAGACGTATTCATCACAAGCATCATGTGACGACTTGGAAGATCTCGAGTTGGAGGAGGAGGATATCGAGACCCCCGAGATCCCCCCACTGCCCGTGTATCGCCATGAAATCGAAGATATTCATGTCCGGCCGTCAACACCAGAGGACTTTGCAGCGCTTTTCCCGTCCATGAACAGGCTGAGCATCCGCCATGACGATCTAACGCCTGACGGCAACCTGAACCTTCGCGTCGACACCATCATCTCTGGTGGTCGTCGCAGGAAGACAATCCAGCTTTTTCATCTGAGGATGTATGACCTCAACAAACGCGAGTTCTCTCTTCGACGCTACTGTCGCGATTCTGGTCGCGAAGTCTGCAGTTCCAAGCGAAAATACATAGATCCAACCGAGGCGCGTCACCCTATCTCGGCTGCGGTGAAGAACCTGGCTGTCCGACCAAGCCTCCATCGCAGAACCTCTAGCTCGTTTTCAATCAGAAGCAGACCCGGAACAGCATGCTCAGCCACGGCGCCCGAGGATGATCTCGCAAACAATCTTGCACGCTCGCTAGCACTTGAGCAGCAAAAGCCAAGGACTCGATTGGTACCTTCTAATAAAATCAAGCTCGAGTTTTCTAATTATGCCCGGGTTGACGTTCAACGTCGTGGACACAGCGCTAAGAAGTATGAGTTTGAATGGTGGCAGCACAAGTATGCTTGGAGAAAAGTTACGGACAAGTTGACTGGCACCGTCTCCTTTCATCTCTTCCGTGATGGAGACAATGTTCCTGTCGCTCACATGGTACCGGAGACAAGGTCTCCAAATCAAATCGCTATTGATGAGGACGCCGGTGGCTGGATCCCTCCCTACCATTTCTGGATAAGTGATCAAAGCTTGATTGATGTCCAAACAGACGTTGCTGAGTAAGTGAAGCTTCTTGTTTGATTGTTATTGGTTACAAAACGCAGCCACTGTTATTCTCTACGGGTTACGCCTTTCTACCTTTGACGACTATCGTGGCCCACATGACCTCGAACACCAGCTAACTAGATACCCAGCGTGGTTGTGGCGACTGGCCTCATGGCCCTCGTTGACGATTGTATCAAATCGCGGTGGCAGCACAACAAGAAGCGCGTCAGACGCTTCAGCTTGACCGACGTTGACTTCGGCGGCCCCCGGTCATTTATGCAACAACTATTACATCGCCGCTTTTCGTCAACCTACCATCAGCGGCCTCAAAGCCCTCAAAGCCCACTTCGTTACGAAAAAGGTGTGGCTGCTTCTTAGGCCACGCCTCCGCGAACACACGACAGAAAGCCCGTGGACAAGACTATTCTCTCGCCCAGGAGCAAGACTTTGAGCCCATCCATCGCGCTCACCAATACAGATCTCTAGCAGACAGTTACGATTATTCTCTGGTATTCCCGCCCCTCTGCGGCAAAAAAGTTATATCGACCTTTTAATACTTTCACTCTTCATTAACCTACTGTCTTATTATTGAATTTGTCTTTGACATATTCTTTACGCATTTGCCGCTTCAATGCGTCACACCGTCTTTAGGGTTCTCCATTTATACACTTTTCTTATGGCAGGAGTAGCGTTGTGTAAAATAGATCGTCAAATAAGGGTTCGGTGACATCAGCATTATTGGGCTTGGGAGAAGCGGCGTCTGGGAACCACAAGTGCTTTGCACACCATCACAAGAGCTGTAAACAGCAGCAGTTTCTTTGTCGTGAGAATCTTGGGCCAGATTCGTTTCAACTGTTTCAAAGGCAATAGAGGCTAGGCAGATCAGCGAGAAGAGATAGTAAGCCTTGAGAGGCAACAATATCGACTGATCACTGACTAGGACTTCTCGAAAACATCGACGATCAAGACCATACGTCTCTCTTCGATTTCTCATCATGCATTATTACATTTGCACATAACCCCATATGACATTTGGTCTGACACAGCGTGAATCGGCATCTCACCTTCACACGGACTCATGAGATACATACATTGTCATGGGCTTCGTAGTTCAATCAGTCGTTGGGCCAAACCATTGACCAAAATCAAGTTTCATCAGCAAACGATCGATGCCACCAACACGTCGAGGTCGCCAACGACCCTCTCCGTCATCCTCCAAATCATCGATGTCCTCATCCAGCTCCATATCAGCTGCAAAGTTGGAGTCGAGACTTAGTGTTTGGAGTGAGGCGATGACTTCTTCAATTCCATGTTTGACATTACGCTCAATAGCACGCAGTTGTGCTCGCACCTCTCTCTCCTCCGTGTCAAGATTGGAAAATGCATCGACGACGCCTTCGTCTGCCTCAAGATCTAGTGAAACCCAGATGCTATAGAGACGTTGCATGTGTGACACCAGATGATCGATATGGATGAGTAGGTCGTAGAGTGGGGTTGTGTACGCCGATTGTGTCAAGAGGATACGTTTTGTCACGGCACTTAAGTACAAGCGGTGAGCAGTGCTCAGACTTTGCGGGTCGCGGTTTGGCCGGACATTTTGTCCTGTCTCGTTCTCGGTCGTGAGCTGGTCGTTGACAGAGTCCTTTCGAGCAGAATCGCGATGTCCGGTCAACCACTCGTGGAAGTTGGAGCTCAGACCCTCAACTACCTCAACTTGCAAATAGGACTCGGTTTCTGCAAGGAAGAATAAAGCCGCGCTACACGTACTCCAAGAGCTTCGTGTTATCGAGGAGCGGAGAGACCAACGCTCACGGAGGAGCTTGGTTTTGGCGATCCCGCCTTTCGTATTGCCAAAAGGCGCCCTCGGAGGTGGGGGATGGTGACGACGTAGTGAACTTATTTTCCAGAGATCGGTAAGCCGGATATGGGCGCGTCGGATGGACAGCAGGTATGAGTTGATCGAAGTGTAGATTTCGAGGTCGGATTGTGTGAGAAAGAGGTCAAGAGGTGACAATATTGGCAAAGTCAATGTCACAGGAACTGAGAAAAGAAGATTCCGGAATGGTGTCGGCGCAATTGTATCAAGAAGTGCAGCGCTGGTCGTGTCGAATACCTTTTCTGAGGCTGAATTACGTGCAGACGTTGGGATATCAAGTCGTAATAATTCTCGACCAAGTTCCAACGCATCATCTTCGTCTGCATGTTGACCTTGTATTGCACCCAAGGAAGTCCAAGTCCTAGCTAGAACAGAAGCTAGTTCGCCTTCTTTGACAACAACATTGCCAATTCCAGCTCCGCTTCGTTTTCCATGAACAAGATTATCTGCCCTTCGCCAGCGGCCTCGGATCCTCTCATCAGCTTGTTGGATGAGAGCCATAGCAAACTCGCCGCGCCCGATGAGAAAGAACTGACGAAGCACAACAAGCATTTCAATGACCTTTTCCACCGGCAAAAGCGATGACAAAACAGTTCTTGATAGTGTTGAGCGGATACTGGAGACCGCCCGAGAAAAAACGACTGTATTGATGGGAGATGACAATTGGGCCAGCTCTTGATGTTGGGAAGCTAAACGACTAAGATGATCAGCAGCTAACCCTGTGCTGCCTCTGGAAGTCCGATTTAGCGAGACGCCGATGAAGAGCATTGACGCAGCCGTGGAAGGCGTCACAAAGGATGGTAGTAAGCTTTGGACTAGTCTATACCCCTGATGAGAGACGTTAACTGACGGTAGGATCTCGCTTCTTGAGGTGAACGTACCTGATTACTCTGCTCGCTTTTCTCGTCCTGGCGAATAAAGAAGTCATACTGGCCCACCAAAGGTATGCGTCCATACAAGATCCAGGCGGACGTCTGCTTCAGCCAAGAGGTCTCAGCAACCTGAAGCAGACTATGGGCAGTTTCGGCGACATCAGCGTAACCGGTCTGCAACTCCTCTCGCAGCCGGTTCAGAAGCTGGGCCGCCTGGCATGGCGAACCATCGGCGTCTTTGGTGATGAAAACTACCAGACTGTGGAGCCATTCCAGCCGTCTCGTCCAGCCAGAGAACTGTCCGACAACAGCAGTCAGTGGCACAATGTTGTATGCACCGACAAGGGCAGTGTCTTTGCGTAGAATGCTTTCTTCGACTTCAAGAATTTTGCGCTGGAACTCGGCCAAGTCGCGGGATACGATAGCCGTAGACACAGCACGACAGGTCACAGAAGGGTGCTCACGGCTGATTTGGCTTGTTTCAGTACGCAGTTTGTGATGAAGATCACTCAAATTCGCGACGGTGCTCAACAGCTGCCTCTCTGGTGGAGAGACGAGCAGAGACGCGACTTCGTCTGAGTGGGGATTTCTTAGTAGAGGCGACGGGTGTCCTGACAGTGACAGCAAGATCTCGTGCAACATGGCTGACGGGATGAGGACGTCGGTCTACATAAATAGCATCAGATCCAAAACGTTTTCAGACTTCAGGTGCATTGGCTGCAAACCCTTGAAAACGGGCGGGCTCGGCCTAGATCGCGCTCTGTCGCTGACGTCTTGAAACAAGAGGACAAGAGCACCGAGGCATTCGTATCTGCACATCGGAACCCTCGAGAACGGCGCGAGATATTGTGTGGAATTCGGGCGCTAGGCAATATGTCCACTTGTAATGGCCAAGGCCCTGGTAGTCGAGGGAGAGTTCGAAATCGTGGGGAAATTCGCAAAGGGCAGCGCGAAGTCCGGCCTCTGGTGAAAACATAGCAGATGCGCAGCAACACGGGTATAATTCCAGTTGTTGCCCAACCGGAGAGATTAGTGCGCTAGGTTTCTACCTACGAACACTCGAATATGGAAGCAACGAACTTAGAACTCCATTATTCGAAGGCTCCTGCGCTTAGATTGGACGTATGGGCTAAAGAATTCAGCATGCCTTCAAGGGTAAAAGGCACTCTTATCACGTGATCTCAATCAATCATAAGCTCTTAGCCCGCAGCCGCCTAATTCTTTCCACTTGCCAACTATCATTACTGTTGTTCGAGGACTCAAAGTGGACATTGAGACTGAGACACAGACGCAGAAAAGTCGCGACCTATCAAAAGTCCACGTACGCCCGGTAAGTGTGAAGACGGATTTCGATTTCTATGAGCGAGCGAGTGATGAGCAGTCGCGGCTTTCATACGTAGGTAAAACAACAAAGCGCCGTTGATTCTATGTGAGATGAGGATTGAAGGTATTAAAGAGACACTAATTCTCTAGTGTTTCGACATTGGTCTTGTCGAGGCACCGCTGATACTAGCCGAGTCTTTGATTAAAGGTGTCGACTCGTTTTTTACAAGGGCGGCGGGCTCTTCGCCGCCCACGATCACGTCAGCGGTTTGATTGTTACCGATATTCACTTTGCCAACAACCATCCCTTTCCCCACAGCTTTTATGACTGCACGTCGGGAAACTCCAGTGACATCTATGTATACGAGACCTACACTCTTGACACTAGATCCGAGATGTTTGGAGAGCTCGCCTGCCTCCGCACCCCATCGGTGCGTGACCACTGTTGTAGCTGTCGAAGAAGCCGAGGTAAGCAGGCTTCGAGATGCTTGCTCAATCCCGTCCGCGACAGTAGAGAAGGCCATCAAGCTCTTGTTCAGCAACCCAGGCTTGAACGTGTCCAAAGGCTGACCGTCTGCACCGTACCCTCTGCTTCCGGATTTGTCCTTGTAGCCTCGTCCGGCGAGATGCGCTCCAAGATTCTGCGCCACTTTTGTCACCTGTCCGACGGTCTTGGATGAGACCTCGGCGACACTTCCGGAGAACTTGCCAATTCGGCGCACTTTTTCATGTGTTGTGGTCTTGAAAGTCAAAGGGTTGTTTGCCGCTTTGGTATTCTTGACAAAGCTGTCCGAGCCGCTCGCCATAGCATTCGAAACCAAGTCGGACGTGGTAATGATCAGTCGAGACGCGTACGCAGCCTTCGATACGAGGAATGATTTCTTATACGCGGGGTGCAGCTCCTCAATGGATTCTGTTGATGCCGGGACAACGGCAAGCTGATTTCCTTCGCTTGGTAAGGTTATCTCTACCGGGTCTTTCACTTTGTCAGCCGAACAATGCAAGCCGCTCGCTCAAGGACGGCCATGCACGTACCTTTCGACCCAGGCTTCACTCCCGTCTCAACAACTTGAAACCCATCTGTCAATTCGCCAATAACGCTCCCGTCCTCCTCATCGATAAGCACAATCTGGCCGCCCTGAGCAGAGCTATGACTTCCTTGTACGTAACCCTCGCCAGGCTTGTACTCGGCGGGGTTATAGGCAGGAAGCTTTTCGCTTCGCGACGATGACGACGAGGCGTGCGCTTTTGACTTGGAGCCTGGCTTGGAAACGCTGACAGAGGACCTTGCTGCCGACGAGGAAATTGGGGAGGACTTGTCCTTTTCTGGTTCCTTTTCTATTTTGGCAGTCCGGGGCGGAGGGGCTCTCTCGAGGAAGGCGGTACACTGGGCCAGGATTGTCTCAAATGTATCGACATCTTCCTGGAGACCTTTGCGACTCCCGATTGATGGAAACTCCAAACGAGTGAAAGCGCCACTGTCAGGCCCAAGATCCCATCGTGGGATCAAATAGCTTGTGGGCGGCTGGTGGTAGATCTGAGTCGTTGCGGGGAGGGGTATATCGAGTTCAGGCGGTAAGTGGAGGTGGAGGTAGAAGTCCTCAGGCGGCGCATCATGACGCGCATCCAACGACGAGGGATCGGCAAAAGGAGAAGAGGTGGGAACCATCAACAGCGACAGAGTCTGGGGCCCGCCTGGGGTCAAGGGCTCCTCTTTGCCATATGCAAGATGGTAGGCAGATACGCCCTGGATGGCATACAACAGCTTCGGGTCCTGCTTAGAGGAAACACCAAGGTCAGACAACGCGGGTCAGGAATGCAGCACAGACTCATTGCTCACATTGTGGCCAGATGCCATGTTGCTGTAATGGCCGGCAATGCCAACGGCGCAAGACGCAAAGCGCAAGTAGGGTTGATCGGTCTAGAGGGGCCGGCGAGGGGAGGCACGGTCTATGCGGTCCCACGCGGAAAGCGGAAAAGCGGCAAATACAGGACAAGCAAGCAGTACCTAGGATATATATTGCGTTCCGGTAGCAGAGAAGGGTTCTTGAGGAAGGCGAGAGGTACGAAAATAGATGAAGCATCTGATAGTGTGCAACCACGGGCGCTTAGAGCTGTCGCCGCAAGGGGGGAGGCAGGGGCGGTCGCATTCCCCGCCAATGTTTCTTGCTATAGGTGATGTCACTTGCTGCTTGGCACGAGTTGAAGCGCAGTGGGCACTACAACATGAGAGCCAACAGACCAAAAGCATATCGTGTCCTGCGGGTTGGTTCACGCTAGGACTGCACAGGCTGGGGAGAGGCAAGCGCCCTGTGCCAAATGCTTGTCCAACTGATGAGGTCTCCCATCGTCCCACATCCCGCCTCGCCCGCCGCCATGATGCGCCGAAACACCCAAGAACGACATGTTAGAATCCTCCACTACGTTCAACGCTTCTACAAATGTCCAAGAACACGTTCATTAGGAGTATTCTATAGGCAGGCATTATCGGTCTGGAATAGAGAGAATGACGCCGCCAACGGAATGATTGGCGTTGGTCGAGGTGGATAACCTACCTCAGAGAGGCGAGTGAGTTGTGGATGCGGCAACTTTTGGCATGCTGTTACTACAGTACTTCGAGGTGGCGAGGAAGACACGAAGCCACCGATTCGCGTCAGCTCTGTGGCCTCAAAGGAGTGTCTCAAAGTTCTCACACCGATTGTTTCTTCTGCCCTTCTGCTGTATCACCAACATCTGTAATGTCATCTCTTCACATCGGCCCACCACATGGCCGATGGCTAGTCCACCCGAGGCATTTATATCTATTGACCAGTCATTTTAGTTGTCCATAGGCTCGACGTGTGTTGAAACGCGCTACACAGGCTGTGCGAGAGTTGACTTCGTTGCTTTGTCGGTTACACGCAGTAGGCATGTCCCGTCGGAGAGGCTTGCAGGGGTGCGACGAGGTACAAGTCGACGGCCGAATAACCATGTTCCGAGGCATGTTCTCATGTCTGGCTCCAGAAGAAAAAGCACCATGATAGAACGAAACATCCACGGGCGTCCACGTTCGGTGTGCACAACAGGAGACTACTACAAGAGCATCCCGACGCGCCGGATTCGAATCTCATACCCTTGACCAACAGTCACAGTCCTTTTATTGCGCTCATCTCGGCATGGCACGTCAAAACCATGTTGGATGTGACTTTAAAGGGCTCACGTCGCAATTTGTAGACAATACGTGTTCTGCAGACATCGGCAGCAAGGGAACAGGCTGTTGTTGCTCGCATTGCAGCTTACTGCTGCCTCGTCGTCCCTCCGGCCCCCCTGTCTGCGCTTAGGCTGGGCGGCTTTGATCCAGATTCGTTCATCATCCGTCGTTGGCATGCTCTTCAAGAGAGAACCTATCCGACCAGCCCCTGTCCGTCCCGATCTGCCGCCGCGGGTGACGAGGATCCCATCCCAGCTCGCTCTCCAAAAAACGCCCCTCAACTGACCGGAAAGTTTGGCTGCAGCTACGAGCCGCCTGCACCACCATCCCTTCGTTCTACCCGCGAACATCACTGTGCTTAGCAATTGCAATTTCTTGACCCCCCGCCCGCCGTGACGAACCTTGGTAAAAACACCTCCATCAGTACTGTCATATTCATAGATAACCGAGGGCCTCGCAGTGGTTGAGCGCGTGATTGAACTCATTGCCGCATTGCTCACTCCTCCTGCCATTACATGAGCTTGGGCGCTCATCGAACCACTCGTCGATTCTGTCCAGTTTCCATCAGCTTATAGCCGAACACCCCACAAGCATCTCACGGTGATTCTGAAGACCATCGCAACTCTAGCTCTATAAAGCGTCGTAGATGACGGGTCGAGTTGCACACATTCTCGTCCCAACCAACCCCATCGCTCCAACCGCCCGCTCTGCCGTGCCTCTGTGCGTACGAATTCATCCCTTGATCGAAATCCTCGCGCCTTGCGTAATAGCACAAAGTTCCAGCACCTTGCATAATCATCCCCAATTCTCAGATTTTCGGGTCTGCATCAGACCCAACCGTCACAATTTCTAATCCAATCCGTATTTACTCTATTCTCTCCCCTCCAAACCCGCAAGAAGTGGACGACATATCAAGTACAGCATCTCGCCGCGTGTCGCCGAATGAGAGTCCAGAGCAACGTGCATTCTCGTCATCTACGCTTTCCTCTAGGCAGCCCTATCCAGCTGAAAGAGCGAATTCTGAGGTTGCGCCGTCGGAAAACGAGCTACCACAGGCCAAGGGGGTCAGCGGTGGGTATGGACCCGATCATATGAGGCTCATCGCAGCCGCTGGTGTTGAGCGGAAACGGCCGTCTAGTAAAATGCGCTCACCAATGCGCTCAAGCATTGCTTGTACTAGATGTCGGAAATCCAAGATCAAATGCGAGAATGTCAATGGTAGGCTTTCAAGTATTTGCTTCTTGTCTCGACACAAATTTGTTATGCTTGTCCCAACCCCTTTCCAACTTGCACTCCGAATGATCGCTGTGGGCAATGAGTACTGATTCGAAACGACTTAAAGGCACCTCGCCATGCGATAGCTGTATCAAGACTGGCAATGAGTGTATCTTCAAAGTGCCAGATCCTGTTGTTCCCAAACGATTGGACCCTCCCGTATTGATCAAGCCAGAACGGGATGGTGGTTCGGATAGAAAGAAATTGAGAAAAATAGACGATGTCTCGAAGTCTGATAATCAGAAGGCCACCGTCTACGCAGATGATGTTCTGGCCGTCCCGTTCTTAACGGAGGATTTATGGGAGCAGGTTCTGGATATATATAAGCTGCATTTTTCAACCGAACTCCCATTCCTACATCTTCCGACAATGAAGGAGAGATTGGCCCGGAAGTCTAAAACATTGACTCCTGACAGTGGATCTGACAGCAATTTGGTTCTTCTGGGCGTTTTAACTCTCACGGCACGATTCCACCCTGACCTTGTCAAATATCTAGCACACATGGCAAACAATCAAGCCGGTACTGCGAGAACTCGATCACTTCAAAGCCAGTCTGGTCCAGCTGCAGCGTCTGAATACTATGCTGACGTTTTAGCCATGGCCCTCGGACCCGTGCGGACGATGATGAGCCAGGCGTCGGTCGATCGGGTGGCAGCGTTGCTCATGCTAGGACTATATGAATGGAGCCAAACACAACCAAAGGCCGGTGGTATGACCGCCTGGATGTACGTGGGAACAGCTATCAGGATGGCTCAGTATTTGGGACTTGGATTTGAGGACGCATCAGAAACCAGCCGGGACTCAAAATTCAGGTCTGCCGATATACAGCTTAGAAGCTCGGGCTGCCAGTCTCAACTTGCCCTCCAGAGGGAGACAAGGAGGCGGATCATGTTCAGCTGTTTTGTTCTCGACCGAATGTTAGCATGTGGAAAGCATCGGGTTTCAGTCATTCGAGGCGAGGATCTTGAGATCCAGCTACCTTGCTCTGAAGACAAGTTTGACCTCGCAATGGAAGCACAGACTGGGTACCTCAGAGAAGAAGTTACTGGAGCGGACGACAGTGTCCTCAGTCGTTTCATAAGGTTGGTCCATCTGTGGGGCGATATCTCTGCGTATAGTTTCCGCGGTGGTCGCCTTGTCGAAAGGTATCCTCCTTGGCATTCCGAGTCAACATTCTACAAGCTCAACAAAAAGCTTGAAACTTTTGACTCTGCCCTCCCCGGGACTTTTACATTTTCTCGATCGAATTATTTCAAGCACGAAAATCACCACGCTGCGAGCACCTTTGTTCTCCTGCACATGCTTCGGTTTGTCTGCTTGATCATGCTTCATCGCGAATACGTTCCATTCGTACCCATTCGCTGCCGCGAACCTGAAGGGCCTCTGGATCAGCCCACCTTCACCAGAGAAGAAACTCCGGCAGGATTCTGGCGCTCCAGTGCAGAACAACTTTTCAAGGCAGCAAGGGGTATCGTGGATTTGATTGAGATTTGCCAGAGGAAAGAAAAACTGCCACAATCCACCATCGTACTCTTTGCTATATGGACCGCGGCCTTTGTTGGACTCTACGGTTCCCATTTCCCGCAAATGGACACAGAAAGACACATGTTGGATTCCAACTACGAGGACACACGTTTGGATGGCTCCAAAGACGTGTTTCAGCATGGGCCCACTGCAGTAACATATCAGAGCCTTATCAAAATGTCGACGTGGCTGAAAATGGCGTCCACCTATGTGGCCATTCTGCAACAAATGGACAAGTATTTCGACGATATCAAGCAAGATTACTACAAGTTCAGCGATAGGAACTCGCGGACCAACAAAGCATCACTGCGAGTACGAGAAGGTGGCATAGGCGGTGGGTTAGAAGAATATCAACCTTTGGTCAGGAAGTTGAAAGATTTTGGGTCCCTCCAGCCCGACGAGCACGATGTTGTCGACATTCAGGACCGATTTCGCACACGTACGTTTGGCCGGCTACCCTCGACTGACATGGAGATACTCGCTCAACCTACATCTGCTTCGCCCGGTGCTTTCACTGCAATCAACCGTGGGTCCGCATTGCCCGCTCTAGAGCCCGCTCGGCCTCAAAGCCGAGCGACGGAAAAGACTATATCACACCTCCATCTATCAAAGTCGTTTTCAGAGCCATGGTCGTATCACAATGTGACGCAGCAGCAAACGCAGACATCTCCAGGACACGCTTATCCGACACCAGGTTCAGTGCTTGACCCAGCTAGTACAAGTGCTCAAACACATGAGCCAAACATGATGCAGGACGAAAGCGAAGGATTTTGGGACAATTTCCGGACGGAGGAAATTCGTCGATTTGGGGCTACGGGAGATCTCAGCCTTTTTTCTACTGGAGAGTCGCAATTGACTGACGTGCCGTTCAGCGACTCGGCGTATATTCCCGTCTTGACCGCGTCTTCATATGAACTACTTCAGCAGGCGGGCAACAATGACTTTCATGTTTGAAGACGTTTTGAATGTGGATACGCCTTGTGTTTCTGGTCATACTCTTGGTTGAGCTTTCTCGGGTGTTGAATTCAGGTCAGAGGATTAAGAAATGTCGGTATAGTTCATTCAGTGCCTCACTGACGTACGATTGTTTTTGTTTTTCTTGTATTTGGAGGCCCTCAACAAGCGAGTTTCAAACCGAACGCGGACGAAATATGTTTTTCTAGTGCCCGATTCGTTAATTGATATACCCAATTCGAAAAGAATGCTAGATACTCTGCGAGTCTTCTGCATCCATGTTTTTTTTTTTTTTTTTTTTTTTTTTTTTTTGGTTTGGTTTGGTTTGGTTTGGTGTCCGAGATGATGTGCAACTGCTGGAATTTGATTGTTGAGCTGCGCATGTACTGCCTGGCGAATATTTCCCAAAAAGTTAAACAGAGCCAAATGTCAGAAGATGCGCTGGGCACGGTAGACGACGAGCAACTTACTTGATCTACACCGCCGACTAGAACCGTGATCATACCCGCAAATGTGTATCTACCTACCTACTCATCAGGCCTGAGCTGCATTGATTAACACGGAGGGTACCGTTTTAAGGCCTGAAGAGTCGGTTGAACGAGGGCAACAAGCGAGAGTCCTATCATGATGGCATGGATGATGGAGTAGACTAGGAGTGAGCCAAAACTTAGACGAAGGACTCTTCTAAAAATAGCCTACCAAGTCCTACCGCAGGAGTTTACGATCTTATCTACAGATTACACCGTTGCGGCATTGCCCGTTGGCATTATTGACTTGTGTAAAATTGTACAGGTATGCTTCGCCATCTATTTGCGACGAACGTGAAGGCCGTAGAAACTGTGGTATTAATGCAATAATGTCCTCCCATTCATACGACTTGCTTTGGTGTCGTCTCGCGCTCAGCAGCTTTTGATCTCAGGAAACGCTCGAAAGCGAGATTTATTATGGACTTGAGTCAGCAAGAGAACGTACATTGAATGGCGTAGAGCGAGCAAGCCGGCTGCAAATCCGATGAACAACACATAAAGTGTACAGTTAGGGGATAGGTGATGATTAGGAACAATTCGAGGGCGTTGTGTATTGACCTCCTAACCAGATTGAGCCATGATGAAACTCCCAGCCCAGCCAGCCACGGAGGCAAAGCAGAGGCAAAGCTCAAGCCTCGGAACTAGTCCATCCAACCTGGACGAGATTCTCCAGGGGCTTTGTCTCAAACCAGCTTAACGACCTCATGTTGCACCCCAAAATAGCCCAGCCCTTGCACTGGAATCTTGTAGCTGGCATCTCATTTCCCAGCATCAAGGATCTCTACCATTCGCCACGCTATGCCGCCATGCCGCTATGCCATCTCATCTCATTTCAACAAACTCGCCCATGGAGGCGATGGTGATGAAGGCAGCAAGTCCTCTATTGGCGGGCTTATACGGTGAATCACAAAACAAAGAGACTCGGACGACTCGTCAACCTGAGTCATCAATGGGCCAAGTCAAGTGAATACCGACTACATATGGGTTCGGCTGGGAAAATACCCACTGGACTACCCGATCCACTGTTTGTTTGAGCATCTGGTTACCTTAAGGATGTCAACTTGGAGAGCTGTGAGAGCCCGTGATTCTATGACATTTGCTTCCATGCGTCTGAAACCTCTCTTTTCGCAGCAATTCGTCCAGGCACTGCTGCAGCAAGATACCATAAGGTATGTGAGTATGTAGCTTTGAAACCGCTCTCGTCTGACTCCAGGGGCAAGCAAGATCTCATTCGACAAGGTTTCGGTGCCAAGAATTGAGAACGTCCAACGCGCACTACATACATACTACTGTATGCACCTTGCGAGTTGCCAGCCTCCCTGCATGTCTTTTTGTGGGACTGTAATCACTTTGCACCAGAACTCGGATTTCGGATTCTGCCGTAGGACTGGCATACTAGCATACGACTTCGGCTCACTTGCTAGCGGGACAGCGAGATAAGTTGCACATTAGACACGCGCATATATAGTATTCTGTGCCGTCGAAAGGCATTCTCTCGTCGCTCGGCGCTAATGATATCGACAACTTCCGCCTTTCAATACTGAGCGCACCGGTACCAAGGCAGCACCACGCGCCGCCGAAACTCGAAGGTCCTAATCCCCGCGACCCCTGCTGCGAACCGAACCGCCCTGTTGGCTGGAGTTTACGACCGGGGGCGAAGCTCTACCCAGGCGTCGGGCTAGGATTGTGGTCCTCTCAGCTTGGACCAGCTGGCCGAATATGAAGACCAATGCCGTCTATCACTGCTGCTAGTATGCTCGTTAGTCTAGCGCTCTTGGCGGGCTCCAGCTGTTGAGGCGAATAGGATTGCAGGTTCGACGTAGGATGGGGAAGATATGCCTTCCAGCAACCCTGGAAGTGCCAGGGCAGGCATTTTTGGAACCTCCTAGGGCTGACGATGGATCCACGAGGGCTGGTGAACCGTATATATAGAAGAGTTATATGGAAGAAGGAAGCTCATCATCCCTCTCCTTCTCTGTGTGTCTGTTTTAATATACATCATCACTCCTCTTCGTTGTTGGTAGCTCGTCTTTTTGGTGTTCGACGAGGGTATCTTTGATTTTTTCTTTCTTTAGCCTACGGATTGCTTAAAAGATGAAGTCTGGTTTCGCAGCGAGCGTGCTGCCGCTCCTGGCGCAGCTCTCGCCAGTGTCCGCATACAAACTGCCGCAAGACATCCGGAGAATGGCAACACCCCGTATATCTCTCACTCATGTTCACTTGAGTGACGAGAAAAAGTCGAGAGTGGATGACGATGACGATGTCATAATGGGCAACTCGACATTCACGCAGCCCATTGACCACAAGAATTCGACCAAGGGTACCTTTGAACAAAGATATTGGTGGAATGCTGAGTACTACGAGGAAGGGTTGGTTGAGACTCCGATCATCTGCGTGTATTATACTCACACTTGCATATAGTGGTCCCGTATTCCTCTTCAACGGTGGCGAGAGTGATGCATCCAACCTCGTCGGTTACGTGGATAATTATACCCTTCCTGGCCTCATGGCCCAGGAATTCAAGGGCATTGCCATTGTCATCGAGCATCGGTACTTCGGAGAATCCGTACCCTATGACACACTGACAGCCGAAACCCTCCAATATCTCACCTTACCCCAAGCAATCAAAGACATGACGAACTTTGCGTCGACCATAGACCTGCCGTTCTGTGAGGGCAACTGCAACACGAACGACAACCCTTGGGTTTTGATGGGTGGCTCATATAGTGGTGCTCTGACCGCCTGGACCCAGCAAATTGATCCTGGTACATTTACAGCATACCATGCTTCGTCCGCAGTCGTCGAAGCCATATATGATTTCAACACCTACTACGACGCCGTGACAGATGCCATGCCCAAAAACTGCAGTGCTGATGTCAAGGCTGTCATCAAGTATGTCGACGGCGTGCTCTGCTCGGAAGACAAGGAAGACATCGAGACCCTCAAGACACGATTTGGACTTTCCGCTCTCAACGATGCCGATTTTGCCCGTTACATCACCCTTCCGCAGGCACAGTGGCAGGGAGACCAAGCATACGTATTCCAATTCTGTGACTACATCGAGGGCGTCGCCAGCAACTATACCAACGACATGACTGAAAAGAATGAGGACGGTGTCGGGCTAGTCGCAGCTCTCGATGCTTACTCCAAGTTCGTGAAAACTAAGATTGCTCCGTCCTGTGGAGAGAACGGGGCAGGCTGCGATAGCTACAGCGATGATATTGAGTGGAATACACCCAAGGACTTTGCTGACCAGGCTAGGCAATGGGATTGGCTGCTCTGCAACGAACCCTTTGCCTTTTGGCAAGTTGGCCCCGCCACCAACGAGAATGGCACGGCTGTCATCCCATCGGCTCTGCGACCCGACTACTACCAGCGACAGTGTCCTCTCAAATTCCCCAAGACGAACGGGTTTGAGTCTGGCTCGGAGATGGGCTTCACGGCCGAGCATCTCAACATGTGGACTGGAGGCTGGAACGCTGATTTCGACAAAGTCAACTTCGTTCAGGGCAAATACGACCCATGGAGGGCAGCCACCATCGGCGCCGACACTCGTCCTGGTGGTCCCAAGGCCAGCACGGAGTCCGTTCCCAATCTTGTTGTTCTCGATGGTGTTCACGTTCCGGAACTCACTTTCGTCGGCGGCATAACCAGATACCAGAAGCCGGTTATAAAAGCATCCATTGAGAATATGAGGCGCTGGCTGTCGGACTGGGAGAAGCCATCCCGCAAATAGTGAAGAGGAGAACAGTGAAGATGGACCAACTCGGTTGGAGCCGCGTCACATAATCAGAATAACGATAACTAGTTGCATTTGGATGTGGCGTTTTGTCTAATGGAAGATATAAGGCTTGGATGGTTTAGCATTGAAATGAAATAAATGATATCCACTTACAGTCTTGATGGCGTCGTCATTCTCCTTTGAGTCCTTTCCATCATCTCCAAATTCAATATTGATCAACATACGAGACCAATGAAGTTTGACACATTATACGTATTCTGAGTTCAAGAGGTAACCTGTTGAGACGGATCAATGGGACACCTGGGAGTCGTATGATAGAATTAGGCTCGGGCTGATATGCAATTCCTACGTAAAAGCTCTCGCGTGAGACGTAAGTAGCAAAGCTCACTGACACCATGACGACTGGCCGTTCAGAATATCGGACAATTGATACGTCAGTCACTGCGAGTTCCAGCTAAGAACAGTAGGCAACAACAATACCACAATGCTTATTCTCGCAAGGGCCCGAATATTTTGGATCTTTATACACCGTCAGCCTTGACACCTTAAATGCTGCCATTCTGCCAGAACTTTTAAGCTTATTAGATGGGCGTCCAGCGTAGTCTTTGGGGGTGTTGCGATGTATTCACCGGGAAACCATTTGACTAAAAGTCGTATGATGCTCCTAAACACTACCCCACTTTAGTTCACTTATTCTTTTTTTATCACAAGGGTCCTCTTCTCTTTCATACTAAATAGTCTCAACACGTGCGCTTATTGACCCCCGAACAAATACACCATACTTCAATCATTCTGCGCATTCTTAGCATGGTTGCCACAAGTCATTAGCCTCCCCAACTGAGAACACCGAGATGCTCGCGTTAGGGATGAAACCTGTCGAGAAGGGCTGCAGCCATCACTCTAGAAAGCGTAGGTATTATCCTCAAGGTGTCTCGCCGCATTAGCTGCACATAATACTGTTGGGTCATGTAGGTCACTGTGTTCTATATGGCACTTTGTATCTCTGATACGCTGTACACCCATTGATGTGAAAAGTGCTATCAGTAACCATACGAGCAGCCTTGAAGCGTATAGTCAACAGCGTGCATGAGGATAGCCGGCCGTGGGCGCCCTCTAGATTTGAGGACTGAGTGGTCCAGTAGCCACGAATCAGAATCATGTGTCCACACCGCTGCATTGTCAGCGCAGCTCATCAAGCTTACCAGACATGGTATCATTGGTCTCTAGCCTCAGAAACTAGGTATGCTCGACATCTGAACGACGACGCTACTCACTTCAAAACGCCAATATGTACAACAAAGCCCGTATTTGCGCGTAACTCGGAAGATAGCGCATCTTCCGGAACACGCCAAACACGAAAATGGTCGGTGAATTCCTTCATCCAACCTTCAAATATATCTGGGTCCCGGAGTTGCTGGGCAACGATTACGAGGGTTGGGTCTGAGCGTTGTTCGTCGCGCAGCCGGAGCCTGCATGCATCGATGCAGGTTGAAACCAGTGGCTTGATCAGATGTGTATTGTAGATACAATCGCACGCAATGACAGAATCAAAACTGTGTTCTGAAGAGCCTGTAAGAGAATCTGTGACTTGATCCAATTCCCAATCAAAGGGTGTGAAGCTTAAGGTTGGTGAACCGGCCGTAGAAGCAGACGATTTGGCCTTTCGCTTATGAGAGGACGCCTTCGAGGATCGTTTCGAATGTAACATGCGATTTTCTTGTATATTCTGCTCGACGAGCCGTGCCACGTATGACTGGTCCGTCAAGACATACCGCGAAACTAGTGGTGAGACAGTTAGACCGACAAGGCCGGAAATCCCACATCCAAGTTCAAGCACACAGCTTGAAGAGTCGAGACTGCCAGATTTCCAGAGCAAGTTGTCTGAAGAAGCTAACCACTCAGATACGAGAGGGGTGATTTTCCAAAGAACTGCTCCAGTAGTAGAGCCAGGACGATTAAGTATGGTGGGTGACTGATGAATGGTATAGTCATTGTTGGCAATGGTCAGATCTATTGTGATGGCTTTGGAGTCGACAAAGCCTAGATTCTGAGACGGGATCTGTCGAGAGAACAGGAGAAATGTTTCTGGCCAACGTATTAGTTGAATTCATGTTAGGCAGCTCAAAAACATTGCCAAGATACCTTCTTCGTGATCCTCAATCTTAGGCCCAAGCCGATCAAACAGAGATTCCAGAGCCATGCCACCAGCGGAATTGCGCAAGATTAAAGGAATGCATGCAAAACAGATGCCGAGACTTGGTTATGAATCAGTACACCCTTCTTGAAGTGTCACGCTCTGTATGTGAAGAAACCAATAGGCGTGTGTCAAAGCTTGGCAAAAGCGATGACGAGAATTTGCTAAGCGGCATGTTCAATGAGTTCCACCCAATAGCTATCTTCTTAGCTTAATCAAATTCAGACAAGAACAACACTGACTCGTACGTATGCAACAGAACGTGGCGAATCCTATATCACACGCCGTTGGATCCATTGCCAAACAACATGTTTCTACTTCATCTTGACTATGTGCATCGTCCTGACTGTTGTCACGCAGGCTGCGCCACTGTCTTACAGGCAGTGACTGTCTAGAGTATCGGCTCCCCGCCTCGCTGCCAATTGCGGTGTTTCTGTTAAGGTTCTCGATAGGTCCATAGGTACCTAACATACGCTGCTCGTCCAGGCAATAGTATAGGTAAAGCAAAAGCAGCGAGATGCAAGCGGTGGTATGCAGCTCAAGCGACATGGGATTGCTAGGTCGGAACACTCCATGCGCTGGAGTGCCATTTCAGAGAAGTCTTATATAGATATACCTCGGGTCACTCTCTGGCAATGGTGTTGCATGCAAGATAGCTGTAGCCGGGTGTAGACCGAGATGATCGTGATCACATGGAGCATGGCATTCCAGTTGTCGACACGCGTAAGGTTGGCGAGGTTGGCAGTCTCACTACCTCACTCTAAAACCCCTGTGGCATTTCGTCATAGGTTCTACTCCAGCACCCGTCTGCCGGCCCACCTACTGGTACCTAAACTGTACCTTACCCATGTAGGTACACCATTTGCAGAGAAGACGCATCGCGGTCCTTGTTGATTGGCTGGGTGTAGCAAGCTGGTCACCATTGACGATGGCTATCCCCGATTGGAAGCAACTTCCAAGTGACGACTACACACTACTACCTACTTCGCATGCGATCCCGCCTGATCACTGATCTCAGAGCAGTTGACGACCTGGACCTCCCAACCTCACCTGCCATCTCCTCCATCCGCCTCTGCAAGCCCGCCTCATCATCGCCATTCCCCAAGCCATTTACCAAACATCGGCTTCCAAGTTAACAACCATCGCCCATCATACAGCTTCCTACCTATCCAACAGCATTGCTGCCAACACCACTAGAACTGCCTCTTCTCCCCGTACCTTAGGTATTCTACCACCGCTTAGAATCGTTGCCGAGGCATGAGCACAATTCCAACAGCATCCTCCGACTACCATTAATTCTAATACCCTCCTCGTTCTGCAAGTCCGCCAACAACACCCACACCATCAAACACCGCAGAGACACCAACTCTCCCACCTTCAATCCTCGACTCCTCCACCACCATGTCGAACACTGAGTGGAGAGAGTCCAAGCTTCGAGACCAGGTCCTGCACCCCAGAACCTCCGCCAGGGGCCCCTTCTCTGTCGAGTCTCCCGGAGCCCCAGACGTCCCAGGCGAGACGAAGCCACGCCGCCACCCCTTGGCCAAGGATGGCCTCATCACCAAGCCCGCCGACAACATCTCTACCACATACGAGCTGCTACGCGTCAGTGTCGCCAAGTATGGCAACGCCAAGGCTCTCGGCTCGCGGCGCCTCGTCCGCACCCATCAGGAGACCAAGAAGATCAAGAAGGTGGTTGACGGCAAGGAGCAGGAGGTCGACAAGGCCTGGACCTACTTCGAGCTCAGCCCTTACGACTACCTGACCTACAACGACTATGAGACCTTGGCTCTCAACATCGGCTCCGGCCTAAGGAAGCTCGGCATGACCAAGGAAGACCGCGTGCACATCTTCGCTGCCACGAGCGCAAACTGGCTTGCAATGTTCCATGGCTCCAGCTCCCAGTCCATGCCCGTCGTTACTGCCTACGATACCCTCGGCGAGGAGGGCTTGCGTCACTCCATGGTCGCTACCGGGGCCAAGGCTATCTTCCTCGACCCCCACCTACTCCCCACGCTCGGCAACGTGCTCAAGGATGCCAAAGACGTGCGATATGTTATCTGGAACAGCCAGAACCAGGTCAAGCAGGAACATATCAACAACCTCAAGAGTACTTACCCCGACATCACCGTCCTTAGCTTCAAGGAGTTGGAGAAGCTCGGCAGAGAGAACCCCTCCGATCCTCTGCCTCCCTCGCCTGAAGATCTCTGCTGCATCATGTATACGTCGGGATCAACTGGCACGCCCAAAGGTGTGCCTTTGAAGCACAAGAGCATTATTGCAGCTGGTGAGTAAAGTGGACTTGACTTTAAATATTCGTGCTGACTGTTGTATCGTCTAGTGGCTGGTGTCAGTGTTGTTGTGCAGCCCTACATTGGACCTGGTGATGGTCTCTTGACATATCTTCCTTTGGCCCACATTTTGGAACTTGTCTTCGAGAACGCATGTTTGTACTGGGGTGCCACAATGGGTTATGGAAACCCCAAGACCCTTTCCGATACCTCAGTGCGTAATTGCGCTGGCGACATTCGCGAATTCAAGCCTTCAGTTCTTGTGGGTGTACCAGCTGTTTTCGAAACTGTTAAGAAAGGAATCATCGCCAAAGTGAACGCCGGGGGCCCTGTGGTTCAGAATATGTTCTGGGGGGCGCTTGGCTTGAAGAGTAGACTTATGTCCATGGGGCTCCCCGGCTCTGGTCTGCTTGATCACGTCGTGTTCAAGAAGATCAAGGAAGCCACAGGTGGTCGCCTCAAGCTTTGCATGAATGGCGGCGGACCCGTGGCAAAAGATACGCAACGGTTCATTTCGATGGCTATTGCCCCCATGATCATCGGCTACGGCCTCACCGAGACTACCGCCATGGGCGCTCTGATGAACCCATCGGAGTGGTCGTCTGAAACCATCGGTGCCATGCCTTCGTCCATTGAAGTGAAGCTAGTCGACTTCGAGGATGCTGGTTACCACGCGACGAACAAGCCAAACCCCCAAGGTGAGATATGGATCAAAGGGCCGAGCGTACTGGATGAGTATTACCAGAATGAGAAGGAAACTGAGGAGAACCTTCAAGACGGCTGGTTCAAGACTGGAGATATTGGAGAGTGGGACTCCAATGGCCATTTGAAGATCATTGACCGCAAGAAGAACCTTGTAAAAACCCTCAATGGCGAGTATATCGCTCTCGAGAAACTCGAGTCCGTCTACCGATCTGCTACGGTCGTGAACAACATCTGCGTCTATGCAGACGAGAACAAAGCAAAGCCTATTGCTATTATCGTCCCTGCCGAGCCAGCACTCAAGAAGATGGCATCCGACAACGGCATCTCGGCCAGTAGTTTGGAAGAGATGGTGCAAAGCAAGAAGCTGAAGAGTCTCGTCCTCAAGGAGCTACAAAACGTAGGACGGTCTGGCGGTCTTTCTGGAATTGAAATCATCGAAGGGGTAGCTCTATGTGATGAGGAGTGGACACCTCAAAACGTGAGTCTAGATCTCCATGTTATCCAAACACTTGAATCATAAACTCCTGGCTAACGTAAGTGTATAGGGACTCGTGACTGCGGCTCAGAAGCTGAATCGCAAACCAATTCTGAATAAATACAAGGAACAGGTGGACGAGGCATACAGTTCTTCAAGCTAGGCGCGAGACGACCGAGATGGTGGAGCCATGCGATCACGCTCCAGCGGCAAAATGTGTGTGAGTTCGATTCTGGGAATGTGTGCACGATTATATTGATGGACCGTGAGACTCGAGCAAGAGGAGAGCTTAATTCGTAGAAACGATGTTACGGTCCTTTCTGTATAGCTGTGGCGACCCATTCTTGCTTTCTATTCTTTAATGCAGCAGGATTTAGCTTGTCTTGCTTGTTAAGTCGCCTAAGATGTAGCATGTTATGATACCACTGCACTTTTGCGATGTGACTTTAAGCACAGCGACTACTTACATAGAGCGCATCACACAAGGTATAAAGGGATTGTTAGTGTTTTCCATGATGTAATAGCTATTTATACATCTATTGTTTTTAATTGTGTTTATTGCATTCTATAATAACGAGAACGGTATCATGACTGTCTGTTATAACGTTATAGGCAAGCAACATAAGCCGGAGGCATAGGATCCTTTAGCTTTCTAACCAGTATTCCATCCTTTAAGAGATACGTAGACTGCAAGTTGGAAATCTCACTCAATCGGAACATGGAGGAGCTCAGCCTCACGAATAAGTAGGCAGCAGGACTATACGAAGAACATGTCCATTGACATCATAGGCCCAGGTACGGATTAGTTACGAACAGATCACTCTACACTCCGCAATAATGCAGGTCTGCAGAACCAAAGGATACTGGTTTTTCCACTTCGCAAATCCCAGGTTGACGACCAATCACAACACCGCACCAGGAAAGTTCTAGATGGAAATGCCCGGATATTTAGACTGGCAACCGGCGTTTGCGTATGTCAAAACCTTTGTTCCGGAGCTAAGATAGAGCTAGGCACATAGGCTTGTTTTTTATTATTTTTTATCTTTCTTTATTTTCTTTGATAATAGTGTTACTTCACAGACTTTATTAAATAAGCACAAGGTACCTCAGACAAAAGGGACATACAACGCGCAAAGAGTAGCCAACGGCGCAAACAAACGGCAGGTAAGTGTGTGAGATAGAGATAATGACAATGATGATGAACCTTTCCCTTTGCCATCGACATACAGGAACGCCCGCACGTAAAGTACCTCAAGACACAGACAGAGAAACCCCGAGAGGAAAATAAGAAAATTGATACGGGACTTCGTTTCGAACCGCCAACCTTTTCTCCCAGGACACAGAAGCAGGTTCAGACCGTGTACCATCTGCTCTGCCTTTCCAGAGTGTATTTGTATGGGATACTGGAAATTGCCTTCTTTTTCCTTTGATATCGCTTTACTCCGTCGAAAGGTCAACATGCTTGCGTCTCTTACTATACTAGACCATCGTACAGCGAGAGCGCAGAGACAATCGTTTCGTCGCGCTTGCTGCCCTCTTTGAACTCCTCCATGTCCAAACTGCCATTCTCGTCCTTGTCCATCATGTTGAAAATCTTCCTGACACGCTTCTCTGGGGTATCTTCGTCTTCGGGTAATTTCACCATTGAGCCGACCTGCGTTGTGAGCGCATGCGTGAGCGCTCTATACATGCGTTGAAGGAGAAGGGGCGAGGGGGCGAGGGAAGTAGTCGTACCATCTTATATATTGCCTCTACAATCTTGAGCATCTCATCGTAGCTGATCTTGCCATCGCCATCAATGTCATATAGCTGGAAGGCCCAGTCTAGTTTGTCTTCCATTTTCCCACGGCTAGTAACGCTGAGCGCACAAATGAATTCTTTAAAATCGATGGACCCGGACTTGTCGGAATCGAAGACGTTGAATACATAGTCGGCGAACGATGACGGATCACCAAAGGGGAAGAACTGGCGGTAGATCTTCTGGAACTCCTCTTTGGTGAGCATGCCAGAGGGACAGTCCTTCAGGAAGCCTAGACGACAGTGAGCGCCATGACGGGCGACGAATTTACCATCTAGTAGCGCCGGGACTCACCCTTGTACCATTGTTGCAACTCTTTCTTGTCAAAATGAGTGGACTTCTGTAGCTCGGCCAGCTGCTCCTGGGAGAGTTTGGATTGACTGCCGCGAGACACATGAGCCAAGAACGCTGCCAAGCCGGGGCGCAGTTGAATGGGAAGACGGTTGGGACGATGAGGGGATGGGTTGCAATTAAATGTCCACGGGGTGCTTGAGGCTCACGGCCAGCAGTGAGATCGTCGCAGATTCTTGGACGAAATGACGTGGTGCACGTATGGTCTGCGGGGCAAAGAGGAATGCGGCGGACTTACGATTTGCCCATTTTCCTTGTATATCAAGATACCCGGGCGCAGGCAGAGCGAGCGGAGGGGGAGGAGGGGCAGGAGGGGAAGAGAGTATAGATGCGCAGGCCGAGGCTCTGCGAAAGGGAGGGCGATGAGAGATGCAAATAAGTCTACAGCAGGAGGGAAGCAGGGCTGAGGTCGGGATTTACTTGCAGAGCGATGTGACGAGAAGGTGACCAAGGACGAAGTGGGATGGATGCCGCAGCCTGTACCTATGGACTGCAAGGTGTACGGAATGCCAGCGACGTAACAGGCCTCACAGACCGGCCGTGTCAGCGAGCTTCTGAACACGGGCGCTATCAAGGGTCTTGCAAACTAAAAGGTGGGGTCGGCGCAACCTCTTGAGTCGTCACTGACGGCAAGTTTGAGTTTAGCACTATTAGGGTACCTAGATAGCGAGATGAGGACTGCAGTGCAGGTGGTTCCAGGGACAGAGCCGCACGCGCAAAGGGTCAGCGCACGGGGGCGCCGGCCTCGAGGTCTGGACTGGACTCGGGCACGTTGTGACTAGTAGCAATAGTCTTGTTCACGCGCGCAATGCCGCCTTCGCTTTCCCTCGTTCTCTCGTTTTGCTCAGATCCAAGTCGCCGAGGGGCCAAGAGGAGCGGACAAGCAGGTAATAATCTACAAAGTGCTGCGGCTGGCTGAGATGGGCCAGGAAGCGTGGGCTTGAAGAGTAAGGAGGTAGGCGGCCAAGTGGAAAAGCAGGATGTCCGATGGAGCGACGAGGTAGTACAGCTATATGCAAAGACGAGATGGGCAGACAACCTTGAAGTGGAAGTACGGTAGTTACCTATGTACATGTACCTACATATAGTAAGGCTTGAGAGCGGGGAAATAGGGAGACCTTCGTTGCGCCTGGTTCCAGCTCTCCATCGGGCTTATTGCGGACCCAACTCAACCCAGATCGCGTTTCAGATTATGGCGGCTTGGAATGGCAATTGACTGGCGCTTTCACTTCTCACACCCCGATGGTTCCATTCGCGATTGTCCTATCGAAGTCTGAAGCCATCCCTTCCCATATCTACGACTCTCACAGTCCAGTACCTCCTGGAGGTAAACATTGTGGGTTTCCAGCACGACGCCCTCCATGGCGATCGAGAGATGATCTATAAGGATGTACAGTATGCTATCTAATTCCCCGTAGACATTAAGGTAAGTACCTGTTTTGGGAACATGAATGATAGGACACGATGCCCCTTGGCGCTGGCCAGACGTGAGGTGTCTCGATGTTCTTCAGCAGTCCCAGGGCTGATGGCGGGGCAGTGCCGTCATCTTCAACCCCACGTGAGAAGTCTAGGTAATCCTTTGCCGGCATCAAGCACGTAGCGTAGCACGAGCTGCCCATCGCCTGGCGTTCTAAAAGAGAGTTTCCATCAACAATTTCTGTGTTGCAATTCAGGCATCCTGATAAAGTGCGGACAAACACAATTGCTCGACGTGGGCCCGTCGCTGGCAATAGGTCGCCATTGTAGTTTGACGTCATAAGCCGACGGAAATGGTGGAAATGAGGCGCAGGGCCCCTCTTGTGTTCTTGTCTTCGCTATGCTGCTTAGGTAGCTTCTTAGGTAAGGTACCTACCTCCATCGCCTCACTTTTTGTGTGGAGGGAATAAGGAGGTTGGTGTAGGTGTACATGTATGTAGTTGTTGGGAAAACATTGCCTTTGCTTGCATTTGTTATTTGACTTTCCATGTGCTAAAGTATCCAAGTCGAGGTCGATGCTAGAGATTCGAGACCAGCGAAGGGACAGTGGAGAGGCATATCACAACAACAACTCAAGATATCAGACGTTATATATACGGTACTTCTATCAAATGTTCAGCGATAGCCCCCCAACACCCTCCCCATGCAAACCGAGTCGTCGTCCATTATCGTAATCCGAGCCACGCCAGAGGGAACTATCTTTTCTTTTCAATTGTGCAACCCTTCCAGTAGAAATGCATATGCAGGATGAAAATGATCGCTCCAGCCAGTCATCGTCAAACGCCGTAAAGCAAAAATGCAAAAGGGAGAATGGCGGCGTACAAACCTCGTCGACACCTTTCCGTGGACTAGTTGCGACTTATCCGACAACAGCTTTCATACTGAGACTCTCTAGGAACCCGCTGAGGTCTGATTTTCGCACTTCCACTACGCAGTGCTCAAAGCTGTCGATCCGCACGCGCGCGTTGGTCTCGGTGATCACGTCCTGAAAAGCGCTGCTGAATTTGTTGAGGCCATAGCCTCGACCCTTGTGCAGTTCTTCGTCGTCCTCCGAGTCCGCATCCGAGTCGGAATCCGAGGCTTCGCTGCCCTCTGACTCGGTGTCGTCCTCATCTTCCTCCTCATCACCTGCGGCGGCTCGTACGGCTCGTTTCTCTTCTCTAATCTTTTCCTTGTTCCGTCGTCTTAGTTCTCGCTCCTTGGCCTTGGCGGCTTTGGCAGCTTGTTTCTCTTTTGAGCCCTCGCGGCCTAAGAACCTAAGGTCAGGGCCTCCTCCACCACCGGTGCCGACAACTACATATACTCCTCGTTTTTCATTCAAGCTGGCGACCACAAGTGGCGTACCACGACCTCCATGAGCAAGCTTTCCCGTGGAATCCTTCTCCTGTTCCGCCAAAGCCTCGCCGATCCAGAGCGCCAACTTGGTGAGGGCTGCTGGGTGAGTGAAAAGAGGAACGTCGGGACCATCCTTGATCACACACATCCGGAAGGCATTCAAATGCTTGATCTGGCGCTTGCCAATGAGTGATGTCCCAGTCCGAAAAATGGCTCGGTGAAGGTACTGTGCAGTCGGTAATCCAGCTTTAAGAGCATCAATACTGGTTGAGTTTTGTTAGCATCAGGCACAAAGCGTCAGAAGGAAGATTAGGACTTACTTTTCTAGCGCATCATAGGCCTCCCAGAATCGTCCTACCCATTCTTGTGCCTCAGCAACGCCACCGTCATCTTCGATATCTTGTGCTTGGCCGGCACGTATCCGTCCCTCTTCCTCTGTCATGGTCCTCTGCCTGCCGACCTCAAGCAAAGCACCAATCACCACACCCACGTCTTGAGCACTAAGCGTGGCTCGCCAGCCCCAGCTTCGAACGAAACCCCATCCATCCTTGGCTCCGGCCCGATCTCTCCCATCTGTTTCCGCCGCGGGCACCATATCATCAAGGTTATATAAGGAGGCATACTTCAAAAGCTTTGTGCGTAGTTCCTTCTTCACCACCATATCCATATGAGTGTAGCTCTGTTTACATTGCACCAAGCTCACTCCCATCTTAGCCAAAAGCTTATGTAAACGTTTCAGTCCGCTTTCGCTCCATATCCGTAGCCGTGAGAATAAATAGGGAGAGTGAAGCATACTATCGTACAAGCTCCAGTGCCTGATCAGCAGAAATTTGGGTTCAGGTGATAATCGAATGCTTGTATCTTCTGGACTCCGGGCGGTGGTCGGGATGATCCCGGCGCCTTCCGCCGCCGCCACTCTTGCGTCTTTCGAGGCCAGTTCTGGAGGATTTAGACGGCGAACTTCGTCTCTGAGTAGCTGTCTTATCCGTGCGCCCCGGACGCCCATCCAACCATTGATTGGCCTTGAGTCAGAATTGCGAACCGTGACCGCAAGCCCAGCTGAAGAACGGCCGTACAATTCCATGGAAGTAACACCAATGATGGTCAGCCATAGAAGATCGTTGTCTTCTCTGCCGAGCTCCGAGGCGAGCGAGTATATCATGGCGGAAATTGGTTCCGAGTAGGAAGTCCCCATTCGGTAGTACTTCCGGAGAATACCTTCGTTCTCTCGTTTCATCTTTACAAATCGCCTCCGCAAGGTTCGAGGAGAAGGTGCTTTTGGAGGTTGCGACGATGGTGGCTCTGCCGCATCGTCATATGCTATTACTGGATCCTGCAGCGACAATAACCCTCGCTGTGCCGGCCGAGAAGGGGAATTTGGAATTGGAGTTGACTATGGCATGGTTAGTGTATTTTTGGTACAGGCGTTGGAACGGGTCATACTGAATTACTCCGCCGTCTTTGCCGGGGCCGATCATTCTCGTCGTCACTGCTCTCGTCCCGATCAGACCAAGATTTCCGTTTCTGACCCGGGTGGACCTCATGCTCTTCCTCGGACTCCTGTTCGCTATCGGACTCGCTGCCATCGTAATCCACCCCGTCGTCTTCCACCTCTGGCATATCCATCAGAGCCAAGTAGGCACCTCGTTCCGAGTCAAGCCCTTCTTCAATATCCCCGTCGTCGAATACGATGATACCGCCTTTCCCTGACTTGTAAGAGCGGTTGATGCGTCCGGCCTTGATACCCTCAGGAGCACGTGCTTGGAAGCTGGATGCAAAGTCGGAGGCAGGTTCGAGCGGAAACCCACCAAAGACATTGCCCAGATTCCAAGGTCGATGAGAGTCAATGATCCAAACCTGAACGCCATTGAAGCTCGACTCTTCGCCCTCGATCTCCAGACCTAAGGTGGTGCCCATATCAACCATCCCACCGACTCCCAGGCATACAACAACACCCCCGGACCCGCCTCTGGTCTCCATCATGGGGGCAACAAGGTCTTGACCGGCGCGTTCCAAGTCCCCGTATCCAGCTACGGGATGTATTTTGTGAGGTATATAGTCATGTTTGAGAAGTCTTGTAAGAATGCGGCAGGCGCATAGGGCATCAGGCTCGAGAGCGACGAGAATGAGGACCGGCGGGGACAGGGGGTGGCGAGTCCTTTGGAGCTGAGCATAGAGTTGTGATATCAGGTTGCGAGGCAGATACATGCTGGGAGAGTATCTGTACGCGTAGGCAAGAAAGCAAGTTCTACGGCAGAGTCATAGGGCGTGTAGCGAGGGGCGAGTGCCTGGGTGCAGTAGCGGTGCTCGCCTTGGGTTTGGAAGGGCTTCTTCAGAAAGAGACTCTGATATCAATACTACTGAATGCTGCACAGGTTTGAAAAGTAGGTCAATGCAATACTAGACACGTTGAAGGTGAAATGAGGCTGTCCATTGGAGTTCGATCGGGCTCTCTGGGAATATTGATTGCATGAGTGGTGGGTATTGGGAGACAGAGAGGTAGGTGCATACAACGACAGCCGTGGTGTTTGCGAGCGACGCGGTATGGGGACGCACCTAGACGCGACTTAAAGTACCTACCTACCGGTCGAGGCCCCGATCAGGTCTCTCGGCGGAACACACTGTGCGGGATGATCCGTCGCATACTTTGCGCCAAGTCGTGTGGGACGCGATGCTCAGAGCAGAGATCACTGTGCCCAAAACAGCAGCCAGGACGGTGTTTAAAGGTACAGACCTACATGTACCTACCTTACCTCTTTCAACGGTCCGCCCAGCTCTCTGCGGTACCTTTAGTACACACATCGGGTAACTTCTAGTACATTTAATGTTGGCAACAAATAAATCTCCAATGCCGCCTCGATGACGGGAGAGGTCACAAACTAGGCACGTACTCTTGTTGCTATGAGACACCTATGTTCTAACAGGTAGGCTCGATGGAACTTGCAGTGGGATCCAGAAACGCGTCCGTTTTAAAATGTAATAGATCGCAAGACCAAGTCCCTCCTGTCCCTTGAGTTGCTGGTGCGGATTAGGTACATGTACATAACATCAGGTAGGTACCTTATTTGGGAGGTCCTGCCTCAATTGGAAGTGGCAGCCCTAGGCGACTGCTCCTCCTGCCTGGCTCGCCTGGTGACGAACAACGACATACCTTACCTACAAGTTGGATGTGGGCAACCGCTTTTCGGCCTGAACTGCAATAATCCCATCAGAAAACAAACACCATCGCCCTCGGCGCCTGCCTACTTCAGATGAAACGACAAACTTCCTATGCGCCAATATCATATATCATCTTTCCCACCAACAACGGAGAGGGCTAACAGAGGACTGTCCCTGAAAAAGCCGAATAAACGCACCCAATACCTGCTTGGGTCGAAGGCTTGCAGCACTTGGTAACGACGGTCTCCCAGACTTATACTGATAAGCGCTACGGGCAGTCTCAAGGGTGGTATATGGTATCCAGCAAACCAACAAACACACACAGTCCACCTGCACACCCTCCTTGTCCACCTGTTTGAGAGCAGCGATCATTCGTACTCGACTCCCAACACACAAAATCAACTTTCTCCAACTATTCTAGCCCTGTGTTGTTGCAGGCCTCAGAACCATCCGTCTTTTCCTCCCGCAACCCATCAGCCGTATCTCTGGTGATCAAGCCCGCGAAACCCCGCACGCATCGACCATCGACACACCACCTTGCATCACTTGCATCGCAGCGCATTTCGTGCTGCGCTGCTGTTCCGCTTTGCGACTCCACAGAGGCGACCTCGTTCCCAATCCAGCCTTGCTCGACCACTCACCATCAGACACACGCCTCATATACACCATACGCACCGTACGCACACTTCGCCCTGATAGCAACCACATTTCGTCTGGTCGCCTAGAGTCATTCCACCCCAATACCCAACCCTCAACGTCGCATCTCCGCTGCGCATCTCGTCCTCGATGCTATGGCAAAACTCTATACATCAGAGGAGCTCATATACTTGAGAGACTCCCCACTATGCGTCAAGCCCACCGGCCTCCCTCCTGCTGAGGAGTGGATGGGGTACGTCGATTCCCACGCCATGCTTTACCAACTGACTTAGTGCTCCTTCTGACCAAAACCTCGCAGACCACCCCCTGAGAACAACCGCAATAGTCAAGGAGGCAGGACTGGCGCCGAAAGGAACCGCCAGAATGAAGGCGGCCTGCTTGACCAGGCCAATCGGCGCCCTGGCGTCGATAGACACTTGTCGCGGAACAGTACCAGTATGTCGCTAGCTGTACACACAAGTTCGTCATTCTTACCTGCTTTGTAGATACCGAGGACATCATCCTCGGCCCACCGCGAACGATGTTCAATTCAACGTTAGCAAGAACCACGAAGCCCTTCGACGGCGACAAGGCTACTAAGGATACCGACGGTCGAGATCGCTTCGCATTTCGTCCCCGAACCGGCGATGCCGATGCCAATGAGCGTTTCCAGCGCGACGGGAAACCCAACTTTCGCCGTCGCGGCGACGGTGACCCAGACGGTGAAGGCTGGAGCACAGTGAAGCCACGCAAGAGTTTCGGTGCTGAAGGCGCTGAGCGATTTTCCGGGCGCATGGGCGAGCGCCCCGATCGGCTCATGGGAGATCGCCGACCGCGTGATGGAGAAGAACGGGACAACAATTCTGAACGTCCACGTCGCAACTTTGGTGAATTTGCACGAGAAAAGGAGGGTGACGAGAGCGACAAGCTACGCAGAAACGGCCTGACTAGGAATCGATCGGATCTGCCCTGGACTAGAGAGGCTAAAGAGACTACCGAAAGCCCTCAACCACGCGAGCGTTTTGATCGCTCAAAGAGCTGGAGGGACAGAACTGCTGACGAGCATGCAGACGTGCAACACGACAGGCCTAACCAACGGCATTATGATCGTCGATGGGATCGGGACCAGCGCCAAGAGCGTGAACCCGAATGGCTGGATGAGTCGATCGAAGAGCCACCTCAAGCACACACCACAGAGGATTTCAAGAAGTTCATGGAGACTATGAAAGGAAAAACCACGGCCAGAGTCGAACACGCGCCCACATTAGCGACGGACGTGCTCAAGACCGCAGAGAAAGCGGACATTGATGAGGCGAAATCAAACTCGGTCAAGCCTACACCTGCGCTTGAGCTGGGCCCAGACAAGTTTTTCGCTGCTTTCTCCCAGAGACCCGCCATGGAAGCAGGCAACAGCGAAGTCACTAGGGAGAATGTGCCTCCGCCAGCGCAACCCAAAGCCTCACGGTTTCAAAACTTCTTTTCATCCCAAGAGGAAGCCCGTCGCCAGCCAGAACCCCCAATTCAAGCTGCTCCTCCCCAACCTCCCGCTATCAATGCTATCAATCCACTCCTGGCCTTGGCAGGCGTATCGACGCAACAAGACAGCGCCGAGAAGGTCGCCTTTCAAGCTCTACTACAGAAGCTCCAAAAGCAAACCCCTCAAGCCTCAACACCACCTTCTGGTGGGTTTTCAGAACCCCCCTCGGGCAACGACTATGGTGCCAAAAACATCATGACATCACCAAACCATTTACAGTCTTATGGTCATGAGCGTCGGGATGAGTACATGCCTCGCGCTCCGCCCCAGGGACACGAGATCCATGCGCCGAGACCCCAACAGAACAATCATTTTACCGGCGCGATGCGCCCCGAGCAGCAGATGTTACATGATTTGATTGGCCAGCGCCATCCGAGCCAGAATTCGGGCAGGAGCCGAGGTGATCAGCCTTCAAGTCGAAACAGTAATCCTAACACGGAATTTCTTGTGTCGTTGATGCAACAAGGTCGTAACCCTTCGGAACCTCCTCGAAACGAACAATTGGTCATGAGAATGCCCCAGCCCTCACGTCCGGCTCAGATACCGCCAACTCCTGATCGTGAGTCGGACTTCCATCCCGAACGAGGCTCGTCGCAACATCAAGCTAGCGGTCGCCCGCAAGGTCCGCCGAGCTTCTTCGATGAACCTTCTACTCACCGCCGTGAACCGGAGGGTCGCCCTCAACAGCCTACCCATATCCTCCAGCGTCCAGGTCCTCCTGGCCTCGACATGATGACCCCGAATAACTGGATGCAGCCAGGTGGCCAGCAGTTGCCCAACCCCGGCCGGCCAATGATACCACCACCCGGTCTTCCCGGAAATCCGCGAAACAATCAGATGTCCGGAAACTATCCGAGTTTTCCTATGGGGGGCTTCCCCCCGCCCGATGCAGTAGCTGGCTTACCTCCCCGTAACATGGGTCCTCCTCCCGGGTTCTATAGTGGCCCTCCGCCGGGTTTGATGCATCCGGGAATGGGTGGGTTTCCAGGTCCGGAGAGCCTCGCGTTTGGGTATGATGGTACCCGCGGAATGCCACCCCCTGGGGCTGGTGGCCCATTTCGTCGGAGCTAATGAGCACAGCCTTAAGTGGCCATGAACGCCTCCTCCAGAGCATGTGTATTTTGGTCGACTTGCTTGGGGATGGCGTAGCTCTCTAGGTGATTGGCACACGTCACACGCGAGATATGAAGCAGGACGTCGGGGTGCTTGACAGCCTAGCTTATGGAGAGGCTCTGGTGTGTACAGAAAACGGTGGGAGACAATTCCTTCGCAGAGAGCTTAAGGCGTCGACGAGCCTATTTGTAAGAGTGAACGAAGTAGTAAGTCTCGCTCCTTGCTCTCTGGCAAAAGATCTAGACGACTATGCAGATCGCTCTAGCATATCAAAAGACTACCGTTTTCCTCCGATTCGAGATTCTTTTCTGTTTTGAGTGACGTGAGGCGTTCTTCAATAACCTGATCTCGTCAAATGAGCCCCAACAGACTTCACGGTGGAGAATCTACTCTTGGATATAGCACCAGTATGCCATGGAGTGACAAAGACCAAGAATGATGAAGTAGTCTGATCTGGCGACCTTGGTTTGGTAGAGTAAAAATACGATTTACCCTCGGGACTATCTTTCGAATAAACCGTAGCTACTATGGTCGGCTTGAACGGAGATGTTGATGTCCATGGGTGTAATGCTTAATTGATGTATCACTTGCTTTGTTTATAGACTGGCTAGAACCTGCACAGCCTACTGCGGCTAGACAAATATACATGGGACCTGTATAAAACACGGCATTTCAGTCCTCGGTCTTGTGTAATACTGGAGAACCCTTCAAGTGGCGCAAAATACTAGTATATTTTATACTTAGGGAATAAGATATGCTCTACGATGCGGAAACATACCATACGGCAAGATGTTGATGTAAGTCCGTGGTTTATGGATATCTTGGTAGATGCCAGTGAGATTCAGAGATCTGCCATTTTGTATTCTCATGATCAATCAAGAACAGCAAAAGGTCAGTCTTGATGGTATATAGCATTGAGAAATCAGTGAACGTCGCAGCGTGTATGTTTGGCTGCGTATTTGAGTGCTATTTTCTGGAGAGGCTATCCTGTGTTTGTGGTCGATATTGTTGAGGTTATTTATATTGACGCAAGCAGGACAGGATCTCGCTAGGGCGCGGAAATCTTCAAACTGAATTAAATCTGTCAAATTTAGGCCATTGTAATAAGGAGTAAGGAGCAGGTGCTCGTCTGCTTTGGGGGGATCTGCGGTAGTTTATATAGAGTAATGCAGAAGGGAGTTTCCAACTTTTATTTGCTTTTCTTCTTGTGGCTTAGTGAGAGTTGGTGTTCGATTAGAACTCGGATGGTGACAAGACGTATGCTTAGAAAAGAACGCTACTTATGTCATCGCAGTTGCGAACTATTCGAATCGTATATTCTCTTATAAAGATGACGCGACCTCTTGGCTTTGGTTGGGTAATGTTACTTGCTGCGGTATGCAGATTTCGATTGTATGCCATTTGTCTGCAAAGCCTAAGCACTACGCGGATCTTATCACTGCCTTAGACGACTCCTTATTGGAGAGTACTTAGTTTACAAAAATAACAACCACATGGAGCCTCTCGATTCCCTACCGACTCGTTTAGGACGTGCTCGTATTAAAAGCAAGATCTAAGACATCCCCTTGAACCTACATTGTATAGATGCGCCTCGAATCTTATTGACGCCGAGTGTCCCATATGCTTTAATACATTGTGCTCGCACCTAGAGCTGGCGAGACAAAGTGACGAGAATAAATCGCTGCAATCTTTTCGGTCTATGATTGATCTTATTTTGGGCGATAAGTGCTATATTCTTCCAAAGACACTGAAACTCGCGCAAGGTAAAGCAACACGTCTATCACAATGCTGCGGAATTTATTACATATTAAACGCGACTCAAAGGGGCGGTTCCCAACAGAAGCTCGTACGGTAAACTCGTAGAAGAGAAACAGATCATTCCGGTGGAATTAGCTAACTAAGTCCGAGACTTGCTGACAACGGGCTGAAATATATGTAGATCAAATGTGATAAATCCTGCCGTGTAACTCTTAAGAGTTGGCGAAAGCCACGGCAGACTCACAACAGTTTAGCTCCACCACTTTGACTCTTATCTGACCCAGCGACACTCTCTAGATAGTAGGACGTATTGCTTGTATTAGATGTGGTGTAAATTGTGCTTCTATCTGACCGCGCCTAGGTACCAACACACCCCTAGCAAATCAATAGATATCATTCGTAATCTCTGCCAACAGGAGCAGACATTCGACTATACAAGCATTAAATAGACTTACCATCTAGCTACGATGTATCTTCTCTTCAAGCATGAAGTAGCTACCTCATTTCCTGAAAGGCGATGCTTGTCAAAATCTTTCAATAATCTCTACCACACACAAATTGCCCACATCATATCCCATTTCCAATCAAAATTGAGAGTTACAGTTGTTCTTATTCTATTGAGTAATTATGCTATCTGCTTTATCCTCTCCATTTATAGCTAACAGGCGTCATGCTTCCGCTTGAGTGCTCATTATCATTGTTGACTCCACAACGCCATACATGCTGGTAGGCAATCCGTTTCAATCACGCTTGCTTCTGCACTTCCAGACACGTTCTTTTACAAGAGAGAAGAGCATATTATGTGATCGTAAAACCAAAGACGCACGTGTACCCCGAGAAGTCAGACCATCCAACAAGTCTCCCTAGCCAGGAGAAGTCTCGGGTAGCCCATACGTTGCAAAATCCCAGTTTCGATGTATTCTTGTGGTTGCGTCGTCTCTCGATCTTCGAGGCTTTATTTTTTGATGCCTAGAAAGTTTCGTTTCTTCTTCTCCTTCTCTAGCTTGTGTGGCTTTTCGCTATGGGAAGAAGATGGCTGACTGGAGCCATTGGGAGGTCTCGGGCTCAGGTTCAAGTTGCCCATCTGCTGTGTCGGTGGAGCTGCTGGGGTTCCTCCTATCTTAGGAGCGCCCGGTAGTCCTCCCTGCGGGACTGGACGGCGACCGGGTGCGGACTGCTGAGAGGTGGCAGACGGCGGAGGAGCAGGACGTTCGAACAGATGTGTCGGAGCTCTTTGTGGCGGGCGCTCCATCGGAATATCTAGTCTACGTTTATCAACGCTCAAATCGCCAAGTTGTCGGACAAACAGCGCGGGCGTAAGCATATGACTGGTGGCCATAACGACATCGCGGTTCATGGTCGACCCTACCTCATAGCAGGCGCGCGATTCCGAGAACGTGGCGCCTCCGGCCATGAACACGATGATTCGCTGTCTGTTCTCTGCGACCTTCCGGCCCGCGCCAGCCCAGCTCGGTTTGGCAGCCCGTAAGGAACCCTGGCCAATTAATGCGTCTTCATTTGGATCTAGAGGCGGCTTAACGTAGGGAAAAGACATCTGATCTAAGAGACCCCTGCAGAGGTTCTCCAGCATGCTTTTCACGGCAGGGTTGAACCTCGAAAGATAATTATCTTCCGGAATGGGAATCTTAGTATCAATTGGGAAAAGGGGCAGGTTGTCCCGGCGGGGCTCCTTCAGCCCGCGAGCTGTGCGCCCCCCAAGGTGCTCCAGATTGGAAATGACCTCACCGTCCTGAGGCGGCAACGAGGCATGGGCTAAGAGTCTCTTGATGTCCTCTGGGACTACTCCGTCCCGATACAGAAGGAACATGATGATAAGACGTAGACGGTCGGTCTTCTCCACAGCATCGTCGTCAAGTAACCGGACCACGGCGTCCAAAACGTGCTTAGCCTTGCGATTTTCTTCGTCGAGGCCAGTCGCCATACACTGTTCCGAGGCTGACATCTCAGAGAGCTTATGATGTTGAAAGATATCCATACATTCTTGGGCCATAGTGAGGTGGAGAGAGTAGGCTTCCTTCATCTCCGTGAATTGAGGCAGGCCTACCATCATATCCTTAATCGCATTTATGCTCGTGCTGTTGTTACCCGAATTTGTAAAATTAGGGTTATCATCCAAGAATTTCTGGAAATCGCCCATCAACTTGTCGATGGTATCTTTCATATGCCTATGCCTGTTGTCTACCCAGACTTTGTCCTTGTCGCAAAGCTCGATGTCCTTTTCTTCAGCTTCGGGCGTCCCCTCATTAAACTTCATGTGAAAAGTCGCTTTATCTCCATCTTTGATTGGTAACAAGTCATGAGCCATTGCCTGGTACGTAAACTCATGTATTAAAGGGGCCATCAGATCCATGGATCTGTCGGTGATGAGAAGTACACCCTGTGGTCGCGAGGTTGGTGGTGGGAAGTTGGGATTCCACTGAGCGTACTGATCCAGCTCTTCCGAGACGAAGCGTGCAAGATGCCCACAGAGCACACTGGCCTCGTGGATTGGATTTCGTGGGCGGTAATATCTAACTTTTGGATACTCTCCAAGCGACACGCAAAGAGCAGTGATCTAAATCAATAAAAGAAATTAGTGACGCGACCCTACGTATTGTAGGCGCAGAGACACGGTACCTTTTGCGCCAGGTCTTGCATGTGCTGTTTGACGAGCCCGTTGCAGGAAGGATGGTAGAGGATAGGGAAACTCCACGGGTCTCTGAAAGTGACGAGGTGGGACTCGCGGGGGTAAAAGTCGATGGATAAGGTCTCAAAGCTGGCGATGGCCTGTTGGGCCATGGGCAATGCGTCGATACGTCTCCTGAGTGGTGGATCTAGTACAGCAGTCCATGCAAGTAAACATCTCCTGTATCTCCGTCGCTCGATATCGGCTATGAGGCAATCGACGATGTGAGGCTGTGGCGTGAGGATATAAATGGCGTCCATAGTGGGATTCGCCTCCCTGCGCTCCTCGATGCGCTCGATGTCTGCGACCTCTTTAGCTGTCGTGGTCGATTGACGTTGAGAAGCGTGTCAGGTCATACTAGCGATATTGTGATTGAGGATGTCATCTTCTTTGGCAACATTGTCGACTATCTTTTTCGATGTCTCGTCAACGACGAGGATTTTCCACTGTATCCTCTCGCTTCAGCATTGGCGCAATGGTAGTTTGCCGGCCTGGGCAGGATGTAACTCACGTCGCCGGCGGTCAACCGTTTGATGGCCTGGATGAGGACTGCAAGCCAGAGAGCGATGGTTAGGTATACAAGCTGTCTGAGTTTCCAACATGGGGGCCGCGGTGGTGTCTCACTGTCGTGCTGTTCTTGTATTATGGACAAGCCCATCTTGATGGTCGACTTGGGCTGTAAGCCGCAGCAGCCTCTCGAGATTTCGACGGGTACAGGCGTCTACTCGGTGTAGTAGCGGAAGCGATTCCCACAGAACCAGGTGCGTGCTCGTTGGGCTCTGCGGGTCGAGGTTCGGCGGTGGTTATGACAAGGAAGAGGGAGGGACATCAAGGACGACGGAGGCGCATGCAAGACGGCGTTTGGCCTAGAGGGCACACGCGAGCATAGGGTGGGAAGGGTGTCGAAGGGAGCAGAAGCTCAGGGTATGAGGAGAGCGGTGCAAGGCGTCGGCAGACAAGGTGGCATGCAGCAGGGCTGGTGAGGCAAGACAATGCAAACCTAGGGCGGCTGGGAATGGAAGGCCACTTTCTTGGCTCTTTATGGCGGGGGGTTCATCAGACATGGGCGTTTCAAGCATTCGCCAAGCTTCGAGAGATGCCATCGTTTCGGGCCCCAAAATCAAGCTTCCCCGCCACTACCTTAGGTACTTACTGCTAATAACCCGATCAGGTACTGCGTCCATTTCAAGGTGCGGTATCCTATCCACAATCCACAAACGAGGACAAGAACGTAACAACGACGTAGCATTTTCGAGAGATTTCCAACATTCTCAAAACATCATAACCTATCATCTGTCCCATATACCTAGTACGGCGAGGCGCTGGACGAATTGGTAGCGTCCCACTCGAACCATGCAAGTAGCAGCACAGCTGATTAAGGTCGAACAGCGTCCTACGTGAGGAAACTGTTTTGTGTGGAGTAATAGGTATGGAATGCAGCCGGGCAGTCAAAACGATTCACATTCAAGGTGAAAAGGGGTATCTCTGTAGTACGTCGCCTTCAGTCGTAAAGTCATGATCCATCACTCATATGTGTAATTCCAGCCACAGACGAGGCTCACTGCCGCCCCAAATATCTTTCCACGTCTTCATTTCCGTAGAACTGGCGCCTGAGTTGTTCATGGCGTTTCTTGTCTTCCGCTGCCAGCTTCCGCGCCTTCTTTGCCCCGATTTTTTCCACCTTAGTTTCCTTCTTCTGCGTTGCGATGTTCTTGGGCACTTGAACTCCGAGACCAAGCGTGTCGTATTTGGGCTTTGGCTTGATGGGGAACTGCATGCCCTTGTTGGAAGCTCCAAGTCCCTGCCTGGCATCTGGATCCCATCCTTGCGACTGTAAAACCCCGAGCCCCATCCTCGAGCGATCCACGGCTGACGGTGGGTGAGAATGCGACAGGCAGACCTGGTGAGCTATGGATGCTTCATGTGGTCTGGTCGATGATGTACCGGTGACTACCACTGTAGAATCGGGATTTGTTGGTAGTTGACAGATCTCACAAATAGACTGTCCGGTCGTCGTCGCCGTCGTCGTCGCGTCTGGAGCGGCGGGCTCTGCGGCTTTGTCTGGCAGAACCAAGCTTAGATACATGTCAGAAACCGATGGAGAGGGTTTCGAAGGCGTTGTGCTGTCTTGGTCCTGGCTGTCCTTGGAAGCGGGTACAAAGACAACTCGCTTGCGTTTGAGTCCTGCTCCGAATGGGCGCATTCGATGGAGTGGTACTTCTCCATAGTCGTTGTCGTTGGACACACTCTCATCTGCCATCGTGTCCTAGATATTGGAGCGATATACTCTGGAGGTACAGGCGATGTGAGATAAGGTAGGTGGCCACGTTTGATCTTAGAGGGAGTCTGCACGCCGAGGCAATAGCTGTCTATAGGTACATGTAGGTAGGTTTGAGAATTGATTCGAAAAGATGAGCAGCACATTGACTTGACATTCTACCTACCTAGATACATGTACCTTACGGTTCCACATTACGAGCTTTCCTATGTACATGTACATAGGTAGGTACTTTTATAAACTGCCCATACCTCCATACATGTATGTACCTAGGTACAATGAAACAGGCTCCACCTGAGAGCACTACCTAGTACCTACCTACAGTATACAGTGAGTAAGTGCCCTGGCACCGCGGAACGTTAATGGGAAGTGGGGGCCGCATCAGCCTGTCGCGGAAGCATGCCGCAAGGCCCTGGGCAGACTCGCCCACGACTTACGTACCGTATCGTTGAAATTTAGGTCCCTTTTCACAACATTATCGTCCCGAACCCACATTCTGTTGTTCACAATGTCATAGCATCCGGAGCATTGTGATTCGGTCTTTCCCTCTTACCCTTATTTCGTTCTTGCCCTTCCTGTGTATTTGAGACTCGGTCGTTCCTTTGCCTCGCCCTCCTTCCTGCCGCAATGCCCGTCCCGTTCATCGTAGACGCCTACCTCAATGGCCTGCCTGAGTGGGTGCCCGAATGGGCCAAAAACCCTTGGACACTACTACAAATAGCTTTCGTAGCTCTCGTTCTGTACTATACCAAGAGATACAGTTCTGGCAGGGTAAATACGTCAGAGCGGGACATGCATGGCAGGGTCATCATGATCACGGGAGGCACATCTGGAATAGGAGCTGCCGCAGCACGAGAGCTTGCACAGCGCGGCGCGCAAATCATACTTCTCACCCGCCTTTCGCCGTCCGACCCCTTTATTGCCGACTACATTGGTGAACTGCGCCTGCGTACCGAGAATCAGATGATTTACGCCGAACAAGTCGATCTCAGCTCCCTCTACGAAATCCGCCGCTTCGCTACGAAATGGATCGACAACGCGCCCCCGAGACGACTCGATATGTTGATACTTTGCGCCAATACTCTCGCACCTGCTGGGCAAATACGTATGGAGACCAACGAAGGCATCGAGGAGATGTGGATGGTCAATTATCTCGCCAACTTCCATCTCTTGAGCATCTTAAGCCCGGCGCTTCGCGCGCAGCCCTTCGACCGCGACGTTCGCATCATCATCCCGACATGTTCTTCCTACATTGCTGCGCCGGGATTGAGCGATGCCCTGGATAGAAAAAAATGGTCGCCAGGAACAGCATATGCTAGGAGCAAACTGGCACTGATGGTCTTTGGGCAAGCTTACCAGAAGCATCTCGACGCCTACAAAAGACCAGACCAGTTGCCCATGAATTCTCGGGTAATCTTTGTGGACCCTGGTATGGCACGAACGCCTGGCATGCGAAGATGGCTCACTCGAGGCTCGATTACGGGACTAGTTGCATATTGCGCCGCATACTTCCTACCCTGGTTGTTGCTGAAAAGCGCAGACATGGGCGCGCAGTCTATATTATACGCAGCTATGGAGGCCGAACTGGGTAGAGGCGTCGGTGGGAGATTAATAAAGGAATGTATGGAGGTAGACTTCGCAAGAGGCGATGTCAAAAACGAAGATATCGCAAAACAACTATGGGAATCAAGCGACAAGCTGGTTGAAGAGACGGAGAAAGAACAGGCTACGGTGAGAGCGGCGGAGAAGAAACATAAGGAGACAGACGAGCAAGCAAAGAAAGAAACTGAGCAGGCTGAAGAAATAGATGCTCTGGTAGACACGATAAAGAAGGGCAAAGCGGATGTGAAGAAGCCTTCCCGAAAACAGCGGAAGAAGGCCAATGCTGAAAAGGCGCAACAACAGGACTCATGACACCCTGACAATACATGTAGATTCCAATTCCGGTTGCTTAAATACGTACCTAACAATGACCTGAGACAGTAGATGATCAACGGGGTTTCAAAACTTTTACCTTGACGTTTGCCAGATGCACTTAGATGCACTTTTTCAGAGATGGCCGCAATCCATAATACCGGCTAGTCCCTTGGAGATAACTGCCTGTATGACCAGTATCTACCTGGTAGTTAGCAAAGCCTAGCGGATGAATAGCATGACGCCAGAGTTCTGTAACCGTAGAGGATGCAATAAGGTAACTGCCCATGTCGATATGGTGGGGTAAAATGGCCCGGAAACTCCCTGGTTGAGACTCGCCAGGGTCATCGCCAGAGCCTCGGGACGATGCTCCGATCGTCCTATCTGTATGAAGCAGATGGGGACTGATGTATGCTATCTGATAACCTTTCATCATTCAACCAAGAAATGACTTTGTCAAGAACATTCTACATCCAGTCTCAAGAGAGATAACAAACTATACGATCTTCTTAGATACCACTTCCTCGGATAAGACTTGGACGTGCTCAGCAATCACTCTCCGCCAGCTACAATCCTCACCAACATCACTCTCACTCACCCTGAAGACCTCATCCACATAGACACGAGTCGTTCATGCCTCCACCTCCTTCACCACCAAACTTCCACACAATCTGGGACCGGCAGGTTCAACTCCCCACTGCGATGCCAGCTCCCATAAGCCGGGATGTGTCGAGTCTCCATCCCGTCTTCTTCACAGCGCGGTTGCAAAGGCCGGCGAACGCATTACCGTTAGGACCGGCGCCCAACTTGAGCCCCGTTGCGCAGGGATACGTCTACAGTCGGGAGAGGTTGATGAGACGGGGGGGTAGTGGTGGGCCGATGCTCTGAGATTGGGGATGTCGCGAATTTGCTATTAGAGAGACGGCTATGAGACAGAGAGACGACTTTCCATGTACTATTTTCGGTAGCTACATCTCTACACTTGCAGGCGGAAAGACTTGGAGCGGCTCAGCTTCGCGAATAACCAAGTAGCGAAATCACATGCCCTGAGATACCTGATGGAGCGTTAGCTACTGAAAGAGGTGTTCTGTTTAACCAACGATAAAGAGAATAAGCATATTTTATTTACACGCTAAATAGACACACCCTAAAAGCACCAGCCCCAGCTACAGGTGTCAGCAAAGACGGCATAAAACATCGAGCCAAAAACGAGTAGTGGGCCAGTGCAGCATTGTCCCTTTTGTATGCCTCGAGTCTTGGAGTACCATCCTAGAATTAATCGCAAAAGCCATTTTCGCCCGCGCCCATGACTAGAAACCCGAAGCACGCATCGCCATTGCCGTTCATACATTATTCTTCGCCGAGAATCGCTCAACCATATCTTATCTTAGAAAACCACCCAGTCCCCTTCTGCAACTGGTTAGCCGGTGGCATTCTTGACGGCGATGACAATGGCGATGATGATCAGCAGCAGAACGACAACGAGCATGGCCATGAGTTTGACGTTCTTCCACCACATCTGCCTCTTGAGACCGCGGCTGCGGACGCGGAACTCGCGGGCGCTGCCGCCCAGACGATCGGTCTTGTCGACCAGCAGATCAATGCGCTCGCCGCGCTCGAGTAGGCCCTCGATGTTCTTGGTCATGATGCCGCGGACGTCGTCGATCTCGCGCTGGACGTTGGATATGGCGTCGTCGCGGCCCCCCGAGGTGGTGCCGTAGTCGACCATGAGATTCTTGAGGGTTGAGTTGAAGCTGCCGGCGCCATAGTTAGGCAGGTCGGCAAAGTCAGTGCTGTTCTCGTCGAACTCGCGGAGGAAGCGGTTCTTAATCTCGAAGAGAAAACCGAAGGGAACGCGGCGGCCGAGTGAGGAGTCGGCGACGACGAGGAAGGTCAATCCGCCGGCGGAGGCATTGTCTGGGTAGGACGACGGGGCCTCGGATATGTAGTGGATGTACTTGTCGCCGTGGGTGTATGTGAGCTTCTGAGGGCTGGAGTGTGAGATCTTGGGCAGTATAAGCGAGGCGAGAGATGAAGTATTAGAGGAGGCCGAGGTGGTGCACTCGGAGAGGATGGTTGAGTTGTGCGCTATGCACGAGCTGTAACGATGGTGGTCAATTGCTTGTGATGCGCGGTGGCTTGAGGAGGGCGGAAGAGGGACGCACTAGAGGAGGGGAGTCTGGGTCGAGGAGGAAGCCATGTCGAAAGATGCGCCAAAGTTGCGACGCGCAATGGATATCGTGGGCACTGATGTAGGGTTGGACAGTAGAGTAGTCGATGAGGTGATGCGTGTTAGGATGCGAAAAGGTGGCGGTTTAGATTCAATAGGTGGTCGCGCAACCAGGTTTGGGCTTAACTACCCTTCGAAGAGCCTAGGTCCTTCTCCGGTCGTTGCTCAATCGGGCGGTCGGGTCGGAGGGGGGCAGAATTATTCCGTCAGGTTCCAGACAACCTAATGTTTGTGGATTACTAGGTAGGTCAATGGAGAGTTGATGAAGTGGCATATATATGATGCAGTGCGTCGCGGGTGTATAATGTGCGATGGCCTGATGAGCCGTGGGGATAGTGGTAGCATTGAATCTAGATCTGCCCTGATTTCCAGACAATTCCCAGCATCTACATTCATGTGGGCCTTTCTGCGTCATGCAGGTATGATGCAGTGTTCATGTGCCCACCTCATGGACTTTGAACAGGTACATGATATGTACGATGCGAAGCGATAAGGCGCTGGGTGGCCCACGATAAGACGACAGGGGTCAGACACCCCGGAAAAAGGAAGCTAGCAAGATGATATGGGTCAGAATACGGGAAAATTGACCGGCAACGGTAAAGTGAACTGTCGATATCGACAACTGTCGTAGCAACGTTGACAACAACATCGAATCGTGCCCGACCACACCGCCGGAAAACATGCCCTGCTGAGACGTGGTACGCGAGACATAATATGATTCCTCTTTCTGCTCGTGTATGCCATGCGCTTCCTCCTCTCTGCGAGTCGCCGGGCCAGCACTATCTCTCTGCTTAGTCGAGATGCCCGTTGCCGTCTCGTCGACCGCCACCCTTTCCGCCATACCCCCTTCACCACCCTGACACGCCAGACTGCCCGAAAGCCCTCTCGCGAAAATGCCCGCCCCGAGTCCCGTGCCCACCGCGAGGTGCAGCGGACCCATGCCATATTCCGCAAGCTGATGCTTTCGCGCTTCGACGCCTTGATCAAGGAGAAGAGCTGGCTCACCAAGAAGGATGAGTACAGGGCCTTTGGCGTCAACTCGAGGCTCGACTTCGAGCGCGAGGCCAAGCTCTTTCGCCTCTCCATCGACCGCGCCTGCGACCTCGCCAGTGAGAGCAATGCCGTCTCCCGCAAGGACAACCCGTTGTTCTGGTCCCTCCGCAATGCCTTTGTCACCCAGGACCTCGCTGGTCTCAACATCCAGATCACCTACGCCTTCCAGAACTTCCTCATGCGCTCCCGCTTCACCGGCAACATTCGCGCCACCCACCAGAAGATCGCCGACTTTAGGTTTCCCTATGAGTGGTACCCCGCCACCCGCGCCATGCAGCGCACCATCCACCTCCACGTCGGTCCTACCAACTCCGGCAAGACTTACAACGCCTTGAAGGCTCTCGAGAACGCGAAGTCTGGCATCTACGCCGGCCCCCTCCGCCTACTGGCCCACGAGGTCTATTCCCGCTTCATCGCCAAAGGCAAACCCTGCGCTCTCATCACCGGAGAGGAGCAGCGCATCCCCACAGACACCAATTCCTTCTACCGGAGCTGTACCGTCGAGATGACGCCTCTCAACTATCCTGTCGACGTTGCTGTCATCGACGAGATTCAGATGATTGGAGATGTCGAAAGGGGGTGGGCTTGGACCCAAGCCGTCCTCGGCGTTCAAGCCAAAGAACTCCACCTCTGTGGAGAAGAACGTACCGTTGACCTCATCCAGACTCTTTGCAGGACTCTCGGCGATGAATGCATCGTCCACCGCTATCAGCGCCTCAGTGGCTTAGAGACCATGGCTGAGAGCCTGAATGGCGACTTGCGCAATTTGGAAAAGGGCGATGCCATTGTCTCGTTCAGCCGTCTTGGCATACACAGTTTGAAGAAGCAGGTCGAGCAAAAAACCGGCAAACGCTGTGCTGTTGTATACGGATCACTTCCCCCTGAGACGCGCGCGAGGCAGGCTGCATTGTTTAACGATCCCGACAATGACTATGATTATCTTGTCGCCAGTGACGCCATCGGCATGGGCCTGAATCTCGAAGTCAGACGTATCATCTTCGAAGCCACACACAAGCGTGATTCTACCAGTTATCGTCCACTATCGATTCCTGAGATGAAGCAAATCGGCGGCCGAGCAGGCCGTTACAAGACAGCAAGACAGGCTATGCAAAGTGATTCGTTAGCTAGTATACAGATCGAGAACACCACTGCTACCACGAAGCCTAAAGATGGCCAGCCGGGTCTCGTCACAGCCCTTGAAGATGAAGACCTGGCAGTCTTGATCGGAGCCTTCAAAACCGAGCCCGAACAGTTGAAGACGGCAGGCATTCAGCCACCCGTCAATGTCATCGAGCGCCTGTCAACATACTTCCCGCCCAACACTCCCCTCAGCTTTATTCTGACTCGTCTACGTGACGTGGGTAAGATATCATCCAATTACCACTACTGCACCACAGGCGAGCAGCTCAACATTGCCGATCTCATTCAACCGTTTCCCATGTCCATCTACGACCGTTGCGTGTTTCTGAATGCCCCGGTGGCTCTCAGAGACAAGAAGGGCTGTAATGTCCTTCAAGCATTTGCCAGATGTGTCTCCAAGATGGAAGGCGGTGACCTGCTGACCATCGCCGAAGTCGAGTTGGAGATCCTTGACGTGGATCCCACGCAGTCGAATGCAGCAGATCTTCTTAACAAATTGGAAGCTCTGCACAAATCCATCACCCTCTACCTCTGGCTATCGTACCGATTTTCTGGTGTATTCACCAGCCAGCGTCTCGCATTCCACGTGAAGGACATAGTTGAGGATCGGATTAATCTCCACCTTTCTGGTGTCACACTGACAGATGAGGCGAGAAGAAGGAGAATGGAGTCCCAACGCAGGAAGGTTGCAGCGAGAATTGCTGACAAGGAACGTATTCTCGGCGAAGAAGTTGAAGCAGAAGATGCACATGAGGTGGTGGGCGAGTGGAATGAAGAAGGCCACGGCGAACCCTTATTTGACGATGTGTCCCAACTAGATCAGATCACCCGGCTCGAACCCAAATCTGAGAAGGGTGCAAGGCGCTGATGAGCACAACATAAATATTGTACAAGTCCTGTATCATTACTAATAGCATACATCAGTACGGCGTTTTGGGTTAGAATCTATCTAGGATTTGGTACGAAGACATTACAACAGATGTCGCTTGTACATATAAATGATGGACATGAAGCCTGTAATCATGCCATTTATACTGGTAGTTATTAGTCTTACCAAAGAAAATAGCCCTCGAAGGGGTTCTGCATGCATTAGGTAGATGCGTATCATTGTTAGTGAGTTCGTCTCGAATCACAGTGACCCCTGACCCTGTGGATATGATTGAACCATTCTAGTTACCCTCGCAGGATCACCATCTGATAGACATGTACTTGTTTGTCCAACTCTAAGGTCTACTTCTTTACACATGCTGCATTCATATCATCAACTCACCTCCATCTACAAACTCTATTGTGCTCCCTGTCGAAACAGCGACAGATTCATGCCGTCCAATATAACTGTTGTTTGCTATAGGATAGGATAATTACATTGCAACTCAGCACAGACTTAATGGGTGCTAGACTTACTGCAAGTTCGGCAGTGCCGTATTCCAACTCTACATAGGTACCCAGACAGGTCCCATGTCCGTCAGTTTGTCACTCGGCTTATCACATTTGAGGAATTCTTGGCTCTAGTTTTCTTTTGATTCACCGAATTGAAAATAGCCCACCTGCTTGGCTTCAGTACGACAGTGAAATGATGCCCATACCTAGTGCATAAAGCATTCAAAAACATCGGAATCAATCAATCACCAGGAAACCGCAGATACACTGTGGCGTCCAGTACAAGACGTTTACTCTATGGAAGTAAATGGCCAGGTTTCACTATCTTTTTCATGCTGCCAGTGAACTATAAGAGCAGTACATGACCTGCTGCAGTTGCAACAAGGGAGCAAGAACGATGTTGCCGTTTCATGTTTTAAGGAGCAGTCGCTATCCTTATGATCGAACCATTTTGGGTCCGACTGACTTTTATAAAGCTTGATAAATTCAAGTAAGAGGTATGAAAAAGCGTCCCTTTATCCATTCGACCTTCCTATATACAACGCAGTCCTAAATGTCCCTCCATCTTCATTAGATATCACCACTACATGCATGCTTCTAAGACAATTCTCCTCTAACCTTTCTGTCTTTCCTTTGTATCCTGTGATGACGGCACATGAACTAGCAGATTGTTTGCCTCGCCAGCGTTCCATTTCATTCTCATTCCCTAACTCAAACATGGATGATATTGAAGACATCAGTCCGAAGAGCGACTGGCCCCCTTGGCGGAGAGCAAACGCTATCTAGAAACCCCGTAGTATCTCTGGCATGGACGGACCTTGGAGTAGATTCCCTTCGAGTTCCGTTGCTTCCGCCGTAAGCCCGGAACCGCGATCATCTGTTGCTTTGTCGTCGCGTCGGAGTACTGGAAACATCCATTCTGATGCACGTGCCGCTGGAGATGCGACGACCATGGATCCCCCGCGGCCAGCCAAAGCCGGATTTGAATGGGTATGGTTCCCAGCTGGCTATTGGGCTGAGAGAGAAATTGCTGAGCTACCAATCAAAGAAGGGGCCCGGGGGTTCAAATGGAAGAGACGTTCTCCTCGCAAGTCAAGCTCAGAGTCTCCTAACCAGTCGCCCAGAACTAATCTTCCTGGTCCATTCCGATCTGAAAGAGTATCCGACCAGTCAGACAAAAGACCTCCATTGAGTCGAAACACTACAAGTAGTGACACCATAATGCATTTCCCACCGAACCGCCTGGCGGACCAACCTCTCCCGAGTCCTTACCTATCGGAGAAAGATCATGTCCAGTCTCTCCAGTGGCCATTGATCGACATCCAAGCAAGAAGCAGCGTCGCTACTGGAAGCGGCGGCACCGCATTCAAACCGAGGATCCCTCACCCGCCTTCACCTTTGCAATATTCCAACATAAGTGATGACTTGGTACGACCCATTCCCTTGGTACCTTTCAAACCGCCAGCATTTTTGGACAGCTCTCAAGTCTCTGGGAGTCCAGTAGCAATGGATAAACATGCTACCAGGAACAGGGGCTCAAACCTTATCAAAAACTTGCTGAACTGGCGTTTGCTCACAGAACATAAACAGGTACGTGAAATTCTCAGAATCTGTTCTTAGAGAACATTTGATCCCTTCAGCTGATATAACCACAGTGGTCGAAGAGCACTCCCGTGGCCGAAAATCAACTTGGTGGTATTCATACACCTGGCGAACAAGATAGATATATCCAAGGGGAAATAGCTACGGGAGGGGTCAGAATTCCATCCCCAGTGCGAGAGGAGGGTCATAAAGCCAGCACAAAGTCCTATAGGAGCCGGTCGACTAAGCTATTTCGAAGAAGCCACAGGACTCGCAAAAATTCTGGCGGCTCCCAAGCAAGCACGTCAAGTTCGGTGGTTGATACGATTCGATGCCAATCCGGGCATCCTAGTCCTGTATCTGGGGTCGAAGAATATTCCGGTACATTAATTGCTCATCTCATAAAACGCCTGCTTTTTGAGCACTTTTGCAACTAGCGTCTGGATGACACTGATTGGATCATAGGAAAGCATCGAGGAGCTTCGTCACTCTGGTCTTATGAGTATCCAGGCGGTGTAAGTCTGTGCCCATAATACGTCTGGACTATTCGTGCAATGTACGATATAAAGAAATCCGGAATGTTTTTCTGAACAGTTTTCGACAGGAAGCCAGGCGAATCGAAACACCGCACATAACAGAAAGTTCCGCAAGCCGTGCCCCGCGCTCGTTCTTCTTCGATATGACACCTCCCCCACAAGACCCTCGCAAAAACCGCAAGAACGCCAAAAAGAAGTCGAGGCTAGCTTCACACATCACCGCCGCGGACTCCCCAAGACGGGTCAGCCCCTACGCCCACACGAGCACCAGCGGTAGTGGCAACCGCTCGACAAGCGGACAGTCCTCAGGCCGCAGCAACCCACAGCGCAAGCAATGGTGGGATGTTCCGGTGCCGATTCCGGTCGGGTTCGAAGACAAGAAATTCCGGAATGCTGAGCAGCGTGGCTTCGAGTTTGACATTGCGGAACATCTACCCACCAGTCCTATGTGCCCGGCCAACAAACGCCATGCTTCCGGTGGCACCGGAGTTTGTGTCTTTCATGGGCGCCGCAAGCGCACAGCGAAACCGAAGTCGTCCCCGGGATGGGGTTCTGAGGCCAAGGGGAATGGCAATAGAGATGACGCGGACGGCGAGGACGACGAGGACGACGAGGATGACTTGGGAAGTGATATTTGGAAGTAGTCTAGTCAAGAGTACTGGCAGAGTGGTACAGTCACAAAACAAAAAACATTCAACGTACCAGTCATCGACGTGCCCAGGTCATTAAAGAAATCTTGATTTGGCAGACCACTGAGACAGCGCGCTCATGACACCGATGTATACTGAGTGTCTACGGTAGCCATTATTTTTCGGTCTTTTTCTCTAGACAAAAACTAATGCTTTAGCCGATTAAATTGGAGTTGTCACTCAATCGCATTGGCTTTGGATGACGCTTACAAGTCGTATAAGGAGTGGCACATCCCCTAATTTGAACTGACTTCACCATATTAAGACGCAAGCAAAAATGTGATACCAAACAGGCCTCAATTGAACGATGCGGAATACCGATAAAAAACTGCCCTAAAGCGAAAATACTTTACTCATACAATAGTCTCTCACATGGTGTACGGTACTGGGGGAAAGTGTCCCGTAACTCCGCCGCTCAAAGACAGTCCCTGTCAGTTCAGCATCCGGGGTACTCCCCATACCACGCTACACTGGAGAGGAGGATGAAGACGTCCTCATCCTTCTACATAACAAGAGTTTGGCGAGACTCTTTTTCAGGAGGAGCTCTAGTCTTGAGTCTGGATCTTGTTGTCGCCCTTGACGGCCTCGGCGTACGTGGGCGGAGCGTGATCGCCACTGTCGTTGGCAGGCCCGGCTGATGATGAGCCGGCATTGGAGTTGCTGTTGTTTGTAGAGCCGTAGTTCATGTTGTTGCTAGGCTTGGGCTGTTGCTGTCGGCCGTTGTTTGGGTGCGGGACGTAGACATGATACGTGTGGGTATGGCCGTGTTCTTGGTCTTGTGGTACTCGCTCATAGTCGCTTGGTTCAGGGAATTTTGCGATGATGTACCACTGATATGTCTGGTTAATGAAGGTCTTTGAATTGTTGGTACGCAACATTCGACTTGAATACGCAAGGGCGGTCGAATAATTGAAAGGCGGGGATACAATGCAAAGAGGGAACGAGCTTACTGCGTGCAAAAGACCTGGAATCTGGATGACAGTTGTGTTAGTTCAATTTCCCTACTGCCATCCTCGCGAGTGTCTACGAGGAGGCGAATTACGCGAGGACCGAAGACGACGGCAGGGAAACGTACAAAACCGAGGCAACAGAGAAGAATATTGATGAGCGAATCAGCCGAGCAGATACCGCGTCTCACCCAGACTAGAAAATTGGTCAATAAGCATCGGGGAAACACAGTTGCCACGAAGGCAAGTCGTGGAGACCTCCAATGACGTACCGGCGAGAGGTGGGAAGAGAATGGCTATGAGGCCCAGGAAGATATCAGGGCTGCACATGATTGCTGGATATGGCTGGATTCCAAAGGGCGAAGAGCTCTGCTACGTGGTCTAATTGAGCGACTGTGGATGTAAATGGTGTTTGGAGTTGTGAGTGAGAGTGGGAGTGGGTTGAGAGCCGGTCGCAATGTCTCTGTGATGGGGTGTGATGCAATGGACCAGCGCCCCCCGGCAAGTCGCGGATCCAGGTCAGTTGTGGGTCTGGGGGAGCTGCAGTAGTGGGGGCTTAGGCAGGCGTTTGTGGAACGATTCGGATTGAGGCAACCTGGAACTGGCAGGCTGAAGAGAGCCGTCGCCTTCATACAACTGCAGTGAAGTGTCAATTCCCGGCAGTTGAAGGTGATGATGATCTTTCTGATTATCCTCTATTGATCATTCACACCCATTTCCAAACATCTGCGGACATGAGGACTGATAGCATATGTGACTGGCATTGGATTGCAAGTCATGTTGATCAAATCATAAGGTTATCCCAGTGCTTTCGGCAATGCTCTACGAACTGCATAGGTACTATATGTAACTGCCTTTGAGAGGTTGCCCATGCAATCGATCCTGACTCGTTAGATTATGGCTGAGAACTTGCAAATGTTCAACCGTTAAGACAGAAACAGGTCATAACCAAGTCGGTGCAATCCAAGCTTAGGATCTGACATGACCTATCACTTATAGTGTAGGTAGTGCAGTCCTCCAACAAGGCACACAAAGGTAGGTACACCTCAATCTACTATCAAATGCCACAACTTCCGACTATCTTTTATGAAGTACAGCGCAAGGCTAATATCGCGTTTACTCTACTTACTATCCCGAAGTCAGCCGACTTCTTTATTCCTTGCAAGCGGAGGATATTCCACCTCTGAACATTGCATTATGCTTTGCAATAACTCGTCACTGCTGGAGTCGATCTGCTGCACGTGCCTTCAAGGTGGCTTTTCTGGGGAAACGCGATTTCCTAACCATTGCCACAAAACATGTTCAGCTCGGTTCCAGACGCCAAATCCAAACCCAGATCAGAAACTTATGCCTTCAATGTTGTCAATCTGGAAAACTGAGGTTACCTTATAAAACGTACGTGGAGTACCCGCGCTGCCGTAACTGCCACTGCTCATCGCGCTATGCCGTTTTAGGCAAAGGCTGACCGACACCAAAAGCCTTCACTGTGTACCGCTGCCACCTCCAGCACGCTATCATCGTCTGTGGTCTGTCATCTTCATCCACATTCAGCAACGCCTCCCTACGCCCACCATGGACGACCTGGAAGAACTGGAGCTACTGTCGCTTGTTACCAGGGTTGCTTCCGAGCTTCAGAACCATCTGGGCACCAACGATAAGACCCTGGCCGAGTTTATTATCTTCCAGAGGTGTAATCAATGCGACGGCCTGCAAGACTTCAAGGGGAAGCTCTCTAAGCTTGGCGGCGCAACATGGCCTGACAGTCTATTCGAGAGTATCGACCGCTTGGTCAGGACTATGCACCCCAAGTTCAAGTCCAGCAACAGCAGCAGCAACAGCAACGGCTCGAGATCCGAACCTGAGAAAGCCGCACGTTCACTGCACGACAAGGAGACCCTGTTCAAGGGTTTGAGCATCCCCGACAAGCAGGTTGTAGCAGCAGCAACAGAGGCAGAAAATGGCGCGGACGAGCTCGATGACACTTTTGCCCTCTTGGAAGGCCTTGCACCCAAGCCAACCCGTGACGCATCGTCCAGAAAACGGTCTCGAAGCCCCCACGATGAGGATGGTCGCCACCGGAGGAAAGAGAGACGTCGCTCTCGAGAAAGGAGAGACGACGAGAACGGCGATGATTATCGTTCTAGAAGGAGAGAGATACGGCGCTCGCGATCTCGCGACTACGAAGACTATCGCCCCAGCAAACAAGACAGGAGGAGTCGACGGGAGCGCAAATACGAGGACGACAACGAGGACGACAACGGTGTGCACCATGACGCCTTACGGCGCGCCCCTGAGATCGAGATCGACGACACACCTATATTGTATAAAGTATACGATGGCCACGTGACAGGTATCAAAGACTTCGGGGCATTCGTCAACTTGCACGGTGTCAAAGGCAAAGTCGACGGCATGGTCCACATATCACAGTTGGTTCAGGGTCAACGCGTGAATCACCCTTCAGATTTGCTCTCCAGAGGGCAGGTCATCAAAGTCAAAGTCACAAAAATTGAAGGCCACCGAATAGGTCTTTCTATGAAAGACGTTGACCAGGAGACGGGTATGGACCTTGCGCCTGCTCCACGTATCCAGTCAGGCGCCAATATGGAGAGTCTCGGTAGTCGAAATGGTGTGCTCCCGATGCAGCCCGCAGACAACACTGCTGCTCTTTCCCAATATGCAGGCTCTGCTCCACAGAGGCATAAGAAGCGCATGACGTCTCCAGAACGATGGGAGATTCGTCAGCTCATCGCCTCCGGGGTTGCAAAGGCATCGGATTATCCTGATCTGGAGGAGGACTATAATGCAACATTACGAGGCGATGGCGATCTAGAGCTTGAGGAAGATGTGGATATTGAAGTGCGAGAAGAGGAGCCTCCATTCTTAGCCGGCCAAACGAAGCAGTCCTTGGAGCTGTCACCCATCAGGGTGGTAAAAGCTCCGGATGGATCCCTCAACCGCGCCGCCATGTCTGGAGCTGCGCTGGCTAGAGAGCGAAAGGACGTAAAGCAACAGGAAACCGAAGCTGCTGAAGCCGCTGCGGCCAAGCCCGACCTTGCCTCGCAATGGCACGATCCTATGGCCAATCCAGATAACCGGCAGTTCGCCAGTGACTTACGTAGCTCCAAAGCCAATGCTGCGAAGAATGAAGGCGTCCCTGAGTGGAGGCGAGTCGTCGCCCCGAAGGATCAGTCTTTAGGTAAACGCACAAATTTGTCGATCAAGGAGCAGCGGGAGAGCCTCCCAGTCTATTTGTTCAGAGACCAGGTGATCAAGGCTGTTGGTGAAAACCAGATCCTGATCGTTGTAGGAGAGACTGGCTCGGGCAAGACTACCCAACTTACGCAGTATCTTGACGAAGCTGGCTTCTCGAACAATGGCATGATTGGATGCACTCAGCCGCGTCGAGTTGCAGCCATGTCTGTCGCCAAGCGTGTAGCTGAAGAAGTGGGTTGCGAACTCGGCCAGGAAGTCGGTTACACAATACGGTTTGAGGACAAGACCAGCTCTTCAACGAGAATCAAGTATATGACGGACGGCATGTTGCAACGTGAAATTCTTATGGATCCCGACTTGAATCGCTATTCCGTCATCATGCTTGATGAAGCCCACGAACGAACCATAGCAACTGATATTCTTTTTGCACTTCTGAAAAAGACGGTCAAACGGCGCCCCGACCTCAAAATCATCGTCACCTCAGCTACACTCGACGCCGACAAGTTTTCCGAATATTTCAACCAATGCCCCATCTTTACGATTCCTGGTCGGACTTTCCCTGTGGAAATTCTGTATTCTCGGGAACCCGAGTCAGATTACCTTGACGCAGCGCTGGTGACTATCATGCAGATTCATCTGACCGAGCCAGCCGGCGACGTGCTTCTCTTTCTCACCGGACAAGAAGAAATTGACACAAGTTGCGAAATTCTATATGAGAGAATGAAGGCGCTGGGGCCCAATGTCCCAGAGCTCATAATCTGCCCTATTTACAGTAGTCTTCCGACTGACGTTCAGTCTCGAGTCTTTGAACCTGCACCGCCAGGGTCCAGGAAAGTCGTCATTGCTACGAATATCGCTGAAACGTCTATCACTATCGATGGAATATACTACGTCGTAGATCCAGGCTTCGTCAAGCAGAACTCATACGACCCGAAACTCGGAATGGACTCTCTGATCGTTGTACCCATCTCCCAAGCCCAAGCCAATCAACGTGCTGGTCGAGCGGGTCGTACAGGTCCTGGCAAATGCTTCAGGCTTTACACTGAGGCTGCATACAATTCGGAATTGTTGCCGACTACGCCTCCGGATATTCAACGTCAAAACTTGGCTCATGTCATTCTCATGCTGAAAGCCATGGGTATCAACGATCTTCTTCATTTCGACTTCATGGACCCGCCCCCGACAAACACGATGCTCGAAGCGTTGGAAACCCTATATGCGTTGTCTGCTTTAGACGATGAAGGCCTACTAACAAGGCTTGGCCGGAAGATGGCCGATTTTCCTATGGAACCTGCCTTGGCCAAAGTTCTCATCTTTTCTGTGGAAATGGGATGCTCCGAAGAGATAATGTCGATTGTGGCGATGCTGAACATGCAAACAATATTCTATCGCCCCAAGGAGAAGCAGTCACAAGCGGACCAGAAGAAAGCAAAATTCCATGATCCGCACGGTGACCATCTCACGCTGCTCAACGTCTACAATGCTTGGAAATCATCCGGATACTCTTCACCATGGTGCTTTGAGAATTTCATCCAGTTCCGCTCAATGAAGCGCGCAAAAGATGTGCGTGAGCAGCTCATCAAGATCATGCAAAGATACCGTCACCCTGTCGTGTCATGTGGTCGGGATACTACAAAGGTGCGCCAAGCTCTGTGCTCAGGCTTCTTCCGAAATGCGGCCAGGAAAGACCCTCAAGAGGGCTACAAGACCCTCGTGGAGTCAACACCAGTCCATCTACACCCGAGCAGCGCGCTGTTTGGCAAGCAGGCAGAATGGGTTATTTACCATACGCTTGTCCTCACGGTGAAGGAATATATGCATTGTACCACCAGTATCGAGCCAAAATGGCTCGTGGATGCAGCACCGACATTCTTCAAGGTCGCAGCTACTGATAAGCTCAGTAAGAGGAAAAAGGCTGAACGGATCCAACCTTTGTATAATAAGTACGCGACAGAGGACGACTGGAGGCTTAGTGCCCAGAGAAGAGGGGGAAGAGGTGGCGGAGGAGGAGGAACCTGGGGTTAAATATTCACAACAGGACAAGCAGATTAATAAATATTGTATTGGACATCAACTAAGCAACGAGCCTTAAACTGTTATCTGCGCCTCAACTATTGTTTGGCTGTTGCTCTCATGCCGTATTCCGCCGTTAAGCGACGGGTTGAGAATGAGTGCGAACTACCAGACCACATATTTCAATTAGACACGGATGATTGACACAATATGTGGTGAGCCGCGAAATAACTCGCTTCTTTACTCCTAGCCAAGTGCTGAAGTTCTCGGAAAGGATATGCTACGATACCGTCTAAGACCGGGTAAATGTACTGATAGTGAGCGAACAACTAGACCGATAATGTCACGAACAGAGTACGGAACAGCTCGTTTCATAGATCTAGGGGAGTCTGTGGAATAGATTTACAATCTATCTCGGGTCGCGTAGATGTGTCTTCATTAGCTGTGGGTTTAGGCACAAACCACATTTGCTTCTGCGTGAAACCCCATTGGCGACAGAGAACAGCACAGGGCCACATAGTCTTGTAATCACTATCAATTCTCTTGCCGGACAAATTGCGATGATAACACGTCACCAAGTCTATTACTGAACCCATTGACAATTTTGACCTGCATTGCACACACAAGCTCCGCGAATCAGTTTCGTGGAGAATATAGAAAGGAAGGCCAAAAACCAAACTCTGGTCAGTGCAATTATGTAACCCAGGTGACCTTCGCGTAGCCAACCTCTTTGCTAAAGGAAGATATCAGTACGATGCTGTAAACCACCTGAGCTAACCGACCTCATTCTCTTGCGAGCCCATGGTACAATCTGCAGATTGTGCAGAGAAGCATGTAACACTGTTTTGGAGATTGTGATCCCGGACTGTGGAAAATTGTGATCTTTTTGCGCAAGTGTAAGCTGGGCTGGGCGGTGATAAAGTGGGAATGGCGAGTTCTGGTGAGACTGAGAACCAGATTTAATGCAATGGTCTCAATTCCACCAGAAGCTCACACTGAAGCTTATGCTCAGACCTCGGACATAGCTGCGAAAGATGAGTTAGTTGAGAGTATTTGGTCTAGTCTGCTGTTTGAAAGGGGGGATAAAACAATTTCCAGATGAGGGGAGGAGAGCGGAGCATTAGAAGGTTATAAGTTGTGAGTTGAGACGGCATTACTTACTGCCACCAGCCGATAGGTATATACAACACATCCCCTGGCTCCAGAATACAGTCCACGAACGGGATATCGCCAAACTCATCGTGCTTCTCATCGGCTTCATGATCTGCTGGAGCGGCTTCATCCCAGCCCTCGAGGACTCCAACGTCAAGGGAACTTGTGTTTCCCATGTCGACGCCGTTCTCTCTACCGCGCGCTTGGAGTTGTGAAGTCTCATACGGAGAGTACAGCCGCACGTATTTCCGTCCAACGACCTGCGCCAGGATGTTGTGGTATGGGTCGTGGTGCAAGGGGGAAATCGTGCCTGATGGACCGAACCACGCGTTGAGTAGAGGGGCATCGAGCTCTGTCTGGTTGACTTGCGGATCGTTTGGGTGTGGTGGTGGGGAGGTGTAGCAGTAATCCGGTATTAGGATATCGTCACGAAGACGGGGCAGCTGTGTGAAAAGTTGGTGCTGCGCAAGGTAAGCTGTGGGTTTTCTGGGTTTGCTTTGTGAGGTTATTTCGCTTTGAGACGTTGGCTCGATGATGTAATCCCGTAGGAACGTGCCAAATGGAATGAGTTTTTGACCCCAGCCTTCGTCTACGTAGCTCCGTCCTATTTCAACAGGAACCAACCGTCGGCCATTGAGTGTCTGGGATAAGAGGTACGAGGGCTGGTTCCATGGATGCGTTGTCAACGCTGGCCATTCGTCTAGAGTATGGCGAATGACCAAGGGCTCCGGTCCGAGATTCGAGTCGCGGGGCTGATCCATGTAGGTTTGGAATTCATCGATGGACAGAGCAGCTACTTTCTTGATTGGATGTGCAACCGGCGGTGTGAATGGCTGATTCGAAGCAAACGTAGATGTAGCGTTCCCCTCAAGCTTTACTCTCTTTATTGGGCGAGTCCTGGGGCCACCGCCGGGATCCTGAGACGGGGTCTCTTCTAGCCATATCAGACGGAGAAGGTCCAAAGCTCTATCTATCCATCTTCTACCTCGCCGCTTACCGGCAGCTCCACCCAAGATGAGGGCGAAGTCTAGGGTTTCAACGAGCGTATCGAGACATTGCCCCGCTTGTTCGTCACGAAACTCGTTATCCTGGAACCAGCGCGAGAATAGAATGCAGAACTTCAATATACGCGCATCGGTGTAAAGCTGTCGCCAGCAAACCGGCAAATCCTCGAAGAGGAACGCATAGAATTTGGAGTAAGCGACCGATGCGATATCCTCTAAGCGCTTGAGTGCAAGGATGTGGTTTGACGAAGGACCTGCCTGCTCAGCGGCTATTGTGTCATCGTTGCTGAGTTCTTGGTATACATTCCGCGTAACAGCCGCGCAGCGCAAGAGCAAGGCGACGAGGGCGGTATCGCAGTCTGCCAGAGAGTCGCTGGCTTGCAGTTCCGCACTCGATAGAATGACTGTACATTCGTCGTGAATACTTAGGGCCGCCTCTGCACAATGGCTTAATAGAATGTGTTTATGTTTGCCTGCCGCCACCATCGTCTCGACCGACAGTATCGTCTTAAAAACAGGCTGGATGATGCGCAAAGCGTATTACACGGGCTAAATGCATAAGATTGACGTACCGGTCGCTCCCATCCCATTTGATTGTTGGTTGTTGTGAGGGATCAAGTTTTCCTCGACTGTCATTGGTTCCGTCGTATTATGTTTAGCTCCTCCGGGAAGTAGTAGCTGGGCATTCGAAGCATCAAACATTTCTCAGCTACATTTCTACGTCATGGGTATCAATCCAGCAGCTCTATCTTCAGGTATATAGTACATTCGTCAAACAAATATCCTTATTGGGGAATTTCCAATAATTTCTCTATGCCTCCGTGGCTCCATGTGATCATTCGTTCTTGGTCGCAAGTTTCCCATAGTCTTGTCATCATCGCCTGGTAAAGCTGACGCTCTATATCGTCTACTGCCGTAGTCTTTTGAGCAGCTAGCCAACTTGCACAGCCGAATCGTGTGATAATTGTATCACTCCCCCCTTCAATAGATGTAGTTCGATAGAGAATCCTCAACACTTGAGTGCGAAGATTTGGGCCCATGTAGGGATTCGTGGGCAGTGCTATTATCCGTTCAAAAACCTTACGTTGATGAAAGAGCTTCACATCTTGTGGCGTCCGAAGGGAGTCGAGGAGGAATGTAAGGAGCCAGCTCAACTCCGTATAGTTTGTTCCATCCACCGTCGGCCCATCGTCAAGTATCGCTTGCATGAGCGGTATGTAATCTGGTTTCCATACCGGCCCACCGGTGAGGAAAAGATTGATCTTCTCATACAGGCAGTGCAATGGGTTCTTCAAGACTTCTAGACTTTTGCATGCGAAGACAACTATGACGCTTGGAAGGGGACTGTCGTGGATGAGATCTTTGGCAGACTCGGCCAGCTCCATTAGCAACAGCCAAATTTGTTCGTTCTCTTCGTACGTTGACTCTTTGATTTTGGTGGCCATTTTGACAACGTGAGTGAGCGCCTCCTTGCGTATGCTCGAATGTTCAGAGGAAAGAAGGAGAACTAACGACGTTGCGTAACCTTCCTCGACAAGTTCTTCCGCTGGCTTGGAGGACCACCTGACCAATACGTTTTCCTTGCTTGTCAGAACCGGCATAGCAAGTCTATCCTCAAGCTCCTGCGAACTCATTCTCGCGATCGAGCTATTGCGCTTGTTACTGCTACTGTTTAGGTTGGTACTAGTCTCCTGCCCCGACGAATCTTTGAACTCCACGGGCGCTTTTGTCCGTTTTGCAATGGTGATCTTGGCGGCAAGCTTGTCATCTCCTAGGCTAACCTTGAAAGAACTCATAATGAAGTTCAAGAAAGCTTGAGTGACGCCACCTTCCAAAGAACGATTGACATATTCACGAAGAAATGTGACCAAGCGTTTCAGCACGTCCTTTTCTGGCAAACTTGACATGAAGAAAGGCAATTGTTCAGCAATTGCCATCAGCAATGGCGAAACTGGGGCGGTGTCGGTTCCGTCCGTATTTGTCTTGTCGATCCCCTCCTCAGTCATCTCTAGATATTTGATAGGAGACCTGGCACATCGTTCAGCACAGTTATCGAGAAACCCCCAGATGGACGAATGGAGTTCGCCCGTGTTTCTCAAGGCCGTGATAAGTGAATTCAAGCTCGACGAAGCAGATTGGACCTCCACCAGCAGATTTTCCTCCGCTACATAAGTAAGAACTTGGTTCAAGGTGTCCCCAGACAATGCAGTAGTGTTTGTAGTGTGCAGTTGAAGTAGTGAAATGAAAGGGGACGATGCCATTTCGGGGGGTGGAGTGAACCATCGCATGCTGGGAGAGTATTTTGCTATTGCGCATAGATGCTCCAATTCTAGTGAAACCATAGCCAGATTCTCGCCAGCCTCGTCGGATGTTTCAAGCCGCTTAATCGTGGCTAGCAGTGGACCGGATACGTCAATTTTAGCGCTCAGGGCTGACTGAGGTATGACTTCGTAGTACAGTAATATCAATCGACTTGCCGCTTCCCGTTGAAGAAAGGCATCCGGGGACAATGCGCGATAGCAGCTGACAACGTCTTTAATATCTGGGGTTCTTTGGCAAAAGTTGTCGACTAGTCGACGGGCTGCCTCTTCCCAGACTGAATCAAGCGAAGACGAAGCCTCTCTGTGCATCTCTAAAGCTATATTTAACTTTTGTAGAGCTAGAACAAGCAGGCGCATCGCGTAATATGAGACTAGTTTAGAATCATTTTTCAAGCACCGGGTGATGGCTTTCAAAGTTACGGGGGCGGGGACTATATTGTCCAGCACGATCGAAGTGGGAGGAGGGACCGTCGCATAGTCACTCTCCATACCAAAGTAAGGGGGGATGGGAAGTTGAATGACATTATAAAGAAGGGCCGCGAAGCCCATCCAGGTGGCAGATAACTTCGGATCGAAGGTGAATGTTCTTTTATGAAGAAAATAATGCGCAACTAACTCTGGCGAGTTCTTGAATATTGCGAGGAGTAATTCAGTGGATTTCGTGCTTGCCCATGGTTTCAACGACGAAATAAACTCAGCTAATAGCAGGTTCCGCACTGGAATGTCGTTTTCAAATTTGGAAATCCAGAAAATACTGTCGAGGCCAAAATCCAGACGATTTGCACCATTCAAATTCGGCACAAAGGCATCCAATTCTACGCCTTCGGGGTAGTATGCTTGCTCTGACCGACAAATACCAGCTGCAGAGTCTGTACAAGCTGCTAACAACATTTCGTGCGCCGCGTCTTCGACCGAGGGCTTGCCAGTTTCGGTATCCTCGTCGACGTCTCTTGCATACCCGTATAGAGTGGAGATGCGAGTGAGAGAGTGAGCATTGAGAATTTTGATCTTGGCGTCCTTCGGTAGCTTCTTGTCCTTGACGACTGATGTTTTCAAGACGTCGAGAATCTCATAGATCAAGGCAGGGGGGTCATCACGTAGATGTCGCATCAAAGCTGCTACTATATCCTTCTGATGCAGCAGGTCTTTCTTAGCTTCAGCGTGTAATAATGTGAGACTGCTGAGAAGGAAACGGATGGCATTGGTTCTGACGGAAGGCCTCTTAGGGTCTTCTATGCCTTCTCCCAGATATCGGAGACCCATATTCCTAGCTAGAGACTTGAACGTGTTGGCTCTGGCTCGGAAGACCGGGGCAGCGAGAGCTCCGCCATCCAAGCAGATGACTTCTCTGAGAAGTCTGAGGGTTGGCGATACAACGAAATCCTTGCCCTTTTCCACGGAGAGATTCCTGGCAATTAGCTCCTGCTGGCGCTTGAGGAGCAGTGTACGGCAGATAGGCAGGCCGCGGGGAACCAGGTCTACACTACTTGACATGACTTTCAGCAAAAGCGCCAGCACGACAGCAACGGCAGACATGACATTTTGGTTGTTCATCTGGGTGGCCATGCTCCAGTTCTCCATGATATCGGGCAGATAGACGGGGACTTCGTCTTGAACGACTCTAGGTTCGCAGGCGTCGAGGTATTCGAGCAGAATCTGCAGATTCTCGGCCTTGTTGTCATCTTGGGCGACGATGCTGTCGAGAAGGAGCTTGAAAGACTGCAGGCCATGTCTGGCTCTCTGCAGGTTCTGTTCGAAAGTCAACAGCTGCTGGAGCTGTCGGCTGGTGCGAACGTCTTCCGAGGTGGGCGCGTCGTGGGCCGTCTTCTGCTTTTTGCTGGTATGGTGGCCGTCCGAATGGGGTTTCCGTTTCGCCATGTGGCCAGCCAGAGATGCTTGATCTGGAAGCTGTGGAGGAATGTTTTGCTATGTTGCACAGCTCGACAGGCTCTCACAGAAGAAAAAGTCCAGGGCGGGCAAATGTTTGGCGATGCGCTTCAAAACTTATGGCGTGTCTTGATGCATTACCCGCATGCCCCGCCAGCTTCATTCGGATTAGCGGTAGCCAGTAGCGATGAGGTAATCAATCTAGTCAATGTCAGAAGAACTACTGTAGATGTGTGCAGTAATACATGTAGACTGGCCCCAAGCCGACTACCTACGGGTACATAAGGCTACCTACCTAGGTAGGTACCTCTTCGGATCAGACTAATGGCTACCTACCAGAGGCTGTGGGGCTCCAGTCGCAGGCATTCGTGCCGCATGCAGGCCCTTTGAATGTGGTTCAAATAAGTAATACGGCATAGTATGGGCTTAGAAGTAAGAAGTAGTCGCTTATGTGGGCTAATAATACATGTTTCTAGCACGATTCTCTTGTCTATCTTGAGTTGCATAATCCTGTTGTGACGAATAGGTACAATGAAATGGTCAGTGGTCGCTCAGTTGGCGCCCGTCATTGCCTAACGCACCTGCCCCACCATGCCAGTGAGCCCACCTTAATGGACTGAAGCCAGTCGACCAGTCCATCCCAACTTCTACCTAGGTACCGTACATACATCGCAACTTCAAGTGCGTCTTGTTGACTTCCACCAACACAATCTTCATCTGGCCAACCCCCGTCAACTGCGACTATCGTGCGTCTCACCAACAGACTTCTCTAAGCTCACCTCCACCATGTCGTTCGTACTCCCGCATTTGAACACCGGCTGGCACGTCGACCAGGCCATCCGTACGTTGTCCTCCCTTCCCCACGCACCTGAACACCCATCGCTAATATGCACGCTCCCACAGTGTCCGAAGAAGAGCGCGTCGTCGTCATCCGCTTCGGCCGCGACTCGGACCCCGATTGCATGCTGCAGGACGAAGTCCTCTACCGCATCGCCGACAAGGTCAAAAACTTCGCCGTCGTCTACCTCTGCGACATCGACCAGGTCCCCGACTTCAACGTCATGTACGAGCTCTTCGACCCCATGACCATCATGTTCTTCTTCCGCAACAAGCTCATCATGGTCGATCTCGGCTCCGGCAACAACAACAAGCTCAACTTCGTCCTCGAAGACAAGCAGGAGCTCATTGACATCATCGAGACCGTCTACCGCGGCGCCAAAAAGGGCCGCGGTCTCGTCGTCAGCCCCAAGGACTACTCTACCCGCTACCGATACTGATTCGTGACTCATGATTTATGACTCATCATATGCATTTCACGAAATGACGAGAACATGCAGCACGGCGTCAGATCTGGGCCTGCCAGAAGAGACGTACATGTTTGCTAGAGGCAGGCAACCCAACAAACAAGCTACTACACATGACGGATGTCCGCACGTAGGGAAATGGTCTTCATAGGGTTGGTCTCACTACTCTAATAGAAGTCTCTCGGAATCTGAAGATGCTAATGTCCTATTTTCCCCACCATTAGTGGTTTTATTTCTATCCCAGGTACGCCTCTCCTACTCCCTCGCCTCATCGTGATCGATAGGGCCGCCAACATCAAAAGCTGCTACGTCGTCGAAAACGTTTGTGGTGCCGTGTTGTCGTTGTTGTTGTCCCCGTAGCCGACGTGACTTGCACATTGCAGCTTACCCGAGACCGATCTCTTCCGCACATGCCTGACGAACGCGTGACACAACACCTAAACACAGTAGCATGTCCTATAGATTACTAGTGATCAGAATTTGCACTATGATATATCCATTATCATTTTCGTCAATCTAGTGTTCTATGTCGTAATTTCTGCCCGCAGCTATTATGGTGATACATTGAGGCAACATCGATCTGATGGGGGGATGTTCTACTATGCTACAAACCGCTGAATCGTCTGGAATGAAGGCTCCAGGGTACAATAGAAACAACACAGGGGTATCTTGTCTCATACATGCTACATGGTCTCATAGTGTTGTCATCCCTTCTGTTCAAAGCCTGTCGCCAGAATGGCTCGTTTTGTGCTGGAGAAAAGTGGGTACTTTAGGCACTGGCGAGATTTGCTGCGCAGCGCGGAACAGCTCGCGCTGTCGATCCATTTCGCGTGACCGCCCACCTGTCAGCCGGCGCACGTGCGTCCTCGTTGTTTGCTTGAGAGGTTTGATCATATTCTCGAGAAAGAAGGAGCTCTCAGCGGGGGGCTGACTTATAAACCCTTGACGCTCATCTTCGCCATCGGAAAAGAGATCCTCGGTTAGCTCCTCGTCCGATGTGAGCTCGGCTAGCTGTGGTTGATAGGATGCCGGTGTCGAGGGCGACGTGATAGAGCGCGCATGAAGCACTGGTCGCGCAGCGGTTTGCGCAACAGCTGGATTGAACGCCGCAGGGTTCATCGCATTGGTATTGCTCTCTTTGGTCACGGGCAGCCTGTCGAACCCGTTTTGAAACGATGTGTTGCTAGATGCCTGATGTAGGATGGGCAGCACATCATCGTAGAGCCTAGCCCCAGATTCGAAATTGTCTGGCGAGAATTCGGTGACAGTCCTTGATGAACGGCCCTCGCTAGGTGAGGTTTGAGACATATCGTCAAAAAAGTCGTCTAAGCTGTCAAGCTTTGTGACAAGATCACCCATATGGCCTTCTCCACGCGCGTCATCCGACATCATAGTGTCTGTCCTATCCGGCATTTCAAAGTAGCCATACCGATAGTCATCAGCATGGAATGCCACTTCAGGTGTAGGGGTTGGATCGGTTGGTGTTCCATTCTCTGCTTCTGCTTGACACATGTAGAACGCAGCATGAATATTAGCGCGAGTCGCATCGGTCTTTTTGGCGGGCGCAGGAATGGCCCAACCGGATTCTTCGGGAATCCCGAACAAGCTTTGCGTTCGTTCGTATTCCTTTCTGATAGCCCTGGACGACGAGCGCGTCATACTCATCCGGAGATGATGTCTTTCCATCGAAGATCCGGATACGGCCACGACTTTGTCAAGAACAACCAATGCTTCCATACAGAACTCTGTCTGTAGCAAGCGAAGTAGTGGTGAGATGAGATCAGGCCCGTGCCCGGCTATTTCAGGTTTCCCCATCTCAATACCAGGAATCACGACACATAGAAGCCGCATTGTCATTAATTTGACCGACGAAATGCTGTTGGTCAGGAAGCCCATAAGCATGGTGAGCATCTTGAAGTCAAGCTGGGGGAGAAAGAACTCGCGAATTGCCGCAAATAATTGTGTCATCATGTCTTGGCTTGACGAGATGCTCATGTCAAGGAAGCTACTGAGAGCACTACAAATCGGGTTGAAATCTTGTGCCTCCGCCACCGCAAGCAAAACCGCCACCGTCTGTCTCGTGCGCTCATCGATGAGATTCTGCTCCATGGCTTGCAAACATCGAGGGAAATTGGCAATGATCGAGAAGAATAGTCGGTTATCGTCGCCGATGAGCGGGTCGCTTGGAAGTTGCACTAGCTTGTCCATAAGATCGAGCGTAGGCTGGAGACACAACGAAGACCTCAGTCCTTTGTAGAGTAATGGCTGCACCCCTTCAAATATGCCATCCCATCGAGGAGGCTGTCCCTCCAGTAGCGTCCTTCGAATATGAGGAGAACTGAAATCTAGCTTCTCAACGTACTCGTCGAGCATTTCAATGGCTTCCAGAAATTCGAGCTCGTTGATCGACTCTAGGCAGGCACAGGTAGTCCAGAATAACTGCGGGTACGACAGGAGCTGTTCAGGTTCAAGCTTGATAATCAATGTCTTCAATGTCGTGAGAATTTCCATAGAGAAGGTTTGGATTTCGGAATCTTCGTCGGCAATCGTATTCGATAGGCGTGCTAGCATATCGCCTAGCATCAACTGGTCTACCGATGTGAGGATGCATCGAAAGATTTGGAATGAACGGCAAGCTAAGTGACGAACAGGGCAGGATGTTGCCCAGTTGAGTGACAAACGACTCCATTGCTCCTTGATACCAGGGAAAGTGACCCCGAAAGTCTTCACAACTTCAGTTGCAAGGTACTCCATGCTCTGCGGGACCTTATTATCACGTTCATCCACTTTACCGTTGCTATCCTCGTAGCTCCACACAACCGAGCGATCGTGCTGGCGCACTGCGTCGATCAAGTCTTCTATCGACTTCTTGAATTCAGGCTGCGTAGTTTCATCCATTCTAGAAATGACTAGTTCATGGATCAGGTGCACAAGCATCTCCCGTGCTTGCTCTTGTACCAGTGGTGTATAATGGTCCCATAGGACAGTTACAACTTGTAAAAGGATAGGCAAGTTGTCGGCTGTGAGCTGGACGGGGGCGATCATCAGATCAACCAAGAGAATGAGAGCCAGCTGACCCAGCGAGAGACCAGCCTGTTTGGTGCCAACCGGCAGTGCCTCGGACAAATCCGCGCAATACGGTAGCTGGTTGATGTCTGGCGGTGGGGGTACAGCTTCCTTTTTCTCATTTGGGACCATAGCTTTGGGCGTGATCTGTAGCAGAAGGAACTCGACAACCTTGATGCCTGGTGTGGTTGTAGTGCTAGATAAGAAAACGACAATCTGCTTGGCGTACTCTACAAAATTCTGCTCCCTGCGTTCGAGACAGAGAGAAATGATGAAGTCAAGGACAAGTCGAACATTTCCGGGATACGGGCCGGTTGCTAAAGCCTGCCATAGTGCCTGAACTTCATTATGCAACGCGGCACTTGATTTGATGGTGATCTCGATGAGATTGGCAAGTAAAACATACGATTGAGCGATAGGGCCTCCATTTGGGTCAATCTGGAGTTCGATTAGCTGGATCCATGGGAGAAGAACCGCCACCACGTTTCTTTGTGCACCCGGCTGGAGGCTCTTGAAGTACAGAGTGAACTCAGAGAACATGTGAAATGCAAGCTCAGTATGTTGTTTTGCAAGCCGCTTGGAGATCTCGAATTGGGCCAATTTGTAAACAGCCTTGGTTTTGTCAGAAATACTGATATCAAAATCTTGGATCTTGGAACTCCGTCCAGTTTGCTGCCTTTCCTCCAATGCTCTCAGAACCCGTGCAGCTTGGGATCGTATTTCGCTGAGATCATTTCCTAGTGTGAACAAACACAACCCTAACAACTTCCAAAATGGCAGCGGGTAATCAAGGTGATCGAGAAGAACCTCGGTGATGACCGCAAAATAGCTCTCTAAGACTTTTGGGGTGTCTGTCAAATAGCAGCGAGCAATGCAGTGTTCTAACAGGTATGGCGATCCTTGATTGTACACAATCAGGTTCTTTAACGCCCGCCGACCTATGACATTGACTCGATCACTGCCTGAGCTATAGATTGACTCTATCCAGGTAAGCATGCGTCTCAAGTCGAACTGCAAGACAGCGCCGCTCTCAGTCGTGACGCTGACAGCACCAGCGCAAAGCGCTGCCATTGAACTTAGAGCTGCCGTTCTCAGGTTTCTCTTTTCGATCTCCATAGCAGCGGTGATGGTTCCACGCTCACCCAGTGATTGTTGGTTAATCAATGACTGCCGCATAGTGTCTTCTCTGAGACGGATTTGCTGTTGATTCGGGGAGAATCCACACCAGTCTTCCATTAAAGTGAACGCAGACTTCCGAGACTCGAATGTCATCCAACGCGAAGGGTCTTGGGTTCGATTGATGCCTTCGAACAGCTCTTCCATCAAACCACAATAGTGCCTTCGGAGTTTCTGAAATTCCCAGTCGTTTTGCACTTCTCCATCCATCAGAAACAGTTTCAGGTCACGCGTATAGGTACAAAGGTTGTTAAGGATCCATTCATCTTTATACACGTCAGGATCTTTCAGAAAGTGTGAAGTGAGCTTATAGACATGCGTAAGCTCGGTCCACAAGAGATCCATCTTGCGATTTCGACTTGGGCTGCTGTTGGTTCGTTGGTGTAATCTAGCTCTCGCTTCGTCGTTGCATCTGGAAACCTGACCCTGTAACTCTTCCAGCAAGGTTCGATAGATGTGGATGTTGATGGATCCCATTGACAGGACAACAGCTTCTCGAACCGAAGCAGAGGAGACCGACAGCAATGGAATTAGGTATTTGAACAGAATTCTTGCGGAGACGATTCTGTCACCTGGCTTCGAGCCCTTGCGCAAGTGTTGATTTCCTTGGGTCGCGCCACTGATAGTATTACCTGTATCGGCCACAGTGGTGCAAGCGAAAGTTAGATACAATTTCCATTGTTCAACAAGAACCTCTGGATGCGTTGTTGGAGTTCTTCCGTTCTGACGAGCACTGGCAGGATCAGAACCATAATATAAGCCCCTGCTAGGCTCGGATAGACTGCATATAGCTTTGTACATTTGTAAGATCCGGTTGCATATTAAGTCGCGGCCAATGGTGACGGTGAATGGGCATTCATCGTATGCAATGCGTATCAGGTTGGGAAAGATTTTGAACCAGAGAGTAGTGTCGTACGAGACATCGCTAGTACAAAGGTCTATGAGCGCACCTTTGCTGTTGGTGTTTTGAATTCCTCGTTGGAGTCGACTTCGTTCGGCTACCGATAGATGCTCATCTTTCAAACTCATGACCTGAAATGAATCGTTCTCCAAAATGTCAATTAGTCGAATATTGTCCTTTTCTTGCGTGTGATCTTTCCCCAACGCGACATCGAATTCTTTGATGAGCCGAAGAACAGTAATCGCGAAGTATCTTACTCGTCGGGACTGAGAGCAAAGGAAGAAGAGACCACGAGCTTCCACATGGTCTACTTCGGCCCAGATACTCGATAAGTCCAGTTTCATGCCTCGTCTATCATATGAGACGCCCTCGGTGAGCTCGGAGGCTGCATTCATCGTTTTCTGTCTGATTTCGTCTCGCCAGATCTGTAGTAGTTCAACATAAAGTCGAAGTGTGTTCTCGATGTGGCTGTGACCCAGCATACCGCCGTCCGACATCGTCGCATAGCGATCATCGAAGTTAAATATGAACCGAGCAAAGCCCACAGTTACTTGGTGGGCATGAGATTGTTTGGCAATTGACTTTAAAGATTGAGCAGAGGATTGGGCGATTCCACCCTGGACGTGTGCAGTGCCAGTACACAGCAAATTGACAAGCGGGTTGAATGGTATAGCAGGCGATAGGCAACGAGGTAGAGCTTGTACCGCAACATGAAGGAGTCTGTAAAAGGCGTGCTTCAGCTCTGCTGGAGTTTGGTGATCATCACGCCGCGAAAAGTTGAACGACTCCGTAATTGGCGTCTTAGGTCCGTTGCTACTAAACTTTTCATCAAGTACCGCCTGTCCGCCAAATGTATTGTCACAAATAATCGTGATTTTGCCCAGTATCTCAGAAAACTTCTTATAATATTCTCGCACGGGATCACTCAGCGCGCCTAACTGGACGGGACGGAACGGTGTATCGTCAGAATTTGGTGAAGAGCTATTGATCGAAGACACTGTATGGCCCGGAACAGAGGCGGATGAATCGGGGATGTCATCAGCTTTTTGAGAGGACGAAGATTCTTGTGGATATAGTGGGCGGCCGCGTTCGCCCTGCTCGAGATCCGATAAAACTGCAAGAAATGCTCGAATACCGATGACCATTCTATCTGGTTCGAGCTGTTCAACTTTGAGTTCCTTATTCGAATTGAAGGATTCGGCGTTGATCAAAGGGAAGATGATATTCTTGCAGCAATATTCTGTATGCTTATAGCCGATAACTCTGATTATCTGAATCAGGGGACCATTCGAGGCAGTATCGTGCTCCGAAAATGTACGCTTAGTCGGGGGCAATACGAGTTGCAAGACTTCATCCAGCTTCCTCGTAACGCTAGCCCCTGTTTCGTTCAGTCTATACAAGTAGGACCAGAGCAAGCGAGAAATAGCTAGCAAGCATATTTGCCGCATTTTGCTATCTCTTAAGCGAGGCTGAAGCGTTCGAACTAGCTGGAGCCATTGGGCGCTGGCACTCTCAGCAGGAGACACGCAAAGCATTGTTGTGGTCAATGGGAAAGACACCAGCCAGTACCGGGGCTTGGCAAATATCGTACCCAGTCGTGGACTTATATGGCTCAAAACTTCTTGCCATTTCGGATGCGTAAAATGACTATTTGTACCCGTAGCTGCAACAGGAAGAAGCAGTGTATCGAGTATCCGGCAGAAGGCAGATTTCACCGTTTGGCCTCGCGAATTCGCAAATAGGCGTCCCAGTGATGTCAGGAAACGGCAAGCCTGATCCCAAGCTTCCTCGGTGTTGATTTTGAGTCGTAGATGCGACATGCCACCAAGAACAAGTTCTACCTGACCTTCGATATGAGCAGGCGGTAGGGTCGGGCTACGTCCGGACAAATCATGCAATGAGCGACCAAGGTCGGCGATAAATCGATCTGCAACGCTCGTGAAGTTAATGGCACTCATAGCGCCAAGTAATTGAGCAAACAATTTCCAGTTGGCCATTCTGAGAGGAGACATGGCCAATTGCTCAACCTCAGCAATCTTCAATTGGCCGAAAATGATGCCTTCCAGCTTGTCTTCCATCTCGGGTGTAATGGAGGACAGGCTACTCTGTGATATAACTTCAAGGAGAACTCGACACAATATGTAAATAGAAACTATAGATCGCCGCTCGGCGTGGGCCACGTACTCCTGTTTCGCGGCAAGCGAAGCAGCGCCTGGGGGCATGGAAGCGTCCGATGACGCATTAGCGACAGTCACTTGCACAGGCTCAGTATTGCGTCTAATTAAACTCGGAGGCGGCTGGGATGATTTTAGTTGCTGAAGCTGGCTACGAGCCTCGTTGGCGGCTTCACTTTTGTATTTTCTCCACAGCATGATGGAATCGATCAAAGACTTGGGTTTGGGACTCGCAATATGGCCAAGGGCGACAATGAATTGGTCGAAGGCTGGGTCCGAACCAGGACCACATATCCTTTCGATCTTGGGCTCGGGGTCAAATGGAACTGTGATACACTCATTGAGTTTTTCTTCGGCATGAGCAATGAACTGAGCACCAGTCAACGTCTATTGTATGGAGATTTACGATATCGAGGGGGGACGAACAGAAGTGAACAGCACATGTAGCGCGTACTCCCCAACTGTCTTCTGCTCGTCTCTATGATGCCTCGACGAGTGCGAATGATGATGTGTATAGTCACGGCGGCTCGTGCTGTGCATTCGCTCAAAGGTCCTCTGTGTCAGGGTGCTGGTCTCCGAGACAGACAGCGTCCGCTCCAGCGGATGCACTGAGGGAGACACTGTCGACCCTGACAGGGCCGTGGGTGGCCGGGAACCGCCAGATGCATCCATTTCCGGGCGCTGCGCTGTGACGGTGTTGTCAGGTCGCTCCGACAGCAAACCAGCTCCGGCAGCGGCTATGATCTGAGGGCTCAGAGGACTCGAGGCAGAACTGTGGCTCCCATTCCGCGAATGTTGAATACCGTGCACGATCGAGGTTTGACGATGATGCCCATACGCCGCTATCTTGGAGTCGATCGCACGCTCAATGAGGGCGCCTATGCCCGGACGGGTGGCAGGGGTTCGAATGGCTGGCGAGGACGTCGAGGATGAGGAAGGCGCAAAATGGGGTGATTCGGGGATGCCAGCCAACGCACCCGACTGGAGCTTCTCCAGAGATGACTCGCGCGAGTGGGCAATAGCGCGGCTTACAGCAGCGTCGTGAGGCAGAGGTTTCAGGGTATTCTCCCAAAGATCTCTGTCATCGTCCCGAACATTGAGGCGCGAGGCTGAACGGCTGCTGTCCTTAAGGGACGGAGCTACATGATGCAACAGGGGGGTCAGCGAAGTGGATAGCGGCATAGAAAAGACACGAGCGAGGGAGGAGAGTGTCCCCTCTCTTGTGAAACAAGGCGAGTCTGTCGTGGCAGCGGCCAGCGGCGAGCAGCGACTGGCACCAGCGCGTTGGTTAGGAGAACGGAGGCAGTAGTAGGCGTGGCTTCAGATACACGCCTTGCCAAACCCGCGGTGCAGAATCCTTGGTGCAGAACCCGTTGGGTTGGGACGTCGGAAAAACAAGGTCGCAGTCCGCCGCCAACTGCTGCAGGATGGGGCCGAATCTGCGGCTCACCACGCGAAGCAGGGAGAAGAAGAGACAGGGCCCTTGGTCTCTACTCGCTACGCGCGCGCACAGCTAGACACTGGCCAGACAGGTCGACAGGTAGGAACATGATATCGCGTGCCACGAATGCATACGGACACCGCCAGTGAATAAGAAACACACGAAAATACCAACGACTCACCCATTGTTAAACTACTACCGAGGTGCCCATAATACTGGACGTCTCCAGAAGCAGACGAGGCGACGGGGTATTAGATCGAATAAAGCGAAGGTTGTGTCTCCGATCGTTCTGGGTTATGTCGGCGTTGTCTATGTGGATATGATGGTTGCGGAATTACTCGCGATAACTATTGCAAGATGTTGTTGTTAATATTGACCCTGAACTTTCATTCATTGGTCCCTGAAGATCTGGGAATTCGTGATAGGGTAAAAAAGTAGCGTGCCGCCCGCCTCAGGCACGGATCAGGCACGGATCAACTCTTCGTCGCCTCCCTGGCCCCCGCGTGCTCCGGATTTTATCAACTGGCTTTGGCTTGATCTACGGGCATTAGCTCACGTAGTATCACGGTTCACAAACAAGAGGTGTACGTCATCGGTAGCTGTTGTGTCCTATGGATATATTTTCTAATTGCTACACCAACCCTACCTGGGTGCATAGGTAATTTGCACAAAGCTGCCCATTCGAGTAAACTGTACCTAAGAAACTGTGACCATCTCGTTGTAACTCATAAACTCGGCGTAGGCATGTAATTAGGACGAGAGCTAATGCCTTCATGGGCTAAGTTTCAGTCGACATCTACATCTACATTTCTTTCCAGTAACCATTTGCATACATGTAACCACGTTGACAATGCCGTGAGAATAGGCAGTGACCCAGATATCTGGAATTCCCAATAGGAAACCCGGCATTCGCCTTCGGGGAACATCATACCGATCAGTGCAATGGAATGAATCATAGACTGTAATGAATTAACACCTTAAGCCCCTAATAAATCCTAATTCATGACCATAAAGATGCGATGGAACAGGCTGGTAATCAACAAGCGAGTCTTGCCGCACCTTTCCATGACTTTCTAGAAGAATGTGTGTGACCCCTTACATTCATGCGCCTTAACGGCAAAAAAGGCGTATTGCATTATTGATGCATGTGTGTTTTCTTTAACTTTTTATATGATCATATTCATACCGGCTTACCGGATAACTGGGTGCTCCTGGAGTCCGACTGCCGGTGCGGGCTTCGGGCTCTCGTAAATCAATTCATTCCCGTGGAACCCGTCGTTTCGTATTCGTGTTTTTCTTCTCAACCTATATAAACTAGTACCCGTTTGTGTCTCAAGTTAGGTTTATTGCTTATAATCCCAAAGTGCGATACATGCGATGCAGGATGCTGACCAGAATACTCCCGGTTGATCGTGCTTTGTCGATGTCCCAACAGCGCGGAGTGTGGAGACGGGAGGTTCACGACCTATTCCCCTCTGACGGAAACAGACGGGACTTGACAAGCCACCCATATACAAACGAGCGGGATATAGGTAAGGTGCTTCTCATAGCAAGGGCAATATAGTCTTAAGTAATCATCTACCTATAAACCAGACTAATCCTCTCCCATGCGGTTATAGCAATTTGATAGCTGAGTGGGACCGATTTCTTCCAGACTGCCTATGTATCATGTATCCTGGTTGATGCTCCATTTGAATCAGTCATGAGCAAGAACGGAAAGGTGATGTTGCTCAATTATCTACCAGGTAGTATTGCGTATGAGCAGATCATAGATGGTGTCACTTGTAACAGAAGCTGTAAAGGGTCATGGGCTCAAAAGCCGCCAATCCCTACAGGTAGTCAACGGCTCGTATCTGTTAAACTTCAAATGGTCCTCGGCAGATAAAAAGCTCTTCTAGGAGGTGTTTGAGATATGTAAGTTTTCACGTACGGGTTTGCGCTAGACTTCGCCAAGTATCTGTGCACTAAGTTGTCACTGGCAATAGCTTGTCATACACAAAAAAATAACTCGCCGGGCAACATCGCGTATTTGAGGCCCGGTAAATATATCTGGCCAGTGACTACGAGTTCATTGCGTATCAGAGGTTCGTTACAGGTAGTAGACGTTCGATCTGCGACGTAGCTTGATAGAGTGGAGTTGCTACAGGTCTGCAGGATGGTAGTTCAAACTTGCCACCTCACTAACCATAATTAATATATATATACACATTAGTCACTTCCTATACATTTTAGCCTGAAAAATATGTCTGTAATAAAAATTTTTATTGCTTTTGTTTAGTTATGACGTAAATAAGGCTATTTTATGCATTTTGCTATATTTTTTTAACGTATTTTTCGAACCTTTTTTACGTTAATGCTTATACTATACGTAACAAATTTTTTAGAACTTTATTTTAAGCCTTATAAATAGCTTTAATAAATTGCGGTTTAATAAATAATTATAAATTATATATATATTTTATTTAATTTTTTCTTTAAGTTTAAATGTTTTTAATAAAAAATAAATTAAAGTTTTATAAAAACTAAAACATTATTTTAAAGCTTTTATTAAATAGCTTATTAATTATATAGCGCGATAAATATATATTAACGTTATTTTATTAAAAAAAAGCTTTACGGCTTAATTTTTATTAAAAGTTTTTTATTAATAAAATTATTACATTATAATATTTTTTACTGTTAATTTTGCCGTTGTTTTTAAAATAAACATATATAAAACTTTTTTTTTTCTTAAATATTTAACTTAAAATTATTTAGCCGTAAAAATCTTGCTTTTTTATATATTAAAAGTTTTCGATATTTTTATTTTTATATAAAATAACGTAATAAAAATAATTTAATTTCATAATTACGTAATATTTATTAAAAACAATAAAACTATTTTTTATTTAATACTTTAATATAAACTAACGCCGTAAATAGTATTAATAATATTTAATTTATAATTTTAAATAATAAAAAATTAAATCGAGCGTAAAACGTTTTATTTTAGTTTTTTATAGCTTAAATCGATTATAATTCGAAACAAAATTTGGTTTTTAAAACTTATAAATTTTAATACGTAAAAAAATATATCTTTTTAAACTATTTATCGATTTCAGTATTAAAAATTTAACTAAAACCGCAAAACTATTTTTTAATAATAAATAATTTTTTGCCTATTACTATACCTTTTTTTTTAAAGTATAAAGCGGTATATAAAAGCGTATTAAACCGTATTACGTTTTTTTAAAGTTTTTTTATTAATTAATTAAATATAGCGTTTAAAAAGCACTTTTTATATATTTTAATCCGGAATTTTTTGTTCTTAATAAACTTTTAAAACTTTAAAATAACCGTATTTCGGTTTTAGTAGCGCTAATAAAACTTAGGCTAAAAAAAGTAACAAAACGTTTTAAAATATTTTTAAAAGCTTTATAAGCCTTAAAAAATAACATTTAAAAAAAACAAAGTTATAATAACAAATAGAAATATTAAAATAGTAAAAATTAAAATCTATATATATTAGATTTTTATTAAAATAGTTAGCTTTATATATTTTGTAATTAATATTAAATAAGTTAATAAAAAAGTTTTAAAAGTTATTTTCGTTATTTTTTAAGCTTTTAAAATTTTTAAAAGCCTTTAAAATATTATTTTTAAACTTTAATAAATAAGTAAAATCGACGAAATTATTAAAATCTATAATAAATAAATAACGGCTTAATTTTAAAATTTTATAATTACGGCTAAAAATTTTAGCATATTAGAAATTATTTTAAAAATCACAAAGTATTGGTGCGTATATGCGTACGTTAATATACTGGCTTTAGTATATAAGGTTATTGTTTATATTAATAAGAGCCGTTAGCTGTAAAGCAGTTATCGGCTACGTAAAATACTGTCTTACTAGATCTTAGTTTGTAGCTATTTATAAAAACCGCTTTTACGCTTTTTATTATTAATAAACAATTATTTTTTATAATATATATATATATATTTATAGCTATATTATATCCGTATAAAAAATGGTTTTAATACTAATTAGTATTTATTATTTTATTCGTAAATATAAATTAATTAAAAAAAAAGTTTATTACAAATTATTTTGCCGCATTTAACGTAGTAAACTTTTTTAAACAAACTATTATTAATAAAAACTAACTATATGTTTTAAGTTTTTCGTTTTATCGAATAAACTTAAATAATACGCAATTATAGTTATTTTTTTATAAACTAATTACGATTTATTATTATAATTACAATATTTTGTCGCTATTAGATTTAAGCGTTATATTACGTATTTTAAAACATTTTATTAACGTTTTTTATTCGTTATAAACAAACTGTTTAAATTGCCCGATTTATTAATTAAAACTTAAAGTTATATATTTTTAAACTAATTTATTAATTATATTTTTTTATTTTTGTTACCGTTATATTTTTTAAGCTTTTTATTAGCTACATTTTTATTATTAAATACTATATAGCTTATTTAAAAAATTTTAAAAGATTTTTAAATTATAAGTAGTTTGTTTTAAGTTTAATATATTTTATTTTAAAATATATATTTAAAAATTTTTCAATTTCCTATTTTTAAATAGCTTTTACCGATAACGAAATTTATAATTTATATGATATATTTTATAATAATTTAATTAATTTTTTAAACGCTTTTTAAAAATAATAAAACTTAATTTTTAATAAAACTTTAAAATTAAATATTTATTTTTACGTTTTTATATAATATATATAACATTTTTAATATATATTTTTTATTATAGTTAACGATTATATAATATATAATATCGTTATTATAACGCTATATAATAACTTCGGTAAAAGCTTTTTAAAAAGTATAAATAATTTATTATAATCGGATAATAAATAAGAATAAACGCTTTTAATTAATTTTTAAATTTTTTATATTTTTAACGATTTAACGATTTTACGCGTCTATATAAATTTTATTAATTTTAGTTTTATCGGCTTTATTATTATCGATATTAATAATATTTAAAAATATTTATATATAACTATAGTTATTTTATTATATTAATACGGTATTAATAGTTTTATTAATAATAGATTTATAAGTAAATTCTGTTTTAATTTTTATAATTAAAATTTTAAAATATTTTTTTAGTTAAAAAAACTTATTAAAGTTTTTAAAAACTTTTTTTAACGTAATAACGTTTGTTTTAATTTTAATAAATAAAATATTATTGCTATATTTTTTAACGTTATTATTAAATTTTAAACTAATTTATAAACGAAAATAAATATTAAAAAAAAAACTATTATTAAATTTATAACTTTTAAATTTATTTTCGGTATTATTATATATAAATATTATTAAATAAAAAAATATAATAATTAGTTTAACGTTAAAAAAGCGGCTAAAAAAAAGCTAAAAAAAAATAAAACGTTTAAAACTTTTATAATAAAAACGTTGATTTTTTATATTTTAAAGGCTTAAAAACTTATTCCGTAACGGAAAATATAGTTTAATTAAACGTAAATAAATTATTATTTAACCCGTTAACAAATAAATAACAAAAAAGAAATAGTATATTATAAAATAAAAAAACGTTTTTTATTATAAGTACGAACTTTTTATAAAACCTTTTATTATAAGCTTTAAAACTTGTAATATTTTTATTTTAAAAACTAATAAAGCATATACTATTAGTAATAAAACAACGTAATTTATATAAAATGTATAAAACAAACTTAATAGCGTATAAAACGTTATTTAAAATACGTAAAACGTAACTTATATAAACTAAAACGTATATAACGTATTATATTTAAATTTTACCGTATATAAAACTAATATAGCCGGTAATAATATATAATTTAACAGACTTTAATATTGTTTTTAAAACTTTATAGCAAACATATTTAAAGAATTATAGACATCGCCGTCGGTTTATATATTTATGTATATAATTTTTAAAACGATTTATATATTTAAACAGTATTAAAAAATAATTAATAATGAAAATTAATTTATAATTAGTATATATTAGTAATTTTTTATTTTTAAAAATTATTTCGATAAAAATAAACGGCGATTTTTTAAATAAGTTTATAAAACAATAGCAAAAGTTTTTATTATATATAAATAACGTATACGATATTTTAAAAAATAAAATTAAAATAATATTAAATATTATATATTTATTAAATATATTTCGTAAATAATTTTATAATATTTTTTTAAATATTTTAATAAATAAAATTTAAATATATTTTATTTATAACATTAAACTTTATAATAGTTTTAAATTAATATATATAATAGTCGATAAATATTTTAATATAAAAATTAATAAAAATTATTATTTTAATAATTAAATTTTAGTTTCGTTTAATAAAATTTAATATAATAATTTTAAAAAAAAGCTTATAAAAATATTTTAATTATTATTTAATAAGTTATAAACATATTAACGTATATTTAATACGTAATATATAAACAAAGCCGTATTTAAGGATATAATTATAAAAATATATTAAAATAGACTTAAATTTGCTTTTATTTTTTAAGCATTTTTTATAGTTATAAAAAAGCTTTTTTTACGTTTAAAATTATTATTATAAAACGTAATTAACTTATAAAGCATTTAATATAACTAAATTATATATTATAGCAAAAATTTTGAAAATAATTACGTTAAAATTTATTATATAGATTATAAATATATATTAAACTTTAAAAACTATAAATAAAATAACTATAATAACTATAAAAACTATAATAATTACGGTAATAATTTTAATAATTATTATAGTCGGTATATTAATTTATTACGAAATATTTTTACGTTATATAATAATTACTTATTATACGGTAATAATTATTAAAACAGTTTATTTAATCGTTATAATAACTATATATGTTACGAACCAACATTCCAGCTAGCCTATTGTTCAGGCCTAGCGGGGAATAAGTGGTTTGAGCACGATTGACGGGAAGATGCATATTCAGGGAATAAGCATAGGTTACGTGACCTTGATCTGGAGTGCTCTAAAAAAGAAACAGAGCAGCAAAAATTATAATCAAAAATGCTTTGAAAGCATGTCAAAGCATACTACATTTGCTATAAAGAAAAAAAT